>CP139756.1:10002500-11202500 GCA_034370585.1 Fragaria x ananassa | reverse complement strand
GATCAGCATGACATATCTAGCCACTCATATCAATATCTTTGTTTATTGATACGTCTTATATATGCTCTTCAAGAGCTCTAAACAATACATAACTTCACAAAAGTTAGAATATGTAGTAACATAATCCGAATTCGGTTTTGCAGTCTAATCATGATACTCATTGAAACAATTTTGATCACGCTAACTATAACAAAATGAGTATATATAAGCTAGCTTTAGACTATCGATTGCCGAGTTTCAAGACCCATCTAGCGTGTCACCGAGACACTTAGTTCGCCAGGTACAAGATCCACCTCGCGTGTATTGCCGAACTTCAAGACCCATCTCGCGTGTCACCGAGACACTTAGTTCGCCAAGTATAAGATCCACCTCGCGTGTATTGCCGAGTTTCAAGACCCATCTCGCATGTCACCGAGAAACTTAGTTCGACAGGTACAAGATCCACCTCGAATGTATTGCCGAGTTTCAAGACCCATCTCACACGGTAGTGCGCAGAGCGAGATCTTCAGCCCGTGCGGTAGCCTATTTACGCAGAGTGAGATCCACATCTCGCGACTGAGAGAAGATTGGCAGTCCACCAAGATTAGCATTCGACCGAGAGAGTGGCATTCAACGTTCTGTGTTACACAATTGCATGAACCATTTTGCTTTTCGGTAATTATTATGCCATAACCATACTTGGTTGGCCCCATAATTGTGTTGATCCAATGTTTGTCGATCATTTGTTCATTGTGAAGGTACAACAATCCTCGCCCCGCCAAATAAGTTTTGAGGTCGGGGATCGGGAGGGGCATTTCTTATCTTATAGGCGGACTCCACAGCTCGCCCGATAATGTAGTCTTGTGCGAAGCGAACTCCAACATAGTGTCACTCGAACTCAGCACAAGACTACATTATCGGGCAAACTCCTCAGCTCGCATAGTCCTTGTGCGCGATGCGAACTCCTCAGCTCGCACGTAGTTCTTGTGCGCGGAATGAACTCCTTAGCTCGTGCGAAGACCTTGTGCGCGGAGAGAACTCCTCAACTCGCGTGTTGTCCTTGTGCGGAGAGCGAACTCCTCAGCTCGCGTGTAGTCATTGTGCGTGAAGTGAACACAGCTCGCCCGATAGTGTCAACGCTTCTGTGCGGAGCAAACTCAGCTCGCCCAATAGTGTCAGCCCTTCTGTGCTAGGCGGACCCCACAACTCGCCCGATAGTGTCAGCCTTTCTATGCGAGGTGGACTCCACAGCTCACATACTTCGTTAGAAGACCTCGCTCGGTCGACTCTGTTTTGAGGCTGGGGGTCGGGAGGATCCCGGCGGACTAGAAGATATCAAGAAAAGCAAGACCCATTCTCCACACGTCTTAAGTGCGGACTTGGAGGGACTGAGACCGAGTCGGGTAGCCATGACTGGTCTATGAACATTTTGTATAAGTCCCCACTCAAGATGTGTCTTGAAAGGGAACTTGGGGAGACTTGTAGTCGGTAGTCATGAAACTACATTCCCCGCCCATAGACCGGTCAGGAAACTTGTAGACTGACGTCCAAGCTATCTCGCCATGGTGAAAGATCATCGATACCACATCGGGAATGTGCTTCTCCAAGCTCCACAAGAAGACACCATGAGAATAGAAATGTATAATTTGTCCCACATCGGAAACATGTAATAAGAGGAAACCTTCCTTGGCTATAAAAGGAAGGCCTCCCCTATGTAGAAATGATTACACTCCCTCAGACTCTCTGTCCCCGCGTGTAGCCATTGTGTGCGGAGCCATATGTAGAAGGGAGATATCTGAGAGACTCCCCCCCCATTTGTAACACTCCACCCCGCGAGATGGGTAGACTTCTCCCCATTTGTAACACTCCACCCCGCGGGATGGATAGACTCCCCCATCCCTCCCTTACTCTATCAGGCAGGATGGATGCCCTTGTAACACCAAAAGCTTGATAGTTGATTCTAAGTGGACGTAGCCATGTCCCCCGAGGCATGGTGAACCACTATATGTCATTGTCTCTCGCTCCCATGATTGTCTCATGATCATTAATTTTGTTCCACCGTAATTCTGCATAGCCTCTGGGTTTATGCAGAAACAGTAAGAATATTTACCGACGAATCATTCATCGCCTAAGAACGGAACAAGATTCGTCGGCAAACATACTTTCCGACGTATATTCTGTCGGCTAGGAAACATTCTGATTCGTCGTTTAAGAAACATTCCGACAATTATCTTTCGTCTACAATAGTCTATATCGACGAACACTGTTGTCGATGAGGTAGCAATAGATCCGTCGGGTATGATAGTTCTTAGTCGACGACCTGTTTAATTTCTGTCGCCTAAGTATCAACCTCACGCTACTTAGGCGACGGAACTTAGACGACGAATTGTCCGTCTTCCGAGATCCTAGGTGACGAATATTCTGTCTTAGGCGACGAATATGTTCCGTCGGCTAAGACCGATTTTCCTGTAGTGTAAAGAGACCAAATGAAAAAAGAAAAAATATATGTTGCCTAAAGATCATTCACTCAATGCATATGTGTTGTCGTACTACGTCTAGACCAGAAACAACATCAATAGTATGTCGTGTGGGTTCATCTAACGATACATAAATGTAACGTGGAAAAGTTTAAATTCTAATTCACCAAGTATATGTCGTCTGTAACATTTTCACATGTTGTTTAAATGTTGTCTTTAAATGAATTAACCTACATCTATATGTTGTTGTAAGAGGTATTTCTCTCTCACTCGCAGTTATAAGGCGACACAAAGAGTTGTGTCGCCTCACGGCAAAAAAAAGATACGTCGCCTTCTAGCATGTTATTGTTTAAACTATCAGGCGACATATATATTGTGTCGCCTTATCTCAATTCAGGCAACACAAAATGAAAAAAGTATTCTGTCGCCTGAGGTTCTTATAGGCGACACAACATTTGTGTTGTTGGAGAACCTCATCAACGACATGGTAGAAGGCGACACTTACGATTTTTATTAGGCGACATTACAGTTGTGTCGCCTGATGCAAGAAATGGCATAGTGATGATTGATAATAGAAATGTTTATCTAGAATTTTTCAGGTAAGGGTTATCCATTTTCAAGGTACTAATTTTCGGTAAATTTTCCTTCGAGGTGGACCCCACAGGATTTACTTCGGGTTTCAGGGTGAAATTCGGGGTGAGTCCTGACAATAGCTATATCAGGATTCATATTAGAAGACACAAATACGTTCATTCATGACTCTTGATAGAATAATAGTTCTTAATGTCGCATATTGAACATGTGTTCAAAAGCTCCATAAAATTATCCATAGAAATACATAGAATTGCATCATGATATTGCAAAACACATCCAAACAAATGAGAATAAGAATCATAGATTATTTATCTAAATCAATAATATACAAACCACCTATAAACTCATAGACCATGGTTTATGGTTTTAAGCAATAATCTTGCATCATAGACCACATCGATCATCATGGATCCAATTATGTTGTTTAGAATATAGATTTTGAATTCCAATTTCATGGTTCACTTCAAATACTCATTCGTCTTAATTCAAAAAAAAAAAAAAAAAAAAAGTTCTAGGTTTAACCCTAGCCATACCAGGTTAAGCCCATTTGAAGTGAAAGCGTGGCATCGGGTAACCGGGGCTTCATTTCAAAACACTCGCAACGACATCGTTTCTTTCTGAAACCTTTGCCATATATAAAAGCGCCGAAGCAAAGGGCTAGTTAAGTGTTTGCTCTTTTACTCTTAACAGACTGAAGCTTTTCTCTCTTCCTACTCACTCCGGAGCTCCGATCTAGGGTTTTATCTAGGGCCTCTTCTCCCTCCACCCCAGTCCCTCTAAAACCCGCCACCAATGGCTGTCTCCGGTCAGACGCCCGATATCATGGGCGACCGTCAGTACGGTCAAGACGTCCGCACACAAAACGGTACTCTCTCTCTCTCTTCGTTCTTGCTTTCTAGGGTTTCAATTTCGTTCCTTCGCCGGAAATGCTAATCTGTCTGTTTACTTCGTTCCGGTGAACGCAGTGGTGGCTTGCCAAGCTATTGCCAATGTCGTCAAATCGTCTCTCGGCCCCGTCGGTCTGGACAAGGTATCAACTTCTCTATTTCTATCTTTGTGCAGTTGTTTCTATCGGTTTGTGTATGAGATGATAGGTGTGCATTAGGTTTAAGTTAGAACTTCTACTGCTTATGCTGCTCGATTTGTTGTTCGACTTTTCGGCGAGTGGTGTATGGTGTATTTCAGTTTTGAGATGCTTGATCCCGATGTGAGAGTGGAGTTGGGGTTTTGAGTACACTGAATCGGTGCTTTTTAGTTTTATAGTGTTTGTTTATGTGAGGGTTTCGACTGATTCAACAGTCATGTATTTTGATTGATTGATTCAGATGCTTGTCGATGATATTGGCGATGTGACTATTACAAATGATGGAGCTACCATACTCAAGATGCTAGAAGTGGAGCATCCTGCTGCCAAGGTGGGTTTTAATTTCTTGCTACTATGAGTGCTTTTACACTTCTTTGGTAATAAACATTTAAGAGTCTCATGCAATGTTTGTTGTTAGCATATGAGTCATTTAGTTTATCTTAATCTTTACAGATACTTGTGGATCTGGCTGAGCTTCAAGACAAAGAAGTTGGAGATGGGACAACTTCAGTTGTCATTCTTGCTGCGGAGTTGCTAAAGGTAATGATTTGACTATGGGTTTAAGAAGCTATCTGGTGCCTAAAATATGAGGACCTTTTTAATTTTGGTTTGACTTTAATCTGCAGCGAGCAAATGATCTAGTGAAGCACAAAATTCACCCGACTTCCATAATCAGTGGCTACAGGGTGAGTATTTTCTTGTTTGTTTGTGTTTTAGTAATTTTTGACAACTGCATATGAGGTTTCTGTTTTGACATAAATCGTATGTTTAACTGTGTATCTTATTGCTTACAGCTCGCTATGAGGGAAGCGTGCAAATATGTTGAGGAAAAGTTAGCCGTGAAGGTAAGGTTCCTTCACTGAGTGCTTTAAAAGTTTGTTGAAAAGTAAAGGCCTTCCTTAGGTAATATTTATGAGAACAAATGGCGTCTTGTTTGTAAAGAATACATGGCTCAATTTAAAATTCCAGGACTTGCTATCAAAAGACTCAGTATGACCTTACCCAAAATACATGCTGTCAAAACTTTAGATATCTATATATAATTCAAATTTTGACTTTTCTTACCTTATCCAATCTCTTAAAGGAATCTCAGTATGGTAATGGTCTACACTGTTAATTTGGTTGTTCAATCAGCTATTATTTTTAAACTTAAAGGTCATAGTTGATAAATCTCCATGCTTCCTGCCTTAACATTTTTGTATAATTGATTTGTATAATTGCAAAACAGTTCATATTGAATAAGATTTTGTTATGATCTCCCAGGTTGAAAAGCTCGGAAAAGATTGCCTAGTCAATTGTGCAAGAACAAGCATGTCCTCAAAGTTGATATCTGGCGACAGTGATTTCTTTTCAAATTTGGTATGCCTATATTGGATAAATTGTCATAGGGATATCTTATGTAATCATAAATGATCAGGGGCATGAGATGCTGAATTTTTTATTTACATTAATTTGTTTTCTCCTATAAGACTTGTTACTTGTGTCAGCTGTTATCTAGGCTACTGAAGCAGATACCCTTAACTTTATCTGTATCACTTGTTTCTAGGTTGTAGAAGCTGTACTAGCTGTAAAGATGACCAATGCACGGGGGGATGTCAAGTACCCAATCAAGGTTGGTACCGTGTAGTTACGTCTGCTCTTCTTTTTTTTTCAAGAAGGTTACTTCATGTGCTTGTATCTTCTTTTTTTGTTTTGTTTTTGTTATTGCCTAGCATAATATCTTAGTGCTCTTCATTTTCAGGGTATTAATATTTTGAAAGCTCATGGAAAAAGTGCAAGAGAAAGCTATCTCTTGAATGGATATGCACTAAATACAGGCCGTGCTGCACAAGGAATGCCGCTTAAAGTTTCCCCTGCAAAGATTGCTTGCCTTGATTTGAATCTTCAGAAGACAAAAATGCAAATGGGTGTCCAAGTTTTAGTCAGTGACCCTAGGGAGCTTGAAAAAATCCGCCAAAGGTGATTAGATGATTAATCTCAATTGTTTTTTTTCCAATATTGCTGTTGGCATAGGATTGTATTTGGATTTTGCAGGAGGCATTAGTTTAGACATATCTATAAGGTTTGACAACTAGTTATGTAATTTGTGAATACAGGTTAGCATAATATGATATAAAGTAGGCCATGCTGATGTGATATGTTCATTCTCCATACAACGAAAAGACATTTTCGAGTGCACTTCAGTCAGTAAAATTGATATTCTCATACATCATTTTTGCACTTGAAAATGGTCTCAAATAATGTGTAACTTAAATAGATAGGTTTTGTAAGGATGCTACTGTCACTGGTCACTGTTTATGCATGCATCAAACATCCAATGTAAAGATCATATAATGTGTGCCTGTGTGTTTTCTAATGTGCTGATGACACGTCTATGCAGAGAAGCGGATATGACGAAAGAACGTATTGAGAAACTTCTGAAAGCTGGAGCAAATGTTATTCTGACTACAAAAGGAATTGATGATATGGCACTCAAGGTAAGATTGTATGCTGATATTTTTATGTATCTGATTTTCCCTAGTCAGGGCCGAAACGCATATCGCAGTACCAGGCTGTTGTAGTTTTTTTTAGATAATATCTGAGGTGTAATCCTTGATGCTCTTCTGCCTGTTTAGTTTTGTCTTTATTTTATTTTGCGATATATAATATGCTAGTTGGTGTGTCATATAAGAAAGAGTGCTGAGCAGACATCCTGCTTGTGCATATGTATGATTCTGTTAGTGTCGGCATACCTGTTTTGAAGAAATATAAAACTTAATGGTTGAAGACTTATGGTTAATGTTTTCCTGATTTTTATTTATGAGTTTTTTTTTTTTTTTCTAGTTGAGAAAGGTGTATATCTTCTAGTGCTTGTTACATGTATACACTTTGACACCTTAAGACGCTCATAATTAGGTTTCTGTAGTTTAACAACATTTTGCAGAAGTTGGATGCCCTGATGAAAGGTGTTTGGAAATGCACAATTGTTTTAACTATCTCTTTCTCGAAGTCTCTCTCTCTCTCTCTCTCTCTATATATATATATATATATATATATATTGCTTTGACTCTTGTTATTTTGGATATAAAATATTAAGATGTAAAAAACAAGTATATTTCCCTTTTATATTCAGGGCATGGGTTACTATTGTTACAGAGATCTGGGACTTGCAAACACTGTTAATATGAATTTGTAGTTGGTTTAAATTCACTTTTCATTACGTAATATTTGTTTTCTTGCTTGTTGTTTCAGTATTTTGTGGAGGCTGGGGCTATCGCTGTGAGACGTGTTCAGAAGGAAGATATGCGCCATGTTGCTAAGGCTACTGGTGCAACTATGGTAAGTTCCTAATTAAGTCTGGCATATATAATTTATATTCATGGTTATGTTGTAGTTCGGCCATAGTTTATTTTCAAAGGAAATTGTTTAATGTTAGGCGGGTGGAAGTTCTTTCCTTCAGATGATTTTTTTTGTCCATCTGTCATGTGGTGATGATCAGCCTGTATACTCAAACACTACTTAAATACACAGAACCCTTCCTCCCTCATTTCTATATCATTCTTTCCTCTCCTTTCACCTCCATCATCTCTGTCTCACTTTCATCATGTTTCTTCTCTTCTGTCTTTTATTAATAAATCAACTACTGAAGGTCCCTTGGATTGGGACTTTGAACGCTACTTGAATTAACGGTCACCAGCAAGGCTTTAATCTTGGATGGGGACTCAGCTCTAGTAAGTGAGTGGGTTTACCACTATATGTACCACACAGTAATCATTCGATATCACTTGGAATGACGATTTTCATATTATTGGTTCTCATCTGTGCACTCCATTTTTGTTCCTGAATATGGTTAATGTAATTTCCATATTCTGTCTTTTCTTGCTCCATCTTTTAATTGCTATACGGTGTTCAGTAATAGACATTATCTTAAATGGTACCACCATGTTATCCTGATTATGAGTTATATGTTTGTTGCATCTGCAGGTATCAACTTTCGCTGATATGGAAGGGGAGGAAACATTTGATCCTTCACTTCTTGGATCTGCGGATGAAGTTGTAGAGGAGCGTGTATCTGATGACGATGTAATTTTGATAAAAGGGACCAAAAATAATAGTGCGGTGAGTGAATTTATACAGTTTACCTTCTTGCGTGCTTGAATTCCCTTTATATGTCTATATGATGTTATACTGTAACCTCATAAACCCATAATTCTGATGGTATGGTCTAATATTTCTTAATATATTACTCAGGTCTCCTTGATCCTTAGAGGTGCAAATGACTATATGCTTGATGAGATGGAGAGAGCTCTTCATGATGCTCTATCTATTGTCAAGAGGACTCTAGAATCGAACACGGTAAACTTTGTCGCTTCCTGATTGCCTTATTAACCTTCTAAAATGCCTGGAAAGCTTGTCTGTAATGAAGTGCAATGTTTGGTCGGTTCATGTGGTGATAATTCGTTGGTTTTTTTGTTTTTGTTTTTTTTAGGATTAATTACAAAAGACCCCCTGAACTATGGGGTCACTTTCGTTTACATACCTAACTATGAAAATCTTACGATTTCATGCCTTAAGTTTTGTTTCAATTACAATTTCATACTTTTGTCTCTAACGGTGTTAGATATCTCAGTTAAGTGCTGATGTGGCAAAGATTTGGGTTTAATTCAAGGGTATTTCTGACCATCAGTTCAATTCCTCTAAACACCAGTAATCCCATTTTTCTTTTCTCTGCGTCGGGTTGCGACGAGATCCGGGTCGGGTAGAACGAGAGCTGGGTTGAGTGTGGGTGGTGCAGGCTAATCGGTGCCGGGCGAGGGCGGAGCCCACGGATTGCGGGGGGCACGGATCTTGTCACTGTCGAGGTGCTGCCTGATCGAGGCTAGGCTGCAGAGACGCAGATGCCTTGGGGTGGAGGCGTGCTGGTTTGGAGTTGATGGGGGCGGCGGAGATGGGTTCCAGATCCGATCGTGGGGCGGCGTCAGGGCGCTGCTCTGGTTCGTCGTCGTGGAGGGGCGACGCTGTGGTTCTGGGTTCCGGGTCGGGGGCAGAGGATTGACGTGGGCGGCGCTGGGCAGAGCAGAGGCACCGGAAGCCTGGGCTGATCGGCCGGTGATCTTAGGGCTTTAAGGGACGCACACGTGGGAGCTGGCCTGAGCAGCGGAGCCTTGGTGCCACAACGGCATAGGTTGCAGAGGCGTTGGGCGCCGGTGAAGGAGATGGCGTGCTGGGAATGAAGGAAAAAAAAATTCTAGGGTTTCGTTTTTTTTCTTTTTCTTTGGGCTGATAACGTGTTACAGGAAAAATGGAATCAAAATGATCTAATCATTTCATTAGAAACGGTAATTATACGCACATAATGGCATTATTCAATGCTAATTACAACGTATATAATGACTGATATGACTAATTGAGCCATTACATCCATTGATCAATAACTTCCTAATTTACTCTTTGTCAGTTACTTTAACGAAGACACATTTACGGTATTTTTTCTTCAACATTAATATACTTTTACGAATTTTCATCTTTTAAGTGTAAAAATTTAGTATGAAAAATAATCACTCGTACTTTTTAATTTGATAGATGTAACAATTAAATATTTAGTTTTATCAATATTTACTACACACAAAAAAAGTACTAAAATGATCTCATATTCCAGTTCCCATGATAGTGAACATATATAATTTGACATGTAAAGATATAATAAAAAGCAGTTCAGTTTCCTAAACATATAGATAATAAAGGGATCTTTTAAAAATAATAAAAGAAATATTACGTTCACATTTTGGGTCGAAATATAATTTATCATAGTAGAGCTAAAGCGCAGTGGGAAACATTGAGACTTGAGCGCAAGAGGTCCCCTCTTCGATCCTCAATGTCCTCAATTTCATTTTCTGACATTCCATAAAGGAAATGGACGAAAATGCCCTTGGAAGAGATTGTAAAATCTGACCAAATGGGGCCCAAATTATGCCACGTCATCAGTTAACTGATGAAGGTATAAGATTGTTAATGGAACAGAAGTTTGGGTATGAAATCGCAAGATTTTCAAAGTTAGGTATGTAAACGAAAGTGACCCCATAGTTCAGGGGGGTCTTTTGTAATTAATCCTTTTTTTTTAATACTAGAATTGTTGGTTGAGATTTGGTGTTTTGCTTAAACTTTTCTTTAATTTATCATCAGCACTGGAAGGCGGAAGCCTTTCCTTCCTCTTCTTATAGTCTTGGTCAGTTATGTGATATGCTGATGGACTTCTTTCCACAGCTATAATTGGATGAGGATTTGTGAAACATAGTTAAGTTTTGATATTTGGTGTTTTGCTTAAAGATTCTGGCTCTTCCTTAATATATATCATTAACCAGAAGGTAGATGCTTCCCTGTTGTCCCTTGTACTCAAGCTTTGCTTTACACTAAACCTTAGCTATTTTTGTTCATGTATTAGATAGAAATAAAGTTCCAAAACCATACATTTTCTTCGCCACCATTTGCTATCAACACAAGTCACTGGGAGTGTGAGATGAAACTTTTTTTTTCCTGTCTGCAAGAGTTTCACTCTATGGGTGAATGTTGAGTTTATCAGGGAAAATGCTTGATTGTCTTTCTTTACTTTTCGTTTATATGTTTTCCTTGGTTGAGAAATTGTTTATTGTTATATATATGCTGTACAGGTGGTACCTGGTGGAGGTGCAGTTGAGACTGCGTTGTGTGAGTATTTGGAGTGCTTTGCTATCACTCTAGGATCTCGTGAACAGTTGGCAATTGCAGAATTTGCTGAATCTTTGACAGTCATACCAAAGGTCTTTTTAGTTTCTTGGCTTTTGTTGCATTTCTCACTTCTGCTCTTGACCCTAGTTCATAATGGGATATATTCTGGATTTGCCCTGGTGTAGGTGCTAGCTGTCAATGCTGCCAAGGACTCTACAGATTTGGTTGCAAAGATGAGGGCCTACCACCACAAGGCACAAGCTCCGGGTGACAGGAGGCAGCAGTCACATTGTAACTGGGGTTTGGATCTTGTAAAAGGAGTAGTTATTAACAATTTAGAGGCTGGAGTCATTGAGCCTGCAATGAGCAAAATAAAGATGATTCAGGTAAATATCATACAAAAAGTTCATATCCAGTACCGTTTTGCAAGTCTTGGCTATTTTGGAGTGTTTATTGAACCAATTTTTTTTTCTTCTGACAGTTTGCAACTGAAGCGGCTATAACAATTCTCCGAATTGATGACATGATCAGGCTAGTCAAAGATGAAAGTCAGGGTGAGGAGTGAGGTGTGACTTATAGATTGACTTCAACGTAGAACGGGTGTGAAGTGAATCTGTACCAAAGAGTAGAAGACTCTATCATTGGAGTCCTTGTCATGTTGTTTTATTTAGGAGGTTAAACTCTTTTACAGTAAATTTGTTTGCTAGTTGAAAGGTAGTGTTGTTGGGTGTGTTGAGAAAAGAGCTTATTAACCAGTGCTGGTTTCTCTATTAACATTGTAAGCCGGATAATTTTTGTATGATTGACTAGATGTAGATTTACTTTCTACAATATAGTTCTGTATTGTAATGGCTGTTTTGGGAACAAAATTTGAAACCTTGCTTTCCGCAAAAGCTGTGTGCTCAAGTTCATCCGCTCTTCACTATTCTCTTTATATTTTTAAAGCTTTTGGTCGACGGTCTTAGTTCCATAAGTAGTTCTGTTTCTAATATCTTGATGGAAAATGTCACCAAGAACTCAATCTTGGTGGCAAAACTATCAAGCTGATCAAGTAAGATACTTCCACATATTCTGTTTTATTATCTCATCAGTCTCAATCGAGGTCTGTGGGTTTAGTCATGGTAGCTTCAATATTTTATACCGATTGCCAGGTTTTCTTCTCTGCACTATTTGTTTACAAATTCATTGTAGTCCTTGAACCCTTTTCTTTTCCCAGAAATTTCACCAACCAAAGAAATAGGGTGGATTAAGATGGTTACTCTATTATAAACTGTTTCCCAACTGCCGAAAGACACGCGTGCTTTTCCATTTCTGAAGTGACTGGACTTCATTTATCATTGTGCTATTTAATGGATATTGGATAGCAGTCATAGCACAGAACATAGCAATCTGCATCGAGTTCTTCTCTAGTCTTCTACCGGAGGGCTGCAAAGACTCGGGGTCTTTTCTATGCCTAGTAAGTACAGATACATAGCATTTCATCTTTCTTCAATACTAGTTTGTTACTTCTTTCTTATCATAATATTTCATCTTCTTCATTACTAGTTTGTTACAAATACTGTTAGTGATTTGAACAAGCCGGAAGCAGCTATGCAAGCTGAAAACGACATAGAAAACATGTTCCATTCACGTGAAACATCTCCGGAGTGCGACAGCTTGTCTCATCATTACTATGAACATCGTATCAGCAAGTTTCCTGAGCGACTCCGGCGTGTAAATGAACAAGCCTACACACCTAAGGTAGTCTCCAACTCTCCATAGGTCCACTCCATCACGGCACGGCAGACTTGAGAGCCATGGAAGAAGAAGAAATTAAGTATCTTCAACATTATCTCCGTGGGAGAGAGAGAACAGCGGAGGAATGCTATTCGAGTAAAATAAAAGATCAAGAAGCAAGATTAAGCTGTTGTTACTCAGAGACTATTGAGTTTAGTACTTTAGTAGTGATGAACTTGTGAGAATCATTTTAGTGGATGCTGCATTCATCATCGAGATCCTTCTAAGGTATTATTTCCCTGAATTGCAGGATGAGAATGACTACATATTGAAAGAACCGCATTTGTTACAAGCTGTTTCTTGTGACTTGGGGTTGCTCGAAAATCAATTGCCATTCTTCATTCTTGAGGATTTTTTTGACCCAAACATAATCATTTGTGTTGGGACGGAGAGGCCTTCTATAGTAAGTCTCTCTTACCATTTCTTTAAAATTCTTATGCATATGGAAGGTACATGTCAAACGAATTTGGAGAGATTACATTGTTCTTGATCCAAAGACCATTTTGTCAATCTCTTAAGAAATGTAAATCTACTACTCGAATTGCAAAGCGGAGGAAAGATCAAAACTCTACCTAGCATGACAGAGCTGCAAAAGGATGGAGTCAAGTTTAAGGTTGGATCGAGCAAAAACTTATTTGACATACGATTCCTTAATGGGGTTCTCGAAATTCCAGAGATAGTAATAGGTTTCAGAAACAGAATATATAGTTAGAAACCTCATTGCTTATGAACAATGTCATTGCCATATAACAGAGATAGTAATTATGTTGTGTTCATGGATCGTTTGGTGAACACTGCTCAAGACGTGGAATTTCTTGTCAAGAAAGGGATTTTTGAAAATGTTGTAATTAACAAGCTTGCTGGCGATGGAGTTATTGTTTGCGAATCACCAAGGCTCCACTCTTATTAAGAAACTTGTTGAAGGGGTTATCATGGATCCTAATTACTTTTATTTTGGTAAGCTCTGTGAAAACTTGAACGAGTACTGTATATCATCCCGAAACTATAAGAAGGGGATTGCTTTTGTTGTTTTGTTTCTTCTCATGGTTGCACAACTGGTGCAAATCATTAGGTAAGTAAAACAAGTGCTTGTAAGTTTGAAGTTTGTGTCGTTCAAGTTTGTAACGTTGTCATAACAAAGAGCTAGTTGTATAGTAGATAAAAAATTTGCATATACGATTCTCAAAAAAAAAAAAAAAAAAAAAAAAGAGTTGCATATACAATCGTACGCATGAGCTAAATCTTTCGGTGGTTTGACAAATGCTCCCTCTCAAATTTTGAGATTGAATCTTGAGCTGCTTGTGTTTTTGGGGATCATGAGTTAGTGTTTGAAAAATTGGATTCAGGAAGGATGACGTAGCAGTCTCATATTATTATTCAAGCAACATGAATCAAAGCAGAGAAATCGTTTTTTTTTAAAGATAATTTTCTTTCTATCTTGACCGAACTGAATTTTATCCATACGTTATTGAAATGCATACACAGCGACTTTGCTATATTAATTTTGATTTTGTAGCAAGTAGTTATTCAAAGTGATTGCTACTTGAGAAAGACGTTTGAGAAAGAAAAAAACATTTGACATCACATATTTGTTATCTAGATCTTGATTGTCCTTGACAGACAACTTAATCAAATTAGACAATGTTATATAACTCAACAATGAATAACATAGAAGTCTCCTTAAAGTAAGTTTTACATTGGATTTATGTATCATATATGACCAATATGGGTGTATGAATAGAAATTTGGATTGTGATTGAGGTTCATTTTAGGGTAAAATATTGTATAGTCCTTGTGATTTGAAGTTGACATCTGTTTAGTCCTTATGGTTTTATTTTAATCTGAATAGTCCTTAAAGTCATGATTTTTCATCCAAATAGTCCTTATGTTTTTATTTTAATCTTAATCTGAATAGTCCTTAAAGTCATGATTTTTCATCCAAATAGTCCTTATGTTTTTATTTTAATCTGAATAGTCCTTAAAGTCATGATTTTTCATCCAAATAGTCTTTATGGCCTTAACTGAGAAAATGAATCCGAATGACTATTTGGATAAAAAAATTATGACTTTAAGGACTATTCAGATTAAAATAAAACCATAAGGACTATTTGGATGAAAAATTATGACTTTAAGGACTATTCATATTAAAATAAAACCACAAAGACTAAACATATGTCGACTTCAAACCATAAGGACTAAACAAATTTCAATTTTTCATTTTAAAATATAAGAAATGAAGTTTTGGTCAGCGTAATTTATTTGAATAGTCAGGTGTGTCATCACACATAAATTTACGTAGACTCGTTACCTAACGTCAAGCAAAGCATTAACTTCACTAACATAACTTTCTATGTCAAAATCCATGCCAAAATGTGCTAAACAAGCCTCAAGGGGGCATTTTGTAAGAATGAAAACCAAACTCATTTACAAGACTGACTCACCCAACACTCATAGTTGCTCCAATTTAAGTACTAAAATATTTTTAATCTTCAGCCGTTTTACTTTTGATAGAGCATGATAATTTAGAGTCAAAAAGATGTAAAATGATAAATTTAAAATAGAAAAAGAAAAAAAGATGTAAAATGATAGATAATTCATAATAAGTTAATAGAAGAAAAATAAAAAGTACTTGTAACGCCCACCGTGGGGCTCGAACCCACGACCACAAGGTTAAGAGCCTTGCGCTCTACCAACTGAGCTAGACGGGCTACTTGACCGTGTAGTCAACCAAACATTGAAATCGCAATCTAGAATAAGCGGGAATGTCAAGAAAAGCAAAAGCCCGCCTAAGTCCAAACTTTTAAGTTATCATCCACCGTTGATTACCAAATTGGCGGGAATCTTCAAAGTCAAAATCCTTCCCCAAAATAATTAATCAATAAAAAATTCAAAATCCCCAAACTCTATAAATGAAAGAAAAAAAACCATCCCCAGATTCTAGAAACCCTTTCACTCCCAACCACCGACCTCATGGACTCCGACTCCGACGACTCCTCTTCCGACTCCACCACTTCCATTCCGGCACCCTCCGCCGGAATCCTCATGCTCTCGCTCCCGGACAGTCTCGACGACGATGGAGCCAACAAAGACGACGACAACCAGGACGTCTTCGAGACGCCGCCGGAGTACGCGCTCGTCGGAACCTCCCAGGAGAAGACTCCCTTGCTCTATGTTGACCAGATCGGCGACGACGACGACGATCGGGATTACGAGAGAGTTGGAGATATCGGAGATGGAAGCGGCGTCATTGTGGCGGTCGGTGGTTGCGGCGAGGAAGGCGACGGTGCTGTGGATTTGGGAAGGGATACGGATTTTGTGGTTTCCGAGGTGGAATCGGCCGAATTTAGGGTTTCAAAGAGGGATTTGTCTCTGGAGGGGATCTCGGCCGAGTCTCCGCCGCCGTCCAAGAAATTGAGGGTTTCGGAGAAATCAGATGAGGAATTGGAGACCGAGCCGCTCAGTCTGAGCAACCTAGGGTCTAATTCTGATCAAACTCTCGAAATTGCAGGGGATGATGCGAAATCAGTGGAGGAAAGCTCAGGAAAGAAGAAGGATGAAAATTCAGGCAGCGAGAGTGAGAATGGAACTGAAGAGATTCAATCAGTTACTGAAGAAAGCGGTAGCCCGTCGGGCGTGGAGTATTTGTTTCATGAAGATGGGGAGATTGATTCCAGGGATTCGCAAGTGCTTCAAGTGCTGCCTCTATCCTTCTGCCCACCAGCAGAGTCGAGTAGGATGCAGGCCGAGGAGGGGGACGAGTGGTCTAGACTATTGGAAATGGTGAAACTTGTGAAAGATATAACTTGCAAGGAGGACAATGAGGTTGATAACTGTAGCCTCTTGGAGATAGCTAAGTGCCGCGGCGTGACTTTCCCTCGGCTGTAGAATGGTGGCCAGAAGAAAGGTTTTGATTCTTCTCGAATTGGATGAGACGTATTTAGAGGAAATGTAGAAGCTGAGGGAAGGATTTTGAGTTGGAATGCTGGCCTTGAGGTCAATCTTGAAGAGCAGCAGCAACCACAAAGCCCAGGTTTTTGAAGTTGTAAATTTGATTTGTAGTTGAGTTTTTTCACTTTTCAGTTAAATTATGTAGAACATCTAGCTTTGTTTTGATTTTACAACTGTCTTGAAAACTTAAATCCTCTGAGAGTAAACCTATTACTTTGGTGGACGGTTATGATAAGACAAAAAAGTCTTATCTTATCTTGAAGATACACCAACCAATTGAAGAATTTTCCAGAGGCATGAAGTTTCCCTTCACATGCATCCCAATGTCATTTGTTTTCTCTGTAGCTAGACACCCTTTTTCCCCAGTCAGAAAATTTAATAAGCAGCAAAGAATCCACCAAAAGAGCATCTGACTTATTATGAAAGACAAAAACTAGAAGTCATAGTCATACAAAACTATGGAACTTACCAGTTTGTGCAATATTTAGCTTATATTACAACCTGCTGTCAACCTATACAAAAAGCCCACCTCAAATTCACCCCTTTAGAATTCCAGGTTCGAAAAGCCAGAGGGAAAAAAAGTTGCAACCATCAAACACTCATTCACATACTCTGTTTTTAGCGTGCAAAATACATGAAACCTTGTCACGGCTTTTGGTAGAAGGCATAGAGCTGTATAATCCTATTGATCACCATAGCATCCGAAATTTGTCAGGGATGGAGTAGATGTGGGTATATTGAGCTACTACTAGTGCTTGCTTGTTGGGAACCAAAACTCAATGTTGGGTGAAGAAGCTCTGCTTGTGGGTAAGAACCATTGGATGGAACATCCAGCAGAAGATCTTGGTCAGAACTTTCTTCGACAAAACTCATGGAATCTAGCATGAGAGAGCTACCATCAGGAGGCAAAGCAAAGAGGCTTCTTGGACTAAAGCAAGAACCATCGTAGTCTAGGATATCCTTGTTTTCGTAGCCCCCCTTCATGATTACCCCTTTGGGGCTCTTCATAACCATCTTTACATCTGAAAGAAGAAAAGAAGTTAAGAACAGTTTGAATATACATTATAAATACCATGCAAAGGTATTGCTGAAGCTGCCGAGTAAATTACACACATGTTGTGGAATTCACAAGAAAAGGAAGTTCGATTTTAGATCCCCACTGCAAGTGAGAGGGTTTAGTACATTTGGTGCTCCTTATTTAAATGCGTCTTTGTGATTGTGCGCATCCTATATACACGATTACACGAGCACATTATGGATCATTCATACCCTAAATTTGTTAACATACAAGGGCTGGGAGCGAATCGATGTTGTGACTCGTAAATTTAATATGGTATGCTCATCTGTAGAATTATGTTTTGAAAAGAAATAGCAGATAAACTCCATTCAACTACATACAAGCAATTGAAATTTCTGCTAACCTGGAAAACTTTGAATCTCATTGTCCCGCAGTCTCTTGACTTGTCGAAAATTACTAGATGTGGTGAAGTTAGATCCAGAGACAACAGACTTTCCCGGGGTAGTCTTACACTTCTGTACCGAAAAATAAAAGTCAACAATTGTAGTTTCCCTTTGAAATTTTTTCTAATGGTACATATTTTAGAGTAGCTCAAACCTTGATAAGATGATAGCGCTCAACCCATTTAGATTTCGAAGAATTGGATAATACAAGCCTTTTCAAAGTCTTACAGTCTTCAGACTTTGCCCCTGGGAGGGAGATATCAAAGACCCCTTCTGCAAGCAGTTGCTGAAAGGAAGTTAAGTTCTCTCTGAACTGAGGGCTATCAAACATATTTTTAAGGCTGCACATGAGAAAACAAACCACCATTAATTATATATATCATTTCTAAGTTGAACGCTAATGCGTTTCCTAAATATAGTGTACTAAATCCCAAACAGTTTCTATTGTATCTCTTCAATCACAAAAGGTGATTGTGACAAAATGAACTAGTATTGGAAGATAAGTATTTGTGCACGTTTACATATGACGTGCAAAACAGGATGGTTTCATATAGCTAGATTGCAAAGACCAGTGACATATTCTAAGTGGTCAACCATAAATACGCTAACACAGCATAGCTAGGACTCTAACCTATATGGAAATTTGACATCAGCTGGAGGTAGATGCTTCAGTAATTGCTGTTGCTCCTCATTTGTCAACTGGCTTGTGAACTCTTCATAATTTACAATATCCTACACCAAACAGGAATGCAATCGGATGAACATATACTCGAGCAGTGAATATGAAATCCTAAAGATAACAATACGAATAAAAGAAATACAAAATTGTAAATTAACTATCAAAAAGCATTCACTGTAAGGTCACACCGTGAAATATCCAGTAAAATAAGAGTTGGATAGGAGTGACAACTGACAAAGTTCCACAAGAATGAAAAATTCCCACACTGGCTAAGATTTCATTTTAACTTGTTGGAATACCATTCATGATTTTGTGGTATATATAGAAGATGGAGAGTGATTGAAGGAACTGCATTTGGTCATAACATTGAACTTGCAACTTACATTTAAATCTATATGACGAAGTGGTGAATTATGGTTTCCCAAGATTTGCAAGTTGTCATGCTGTGACTTGTCCCTGCATTTCCAAAATACTCGTCATTAGTTACGGTGACAGAAATAAATTTTCCTTCTCCTTCCTCATATAGTATCTGTTACATTTACCAGCAAGGAAATTGTTCATATATATTTTGGTATCACAGTAAACAAGAGAAATTTTTGCTATATCCTACTACCAGCTTTTAAAATGATTTAGGGCTCACATGATAGGTACAAACCATAATGGTCATAATATTATTCCTAACCATTTGGAGCCCATATTCATTTGGAATAAAAACCACACAAACAACTATATTGTGCTTTAAATAGTATGTACACCTAGATGGCTAGATTAGTTGAGCTACAATACTGGTGTTTGTGTTTTTGAAATATATGACATGAGTGCATATCAAACTTACTTTTACTAGAATACTAGTGCTAGAATATTACCTTTTCTCTTGTTGCATCCCTTGTCCTGCAGGGCTGTTCATCTTTCCAATCACAGTACTGGACATATTTACACCCTTGTTATTATGTACAAGAAGGGATGCAGAACGGGAATAAGCCTCATTTCTATGGCACTGCAAGTTATCAACTGAAAGTGAGCTGGCTTCAGATTCCTCTTCTCGGATTATTGAGCTGGGATGCCTTATGAGAACACTTCCATGTCCTATCTCAACAGAGACCATAGGTGTTTCACTTTCAAAAAGTAGATCTTCTTCAGAAGACCCAGAGAAGTATGAAGACTGTTGTTGTTCATGTAAAATAGTATATAGATCTTTTGTGAGCTTTTCAACAGGAGATTGTTTTGGACGACCGACACAGGTCCTTTTCCTAGAAGGTACCGTTGAGTCCCACACCATTGACTGAGCAGGACCTATACAAAAGCAATCAAAAGAGTATGTAAGTAAGAAGTATCTGGTCTCTTTATGACCTCAACTTCAATTATACTAGAGCAGTAAATCGACCAGCTTGCAGTAAGTTACAAGTAAAGCCTTGATGATCCATTTAAGTTTGTGAGAATTCAAAGTTGAAAGTTCACTGCCTTCCTAAATATTTAGAGTCATACATTATTGATCCCTGTATCATATTAAATGAAATAGAGTTTCACAGATGGCATGACAGCCAACTGCCTGAATAAGAGATTCTGAAAAACTAGAGGAACTAAGGAAATCACACTCACTGTCTAAGTTTCATTGGCCCCCGTGACTAAGTGCATTCTATATTGATGAAACAGAGACCATTTATTCAGCCAACTGCCTGAATAAGAGATTCTGAAAAACTAGAGGAACTAAGGAAATCACACTCACTGTCTAAGTTTCATTGGCCCCCGTAACTAAGTGCATTCTAGAGTTTCACAGATGGCATGACAGCCAACTGCCTGAATAAGAGATTCTGAAAAACTAGAGGAACTAAGGAAATCACACTCACTGTCTAAGTTTCATTGGCCCCCGTGACTAAATGCATCTCCAAATTTGATGAAACACAAGCCATATTAACTGGAATTGCAGCTATTCGTCTAGCTAACTTATCAACAGCTCAATCACTTCTATGATGAAATAGACTCTCAGATGAATGGAAACACATATAAAATTTCAAGCGTCTCTGATTGATTATTAATTATCACAAAGTATCCGACCTGTCAAATCACTTGCATCTGCACTCCCAAAGTGAGCACAACTTTCAGTGTTAGACACAGCGGACCCGGAACTGGATCTATTACTTGTATCTTCATCAACTACCTTCCAAAACCCATGGGAGTAATCAGCACCAACCCCTACGCTATCAGGATGCCGCTTTCTTTTAACCAGTTTCACTTCTTTGTTTTTATTTATAGACATGATCTTCATCCTGGAAACTCTGTGATCTTCATAATCATCAGGTTCTGCTCGAGCATGTAGAGGGGTATAATTTACTAGTGTTCCCTTAGTCCTCCATCGAGATCCACATGCATTGCAAAGTACTGGCTTTTCAGGTGGCCCATTGCGCCAAAGAGGGGTGCCTGTTATAGTGCTTGGTTGTCAGCATCAATACAAGTAAAACAAAACAATCCAGAATAAGTAAGCTGCAAGAAGAAGCACGTAAGCAGTACAAGAACAATCAGCAACACCAAGAAATATTATGATGTCATTTTAACTTGTATCAAGACTATGGCGACTGTAAGAGGACCCGTTTATAGACAAAGTACCACACAGTCATGTATACAGCATAATAACCAAGGCCTTGATATATAGGATGCAGTGCAGAACCAAGGCACAACAATTAAGTCACAATATACAATAACAGGAGTTTGCATTGTCCATGAACATCGTTTCAACACCACTAGCAATTTCGTTATGAGCAGCCCAAGAAGTTTTCCTCAATAAGCTGACAGAAGGGAGCATAAAAAGCTCAAGAATGATTTGCAGTCACAAAACAATGATCATTGTAATTCAGAACCAAAACAGACGAGTATCAATTTTCACTAAGCTGGAGTAGAAGTACAAAGACACACTTGTAACAAATGCACCTTCAAGCAACACAAGAGAAATGAGCACGTAATACAGATCAAACATTTCCCTTTACTTGCCCAGAACACAACAGAACTCAATCTCAAAGTTGCATTGCTGACACATGTTCCACTTCTACTGTGAGTCAAAAGGGGATCAACACCAATCAACACGAGTTAAAAAGGGTCCAGAAAATTCATCAAAACAAAATCAAACTCAACCCACTACAGATATCAAGTGATTCAAGGATTCTGGCAGTACTCAAATCATTAGCAACCTGAATTGAGCAAATCCCCATATGTTCCGAATTTTCCATTAATTCACTTTTTGGTCACTCTTCTTTTGCATAGTATACTCTTATATGTTGTGATTCAAATCATTTCCTGGGCAATATCTATTAGTCCTGGAATCAAGAACCCAATTCTAGTTCATTCAAAATAAAAAATAAAAATGGAGAAACAAGAACTCACTTGTAACTCCACAGTGATAGCAGGGCCCTTGCTTGCCCATGTCTCTGTCTATCTCTTTTCCTCAAGTGAAAGAAAGAAAATTTCAAAGAAAATTTGCAGAAGAACAAAGAAGAAACTGATGTATTTGCAAAAAGTGGAAAAAGAATACAAAATTATGCTCAAAACAAGATTATTCTCTTAGAACTTTTTTTATGGCTTAATATACTGGTGAGTATACAAGGCTTTTCTGCAGCAAACCCAGAGAGAGAGTCTGCAGAAGAAAGCAAAAGCCAATATAGACCCAGAAGAGTTTAATGTGTTATAGTCCCAAAAAATCACAGAAAATAGCCAAACATCAACAAGAAATTGAGGGATTGAGATGGGTTTTGAGCTGGGTATTTGTACAATCTAATGGAGAAGAAAAGACCATTATTGGAGGAATCTCATAAATGGGGTTGTGTGAAAAGGGAAGGTGAAATGAGAGAGAGAGAGAGAGAGAGGTTTTGTTGTGTGTCTCTGTTGTTGAATTGTATATGAAGTAGATGTTGAGCTTTCTCTTCTGCTTTATTTTTGATGTCATTGAAAGATTTCTTCAACCCCCACTTTTTAATATTAATGTTAAATGTGAAAAAACTAGACCTCTCTTTGTTTCTCAGTCTGTACATTGTGAATAGAGGAGGGTAAAAGTTAAATGAATATTATTGCTAGATATCCTGTTTTGACTAGAGACTTTTCTCTATATCAATTCCACAAATGAAGCCATATAAATCCTCTCTTTCCAAAGCACTGAAATTTTGAGAAGGATTTTGACTAGAAATTAAAAACTTGGGGGAGAGCTAGAGGAAAAGATAAGCCCCCTAGCCAATGAGAACAAAAGATGAGGGAAGAAGAAACCAACAGGGTTTTTGGTCTTTTATCATTTTCTTCATACACCCAAATAATTAAGTTCTTACAATTCTTGCTTCTTTATGAAAATATTATATATGATGACATGATGTTGATCATATTTGGTGGGTTTTTATATAAACCTGTTCAATTCTAATCTCACCTGTCACAGAACCTATTCTTAAATCACAACGGTAATCTCGAATGTTTTAGGTGGGGCCCACTTGGGATTTTGCCATGTGGCATGATTTTGGATCATCTGGTGATCAAGAGGACTGTCATCTGTTGCATTATCACAAAGTGTGTAATACTAATATCTAGGCCAAGAAAATGCAAAGCGCTACACGTTGAAAGGGAAATTTCTGTTTCTAATTTTCTATTTACAAAGCCACTCTGTTTTTATTTTCCCTCTTGAATCTTGTAAATTGTGACCAAAGTTTCCGTTCCTTTTTTATTTGTGACAACATTAGGTCAAAAGCTTTGTAAACTCAACAACTGGTTCATTAACGTAGATGAAATGTATTTACTATCCTTGCATTTCAGTACAATTCCTAACCAATTTGATAGTTTCGTGAGTCAAAACGGGCATGCAATTCTCAAGCTTACTTATTAAGCCAATTACAGCGGTTTCGGTTTCGGTTTTGATCCTTCTAATATAATCGAAAAATATACAAATATGCAAGATTGGTCTTAATTTTTATCAGATAACTGGGTTATTATTTTGCAAGCTTGAAGAAAAAAAAAAAAAGAGAGGACAAATTGTATAGCTCCATGATGCATAGTGGGTATCTCATGAATTTGACACATTTGGTGCCATGCGGCTTGAATTTCTATTATTATTGTGATTAGTTTGCATATCGTATGGCCCACCATAACCTGTGAAATTTTGCAGCTTTGATGGTCAGCAATATATTAACTAGGGGCAGTTTTGGGTATGAGCCATCGGATTGCCTGGTCATGCCTCCATAGATATTGACCTGTAACCAACTAATACTCAACCGGACATTGTTGAAATCATGTTCTACGGCTTAGGACCATCAAATATGAATTCAACTCTCGGTAATATTTACCACCTAACAAATATCAACTGTTTTTAAAAACGATGAAAGATAAATAATTAATTATTTAATCTGTGCGTCTGATAATTATATGTATTTTTTTTAACAAATCAAATGATTTTCATTAATCTCAAATTAAAAAAGTACATTACATACGTTTCTATTGTTTTGTGTGAATAAGAAATTAGTGGTATGAGTCTCAATTAGAGAACCTAACGATGTTGTGCCTCCGACTTCTGCGGAGCACTTTTTCTCTGAACCCTAGGGTTCAAGACTAAGACTGGCGACGACACTCTGAGAAGGGTGGTGCTTGCGATGTGTGGTTGTGATTGGTGGTGGCATTGGAGTTTCCCGGCGTCGACCATGCTTTGGCGTGGAGTGGTGGATTCATCTCTCCGGGAGGGATAGCTCTTGAGCAAAGAGGAATGGCTGGGGTCAACTTAGCTTCGAGCGGGGGAGGCTGGTGGCTGGGTGGCGGATTCCGGTGGTAGTGCGACGGGGCTATAGGTTCGACCACATGTTGGTTGGGACCTGGTTCTATTTTCGGTGGAGGCTGTTTCAGTGGTTGGGCTAACGATTGTGCATGTGGGACAGCGTCTGAAGCTGCAATGGAGATCTGGTCCGTCGTTGGCCTATGACTTATTTTAGAGCTCTGACTTATTTCAGGATTGGGGCATGTTAGGGTTTTGTCATCTGAGGAACTCGGGGATTAGGATCTGCATTCTGGGACTCTGAGTTTGGTGGTGAAGGTTGTAGTAGTGACTCTGGTCGGATTCAGGGCGTTGACGATGGGTCAAGAATGGCCATCGAAGGCTGATGGGTGGTTGTCAAATGTTGGAGGGTGGCTACCGCAGACGGTGGTTGCAAGTTGGAGGAAGAAGGAAGGGGAAAGGGGTTGGACTTGGGCCTGTGCCTTTGGGCTTGGGTCTGGGCCCAATTCTTCTTCTGATGTCTTATGTGTAGAAGACTCTTCTGAAGGTTTTGTGACTGCGGAATCTAGGGGCACTCCCTATTTGTAAGGCAGTCCTAGAGCTATCATTCTCTAATAAGCTAGTTTGCTAGCATTAGTCTTTTGCTTTTGCATTTTGTTTCGTTTTGGATTTCATTTAGTTTATTTTTGAACTTTGATAGGTTGATTACATTTGATTACTCTAGGGTAGTCTCATGACTTGATTCCTATGTGGCCTCTTCGAGGTAAGTCATGTGTATGTAATTTTCCTCATTTACTAAATACAAGGTCGTATGTCCTTCCTCTCCAAAAAAAAGAAATTAGTGGTATGTATATAGACAATGTGAGTGCTAGATTTCATCGACAGGTAGCTTTTCCACGTGAACCTGTAAAATAAGTCAAAGCTTGGTGTGGAATCGAGCCCTCTGATGTGAAAGTCATGCAGTGACATTGCTACGTCGTAAGCATGAGCAGAGATAAAAAAAGGTTTTACCGCAATTCAAGATAGAGGAGGCGGTCGATTGCTTTGGGTCTAAGGTAGAGTGGCCTATGAGGCCGCTATGTGTTATTCAAGCGAGGAGGTGTAATTTGATCCACCTTCCTTCTCATGTCATATGAGTTTATGTCACATTCCACATGCTTGTATCATAGGAAAATCCCGATGATTCTTTCCATATCAATGTTTATGGCGTATTTGAACTCAGGGATGCTTCATGGAAGGCATTCCCGAGAAGATGTCCAACAGATATTTCATTACTCAGTCTTCATGTCTCGAATCCTCTTCCTGGGCTATTCTCATGATATTCGGCCTAGATGTTATGGGTTTCCATGGTTGTAATGTGGTTGGCTCGATCAGAAGAATCTTCGGTTCTGTAGGGTGATGTTCTACTTGTGTGGCAATCCTATGGGGAGAATTCATGTCCCCGACATATAGAATGTCTAATTAGTCATTACATCTTTCCATACTCACTTACTGAAAGTGCGCCTGTAAAATATGAAGAAAAAAAAAAAACCATAGTACATAGACCCACCTCATTATTGTCAATTGTCACTAACGAAAAGGATTTTAGTTGAATCATTCATCCGGGATCCCAAATACATAACCCAATTAAGGTGAAGCCTATGAGTGTGCACACATAATTGGCCTATATAAATAAAGTGGGATTCCTGATCCCTTTCAACACCCAAATCCATAATGACAACTAAACTAATCTTGGCACCCAAACCAGTTTGGACCTTCTGGTCGAGCTAGGTCTCATGACTCCTATGGACACCCCAAAACGGGGCTACCTTCAATCAAGGCCGCCACCGTTGCACCATCTCGTCTAAGACGGATAGTCTCTTCCTCTCGGGGTACACAACATCACTTCAACGCATTCCCCATCATTGTCTTGACGCCCAAAAAAATTTCAGAATTTATGGTCAAGGAGTGACACGACATTGCTGACCACTAGGCCTTGACATCTCATCGTTGCCATGATCGAATTGGTTGAATCATTGTCGTTGTCAGTCTACATTATCGTACTTGTATAATCACTGACCAACAGTCAACTTGGTGCTTCACCATTTTTTGAATCTTAAGCCGCGCCTGACTAGGTTTGATCCAAACCGAAGCTTCATTCTCCGCCATCATGAGTCGAAAGGCCGCATCCCAGTTCCGTAGTCTGGTTCTACCTTTAAAATATCCATGAGAAAAACCATGTTCATGGGCGAGCAATCCTTGGAATGGATATCAGCATGGAGACTGGGATGTGGAAAAGGTTCCTCCTCTTGGAATAATGTTAACATCGGTCGCCATAATTGGATCCCCGAGCACAAGCGACTGAGGTGTGGGAGACCCTTAGAGACTTGTTGTTGGATAAACTCCAGCTCAATGTCAGCGCAACTACACTGTGCCCTTAAGGTTTCGGATTGGTGGCTGCGCTACATAGCGGCAACCATTCATTCTACCTTTTTATTGGCTTAAGCACTTGTTGTTTTTATAACGAGAGCTTCTATTCATACCTCTAAAATTGACACTTGGACTTCTCATGTTTTTAAGTGATTATTGACTTTGTTAACTCATATAAAATTACCAATAAATACACAATTGAGGAAAAAAATATATATATATTCTTCTTACCTTCACGAGAAACACAGTATGCTATGTTGGAGTGTTTCTTGTCATCAACCATGCTTCATTAAATCCAAGACTCTGGATTAGAGCCTAGTCCATGAACTCTGAACTCTGAACTCTGAACTTTGAACTTCGATCACATTTATAATGACCCGAGGCTTAATTTTAGAATCATTATGACCAAAATTCATTTGAAACAAGTTTCTATCGTTGAAATTATAAAATGAGAATGATATACAATACATAACTTTGAAATCCTTGCATCAAGGCCTCCTCACCCTATGAACCTCATACAGTCATACCGTCCCTTTTCTTTCTTTTTTTCTTTTCTTCTTCTTTTTCTAGAGATACCTTGCCTTAACAAAGGCACAACACGTAGTCCACGTATTCATAAGAGAGAAAAAAAATATCCTCACACCCTAATATGTAACCAATAAAACCCAAAATAGAAGCACCAAACGATAATATAAAGAAACAAGTATTGGATATGATAAAATCAAACAAATATTCCAACGGTGGAGATTGACCACTTCATGCCACACTCATATTGGTGGTCAGCACGCCGTTGATAAATCATCTTATATATTACATAATAAAAAATATATAAAAAAGTAGAAAAGGAAATATAGTTAAAAGTCGTTGGTGGATCCCGAGGAACGAACGTAACTGCTAAATAGGATGGGAGGGGCAACATAGGATGTGAGCACTCACACTTGCATAACTTCCAGTCACGGAGTGGGCCCTGCCGCATGAATCTAGCTCAGTCTGCTCTTACGCGGGTCCCGCAAACATGGACTTTCACGTTTTGCCACGTGTAAGGACGAAAGGGGAGGGTGCATGTTTGGAGCTATGCGGTGAGTCACAGGGACACCCCCTTAAAAGAACAAAAAAAAAAGGCTGTCTTCTGAATAATAAGGCCTAATTTGATCTCCTCCGAAGGATATCATAATTTTTTTTTTTTTTCCTTTTAAGGATTTTATGTAGAAGTTTTCAGTTAAATTAATAATCATTTGCAACGAGAATGAAGCTATCCGGTTAGTTTTAATGGCTGGACTTCAAACTACAAAGCTATGTTTGAGGCGGGAGGTACATGAATTTTGTCTAATCTCAGGACCAATTACATATACGCACATCATGATTTTCAAAACTTTGTAGGGGCTCGGCCACCTCCGGCCCAAATGAAGTTATGCAAGTGATTATTTTTTTGGCTAATTGAAAGGGCATCAATGTAGAATGAATTACATAGCAACACAACTCACCAGGATCCTCTAGCTACGTCATAAGCGAGCTGTGAAGTCAAAAACTAGATAAAACCTAACTCCAACCAAAAACAAATAACCGTAGTTTATAAGCTCATAAGTAACCAAAACAACGACGCTATCAATGTAAACACCAGAACAAGCTAAATCCCTACCTTGATTTATTCGATGGCCTTGGAGGTGCCCTACAAGAGACCACTGCTAGGCATCCAACCTAGCTTGATTCAACATTTCAACTTGCTCTAATTGTGAAATTTCGAGTTGCCTTATTGAATTATCGTAGCATAATTAATAGTTATAATTATGAGTCGACTTTTCTTTTAATTTTTTCTTTTAAAATTTAAAACTCATATTGTATCCTAAATATATACCCCCAAATCTAACATACTTTTGCTTGTATCATGTCAAAAAATCAGAATCATATCATGCTTGTGCCATCACTGCCATGCTTATTGTATCCCATGCATTTTATATCTCCATTGAATGAAATGCATATTGTTAAGACTTAAGACTAAGTACCCAAATCTCTCTCAAACTTGGCTGGATTTCCAATTTATTCCCAAACCTTATGATGCCCTCACCCAACAACCCATGTTTGCATGTTCTACATTGGTGAGAGCGCTGTCATTAGAGAGAAGAATTTGCATTTACCTAGCTACTCTAATTTTTCATGCGCATTTTTGTGATTTGAACATCTAAACCCTTTTTTGAAGTGTTACCACTAAGATAAGATTCTTAGTGCCCAATGGGATTTTCACACAAGCCATTCCAAGATTGATTAGTGGAAACCCGAATTGGACTATTGGAGTGAAGAAAGTAAAAGAGAAAGAAAGAAGGAAAGTAGTGAGCAAGATTTCGTTTATCAACCTTTCGTGAGAGTTGACAATACTTGGATAATAACATAAAATCGAATATACAAGAAAATAACAGTTGGTGGGATCTCAAGTGTGTTGTTTTGAGCTAAAGTATAGTGACACAAGAAAGTCCATATAATATGGTTTTATGAGATTTGTATGTTGGTTTGTTTCATGAAACGTCAAGATGTTGCAGTAATTCTTATTAATTAATTACTTTTAGGACGTGACAGAACATATGATGTGTATCGTTTCAAAATTGGATTGTGATCATTTGTATTCTTGTGTTTTAAAGGAAAAAATAATATCTCTAATTATAGAAAGAAAAAAAAACTGAAAATCAGAGACGCTTTGCAGTCGAAAATATATCGATGAAGGGTGGATTGTACGTCACCTTAAAAAGGGTGGATTGTACGTCACCTTAAGAGGGAAATGTGTTGTGTCTTATATGTATAAACATACTTCTTTATAGTGAGACTTGTTTTAGGTTAAGTACCCAAAAACAAATATCGTGAGAGAGGAGCTCAAAGTGGACAATAGAATCTCGTTTTTGTGATAGCTAGCTATTGCTTGTCGAAACTCGGCGTTCAGGACTCGGAGCAGACTTGCTAGATGGTCATGGATCGGAGACACGTGGGCGTTGCCGACGAATTACACCTTATTCTATGCCAATATGTTTGAGCATCAGAGAGAGTGGTGCCGTAACTATTGGTAGACCTCCAGCATAGAGGTATTACAGGTTCACTCGCGCCTGGTTGCTAGCAAGGACAACAGTGGTTATGTCTGGCGGGCGGCTAAGGTTCTCATGGGGCTCCTCTTATTTGGAGGTGGGTTTGGACTCTTGGGGCTAAGTCTATCTTCAGGTCTAGGCTGATTAGCACCGAGGTGTAATTGACACTTTTTCTTTATCATACAGTCTTAACCATCGGTACTTATAGTTTAACTTTTTTTTTTTTTTTGAAAAGTACGTAGTTAACTATCATTAAAATTATCAAATAGTGTAATAAATGTAATCCACTAGTCTATTTATATTGTCAGTCCTTATGTGGCTTGGTGGTTTTGAGTTGCTCTCAAAACTCATCTAGTCACAAGTTCAACAGAACAAAAGAACAATCTATTCATATTGATTTAAGTGTGTCTTGATGTTTTGAAACCTCTCTCTAACTGTTAAGCAGATGCCAGTTTGGATGATTGAATTAAAACCAGTATCATTTGTGATATATATTCTTTTTCTTTTTATCTGAATTATTTTTTATGGAAAAAAAGAGAGGAAGAAAGCAGTTTAGTGGTTGCTTCTCTGGAAAGAGTGCTCCTGCATATCATTGTTGTTAACATGAAAAGAGGATGTTGAAGATTATGGGAGAATACACAACAAAATTCAAGAACCATGTGTTTCTCTAGTAATGCAAAAGAGTACATCTTCTTTTGGGAGATAATGCATGAATACATAGGAGATGCATAAGAGTACATTGGAGCTATACAGCTTCCTTGTGTAAGTGGATGTGACTCATGATCATGCCACTAAACATTTTTTTATCAATCAAGTTCCTGCCAAAGTACAAATGAAATAACAACATAAATTTAGGACTAGATGCAACATTGCTATAAACATGTATTGTGTAAGTCAACTATATGTTGAGTACCGAAGCAATAATTGATCCAAGAAATTGATTCTACTCAAAATTGAGAAAATCTTTTCGCCAAAATATCAAGAATGACAAAAGGTGTCAAAACTCTATACATTGTTGAGAGATTTTTACACGGGGCAGACGGGCTACGTGGCCGTGGGGCAGGCCAATATGACGACATGCAAGTGTGTCATAGCATTGTGTATTTAAAAAACAGGGATAATTGTGATATTTGCATAAAGTTTGTTGCATTTTTATTAACTCTAATTCAAGTAAGTATGGATTTTAATATAAAAAAAGATGTTAAAGGAGAAAATATAACGAGAATAACGGTCTACTTATTCATTGATAAAAAGCTTATTTATAGGCATTACATAAAGTCTCCTAAAGGATCTAGAAGTTCTATCAACTGTAATCTATTCAAATAAGGAAACTAGATTAACCAATCCTACGTGTATTAGGACAAGACACATAACAGAAGGACAAAAATATAATTTCCTTAAACACTCCCTCTTGTATTGCATCACTAATACGTCATGGTGCTTATGATGTTGTCGTGGTAAATACCTTGTCAAGTAAAACAAAAACCTCGTGGGTAAAACAAAAGACTTGGACGAAGGGAAAAAGAGCACAACGCACCAACTATAATTGAAGATAACATGTGATGCATGTAGACTCATCTTGATGTCTACATAACAACTCCCCCTGATTGGTAACTCAATATCGGAATACAGATAAACGGTGCAAGTCAATGCACTTCACATACTTCAAAAGTAGACTTAGGCAATGTTTTAGTTATTAAATCCAACCACAACATCCTTAGATCAGACCTGTTATACTTAACATTATTTTGATCTTTAAGGAGAAGGTTGCCTAACAACTCAAAACATGAGTTTGCATTGAAAATCATATTCACGCATGGTATGGCCTTCATGTATTTAAACAGTCATAATTTCTTTGATACAATAGGTATGGACGAACCGTATAAAGTTCTGAAAACTAGACACTTGTAGCTTTCCAACCATATAAGGTCCATAACCTAGTTCATCTTGAGCTGATCACAAAGCTCTGTCGAAGTTGACTGTTCTACCAAAGCAGATTCTCGGACAGATCTGTCCTACTTTACGAAAATAGCCATAACTCACCCAATATGATAGATGTGATCAAATGGTTGGTGTCCTTGGAAAGTAGACACATAGGCCTTTCCAATGGTACCAATTTCACTATTTTCCAATGAGTGGGCTATCTTGTAAGTCCCGTGGAATTTGACCTACGAAATTGGGCAGGTTCAGATTTCGTCTTTAATGTGTCTTTTTGTAGGGATAATATTAGCCTAAACCTTTCATAGAATGAATTACTATCATTGCATTGGTGTTGCATGGGCGCATCCAGCCACTACCTTGATATTCTTTCACACTCATCTAAGAGAGAGCGAAGTTGCTCGACCGCTAGGAAGAGAGATGAAAGACTAAGGAGAACTTGGCCTTACAAGTTTATAGTGAATGAGATGTCCAGTCAAGCATATTGTAACAATTACATGAATGTGCTACCGTACTTAGATGGAGAATTTCTCCTAAGACTTTCATCATATGGACGAAACAGGTATACGCAAGACTTTAACCAATCAAGGGATACATATAAGCATAACTTCATCGTCTTTTAGTTTGCTTTAAGCCGACTGATAAATACGCATCATCAATAATGGTCCTCACTTTCGAGACCAAGTGTTCCCAAAATCATTTCATTCTTAATTTTGGATCAGTGACATCTTTTAGTTTAACAAGAGTTAATCATGATTCATCTAGAATTTACACGCAAAGAGACATAATTCTTCATATCTATTTCCTAATCAAGTAGATACTTAGCAAATACCTTACAAACGTGCTCCATGGTCAGGAGCCACTTGATTTGGGTGAAAAATGATCTATTCAAGATCTTTATGTACATCTCTTAGTTCCCAACAGAGATAAGTTGTGACCACAAGCTATATCTTCAGTTTTTCAGAAACCACCTAACTGACAAAATAATAGAGTGCAATAACATCCATTACGAGAGTATATCTCATCGTAGTCGAATCCAGGACGTTTGTGAGAGACTTTGTGCCAGAAGGTGAGTCTAAGCTCTTTTTCTCACTACGCTTTCTAACAAAGACATAATTGATAGAGTTTACACTTGCGGTGTCAGCATCACCTAACCAAAGCACTATCTCTTTGTTTAAACTGGATTGCATCTTTCTATTTAGGCTAATCTACATTGTTTGTATTTTCTCAACGAAGTATGGTTTTATCAAACTCATTAATCCACATCATCATGTACACCGGTGTAATTTCTAAGTGTAGAGATCTCTATATGGATTGGTATTGACATTGACATTGAGGTGTCCCCTAATGATGACCATAATCCAGAAATAACAGACGAATGAGTATCATTGATCCGGCCATTGATCAAAAGATCAAGTTGTGCCAAACTCACATTCTTCCTTGGCGAATATTTATCGAACCAAGTGGTCTCTCCCTATATCGTGGGAGCCATCGCCTAGTGACACAATCTACCACTTTTATGATGTCATCATGTCACCATCTATGGGTGACGACATGTCCTCTTATCCGGACATCAATCCTTGCAGACATGTTTATAGCATGTATATGTGATCTCGTCACTTTAGAGAACTTGATGAGACACAGTATGGACAAACCACTACAATTCTAAGTCGTTATGCTTGACATTCTTGTTCTTATCTCCCTCTAACGACGGAAAAACTGTCTCATCAAAGTGACATAAAAAAGATAGCATGCCAATGTTCTTATATAAGCGGATGATAGTTGGAAAATCATGTCTTATTCAAAGACAATATTCATCATAAATAACTCATCATTATGCGCTTGTGGAGGCGCAATATCGCACATACAACATGTTGACAATATAGATTGCAGAACGTTAACTCAATCCGTTAACAAATATGCATATCGTTACAACCGTAACATAAAGTTTTAAATGATGGTGGGCAAAGCTGAATAAGTAAAACTATGACCCTACTACAACCCATATTCGTTGGTCTTACAAGTCTAAAAAAAAACCGCTGGCCTCAACGACGGAACCGGCCTTCGGAGTCTCCGGACATCTGTGAACACTTATGTTGAGCGGTTCATCACTTTTCTAGTCTCCAAATGCCACCACATTTTGTGAGTAGGTAGGCTACGATGTTACGAATCAGTGGCTGTAAACAGAACCTCAGGAACCGATCTAAAATTTAGTGAACCGGTCCTCACAATGACGGGTCTGCAGGCTGAAAAATCAGAAATTCTAGGTTTTTTCAACTTTTCAATCATTGTTAAGGTTCCCCATAACATCCAAATGTTTTGGCTTGAGTTAAACCATTGTGAACATCACCATAGCATCATTATGCCTCAAAGTAAACAATGAGAAGCCATCTAGGCCAACATCTTATGTATCGTTCTTGTATAATCACTCACAAACATTGTAATGTTTTACTTAGCGAACAACGACGTAACATTTTGTTTATGCTAGTCTCTACATATCATTGTCTTTAGCGTATGAATGTGTCGCTGCTAATTTTTACTAAAGAATAAGCTTTGCAAAACAAGTAACGAGCATGGCCAATGTGAGATCATGAGGGTTCTTTTTCATCAAATTTGCTTGTAAAAGCATGAGTATTGTCTCCATTGTATAGGAGGATGACGCGAACGGCTTTAATGTCATCCATAATGCTCACGGCTCCACCAAGTTGTATTTTAGTGATCTTTGATCTCAATGATTACTTTGCTCAAAAGAGAGGATGTTCGTGAGAGTCTTTACTCTTTAGTATATGGATCATCAAAACACGTTTAAAATTGTCCCGGACGATTTATGTTAAAGCCTACATGAGTCAATGTCTCAATTCTCACTCATTAGTGACAAAAACCGATTTAATTAACTGAATCATAGTGACTCATGAATGTTGCACATTCATTATAGTGATACATAAGATATTCTCATCAATTTTCACAATGTGTTTCCGGGTGATAAATGTTGGCGGTAATATCATAAATTCATAGTATGGTTCGATTGCTTCTTTATGCATAAAAGCATGTGTAACTTAAATCATAACACTATGAAACTTGAGCATTAATCCACTCTTTGATTAGTTCGCAATGTCCTGGTCATTGTAGTCACAATGGATTTCTAAAACACCAAATCCATGAATAGTTGTCTATTCCTTGCAATAAGCTAAGCACTCAATCTCGCTACAACACATTCATATACCAAAATGTAGAGATAACAGTCTTATGTCAAGACATAAAAACCTAAATATGTTAACAATGTCGATGGAGATTGAAAAAAGGTTGAAATATTTTAGAGTGCATTATATGACGTGTAGTACTACATAGATGGACGAAATAAAGCTTAAAACATGCCAAAACTTGGCAAAATTAGTCCTGAACACCCACAACCCCCTGTTGGAACTTGTAGAGAAAGAAGATGATTTTTCAACATCCAATTTGGGATGACATTTAGCGTAACACAATTTTCTTTTTGTAATTATGAATCCGCTCAAGAGTGTAGAAGACTACTCTTGTTTGTAATGTCTTTGCAATTGTATAAGTGTGCATTGTGCCACACTTGACATTACAAATCCTCTTTTGATCCAAAACCAATGTGCATTGCGTAACATCATGATATGTCAAGTATGCATTGCGCCATACTTGGTGCGATTTTAGCTTTTATAAACGCCACCTTATAATAACTGGTGGTCCAATATAGTCAAATGTAGTGTCATGTAGTTGTAATGCGATATATTGCATTAACGTATAGCTTATATAGATCGAACCATATGTGCAAGACAAAATTCGAATATATTTGCCAATAATTGCATTGAGGCCTTGACCATTAATTTAATTCAAAATATAACAACTAATTCACTTTAGTCAAATATGTGAGGTGTATGCCTTTACAAAACTTGGAAAAATAAACGGATTTGTAGTCACTTAGACTATTAAACCAAAGTCATGTGCTTCATAGCTTCCATAATGTACCTTTTGCTTTTAAAATCCATAACTGTGAGAATAATATTCTCATCTTCTTCCATATTGTGAGTTTCTTGTTTTAAGAACTCCATATATTTCTTGTATACATTGATCATAATATTGTTTTCTTTATAATTAGTGAACCGATGTAGAACCACATTAATAACATGATTTTTCTTTTATTTACTGGCCCAATATTTTTATGACATATGGGGTTCGAGGCGTTGCCTCTCCCTCTTTTCAGAACTCGTGACATGAAATTTGTCACTTTTTTTATATGTCAAATTCAGGGCTCATGTTTCAGTCAAATATTTCAATAAGATGGAAGATTGATTATTATCGATATACGATAATTAATTCCAAGTATTAAATTGGGTCAAGACCAAAGTATATGGTAACTCAATTCGATGTAAACCGTGATAAATTCTGTCACAAATCGATATTAACCGTGATATTTCCTTCACAAATCGATGTTAACAGCGACAATTTCCATCGCAAATCGATGTTTGTCCTTTTATTAACCACGATAATATTTCGTCATAATACTGTGACTTGTCAAACCGTCACAAATTTCAACTGTGATATGAGGGGTCCTAATTCCTCACATCAACCAACGTTATAAGAAAGGTGGGGGTAGAATAAGGCTACAAAGCCCGGCTTTGAAATTAAAATTCAAAAGCGGCAATTTTAATAAAAGTTTACTTGTTAGTTTGCCAAATAAACTGCGTGTAAAATAAGTTGTCCTTACAATTTTCATATGTACTTCCACGTGCATGCAGAGAAATTGCTCGTGCAATTCTATCGCAATCAATCACGCGATAAATTTCATGAAATGAAAACATATGGTTAGTAGTATTTACCATATATAAAAAAGGTAAAACTAATTAAATAAACTGTTTTTACTCGTGGGGTAAAAAATTTACCTGGAGAGGCAAATTTACCGTTTTACCCATCGTTCAATATACAGTGAATCTAGGTAGGACATTGTTGCTGGATTTGGGTCGAGCCTGTACGACGCTGGTTCTTAGGCGGTGCGGGTTTGACGATGGTCCGGGTTAGTCGTGGGTGCTGGCCGACAGTCGACGATGTGTTGCTTGTGCTAGTGTGGCGCTCTATGTTTGGGTAGGCGTCGATGGAGCCACGCCAAGTCCCCAGTCCGAGAGAGTTCTTGGGTGGGGAGTTATTCTAAAGATGCCGAGGATAGGTTTTACCCGGGTGCAGGAGGCATGGTGCCGAGTCCCCAAGTCCCCACGCGAGAGTCGCGAGGTGACGGGGGTGATATTCCAGAAACCTGTTGGCAAGAAGAAAAGTTTAACGTTGCTCTAGCGAGTCAGTCCGCGCTTGGTTGGGGACTGTCGCGAGGTGGCCAGTCAGTCCGCGCTTGATTGGGGACTGTGGCTATTTGGCGAGGCAGTCCGCTCTTGATTGGGGACTGTCGTGAAGTGGCCAGTCAGTCCGCGCTTGATTGGGGACTGTGGCTATTTGGCGAGGCAGTCCGCGCTTGATTCGGGACTGTCGCGAAGTGGCCAGTCAGTCCGCGCTTGATTGGGGACTATGGCTATGTGGCGAGGCAGTCCGCGCTTGATTGGGGACTGTCGCGAAATGGCCAGTCAGTCCGCGCTTGATTGGGGACTGTGGCTATGTGGCGAGGTAGTCCGCGCTTGATTGGGGACTGTCGCGAAGTGACCAGTCAGTCCGCGCTTGATTGGGGACTGTGGCTATTTGGCGAGGCAATCCGCGCTTGATTGGGGACTGTCGTGAAGTGGCCAGTCAGTCCGCGCTTGATTGGGGACTGTGGCTATTTGGCGAGGCAGTCAGCGCTTGATTGGGGACTGTCGCGAAGTGGTCAGTCAGTCCGCACTTGATTGGGGACTGTGGCTATGTGGCGAGGCAGTCCGCTCTTGATTGGGACTGCTCTTGATTGGGGACTGTCGTAAAGTGGCCAGTCAGTCCGCGCTTGATTGGGGACTGTGGCTATTTGGCGAGGCAGTCCGCGCTTGATTGGGGACTGTCGCGAAGTGGCCAGTCAGTCCGCGCTTGATTGGGGACTGGCTATGTGGCGTTGCGGGCCGTTGCTTTGACGAGGCAGTCCACTTTTTTTTTTTTTGAGAGTGGCCATCAGTGACGTGGCTTTACCCTGACTGTTCTGTTTTGTGGGGTCTAGGGGGATGCCTATAAATAGGGTTGGAGAGAACTGAAGGGGGAGTTCGTGTTTTGAAACTGGGAACTGTGGAGGCGCGATTTGTGTTTTAGGGTTTCGGCTATTCTACAAGTTTCAGACTGGGAAACGTTCAATTTCATCCTCAATCGATTGGGTGCAACCGCTCAGCCGATTGTAATCTGCTTCACTGCCACTACGCGAACCTAGTATTTCCAGGTATGAACTCGTCGTTTCCTTTGTCTTTGATTTTGTATGTGGTGGCGGCGTTGTTTCGGGTTATTTGGGGTGTGGGATTGTTCACATTTTTGTGGTGTTGGTAGGAATTCTAAGGTGATGGATTTGTTATTGGGCTGGTTAGGGTTAAGGTAGCGGGGTATGGCAGATCCGGTGTGGGTGTCCAGCGAAGAGATCGTGGAGGTCTCTAGTTCGCTTAGTGCTGATTCGGACACTTTACACCAGATGAAGGAGGGATTGGCTAACCTTATGGCGGAAGTTGCCCTTGACTTGGGGGAAGGCATTCCTGTGGTGGATGCCGGGTCTCATGTGTCCTCGTATGACCCACTATTGCAGGAGGTAGAGGAGTTGATCATGGCGACATCGCATGAGGAGGATGACTCGTTCTGGGAACCTCCTGGTGAGAGTTTGACGTCGTCGGAGCTTGAAGTGCTTCGTCAAAATTGGAGCATCCCGGAGGAGGTTTTGTTGCGGCCGCTGGGCCGGGGGGTGAAGTTTTGGGATCCCCTGGGTAACTTTACGTTGGTGTACGAGTACCAACTGAAGTGCGGGTTGATGTTCCTGCTGCCCCCGTTTGTGCAGTACACCTTAGCGTGTCTGCATGTCGCCCCGGGGCAAGTTACCCCCAATATGCTGAAGAAAATGCTAGGAACGGGCGTGCTATTCCGCCTGCTGAAGCAGGAGTTCCCGAACTGTGACGAGTTCAATGCGTGCTGGCATATGGGGTGGTGCGCAAAGAAGGGCAGCCGGGGCTGTGTGACGATGAAGTCACGGGGGAAGTTCAAGGTTTTGGTGGAAGACTTGCCCACCTCAACAAGTGAAACTTGGAGGCGCAAATGCTTCCTTGTTGGGGGACAGTGGCAGGAGTGGCACGGGCATCCTTTCCGGGTCCCGGGGAGCTTCCAGAGAATAGGTACCATGCTCTTGCCTTGTGTTGTTTTGTTTTGTTTGCCTTCTATCACTGCTGACAACTAGCTTTGTGCAGTGCCGCAAGAGTACAACTTGACTGAGTTGATGGAGCAGCGGATTCGCCGAGTGATATGGGCTTTCGAATGTAGGAGCTCATATCGGATATGCCGCCTTGGCATATACAGCCACTTCGGCTATGCCTGGGTTCCGGGTCTGTATTTTAGCAGTTGCACTACTTGTTGTAAGGTTGCGAGTCGTTGTCTAACTTAGTTTGTTTGTTGCAGTGACGATGCCACGCGACGGGGGCTCGCGGAAGAAGGAAGGTCCTTACCACAAAGTGTCGGATGAGGACGTGTTAGATGGGCTGCTGGCTGAGGCTGGTCACGCCAAGCAGTACGACATCGACTTGGAGACGGGGGAGGGAAGGGAGGTGGAGCTGGATGACTGTGATGACTTTCTGAGGCTGAACCTGGCGGATGAGGATTACTCCTACGTACCTCCGTTGGTGGCGGAAGCGATGGGCCTAGGTGTCCAGCATGTGGAGTTGGAGGGGGAGGAGGTACCGGCAGAGGGCGATCGCGAGGGTGAACCCGACCAGGCGCAGGAGGAGCCTGTTGTGGAAGAGGTTGCGAACCGCGAGGAAGAGGTAGTTGCGGCCCGGACTCAAAAGAGGAAGGAGAGGGTTGACCCGGCTCGCGAGGGCCCATCAAAGAGGTCGCGGAGGGACAGCCGGTCTGGGGGATCTGCAAGCCTAGCTGAGGTTGCTCAAGCTTTGGAGGGGACGGGGGAGACTCAGCCATACTTGGCTCAAATGGCTTATGACATGCGTCACCGTGCTCGTGACATGCATGTATTAGAGGATGTGGATCCGCTGGCGGGAATGGCTCTCGCCAAGGAGAAACTGACTCGGGTAAGTGTTTATATGCTTTTGTGTTTCACTGGTTTGAACTTGGGGTTTATGCATTGCTGTGACTGCAGGCGACTTTGCTGATGTACGCCGCGAATGAACGGGCGGCCTCCCACTGGCAGGATGATTCTGAGGCCAAGAGCCATCAATTGAGGGAGGCCGAGGAGCGTAACCGTGGCCTTCCAGAGCAGCTAGCTGAGGCCGAGCGGAACCTTGCAGAGCAGCTGGCTCAAGCGGATCAGAATACCGCTGTTTTCCAGTCTCAGGTGGCGGAGCTGAAGGAAGTTGTGAGGAAGAAGGACGAGCAGATGGAGGCTTTGGAAGTGGCGGCTGCTAAGGCAATGTCCTTGGAAGCTGAGGTGGCCAAGTTGACGCAAGCACTTGCTGATTTGGAGGTGTCCTGGAAATCCAAGTGCGAGCGAGCAGCCATGGCGGGGCAAAGGCTGTTCCGGGAGGGTGAAGTGTACAAGCGGCAGCTGAAAAGTGCCTACACCAAAGGGCAGGATGAGTTGAGCCGGCTGGGCTGCCAGGCGGGGTGGATTAATGAGGCTGCCATGCGCAAATGGTATGCAGGGAAAAATGCTACAAAGGTGGCGTGGGAGCAAATGACGCCCGAGCAGAAGAAGCAAGCTGAGATCTCGTAGTCTCTAGCGAAGCAGCATGAGGCGTGGCGCGCAACGTCTGCTGGACAGAAAGGGATATCCGCTGCGGGTGACCCGCGACCTCCTGTTATGGTAGCTGCATCATCTGTGAGGGCTACTGGTCCTGAGGGGTCCATGTCTGTCCAAGCAGTAGTGTCGCAGGTGGCTTCGTCTGCCGTTGCGGCTCGCGATCCCCAGGCTCCGGGGTTGGTGGCGCGCGCGGGAGTTCAGAAGGCTCCAGTGAAGGGACGCCCCGGTCCCGAGGCGGTTCTTGGTAGTTCACTTATCCGCCCTGCCGCAGTTGTGAGGCCTTCTTTTTTGTCCCTGGACCCGTTGAAGCAGCCGACTGGGCAGAGGGTAGCGGGAACTGTGGGCCAGGTTCGTGGCCGCAGTGGCGGGTCGAAGGAGAGTTCGAACAAGTCTGGCGACTCATCCGCTGGGAGGGAGTGAGAAATGTCTGTACATTTTGATAGCTTGTAGGGCTTTGTTTTGGAACAATGTAAGTGGCGCGGTTAGCCATTGTAACTAATTTATGCTAATTTGCCTGGGAATCCAGGTTGATATTTTGGCGTTATGTGTAGCCTTTGTGTTTGTCTTGCTATATACTTTTGTTTGTTTTGTGGCCCTGTGTTGCGGGGGCAAAGTATAGCATGTGTGAGTGACAAAACACTTCATTGTACTTAGATGTAGCCGCTAGCGGGCAAAGTATACATAGGTGAAGCCGCTACTGGGCTATTGTATATACACTAGTAACAATGAAGTATTGGCTTTCGAAGACAAGGTTAAAATTGGTCTAAGGTGGGTGGTGGCGAGCGTTTGTAGGACTAGGTCGCGGAGCTCTCTGTCCTGCACCCCTTTGTGTCGTCCCGGGGATCACCTATGGGTTCCGGGGGGTTGAGAGGCAGCATCTCATGGGCTCCTCTCCGCTGTTGAATGGCGTTAAGATGGCCATGCTCAATGGCTGCGCGATCCCCTTTAATTGTTAGGGTGCCGCCAGGGGTAGGAACCTTCATGAGAAGCATGTGGCCAGCTATGAAGTACTGCAACCCCCAGAGGATGTCCCTCCCTAAGATGAGATTGTATGATGAGGGGCAGTCGACAATGAGGAAGCGGGCCGTAATGGAAGAGCGGCAAGGAGCTGTTCCCACTGACACGGTTAGGCGGTCTGAGCCTAACGGCTGTACTGTTTCGCTAGAGAAGCTGACAAGTGGGTCGTGGTTGTTGTACAGCTTAGTGCGGTCCCGCCGGAGTCCTTGGTAGCAGTCAGAAAACATGACGCTTACGGCGGCACCTGTGTCGACTAGAGCTCTGTGGCATCTGTAATGGTCCACCTGCACATTGATGATGAATGACTCGCTGTGGTGGCAATGCAGGGTATCCTCATCGTTGCGAAATGTCACTTGATCCCACGCTGATGGGGTGATCGTGACACCGCGTTGGATGTCTAGGATTTCTGAGGGTGCCATGCATTGTCGTTTCACAGAAGGTTGGCGTGGGGGGAACTGTAGGGCTCCACCATGCAAGGTTAGGATCTGGCCATGCACTTCAATGGCGTTGGCTCCTGTGGCGGGAGCACAGTATTGGTGGAGCTGCCCCTTCTGGATCAGATGCTCGATTGCATTGCGGAGGCCATTGCACTGCTCTGTGGTGTGGCCATTATTGTCATGGTAAGCACAGTACCTGTTGCCGGTGGCTCGCCAGGGCTTTTTTGAGAATTTGCTTTTGGGAGGTAGGGGGATGAGATCTTTGTGCCTGGCCCATATGTCCTCATATGTAGTGGTCAGGGTAGTGTGGACTTCATAATGAGGTGGCGGGGAGGAACGACGCTGTTGTTGTGGGGGGCTCTGGTCCCTTGACTTGTAAGGGTGGTCACGGTTTCTCTGTCCCCCATGGCGACGGTCGGAGCCACGCCCCTGTTCTCGTGATGGGCCATGTGATTGCCCTTTCTCTTGCCCGCGGCTAAAGTGCTCATCTGGTGCCGGGGCAGTAAGAGCTAGCGTTGCATGGGCGGGACATCCGAAAATGGCAAATTCAGCATGGGCCCACCGCACCGCCAGGTCCATCAAGGCATCATAGGATCCTGGAGGGTTCTTGTTGATCTCCATCAGGAAACTGCCGGGGAGTAGGGCCTGACGGAAAGCCTGTTCCGCCACGCGAGGTTCCAAGTTGTGGCATCTCGCTGTGGCAGATTGCCACCGGGACAGCAGTTCATGGAGGCCTTCGCCCTCTTTCTGCTTGATGTGGAACATGGCGTCTACAGTGCGGTAGATGCTGGTGTGCAGTATGAAACGGTTGAGGAAACGTTCCGAGAGTTGGTCGAAGCTGTCTATGGAGTTGGGTGGCAGGCTGAGGAACCAACTGAGTGCCTCTTCCGAGAGGGTCTCTTGGAAGGCGTGGCAGGCTATGGCGTCGCTGTAGCTAGAGGAGCTACAAAGCGAGAAGAATGTCTCGAGGTGGAGATGAGGGTCTCCTGTGCCTTTATACTTATCCATCTTGAAGGGCTTGGCTCCCGGAGGCCGCTTCTCCATCTGCACTCGGGGTGCGAAGGGGCTTGGGCGATGTCCATAACCAGAGAACAAGAGTCGCTGAGCCCCGCAACTCTCGACGCCTTCAACCCGTGAAGCTAACTGCGTGACAGTTTGGCTAAGTTGGAGCAGTAGGCGGGTTGGCATGTCAAGAGGTGGGTTGAGAGAGTTGGTAGTGGTGGAAGTGGAGATAGGTGGGGCGGATGGATTAGGTTGATGTGGCAGAGGGGAGTCATTGAGGATTGATGGTTGGGGGGCCGGGAGTGGAAATGAGGGGTGGGTTAGGGGATGGGACATGTATACAACCTGGCTAGGCCCTCCCGGGAGTATGGAACCAGTCTGGCCTTGGAGAGAATCCGGGGTCCCGGCAATTCGCGCCGCGCGGTCCAAGCTATCGTTGTACATGGTACGATGCTCTAACGTGGCGCGGAGCAAGAATTGCTCTTTCTCCAACTCAGCTATGCGTACTCGGTACGCTTCCGTTTCTGCCATTTCCTTTGCCGTCTGCTCGCGGAATGCATGGAAGTCCCGCTTGAGGATTTCAAGGGCTGTGGCGGGGTCGGAATGGTTAATGGGGGCTGGGCTGCTGGTTTGGGGAGGGATGTGTCGCCAGATTGAGGTTCTACTTGAGTGCCAGGGTCCACGGGGTCATCAATGATCACCATGGTGCCGAGTTCCGGGGCAAGTAGGAGTTCCACAAGATAGGGGCCCTCCTTCTAGCGCCAATTGTTTCTACCTGTTACGTCCCGAGGCAGGAAGTGGTCGCGGGGCGGAACGAAGTAGAATTCTTGAGGGGCTTTCACTCGGTACTTGCACAAATGACAGCGTCACGAGGTTGGGACTGGGGTGGCCCAGTCTTCAACTCTCTGATGCTTAAGTTAGCTTTGAGCACTTGTACGGGTAGAGGAATGAAAGTGGGAGAGAATGTATATATGATTATCTAGATGTGTGTACCTTGAGCTTATTTTATAGGCTAAGCTTGTGTACCTTGAGCTTGTTTCCAATGTGGGACTCTTTGCCTTCCTTTGGAGTGTCTCCCCTTTTGGGGGTGTTTTGCCGCTAGAGTGACTTTGGCAAACGGTTTGTTACCGGCCCTTCCTTCTTTGGATGTCTGTGAAGGGCCCACCAGGGCTATCTCGACCGGGTAATTGTACCGTATTCTCGGCTTAGCCAAGTGTTTTGGCTATGTACTAACATAATGTAAGAGGGAACCTTCCTTGTATATAAAAGGAAGGCTCCCCCTCTAGATATCGGGAAACTTACTTGATCTGGATCCGGAAGATAGTACTCCTCCCCGCGCGGGATGGATACCATTGTAACCCCAAAGATGATACTTGATTCTAAGTGGACGTAGCCATGTCCCCCGAGGCATGGTGAACCACTATATGTCTTCGTGTTCACTGTTCATACTGTTCATATCCCACCATCAGCTTCGGCATATCCCGTCCGGGATTATGCGGAAACACTGGGTAAAACCATGGAAGGCAAGAAAACGTGGAAGACATCTATTTGTTAAAGGAGGGCCAAATTTTCTTCCAGGGATGTGGAGGCACTAGTTGCCAACCTCCCCCAGCCGACTAAAGGCCATTGATAGCGCTTGGTTGCATCATGGTTCATGCCAGTCCACACCTACCCATGAGAGCCTGCCCAACCCCAAAGCTGCATCGTTTATCTAAAGTAATGTTATCTTCGAAGTTATATAAGGACATGCGGTCAGCAGGCATATATATCATTTTCTTTTGGGACAGTTTTGTTTTTTTGTTTTTGTTTTGGTGATGTTGCATGTCTAGTCTAGTGTAATTAAAAATCTTACTTTCATGTTTAGCAGTTTTGCAATTTTGAGAAAATTTGGCTTGACTAATTGGTATTTTTTCGACTTTCCACCAGTCGCAGTGGCGGATCCATAATTCATAAACCGGGTGGGTTTGAATTTTCTTTTTTATTTAATAAAAAAAATTTAAGAAAAATTTATAATATAATATACTAATTTTAAACAAAAATATATTATACGTACACTATTTTGAGACGCAAAAATTAAGAACTTGTCTGCATTTCTGTTTAATCAGTTCAATGAAAAGTGAGAATCTGAGATGAAAATAAAAGGTAAAACAAATTAATGTTTCTTTGCAACCTACATAGAAAAAAAAGACATAATATCTTAAAGAAAAAAAAATTATTACCCAAAGAAGAGACCAAAACTACACAGAAAAGAAGGCCATTATCCAATTTGAGCCAAGAAAGAAGGGAAAAAAAAACGAAGCCCCTTCTCCAGTTTAAGGCTAATATGCTAGAGGAGAAAGAAGAAAAAGTCAGTTTGGGTAGAAAGAAGAGAAAAGAAGATCAAACCAGTTTGGGTAGAAAGAAGTAAAAAGAAGCCTATTGTATGACCATTGCCTAGTTCGAACCGGGGTGGTCTTGACGTTGACAAAAAAGCTAAGCCACTCCTGTTATAGTCAGAATTTTTCATCCAAATAGTCATTCCGACAATTTTCTTAGTTAAAGGTCATAAAGACTTTGAATGAAAAATCCTGACTTTAAGAACTATTCAGATTAAAATAAAACCATAAGAACTAAACAAATGTCGACTTCAAACCACAAAGACTAAACAATATTTTACCCTTATGTATTTATGTGTTGTATTACGAATACAAGTATTTTCTTTTAAATTTGCTCATGAAAGTCTTTTTTGACCTTGATCCCGGCCCCAGAGTGATATACTACTGGAAAAAAGCACTTAGGTGACGGAATACTGTTCAGTCGCCTAAGTGGCATTTAGACGACTGAACAGTATTCCGTCTTTTAAGTACTACTTATGAGACAGAAAATGTACTTAGAAGACGAAATCATTTTAATAAAAAAAAATTATTCACTTAGGTGACGGAACAATATTCCGTCTTCTAAGTTATACTTAGGAGACGGAAAATATACTTAAGAAACGAAATCATTTTTATAAAAAATAAAAAAAATTATTCACTTAGGCGACGAAACTGTATTCCGTGGTCTAAGAATCTCTTAGACGACTAAAAAATTTATTTAGGCGACAAAATTATTATTTTTTTTTAAAAAAATAAAATTTATTCACTTAGGCGACGAAAATGTATTCCGTGGTCTAAGAATCTCTTAGACGACAGAAAATTCACTTAAGCGACGGAATTATTATTTAAAAAAAAATTATTAATCACTTAAGCGACGAAAGTATAACTTTTCGTCGCCTAACTACCGAAATTTTTAGCGGCAACGTTTCCGCCAAAACATTTCAGAAAAACTCAAACCAAAAATTTTAAAAATTTTATTTTCTTTTTAACTTAAACTCTACCCTCACTCTCCTAAAAAAACTCCACCCTCACCCAGAAAAATTAACTCTCTCACTCTCTCTTCAGACCATCCCTCTCCTCTTCTCCAGGCCTCACTCTCTTTCTCTTTGTCTACCGCCCTCATCTCTGCCGTGGCGTCACTGGTTCCGGCCGCTGCTCGCCACAAGATCACCACCAAAATGTCCACTTTTCCCTCCTCAACCTCCTCATACCCACAAGGTCGACATGTATCCACTCCCGAAGGAGATCGAAGCCGAGGTAGCACAACGAAGTTCGCCGATTTCAAGCGAGATTGAGAAGCGACAGGCGACAACAACCTCCTCTTGGATTGAACAAAAGGAACTTAACATAACAATGAATTCTAGCCAATATGAGGAGTGTAGATTACAATTTAAGAAGTGTGTATTTCACATCTTTATAATTTCTATAACGGATAAATATACAAATATTCCTTTAACCTTTGCCTCCAGAGCCGGTGAATTTTAGGTGCTGAAACACATTACAAAGAGAGCATTCATAGCGACATTTTTATTGACAGAATATTACTGGAACCTAAAGATAAAAGGAAGAAGTCATATGGCCTGATTTGGGTTTCCAAATGTTGATCATCCTGACATTCTTCACGAGTATTGATACCAACATGAACTAAATGTGCAGAGAAAGAAAGGGAATTGGATTCTTGGAGATGCTTGGATCAAGGAGGATTGAAAAGGGCTCTAATTTGGCGCAGCTACATACCAACACGCCCCGTAAGGAACACTAATATTTAAACGACTCGAACCATAAGGTTCCATAAATAAGGTGATTAAGGTCTCTTTTAGGCCATTTTGATTGATATGGCTAACCATCCCATGGCCACGACTTGTTGCTAGATCCACTGAAATATTATACTCAAGTTAATGTAAAACGGATATGGGGGAAATTGCAAGTCATAGAAAGAAAAAAGGTCAAAACACCTAGAAAAAGAAATTTTGCCAAACTAGCTTTGCTCAGTTTGCTGCCTAAGTAATGGAAAAATCTGTTGTGACTTGTGACACATATTTTGGACAAACATATCAACTACAATACTTGAATTATGTTTAGAAATTGCCGTTGTTTACTTGTTTTTATATAGAACAAAACCAAAGCATTTCTAACTGACCCAGCATATGCTCAGTGCGACCTCACCAAAGACTGTATGTTTTAGTTTTTGCCGAAGTAAAAGCTCACACATTGTATGCGAGGGACTCCAATGGCTTGAAGCCATGGAACTTGGGATAGATCCAACAAAACCCAATAAAGATGGAATATAATGATGCATCCCTTCACTAAGACAAAGTCCAATGAATAGACCTCCATCAAAGACGTATTAATCTGAAAGGACTTAGGTTGGCTATTTGAGGCCATTATTTTATCCAACTTTCCGGAGGATGAAGTGGCATTTTGAGTTGGCTCTTTGTGATGAATGTGGATGAAATATAATCTACGTATAGTTTATTTACGGAGTCACGAAGGTGAGCAAGGTCAACAATACAAAACTAGAGGAAGCCCAGTTCCAGTCAAGTTTGGTAATTAGTCCTTGGCCTTCATGCCTGGGAGAACAGAAATGGAATTCCACTTTGCTATGCTGAGTCTGGCATGAGCACGAGTAGCCGGTCTTCCAAGGCAAAACGAGGCTCGGTCACCCCGAGTCCTGAAGGGTTTGAAGTTTGAACTGAACTGGTATACACGGTATACTTGCAACATCTACAGAGCTTCCACAACCGAAAGCTTAGGAGTTAAGGTCAGAGTGGGATATTTATTTGGAACATAGAACGTTCCAACAATTATTCCACGATGAATGAGGAATGCAGTGTTCTTGTATATGACAATCGTGATATGCACGTTATATAAATTCATCAAGTATTGATCTCCACCACAAGGAAATGCCGAGGGGTGAGAACTGTGTTACATATCACGATAGACAATTTCTTTATTGCAAAGCCAGTTCATAATCCAAGATTTAGTAAATTGGGGTACAAAGTCCTCTTATATTCATGCCATAGCACAGTTACTGAAACAACCAAAATTGATAATGCTAGTACAGGAGTAATCCTAAAGCTATATTACCAATTATTACACATTCTTATTGTCTAACCTTCATGTGGGCGGTGGCAGATGTTGAGTATTAGGTCTTGGGTCTTTGTTCTTCTGGTCTGTGTCGACTATTTGTGCTTTAACTTTTCTCTCCTCATCAGCTATATCAAGCATAGCCTGGTCATGCATGGTTTTCATCATCTGTTTCATTGTTCTCTCCTCTCCTTCAAGTTGTGTTTTCATTAACCTCTGAGCCTCTTGGTCGAGTGGCTTGAAGTACTCTTCAATAGCAGCCTCCTGCACACAAATGCATTCGATTTCGTCACATGAGACAAAGCTTCATCAGAGAAAAGCAAACAGATAGACAGACAATAAAGTACGTAAACAAGAACCATTTGTTATATTGCAAGGATAAGTAAATGATTAAAACGAACACCAATGAGAATTCCGGGGAGTATGCATTATTGAGGGGATTTTGGGTATAAAATTAGCATGCTGTTATGCTCAGTTTTGAAACTTTTGATTGGGCAAGATAGGTGCAAAAGATGGAAAATGTATCCAGTATGTGTCCTAAAGGATACTGCTTTTAAGATATCTATTTTGAATAGTAAAAACATAGAGGTATCAAAACCCTACTAACATATGCTCATCCCAAATAAAATCAGCACTAGCAATAGAACTTACAGTCTCTTCTAGCTGCTTATTTAAATTCTGCATCTCCTCAACCATACGGCGAACCTCTGACAAAATAGTCTGCTCAGGAAGCTTTTTTATAGCCAGCCTCTGCTCTTCTGCCTGAAGACATAAACACAAGTGCTTTGGTCATAAAAGAGGTGGGAAAAAGAATTTTGCGCTCGTAGTATTAAGGCAGGTCTAGTTCGGCTAACAGTGTAAACTAAAGCTATAAAAATTTGCAGCAACTAGGGCGAGATAGGAGACACCAAGTAAGAGATCCAGTCTAAGATATTCATTCAAAAATAAAGCCATAACGAGCAGCTCTTAGGACAAAGTTGACTGTTGCAAATATTAGAAATTTCAAAAAGAGAACAATTACAGGTTGCAGAAGAATTGACATAGACAAGTCATTTCCACAAATTAATTCAGTTCTTTTCAAGGGTGAAACAATTGAATTATCATTCTTGGTGTATAGAATAATATTCGGATTGCTCCTCTGCATCTCAAATCGTCATTATTATGAAGTTAAGTTTTCTTATCACCAAAGTGGGACAATACAGAAGGCAATAATGACACCAACAAAGCAAGAATGGTGAACAAGTCGAGAGAAAATAAACACTTGAGTAACAGCGAGGCTATCTTTCTTTGGTTATCTCTCGGCCCACCCTCTTGATGCAGATTTTAAGGCTACAGAGGACAATTGAGAAGTTCTTGAGGATGTTTTCTTGGTCATTCATGAAAGTACGATACATATTTAGCCTATAGAATACACAATTAACAGGTGAAAGCATGCTTATGAAAACTGTCCACCATTTTCTGAAGTATCTAATAAGCAGTAGTACGTTAACAAGTTCTTATTTCTCAATACATTCAGAAAGCAATCAAGTTCAGCATCCTCATCATTATAAGTCCTGATCTAGAATCTAAGTAAAACTCGGCCGCCCAATTGCAGTTGTCTACTAAACCAAAAGGAAATGCTCAATTCTTCCGGAAAACTAGCATACTAAAACCTAACGTAATGCACAGTTCTTCCAAATAAACCTGAGAGGCCCTTAGAACTAACTAGGTTAACAAAAATATCAACTCCCCCTACTTTTCTACATTCCATTATTGTTGTGATTGAAAGCGAATCCGATAATGCTGGGAAGCAACTAATTCGACATAGATCAAGTAAAGGACCGATTTCGTTCCAATAGAATTTGCATCAATCAAAAGAAAAGCAACAAATCACAAGAAGAAACCTGTTTGAGACGCTGCTCGCACATGAGGCGATAGGATCGGATTCTCCGTTCTTCATAGCCGGAAAGAACCCTGGCGTAGAACAGAGCTTTCCTTCCGAAATCCAATATCTTATTCATACCCTTCTGCCAAAACGCAGCGTTTAGATCGTCAGACGATAACTAGATAGGAACCTGGAAACCCAATCCCAGAAATGACCTTGGGGAGTAGGGGATTGAAAATTTGAGACTGGACGGAGCGGGGCTTGTTTGGGGCTTTATTTTGTTTTGTTTTTTAAATACCAACGCTTTGTGTAACGCTGTCTTCTCTTCTCCTACATTTTTTACACTAAACCATATTAAACAACAAAATCACACAATTCAATACTCAAATCTCTCCACCGTTAGATTATAAATGTAGTGGTCTTGATCGATGACTAACCAGGTAAACATTTCTAAAGTATTTACCGATTAGCCGAGCCTCTTTTGAAATTCAGTCATTAGAATTTTTATTCCTAGACAAGCTACTCTGCCGGACCCAGACATTTACAGTCGATTTGTGAGAAAATATTTTTCGAGTCGGTGGATACAGATTGAGAAGCCGTCTCTTGGAGTTGCTCTAGTTAGTGATGTATTGCAGTCCTGGTATACGTTCTACAAGTCAAAATTTTGGTAAACCAAAAAACTAATGCAACATCCGGGCACCATTTAGGCATCACCCAACGGAGTCTATGGTCTGTCCATGATACACTTTCTGGGGTCAAAACTGCCTCATTTTGTATACGGTAATCTCAGCATATGCACATACAAAACTGTGACCAACTAATGAAACACTTTAGGGAACACACTACCTAGGACCCTGAGGTCTGTTTAACCCAACAGTCCTCAGACGCTCGTAGCTGGGTGCGTCATTACCGGCAAAGGCAGAACATCACACCATGTCTCTCATCGTCATCAAAACAAGGAAGAGGAAACAACTAAACAATACTAGTCACTAAATCAAATTCAGCAAAAGACAATTTTCAACACTAAACTTGTCAGGTTCAAGAAGCAGTTTATAAAAGGTAGCATTCAAAGTATAGTAACCATGCCGCAACCAGCAGCACAACTACAAAACCACTACCAGTCTACAACCCACAAAAGGAAGGAATATTAACAGAGATTATGATGTTTCCAAGTTGGTGGACATAAAACCCTATTGACATGCAACTCTTCATTGTTGCCTTTGTAAACACTCTTTTTGTTAACTACGGAAAAGCAGCTCAATCCCTCCTTTTCTTCTTCTTCTCATTCTTTTCAGCATTCTTCAACTGCATAAGCAACAAAGGAACCATTTAGGGTCTGAAAATTAACGGCGAAAACTGACAAAAGAAGGAAAGCTACTTTGATACTTACCATGATGATGAGTATGCGAACAAAAACAGCAATGAAATCAGTGAAAAGGGTCAGGGCATGCTTCACATAGTCCAGATCACCTTGGTGTGCCCTCTCAATCATCTCCTGGGTGTCGACTACCATGTAGCCCACGAAAATCATAAGGCCAAAATACAGCTGCAAACAAAAATAAACAAGTGTTAATTGCCAGAAAACATCTCCTTACTTCTTCAAATGACCATAGAAAAGACTGCATTATGATTCATTACCTCAAACTCGAAAAGGGAAGCAGAACCACCAAAGATGGCAGATGCAAATCGCAACCACAGAAGGATGGACACGCCTGAAGAGAGCAAGCCCCCGAGATAAAGATATTCTCTGCGCTTCGCCAACATGGCTGCTGCTGAAAAACAACCAAAGGCCAAAGCAGTTCCCCCAAAGGCACTGATCAGGATGCTGTTCAAAAAATGAGAAAGGAAAACAAATAGATCAGAATGGTGTTCAAAATTTATCCACATGTTCGACAGCTTAAGCTACATGACACATAAAAAAAATGAAAGTATGCAACTATCGTACTATCATCAAAACAAAACAAAACCAATTTTGTAAGAAATTAGATCCCATAAATGCATAGTTTCTTACTCTCACAGATAACATTATAGTTCAATCTAGAGTTACTCCCAATTACTGTTAAACAGAAAAGTACACCTCAAAAACCTAATAACAAGTAGATACCTTGGGTTGATGTTGATGGCCAGATCAATGAGTGGACCAACTGTAGCCCCTTGAAAGGTTGCAGCCGCCATTAGTAGAGAAACTCTCTTTTTCTGTGCAATAGAAAACAACCATCAATACAAAACATAACACCACAAAAGACATGACTGAAAAAGCTAGAGAAAGAACAATCAGTAACCATACCTCTTCATAGGTAGGGGTGGAGAGTAACCAGATAGTACATCCGACAGTGGCAAGAGTAGTTAGAAGGCCACCGATGTTCCAAATAAGATGCAGGTAAGCTCCAGCAGCTGCACCAACGAGAGCACAGCATAGGGTGAGGTAGACCTGCAAGAATAAACCAAATTAGTGCACAATTCTATCATAACCATATGCTATAGGTTTCAAGAAGCCAATAAAAAAATACATTCAACCAAGATTAAGCTGATCCTAAGAACTCAACCACAAATTAAGCCTCTGAGGATACCATGTTTGAAAAAAAATTAAGCAGAAAAGCTACACTCCATTCTGAGTACTCAACCTATTCAAAATCTCCTCTACGGGCAATGTCCTCTGTTCGGCTATGTTCTTTAATTCTACTAATCTTGAATGCTAATTTAGATAACAATTATATGTAAAGAAAAGAACCAAACACGAACAGATACTCGTATTCACAAATTTCAACACCATGGCCTAACGAATTTCACAAACACTAGACTGCACAATTTATAGAACCAGCACGATTTTCTCATCAAAAAAATTAAAATAAGCAAGAGCATAAGAAATTCATAAACGTATTTTCATCTAATTGCGCAAACGAAACCCTAGAAATCACAATCAACACAAGCAGCACAATAATCTCATCAAAGAACTCTAACCACGAAGATAAACCAATTGAAAGGCGAACAAGAACCCTAAGACGAACATACAGATAACGAATTCACACATATATTACGATCTTCCCCAACAATTTCGCGGTAACCAAACACGGCCGAAACGGAGAGCGAAATACTGATCGGAGAAAGAGGCTTACCAGTTTGAGATGGTTTTGAACGACCGGAGAGATCTGACGGAAGTTCTTGAGCGATTCGTAAGTCCAGCGGTTCCGTGAAGACGATTGAGAATCGAAGAAGGAGGTGAAGGCGTCCATGGCTTGCTTCGCAGAAAAGAAATTTGCTCGGAAAATAAAGTGAAAAACTGATGGAGGGGAATTGGGGATCGGGCTTTTATAGCGGGTGTCGTTGTTTGTTACTTGGAAACTTCCAGATGTTTAATGACGACAATGGCCTTGTGTTGTACAGAACCGAATTTACGTTTCTGTCCTCGTGGTATAGAATGAGATCCATGAAAATTTGCCTAGGATCCGAAAAATATTGTTTTTTTTATATAAGGCTTGACTCTCCCATGAATGCTTTTATCCAAAGTAGAGTTTGAACCTTCAACCTATTACCAGTATCGAAACAACGTTCTTTCTATTTGGAAGCCCATTGGATTGTTATCTGAGCTACACCACATGGGTCAAAAAACATTGTTTTTCGTTTGGTAGAAAAAAATTTGTAATATACATAAATTCTTAGGGTTGAATAGGGAGTTCAATACATGGGTAGTTACTAATAGTGAAATTTCATTTTATAAATAATGGTTATTCTGAGCTCTCCCTAGCAATTTAAGTACAATATAGAACATTATGTCATCAACATTACAAGTTGAGTACACTAGAATGCTAAACTTTTTAGATAATAAGTATTTTGTAACATTGTTTTGATTTTAAATTGAAACACATGAACTATAATTGAAAATTTTATAATATTATCTTTACAATATTATCTTCAAAACTTAGTTTAATATATGAAAGACCATTAGCTTTTTTTTTCAATGTTATTAAACAACAAACAAACTACAAAACAAAGCCTCTAGGAACACCCTTACCTACTTGATCCAAATGGAACGCTTGTGACACATAAATGGGTAGGCAATAAAACCATACAAAAGGAAGGACAACAGTCAAACCTAAAGCATCTAATCTATCAGCCACGAAGTTAGCCTCATTGAATAATGTCAAAAAAAAAACACGTTTGAAATTGGGAAGTCAACCATCAAATATCTTGAAGAAGCGAACTAATGCACTAAGGAGTTTCAACCTTGTCATTGATACAATCAATCGAAACCTTAGAGTCACCTTCAATAACAACTTTTAGAATTTGCTGAAAGACCATTAGTTGTAGTGAGGCTTCTATGAGTTGGGTATTCTATTTGTCTTGCTTTATAAAACAAGATATGAGTTGGGCTACTCAAGGAAAAAAAAATGAGTTGAGCATTCGGGTCACACCAAAATGGAGTCGGTAGGGGTATTTTGGTAAACTTAGCTGATGGTTCTGGACCTCTCGCGATTGTTTGACTCGGTTCGACAATGACGAGCAATAAAATCCGGATTAAGTTTTTGCGCTTCTTGTAGCTTCGGGCAAAAGAAATATCTAACAACAAAGCCCCACCAATAAAACCCTGCCACGTCAAGGTCATGACGTTGTTTGCTCTGATTGGTCATAATCAATCCTAATTTGCTTACAATAGTCAATTACCACTTGGTATAATTATATGTTAAGAACTAGGAACTAAGCATTGACTATAGCAAATCGTTGTCTTAACAATCATTTTCCTGTTCGTTTAGGTAAAAGTACATGTTAACCGTAATGTAACATGAAGCATGAAGTATGAAGTGGAGAGTAGAGGACACACTACTGAAATGAAATTCATACCCGAACTTAACAGCTTAAACTTTGACGCTATAAATACACATCAACGTAAGCCTATATAGGAAGAAACACCTCCTAGAAAGATCCTTCAGAAGTAGAGGACATAATTTCTGATTCTGTTATGTTAGTATTTACAAACGTTACAAGTTGCAGAAAGAATGCAGCATCATATAAAGCTTAACAATTAGAATGGAATTTACCATGATTTGTTAGCTGATTAAGCCTTCATTTGAGACATTGTTAGTTGGCTTGGTGATGAACTGATGATGCCTTGTCCATGTATAGAGCAATCACCTATTCACCTTCTATTCTAAAATGCCACCAGCTATGATACCAACCTCTGAAGCTTGTGCTTTCTCAGTTCTTCATGGCATGGAGCGAAAAACTCGTGTTTAAGCGCTTCCTCTGCACTTATTCTAACCCTAGGGTTCACCATTAAGCATTTATCCACAAGATCGAAAAGTGGTCTTGGGATTTCCTCAAACAAGTCTGGTCTCCTTGTATTCTTTCTGCACCAATCCTTTAGTTTAATAGAGGGCAAACAATCTGTACTATAGAGCTCCTGTGAGAAAATAATATTTCACAGTTCAATATATCTTCTGATGTACACTGCAGAGAAGTAAAACACAGATTTGAATGATAATTACCACTGGAAATGAGGATTCACGGTCGTGTAGCTTGGCAACTTCCCATAAGTCTTCACTGCCTCTCAGCTTTGATATATCCTTGATGTTCCTGGTAATAAGCATAGTATGATTGGCAAAATGTAAAAACAGAATGCAAAAGACAAGCACACATAAATCTTAAGAAAAAAAAAGAAACAAGGATATTTGGATTTACAGTTCAGGTTCGCCAAGGAAAGGTGTTTTGCCAATCAACAAGTAGAGTAACGTGACTCCGGCAGACCAGATATCAACTTTGGGGCCTTGATGAGGAGATCTTAAGAGAACCTGCATAGACCATGGTCAATAACCCCATCAGTCCAAGGAAAAATTTCCAAAAATGAAACTCATGCTAAATGCTGTAAGGTTTCATAATTTATAAAATATTTATTAAATCTCTACAAACTGGAACCTACTTTCCCATATAATCCATCAAAAGTCAAAACTACACTTTTACAACATAACATAATGTAATAAGAAGGGTATGAGTCATTAGCAACATCCACCTACTTGTTTCTCCTGAAGTGTATTTTGGGAAAGGAAAAAAAAAAAGCACCTTCAATTATTTACATTGGTAATTCTCAGCATATATTTTTATTTTTCTGAATAGGGGTAACTCTCAGCATTTTAGCATTCATAGTTGGCACAAACTCATATATGTTGGATATACTTAAGAATGTTGTTTGTTGTAAATAATCACAATCATAAATGTGCTTGCAACACTAGTGTTGTGGATATAAAGATAGAAAGCAAGGTGATTATACACAATTAAATGTTTATTAGGAAAAAACCTGACCTCTGGAGCCCTGAAGCCTTTAGTCCCAGCGCAAGGGCCTTCTTTATGTTTTCCAGGACCTAAGAAACAAAATTAATACGAAATTTTGAGGAAAGAAAAATGTTTATTCGAACAGATTGAGAAAACTACTAAAAAGAAACAAACCTCTGCTTCTTATCAAGCATGGACCACCAAAACCATTGGAAGTTGAGTGCATAGGCATTGGAGTGACATGGAAAAGCTTGCCATCGACATTTACAGGAGGGGCAGGAACCCTCTTTCTCGTAAGAGCTGAAATACTTGACGCCTCATTATTTGTACTTTCCCTTGCTTCCTGTACTAGATTGATCAGTTCTTTCCTTCCTTGGCATGGCAAAGGTTCTCTCATCCTTTCTGCCGACGGAGTCCTGGTGCTTGTAACATCCTTTACTGACGTTATGCCTGAGCCATCTGCACCCTGACTTTTGATTACCTTTCTACTACCCGAATCTTTATTTACCTTCATTTGCCCGAAAGCCATCTTCTTTAGATCCTTCATATCAAAAGTGGATTTCAAACCTTTTGAGGTCTCTCCATTGGCTGTTAGTAAAGATTTACCACTTGGCAACTTCCTAAGTGAGATTGGAGGTATACTTTTTGCAGTCATAAGCTTCTCATCACTGTTTACATCGAATCCCCCTCTTGACTTACCTGTGGGATTTTAAAATTAGTTTCACCATGTTATAATCTTTAACGCCATAAATACTAAGACCAACAAACACCAGATAAAAATAGTTCCCAGACTATAAATTAGAGAATGAGGGACGGGTGAGAGAGAGAGAGAGAGAAAGAGAGAGAGAGAGAGACTGTTAAAAGAGAAAATGCATCAGATTTATAGCCTAGAAATCAAACTAATCTTAACTCTTGACAATCTATTTACTTGATAACGGAAAAAAAAATCTGAGTCCAATAACTAAAACCATGTTGGCAGAAAATCTAGATACACAGAGGAAGATGAAAGCTTACTAATATTTCCATACTTCTGATGCAAGTCCTGTCAAACAACAAAATACAAATGAAACTCAATTAGACAGATAAGTAAATTAGTGACAAACTAATAAGAACATTAAATACCAATACAAGTAAACTAACCATGGATAGATTGAAATCAATTAGGTAACCCTTGTTGGCCTTACGAGAGAAAAGGAAATTTCCGGGTTTAATATCTCTATGTACTATTCCCTGGAATACAGAAATAAACATTGTAAATAAACTTTTACTAAAAGATCCAGAATCCAAATAGAACATACATAGCAAGTGGCTGCCACTTGGTTTGGTAAATACCAAACCGATCGAAAACCGACCGAAAATTTATGATTTGGTAAACCGAATTTTGGTAATCGAAATCGAAAAAACCGAAACCGAGAAATACCGAAAAAGTTGGTTTGGTTTTTGGTAAATACCGAATTTACCGAAATTCTAATTATTTAAAGACTTACATTTCTAAAAACACACAGACTAATAATTTTATCTCACGTTTTCAATTGTATATACCATTTAGTAAAAAACAAGACAATGAATAGAAAAATTCAACTATACTTGGTAGCATTCGGGTCTCAATTAAAGCGATCAACTATAATTCAATATTACTTGTTATATAAAAACGCTCTTACCTACCCGTCTTAGTCGATTCATCACACACACACATAGACAAACCCACTTAGATGACATGTAACCGCCCATGTAAAAATTTAGGAATGTTTTTACCTCTCTTGATGATAGGACTCCCCATAGGAAACACAAGCGTAAATAGGGTTAGCCGCCTTGATCAAGGCCAAAAAATTATCAAAAATACCTAATTTTTCTACCATAGTCGTATTTCACTATATTGATCACATCATAGTGAAATGACTATCTTTTGTATATATTTTGTATTGTTTTGTTATATTTCACAACTCCTCTAGAAACTCAAGTGATATTTAAATTTTATAGTTTTGTATTGTTTTGTTATATTTTGAAAATATATTTGTTGTGAAGTTTGGTAATACCGAAAAACCGACATCCGAAGTTGGTAAGATTTATCTCATACCGAAGTTTTTGGTTTGGTAATTGAAAGTCATATTTCATTACCGAAAGCTTTGGTTTTGAAGTTGGTAACGCCCATTACCGATTCGAACCGACCGAGTGGCAGCCCTAAGCAACTGTGCCTACCTGCTTATGAAGGCTAGCAAGTGCTCTAAACAAGCAATATCCATACCACCGGAGCTCACGAACATCTATCTCTCTCTTTAAAACCTAAAGATAATACCAACATAAAAAATAAGACCAAAAAGATCTGTCTTCTTAAAAAAAAAAAAAAAAAGGAAGAAGAAGTAAAGTGAACTGAAGAGAATTAAACAGCAAGTCATAAAAATGTCCAAGGTTACCTCTGGTCTATCATGCTCAACATGCTGTAATACAAAGCAACTTGAATTCCCATTCTTGATACAGCCTTCATATTTGATCACAAAATTGCTTCCCCTGATTACAAATTTACAAGGAAATAAGAATCTACTACAAAAGCACAATGTATTTGCTCAAGTAAAACTTGTAAACTACTTACCCAAACCTTTCCAGCATTCTCAACTCGTTGTTAACATGGCTCTTATGAGCATTAGCATGTGGACCTGCAGAGCCATTATAGAAATTTCAGACCAGGAACTACAATTTGGGTTGAACTCTTAAGCCTTAGATCAGGCAGGATAGATAAATGTCTCCACTTACACTTAATGGCAACCCTTGTCCTGTCATTCTTACTCCTCGCCCTGTAAACAGTGCCATAACCACCTACCAGTTCGGAAAACAGCAATTAATAAATGGATTTAATCCACAACAAAAACAGCAGTCGAGGATACTAATCTTTGATATCTAAGAGCTATACATACCTGAACCTTCTTCTTCTTCTACCATATAAGAATCAAAATTTGGAAATTCTTTTTTCTCTGGTTGATCCTACAAAGCATTAGACTTAAGGTCATCAATAAAAGCATACTTGCAGTTATTGACATTAATTTTAATGAATGCCGCATACCTTAGAAGAAATAGATTTGTATCGTCTTTTTTTTTCATTAACATGCATGTCACCACAATTCTGCTTTGATTTATGTACCATGCTATTTGTCTTTTGATCCATCTTATGGTGAAGGCTCACTTTGGAAGTGGTAACAGCCTGATCCTGCTCTAAATTACAGCCGTATAGAGATCGCAGTCTTGAAGAGATCTTATCCGTGTGAATGACCTTAATTGTTGCAGAGGACTTCAGCAACTGCTTTTGAGGAACATAGAATTCCTTAGCTGGACATGTGTTCTGGGCCTCATTTCTTGTCATTAGACTTTTACTAACATGTTTCATAACTTCGAAATCCTCCTTATTCAATTTTCTGATTTCAGTTCGAGGCAGCTTATCAGAAACAGCAGTGTATGGCTGATATAGACTTTCTGCTTCTCCATTAGGGTTGTGTGGATCTACTAACAATTCTTCCTCCGAATCTCCCACAACTCTTTCATCTTCAAGGACCGAACAATTTGCAACTTTGCAATTAACACTACCATTCTCATCCAGCACTGGTGACATAATGCTTTGTTTACTTTTTTCTAGGTAAGATTTGGCCAAGCTATCTATCTCATAAAGTACTAAATCTTCTAACACTGTTGGAACAGTTGGCTCTAAATCATCTACACAGGCCATAACTGGTTTATTAACATTCCTTTGCAGAGTTATATCGGTCTCCATTTGATCTTCTACATTCCCAATGTTCTTCACTCCACAACTAGATGGTTTAGCACTATCTTCAATAAATAATGGAGAACTGAACATCGATTTATTCAACCCCACAGCCACATTACTTGGTAGCATACTTATTCTTCTGCTGAGATAGTCAGTCATATGAAAATGTATCTGCGAAAAAATGACCTGATTTAAAAAAAGCAACTTTGCTTGGTTTTACTTTAAGCATGCAACAAATCAAAACTCTTTTAACATGAACAGAGAAGCTGAAAACCTCAAAATTAAGTGTGCTTCAAACCAAAGGAAAAAGACAGATGCACAGACACAGCGGTTTAACCAGATAATGCAACTAAACTTGCCACATTTATGTAACTCAGAATATCAATCACTCCGATTAACTACTTTTCGTCAAACTCAGGCCACGACTCTTCGAATGACAAAACACGGGAAAAGAAAGCTGTTCATATTGCCATGACTAGCTGGACTAATGAGGAACATTAAATTTATATTATAGCGAAAATCAAATAATCTCAGCAAATTCTAACAGCTGTAGTAGTCATTATCATGTTTTCCTAACCAGATAAATAGGATCTCAAAACTAATGCCCAATTTCCACTATTTTTTTCAACATTTCTGGACTAACAAAACAAAATTAGGCAGATCATATAAATATTCACAACTAAAATACAACTACAGATGCTAAACCACTCAATCATACCTTCAGAGGAATACATGTGACTGATTTCCGCGCTCCATTATCTTCATTTACTACAATTAATCCCGCAATTACCGATTAAACTCAAGTAAATCGGACAAAATTAATTAATCAAAGTAAAAAGATAAAGCAACAATTTACCGTCTTCAAAATCCACAATCAATCTCCGTTTAGCCGAGGTCACAAATCCGCAATCCAAAACGACGCGTTTTCTCTTCCCTAAGTTCGTTCTCAGTGCGCCGCCGGAACTAGAAACGGACTCCGCGAGAGCGGTTACGGCGAGCAGAGACGGCGTGACGTGTAGATCGTCGGACAAGGAGAGCGGCGAATTGGCGACGGAGCAAAGGCGTTGTACCAAATGAGCGGTTGCGGGGAACGTCGTGCATCGGGCGGCGAGCTCGGAGGGGCGGGTCCGGCGGCCGAGAGATAATAGGAGGGCGAAGAGGTGCCAGGCCTTGTCGGAGTCGGAGATTGTTGTGGCGGTGAGGGACGAGTCGAGTGGGGTAGTTGCCATGGCTGAGATTTGGATCGGGGAGAGAGAGAGATGTGGAATTGAAGGGGGAGGGAGAAAGAGAGGCGGGCAATGTGTGGGACACGTGTAGGGTTTGAGATTGAGAGCGTCACGAGTTCCCGCCATAATTGTTTTTCTAATTTTGAATTTTAAAATGTTGTGATGGACTGATGGTGCTAAACGTTTGATTGATCCTCTCTAATTTTCAAATTCTCTAAGAACCAAAAAAGACATCTAAAAGCTGTTTTTTCTTTTTACAATTTTGGAAAAGAAAAAAACAACAAGTTGTGTCATAAATTGATGATATATTTCTTTATTATTTAAGTAATCGTTGTAACACCATTACACGAGTGTTATACACTACAACATAAAAACTTGTGAAAAATAGATACGTTTCGCATGAAATGAAGTGAAAATCACTATGGTGTGCATGCTTAGCTCATTGCTTATGTAATTGCTACATGGATGCTATGCACAATGACTTAAAAACCTATGAAAAATTAACAGAAAACCTTTGTTTTGTTGAAAGTTCCTCATGAGTTATCTAACTCTTTCACGTGAAATTGCATCGAACTTAGTAAGGTGTCATAAATTAATCAAATTATTGACGCCTAGGTCTTTCTGTATGTCACTGCTATATCGGTGCTCTACACTATGGCGTGAAAGTTTTGTTTTGTAGGAAAACAAACTTTGACTCGATCCCTTGTTGGTTATGTCCTTCAATTTTTTATAAATTCACTCCTACTTTCGTCCCGTATACATATGTGAGCAATGTGTGTTCTTTCCTTAGCTCAAGGTTGTCGATTTCAAATTTGTGTGTTAGAGGTACGTAGGATGGAGAGAAGCGTAAGGGATCAAGGAAATCAAGAAGGAAAAGTGGAGATTGGGTTAAGATTACTCGAATTAACTTATTTCTTTGTAGAAATGGGTGGTATGGGAAAAAAATCTAAGTAGAAGAACTGCTCCTGAAGAGCTTCGCCATAGGTATATTTTCTTTACTTGTATATTAGTGGTCTTTTCAATTCTCCCTTACCAATTTTGTTAATTAATTTGATGATACGCCATTAAGAAATTCTATATTTCAATAACCAAAAATGATGGAGTTTCATTCATTATAAGACTTGCATGGTATCCAAACGCCAATGAAATTGTACATATATATATATTGAAATCTAAAGCATCAATAACCCCTAATTCCTTTTATGATTACAGATTGCACATAGTGGGAGCAACCCATCTGAGCTCTGAAGAATCTCTACTGGTTCTTACAATAGTACGAGAACAATGTACTTGAAACTGAACCAATCTAGAGGAGGACAGTCTTTGTCATCTTGGGTTTAATTCCAACTGGTATACTGAGAGTCATGGTTTACGGGAGGATTTCTGGGCGAGGTTACAATCTCCATTGAAGATGATTTGAAGAAACACGAAGAAATTAGATAGAGGATATAGAAAATTAGATTGAGATGAGGAGATAGAGATGGATATAGCTATCTCTTAAGATTGAAATTTGAAAGGCTTTTCACTCTGTTATGCCACACGACATGCGTTATCTTGTTGTGATATTTCTCTATTTCTTGTATCGTTCCTATTTTACTATTTATTTTTAGTTATGAGATCAACAACGTAATGAAGTGTATGTATACAATAGTTTTTCATGACACCGACTCACAATTCCTCCCGATGCAAAAGATAGACTTGTATCACTGAACTAAATTGCATGAGATTATTCTCATTTCAAGACATCTGCAACATCATACTCGACCAGCCTCCTCCTTGCCTTTCAAGTTGGATTCCACCAATGCCATTTGAATAAATTCTGAATGTACATCATGAATAAATACCACCAAGTACTCGTGATTCAAATGGTATGTTTTAAGTCTTAAGGCAATTGTCATCTTACACATAAACATCAAAAGACTTAGAAGATCTCTTTGTTTAATAATTAATACTGCATACATCTTTTTGTTTTTGAGAATAATTCTCCTTCCAAATGGAAAATTAAGACGCATAGTTACGTATTAAATTCATAATGTAGTATTGACAAGGTATACAAGTTCAGGATTTAAAAGCATTCAACCTTAGCCTTATATTGGCATGTTTAATACTTTGATATAAATGGATTGGTTGCTTCTCACTATTAGTTACGTAAGTGGCGTAGCCACAGTAGGGCGAGAGGGTTCAATTGAACCCTCTGACATTCATGCCAAAGGCTGCTAAGCTGTGAAGGTTGGGGCAATATATATACACTTTAAGACAATATTTAGCCTTTTTGATAGTTGTTTTTATATTAATTATTACTTAGATCTTTTCAAGTCTTGTTTAATCCGAGCAAGATTCCACCCATGCCACAAATAAGCTCCTCTCCCGTGATTTATCATTTTTTAAATACATATATTGCTAATCAATGTGGAGAAAAGTTGTCTCCTGTACAGATTTATTAGTCACCCATATCTTTTTTATTTTAATTAATTAATGATTTACAATGTAATTACGTTTACAATTTATTTATGTTCCATCATTTTCTCTAAACCGTTCCTAGCGTAATTTTTGTTTTTTTGTTTTTGTTTTAAACAGTGTAATTTATTTTCTCCCTACAAACAACATCAAAACCTTCATATCAATACGTACTTGGAAATATGAAAATTTTTCTTGAAAAATATTATAAAAGATGACATTTCAGGTATTGATGTAATAATTTCATATATTTTTATGTTATTTAATAAAAATTATTCATTTTAGTATTCTTGTTTAAACATTGACCTTTCTACTCATCGTTTCTGGCTACGCCACTGACGTTCATGTATTTTACATTACGAGCATCATTCAAAGCCTTGCCATATAAAATCATACCAATTGTATGATTATTTACCATATGTTCTACAAAAATGGTATGCCATATAAAATCATACCAATTGTTTGATATATTTAGATGTCAGAGAAATCTATAGCCATGGACGACATTACATTTATACACATTTTGAGACGTTGATGGGAACTAATAAACTTAAGACTTGTCATTAGTATAATATTTCTAATTATATGCAATGAGGATTGTTGCTTAAGAGTCGCTTCTAGGGACCCTACAAAGACGAATCACATGATAAAGCTGAATCGTTTATATAGACCAGGAAGCAGACATGAACTCTGACCAAAGGTTGTAGGCTGTGGAAAACAATGTTAGACAGAATCTTGTAATCCGTTATTAATTTAGAACAGAATGATCGACTATGACGGACTTTACATGATTGAGAGGTACACTCATAGTCATAGTTAGGATTAGATACCAGCTTGAGCTCATCATATTAGATTGGGCTAATATACTAGAGCTAGGTGACGTTTAGTATACCCTGATCACCTTTCAAGACGCTTTTAATACACTTGACAGTAGTTGTCTCAGGCCTGAATATACTACTGCCTTGTCCATTAAGTATAACAGGGTATAGCACCACCTCTAATACTTCTTATGAACTAATTAGAGACCATAAAACTATTGAGCTTGAAGAGAACTGACCTGCAGTACCACCTAGACCGATCAAGAGAGTAAATGTATATTCTCAGTCCTCAAACAATAGTCAATAGACAATTTCGAAGACAAAGTTCTACTCGGAGAGGACAACTGAACAAAAGTACACGAAATCTAAGTATTACTTATCAGTATACATACATTACAGACAATGAACACCAAAATGGGTGCTAAAAACTACTTCAAAGAGCTGATACAAATTTGACGTATGATAATGCTTGATTTTCTTTTGTAATACGGCCAAAATGTAGACTTTTGCTCGAGAGTACAAGGTACCACCTACATGTTGAGCTTGGATGTCTCACTATAGTGAACTCTATTCGTTATCTCCAGTATATGATGAAGCTTCTTCAGACCTTAGTATCATCGTCGATCACTTAAAAGTGGTTGGGATGCAGGAGCTACAGGAATAGAAAGTAAAGAACAGAGAAGATTACCAGTGTGTCCAACCAATATAAATGTTATTTTGTCAAAAGGTGAAAGAAAAGTGGTCTATGAAGAAGTAATAATACTCGCTCCTTAGGAGTCAAATCGGAACCGAACCACATAACACCACATCAAAAACAACAAACATGTCAAAATCTCCGGATAGGTAGGCTTTTAGAAGCATTCTTGACATCTTTTATAAAACCTACTTAACTAGAGCAACAACTCAAATTCACTAAACCCACCCAAAGTCCATCAAAATCAGTAAAGTCACAATAAAATAAAATAAATCATGATTCATAAACTTTGAACAGGCATGACAGAATACCTAGAAACTTTATCAGAAGGTTCATGTATGTTAGATGGAAGTATGGAACTATAAAAGTTAAATGATGTAATCCATACATGAATCATGTGCTGAGCACCAACACAAATTGGTTGAGCCAAGTGGTTAAAACCATATTGGTTGCTCCACCTAGTAATATGAGGTTTTGGATTTGATATTTCAACATCTGCTGAAGCAAGCACTTCATTTGCATTGCAACAGTTTGGCCATAATGTGCAAATTATTAGCTTAAAAAGGATCACACATAAGGATCTTGGGTCACCTAAATAAGGCAGTGGTATCACTTGTATGAGTGTATGACCACCTAACAGATGAGTACCACATGAAGGGGAATACTTGAGACTAGTTCACATTGATTGACTAAGCAACTAAGGGATCATCCAGTCATATGACATAATTAATTCTTACAAGATAGATTGACAAAAGAAAGGAGAATGAGTTTGTTTATGCACATATATCCGTTCCAAGAACATATAAATGAACATACAAGAAAAATTACCTCCAAAATTGTTTCGCCCACTGGATACAGGCGGTTTGCAAGTCTTTTCTGAAATTTCAGAGATAACCAAACGTGATAGCAGAAGCCCCGCTATAAGAGCACAAACCATTAGCATCACAAATACTGCATCCCATCCTATTGTTGAAAGGAAACCAGTAAGAAGAGGACCGAAAGCAGCACCAACTGATCCAGTACCATCAATGATGGCAGTAACTGTTGCCAGTGCTCGAGAGTCACCTCTAAGCGAACTGTGTGTGCCAAGGTCTGCAGAAACTGCAGTAGTGATAAGCGCATAGGGCCCATTAATAAACAATCCAGCAACCATCATAAGCAAAATGTTGATATTGTGTGAAATACTCCCATATCTGCGATACAAAAGTATTGCTGGTATTGCAGCATACATGAAGCAGGCTGCTGTAGTAGCTCGAGCATTAAGTTTATCGGATATGTAGCCCGCAAGGATTCCACCAACTATGCCCCCAACATCAAACAAAGTAGAGAGATTACCGGCAGATTTCACAGAAACATGCTCTCCTCCAATTTCTGCACATCAATAAGGGGAACAAGGTAGGACTTTATATTAGATACAGTAGTTAAATAATTCCTAAAAATTTCACGTATGGAGAAGTCCTTTAGGCTTTCATGGGTGTTTCCATAAACTTGCTATATAAATTTATAGTGAATATTTTCCTATAGCAGCAATGCCTCTAAAGAACAACAAAACTAAGGACAGTGAAATACATAGTTTTTAATCCATCCACAAAAGTACAAACAAATTCATGCATATACCGATAAGGGATCATCAGAGTGATATTTAACTTTGAAGCCTCATTTACATAGCCCCTATTGGTGTTGTTACTCAAACATGGTCGCCAAACTATGGTGTACTAATAGGTGCCGCGAAACTCAGTGTAAGCTAGAAATCTTCTGAGGCAGTAGACAAAAGACATACTAGATTGCTAATTGTTTAAAACTAGATTGTCATCTAAAAGTTCATAACATACTCTTATCTCTGATTCAGTAAAGGTTTTATGAAAGTTTAGCTATCAAGGTTTAGATGACTGCAGTGACTACCATCCATAGATGTTTGGTGAAATAATTTATTTCTCTTGAGAACTTGTTTCCTTAAACAAACGCACATAAAGTAATCGCATTGCCCGTAGGATTGATTACAACAAGATATATGGATTGAACCTACTAAACTAGTCATTATCTGATATATACAATTATTTTGGGCTTGTATCTAGAGAAATGCTAACCATAGCGGACCAGTCTTCTGCCAACATTACTCTTGACTACGAATCAACTACCCTGAATACTTGCAACTTTCTGAATCTTCTTATTCTAAAATGAAGCACAGAAGCACATATGATAGAAAAGAGAAGACTATAATCTATCTCAGATACTACACATCCTATGAGGTTCAAGTTATATTAGCAAGTACAGGGCCAAAAACAAAATATGGCAATCGAGGTATATAGAAAACTGTGAGGGATAGATTACCTGTCTGACTTAAATAAAACGGTAGCCAGTACAGAAATGTGTAGGCTACAAGCTTTGCAAAGAAGAGGCATAACGCAAAGGGTATAACTCCTGGTATGGCACAAGCTTCAATAAGACCAACACCTGTCCTAGTCACAGACCCAGCTCTTGACATATTTGTTTCACTTTCCACCTGAATTCCTTTTCCCATATTTGCTTCTTCATCAGCAGGAACTGCCTCCAAACTTGAAGCTGAACCGTGTGGACTAGAAAATCCAATATCCTCAGGATATGCAGGCAAGAACAAGAAAACTAGTATTCCTGCCATTGCAATAAACGCGCCAGGAACTATAAAACACCAACCCCAACCATAGTTCAGAACGCTAGCAGCAAGCAGTGAGCCACTAATATTCCCAACTGAAGTATGTGCATTCCATATCCCCATTATCAAACCCCTCTTCCCCTTTCCAAACCAATTCCCAATCACAGCAACAACAGAAGGCCAACCTGTTGCTTGGAACAACCCTGCAACCATTTGCATTCCAAGATAGAATCCAAACACATGAATGTTCCAAAAGTATCCCATCCCAAATAGCGCGACGAAAACACCACTCCCAACCATCCCACATGTCAAAAACAGCCGAAGGTCCAGCGTATCACCCAAATGGCCAGCAACATACATTCCTAGAGAGTAACATGCTAGAAATGCAACATCAATCTCACCCAGCTTCGTCGTCCCGTCCTTGCTATTAAAAGGAGCCCAGCCCTTGTCTATCAACCTATGACGATGATGACTCTCATTCCCCATATACTGTGTCTTAATAAAAACCTGGCCAAGCCAGGGAAGGTCCAAGCCATTGTCCTTATTGGTGGGTTCAGGATACAAAACACTCTTAACTATACTACTGGGCTTTCTTGAAGCATGGTAACTAGCATAAGCTACAAATGTAAGAAACAAAACCACATATCTATATGTAGAAAACCTCCAATCTTTTCCTCTAATGCTTCTAATCATCAAAATCCCAGGTGGGGTTCCTCTCACTGTATCAAAATTACTAGCCATCCTTTCTCTTCCTCAAAACACCAAACAAAACCCAAACCCAGAACAACCCTTTTTTTCTTTGTTTCTAGTCAAAAACGTTGCACCACCCTCATGTCACATACCACATTCATCTCCCAAATCCAAGCAACACCCAGAACGCAAAACCGTGACTTTCATACGTGAAAGTAATGAAAAACAGAGAGAAGGTGCCTTACTGGATTGGACGACCATGGTGGTGATTGCGAGCCAAAGTTTTACCGGCTTCTATTGGAGAGAAAGAAAAAAAGAGTATGAGGAAAAGCGAAGAAGACGGAGGAGACGTCGAGAGCAAATGAAGGAAGAGGGAGGACGCGTGGCAGAGTGGGAGAACATTTTGTTGTTTGAATTTACTGAGACTTTTGGGGGCGCCGCGACGATTGATCGTTGTAGGGTGATCGACCGGTGGTTTTATTGAATAGAGTGAGAAAAGGACGCGTGGCGGTTTTGGCGGGTGCTTGGAGAGCATGAATCACGCAAGACTACAAATATATTAGAAATTCTTGTATGCACGACATGTATTTACACGACACAATCTTAACCGTTTATAACAATTCATATGTTTGACCACCATGTTTCTATATTATTTCTTCTAATCCTGACCATCCATGTATGTATGTGAAGATACACGCCGTGTACTAAAGATACTCTCCAAATATATAGGATGCAAAGGAGAATAGGTGATGATCGAGTTCTTGGGAAGAAGTGAAGAACATGGCTTTCATGGAATCATGGTCATGAATCATGATGATCATCTAGCAAAATGGCAAAATACAAAATAGTTCGGTGATATGAATGTTGTTTAGGAAGTTTCATCGAATAAATGGACCAGATAAGTTATAACGACACTAAATCATACAAAATATTGATTTTATCAATACAAATCCATTTATAATTCTAAAACATAGTCGAGTTTTACTTGCTCCTATATTATCAATATTTATCTTTTCGTGATTGACATTTCTTTCATCAAATTATCCATAGCCTCTAATTCAAACTATAGTATCACTCCAATACAACTCAACCTAATCAGATTTAGTCTTCTTCGATCATCATCACTCAACGATCTAATGCCTCTTTTGGCAAGGTTCTCCCATCAACTTCCTCTTCAAAACTACCTCAAAGATAGTTGGTATTGCCTTGTCTTTTATTTTAGCTCTTTGTGAAAGACTTCTTCTTATTCTGATTCGTGTTCATCTTTGGAAACACACTTAGTTTTGTGTTTAAGACTTGGTTAAATATAAGATTAATCTACATTCAGAATGCACATTGTATATAAATTTTTAACCCTTCCACGTAACAAACTTATAAAATTAGAGAGTTTTAATATGTTACAGTATTTGTGTATATTGAGTAGGCGCAATTCATGCGATTTTCTCAACGTATTGTTGTTAAATGCATTAAAACTCCTTTTAGTTATTTTCTCGCCGTTGAGCTGTGGTCTGGTTGGCTAAAATATTTAGTTAACAACTTTACGGTCATAGGTTTAAACCTAACCTACATATGTATGATGTGTGAGTTATTTAATAAAATATTTTATATAAAAAACAAAAAAACAAAATGTGTTAAAACTCCTTTTATAGATATAGATATAATATAGCACAAATTGAATCACGTGTAAATCACGTGACCATAAGATAGAAACAGATGTCTTCCTCATCCATCCACACTCCCATGACCTCTCCTCTCTATCTCCTCTCTCTCTCTCTCTCTCTCTCTCTCTCTCTCTCTCTCCTTCCAACTCTTCATTCCCACAAACCCTAATTCCCCTAATCATGGGCTCCAAGGTCCTTCCTCAGGTACTCTCTCTCTCCCCTTCTCTCTCTACATTGATTGTGTATGTGTGCCAATTCTCAGAATGAAATGAATTTGAATTTTCTGCAGGCTCTGCTATCAATCCCAAGAAATCCTAACCACTACGCGCCGGTAAAGCTCGGGTTCTCCTCCGCCGTCTCTCGTCTCCTCCGCCCTTCCTTCTGTTCCACTGGCGTTTCGCTCTCCAAGGCTTCATCGAGCTCAGTCAGGTCCAAATTCAGCCCCATTGTCGCCGCAAAGTCCACACGGGACTTTTCTGTGAGAGCCGAGTCGGAAGGTGAGGTGGGAGCCACCGAGAATGAAGAAGCTGTTAGTGAACCGGCTTCAGAGGCCGTAGTGGACGCCGAAGCAGGAGCAGCTCTGGAGACTGAGCCTGAGCCTGAAGAGAAGAAGCCGCCGCGGAAGCCTCGTATCAAGCTCGGCGATGTCATGGGGGTAAGTTATTCAATCAATCCTTTGCCTTTTTCGTTTTCGTGTAGTTTAGAATGAGGGGTTTATAAATTGGGAGTGATATATGTTGATGATATAATGTGGGATAGAATAGGACATCAAATTCGTCCCATCGCAGGAGAGACATTAGCTAGTAATGTAGTATCCGATAATACAGATTAAATGTAGTTTCGGGGTATGCATTGTCATCAGTTGTTTTGAGTTGGAATATAGACTATTAAAATGCTTAGTTCTGATGGTTGTAAACCTGTAGCATGGTTTGATTCTTGAAAATTTAGACAACGTTTGACTCAAATGTTCTGTTTGTGTAGATACTAAATAGCCGGGCAATTGATGCCGCAGAGAAGGAAAGGCCAGTTCCGGACATTAGGAGTGGAGATGTTGTGCAAATTAAGCTGGTAATTTTTGTTTATGATTTGTTGTTTTTTTTTTTTCCTTCAGATTTTATACCATTTCAAAGTGTATGTTTTGTGATCCTGTGTATGTATATGGGCTACAGGAAGTTCCGGAAAACAAGCGTAGGCTGTCTATCTATAAAGGTATTGTTATTTCAAAGCAAAATGCTGGCATTCATACAACATTTCGCATTCGGAGGATTATTGCTGGCGTAGGGGTTGAGATTGTTTTCCCTCTGTAAGTTCTATTTCTGTGTACTTTGTGTTCACTTGATTTGGTACTTTGTACACAATTCCCTTTATTCTAATGTCATCATGCTGAAAAACATAACACGGAGAAACTTTGTCTGGGATAGTAACAGTTACTGATGGCTGTTATGGTTTTCTTAATTTCTGTAGAATATATAGTTTTATTCCATTCTCCGCTTGGATGTATTGTTATGATCTTTTGCATTGATGTGAGTAACATAAGTTTTTAGGAGCAAGTGTAATCTACAAGGTTGTTATACTTATGTATGCCACTAACATGCTTGGATTCTCCTTGCCCTTACCTGCTCACGTAGAGACTCTCCTAGAGTATTAATTAGTGAAGACTATTATATGTTTGTTACGTAGCTTATATTTTCTGTGAGGAGAGGGGAGATGTTTTACGTTTCAATACTTGTTATTGCAGATACTCACCAAACATCAAGGAGTTGAAAGTACTTAGTCACAGGAAGGTCAGAAGGGCGAGGCTATACTATTTGAGAGACAAACTTCCTAGGTTTTCGACTTTCAAGTGAGAGAGAGAGAGAGAACAATTGCAGCCGTTTCGGTTGTTTTTGTGTCGGAGTAGTCCCCTAAAACATGTACGCTGTAAGAACTATATCCTCAAATCCATTTGACGTGATGTGTATCACTTGTCTCCAGTAGTTTTGTTGTATGTATCAGTTCTTTCCTTTTTGTATTGTTCTATAAACTCTACTATTAGAAAGGAAGAAGTTTTTCCTCCAACTATGATATCAAACTTCCAACACTGCATGTAACTTATGTTTTCTTTACTGGCCACCCAACTGAAATGTGGGGATAAAATCCTGTCTCTGTGTGGATGGAGGTCTTGTCTCAAATCATTTGTTAGCGCCACAATGTCGAGTTCGTAAGCATCATTTTGAAAAAAAAAAAAGTTTCATTCTTTCCGTTTAATCATCAGATGCAGTATGCCTTGACTTTTTATGGTTGTCAAGATGCAAGCACCAGTTGTTGTTCCCACCACCATGTATGCTATATTGAACTCTACCTGACGCATTTTCCTATTGCTTCAATGATTCTTCTTGTCTCAGGGTGTAGTTTATTTGATCTTGGTTTGCTCAAAGCATGTAGTTGAGTGGCTTTTAATAGTATGAACTGAATTGCCTGAAAAACTAGCATTCTCTTAGTGTCGTCTGGTTTAAATCAGGTACAGTTTTAGACACAATTGTGTGTGTGCTTCCTCTAGGTTTAGATTACACTTGCATCTCTTGTCATGATTAATTTCAAAGTAATCATTAGTGCTTGAGATTGATTGCAATTTTAGTGTGGATTCTGTTCAAGCCTTTTGGCATCAATCAATTGTAACATTATTGTTAACTGCTTGACTCACCTTTGCTGGAAAGAACCACCACATCCCTCAAAACCAGACCGGCTCTGTTCCATATCCTTTTCCTTTGTCTTATGTTTTCATTTTTATTAATTAATTTATTTATTATTCTGATAGATAATATGAGGAATGTCGGGAGAGGATCAAAGGAAAAATATACGGAACAAGTTCTTATACCCAGATTTATGGACGAAAAAGCTATTCATAGCCCCCTTTTTTTGTTTACTTTGCAAGTTCCGTCTTCAAAAATTTCCAGTTTAGTCTTGAAGTTGAAAATATCCTAAGAAGTTCTGTCTAAATTTCCAGTTTAATCTTGGATCATATCCTAGAAAACAGAATCCGAGCTATTGTCGATCAGATTTTGAGATGGTTGATCGGGAATCGCCGTTCCCTTGCTGCCTATTATTGTGTCCGGCTCGGACGTGACTTTAAGTTTGTACTGTTCTAGGCCTCTAATCATTCATCCCGATGAATTCAGATAAGTACCAGAAAGTCCCTGGTATAATCGGAAGGCAGGTATACATACCTGAGGTACTTGCAACTCTCATCGGCCACTTACATCTCCTTTCTTTGCTCTACATGGATGTACGGAAGTGGCAAAGATATCAGAGTTAAATCCGACCTGGAATAGTGATATGTTTGCATACCAATCTCTCTTATGAACGAAGTGAATTGTAGTGCTAGCTAGAGATGTGATTGCAACAGACCGACAGTGTATTGATTCTGAATTTGTCAATAGCTAGACCTTCGTGATCAATCCAATAATAGCATCTATATTGACTACTTAACTTGGGTTGCAAGATACATGACTACACCAGCTCCCTCGTAACCAAATCCAAGTACACTGCTTCAATGGCAACGGCACCACATACACTCTTCGTGCACACCAAAGAGATCATGAAGTCCTTTAGAAGGCGCTACAAGTTCTGTTAGATGATGATCATTGATCAACCTACACCGGCATTTTACTACTGCTGATCATGAACGGACTCGACTCAATGAAATGTTTCTCTAGTCTTACGCTCATATTACGAATTTTTTGAACTTTTAATCGAAGAGTCCTCATTGCACGGTACTATTTAGATACTTAAGAACTAACGATTACACTCGAGTAATTACAATATATTTTGTTATTATTGATTAATTGACCCACACACCACCAATACTCTTGTTAATTGGTGATTGGTGTTGTATGTGATTGTGATTAGGGGTGGACTCGGTCCCAACGGTTCGGTTTTTAGGCACTAACCGGAAACCGAAACCGAATTTTCGGTTTTCTATTTCTTAGAACCGAAACCGATAAAAATATGTAAAAACCGCTCTTGTCGGTTAACCGAACATCGGTTCGGTTTCGGTGCGGTTTCGGTTACAAAACCTACTATTCGTAATATTTTTCACATTTAACCAAATAATATAAAAACTAAAAATATTAAAGTTGTAAACTATTAATACTTTAAATAAGTTACTCTAATGGGTTCAAACAAGTAATTGAAAGGAAAAAAAAACTAAAGTTTATACATAATTTATTTGAAGCCTCCAACATTTATATATTGCAAATGGGAAGACTACATGAGAGGAAATTATGTTAGACATAAACACTTAAAAACATAATCATGTGTGTGAAACCCTATTATTTGTAACTCATAACCAATAAGAATATGACACGTAATATAGAATTATGTATTAATAATTAATTAAATGAATATATGTCGGTTCGGTTCGGTTTATTCGGTTTTTAAGATGCACAGAACCGCAAACCGACACCGCACTACTCGGTTTGTGCGACTTTGTGGAACCGATTGTCTCGGTTTCATTCGGTTTCGGTTACTTGGTGTCGGTTCGGTACGGTTTTAACCGGTTTCGATTTGTTCGGTGTCTAAAAGTCCACCCCTAATTGTGATACGGTCAAATAAAATACAAACAAAAGTTAAAATTCCAGGTGAAAAGGCAGAGAGAGAGACACGTCAGAGGATCCCCAGTTCCAGTCTGGGGTACGCACTTAAACACTTGAAAAAGCTGTCCTTGTAATTCTCCCTCACTTTTGAAGCGGGCTTCATCATTCCCCTGCATTCGACACGTGTCCTCTGCTCCTCTCCGCCATTCCATAATTCACTCGGCGCGGAAGATCGCTCGGACCGTAGGCCGATCTTGGAGGCTCCTCCCAGTCGTAGAAACTGGACCGAGCAATCCGTACTCCTCCACCTACGCTCCTGCCTCCATCTGTTAGTCCCCAATTCAATTTCACTCTCTTTCCCTTCACCGTTCAATTTCCCACCTGTTTCTCTCTCTGAATCACATGATGATGTTAGGGTTTGTTGTCCTAATGTGAATACCAGGGTTTTGATATTGGTTGCTGAATCACAACTCGAAGAAATATATACAAGTCATTGTTAGAATTGGTGGTTGCGCATCATGAGTGCCGGTGGCGGTAATCAGTTGATCTCTGTTCTTCCCGAGGAGCTACGATTTCAATGTAATCTCTCTCTCTCTCTCTCCCCCTCCCTCTCCCTATGCAGTTCTTGACGATGATCATCGAAATGCATGAACAGCGGAAATTAGGCATTGTGTTGATCACGTTTGTTTTTCTTATTCGGTTATTTGAATTTTGATCATTAAGGGCCAAGCAAAGTTTCTGCTTTATATTAGTGTAGGTATGATTGAGGCGTTGAAATTAGTGTCGTAAATTGTTTGATAGCATATGAAGCAAATCATAGTCGGAAATGTTTCTAGGAATCGAATTTAAGGATGTTTTCTTTAGCTGATTTAGTACGGTTGCGTGCCTGACCCCACATTCTTGTTTACTGCTATTGTGCTTCTGTTGTAATCTTGTTTAGTTCCTCATGGCCTGTGGATCTGTATCCATTGCTTTCTCGAGCTCTGTTTTTTTTTTTTTGCCGTAATTGGTATATGTAGTTCTTTGAGCTAAATGGTAATTGGCTACTACAGGGGGATATATAGCTTTATTCGGTCCCCATTGGCTACATTCTAGGTTCTGGTAGGAATCTTCGCATGTGAAGCTCTAGTCTGAGTTAAGAGAACTGGTATATCAGTAGTAGTCCTAGCTAAGTTCAATAGAATATAAGAATAATCGGGCAAGGGAATTATATACAATAAGCTGGTACAGAGTCGACTAGAATTCTAGAAATCATATGAACTATTGCCAACACTGGTTCGGCCGGTCTTTGAAATTGTTCAAATTGAATAAAATTCTTGGAAGTGAATGCAAATAAGCACATACCACACTGTAACCTGATATCCTTATAGTGCCACCCTCCAGGAAGGTTTTCAAACTCTTGGTTATGTACTTCTTCTTGGATAGTTTAGTATTGGTATTGTGTAATACAGTTTTAATGGACTATTGGTCTTGACATTTTCTGATCAGTTGAGCTGGAAAAACAAAGCTTTTGTGACCTAAAAGTCAGCAACAATACAGAAAACCATGTTGCTTTCAAGGTACGAGTTCGTGAATGATACTTGGTTTTACACATTAAGAGTATTGTTTTCTCCAACATGTTTTTAATAGTTTCCACTTTTTTCTCCATAGGTTAAAACCACTTCCCCTAAGAAGTACTTTGTACGGCCCAACACTGGCGTTATACAAGCTTGGGACTCATGTGTCATCAGAGGTGCACTACTTGTTACTGTTTTATGGTTTTCATTTTTTTCTTTTTTATATTTATTAGCTTCACATTGAAAGTAAGGATTTTAGCTGTGAAGGTATCCTAGGAATACACTGCAAAACAGATTGTCTCTCCCACTGCTTTACCTAACAAGATATAGAGGTATCTTAAAAATACACTGGAAATTAGATACCTTACAAACCAAGTCGAGTACTAAATTTGTAAGATCTGATACCTTACAAATCAGATCTTAGCGATACTGCCCAATAATCACCTCCATTGTTTTAGTTGTAACTGTAATGAGTGCCGTAGAAATGTCTCACGTATGATTGAATTTTAAGAACATACTGCCAATGAATGACAACCTTTTGATCTAAGAATTGTACCAGTCGTAAGAGTGTAATATTTTCTGAAGCTTTGTTCACAAGCCTGCTAAATTGTGAATATTATGTTCTATTTTATTCTCTTTTAAAGATTTATAATTACTGTCTTCCACTAACTGTTGGGTCTGCAGTCACCCTCCAAGCCCAACGAGAATATCCTCCAGACATGCAGTGTAAAGATAAATTTCTCCTACAGAGTACAATAGTGCCTCCAGATTCTGATATTGATGAACTTCCACAAGATACTGTAAGAAGCTTAATTTGAACACTAATGTCATTTTCTTATTAAGTTGCTTCACTTGAACTAGTAATGACATTGTGCACTGTTTAATGTTTCGTCCAGTTCACCAAGGAAAGTGGAAGGACAATAGAGGAGTGCAAGCTTAGAGTTGTGTATTTAACTCCGGGTTCAGGTCAAGGAAATGAAGATGGAGCTTCTATGCGTGGTCTTGATACCAATTCTGTGAGTTTTTCTGAAGTACATAATGTTGGAATAACTTTTTGTCTTGCTATAATGTGCATGTACAATTTTTTATTCTCGTTTTTTGAAGCCAATTCTTCACCAACTACTTCACATATTTAGTCCAAGAATGTTGTGCATTAGATTTCATGCCATGCAATCGTTAGATGATTTGTCACTAGAAACCCGAACTCTAGATTTAGTGTGATTACTAGTGTGTGAATTAAGTTAGGGCGGTATTCAAAATGATATTAAGTAGCAAAGGGATGATGTGAAGAGGCTCTAGTTGCTACCACAACTGCGAGCGTGGTTATATCGTTCTAGATTACTTTCTTTCGATCCCATAGTTCTTCCTGAAATCTTGTAAGGTTAATATATAGTTTCTTGTTAAGCAGACCACATTGATGTATAGTATAATTGAAGTTTTTTCTTATTCTTATTTACTCTTAAAATTTATTTATTTTTACTGCAGAATCAGACTTTCCAGCGCCTGAAGGAAGAAAGAGATTCAGCTGTTAGACAAACACAGACACTTCAACAAGAACTGGTCACTTTCTAATTATTTTCCTTCTTTCTCCTCAGTGACATAGAAAAGACTTCAGTATTTAACCTCTCTTAGACCTTTACCGTTAATTATGCATTTGTTTAATGTGCACGACAACAATAGAAGGAGTTAAAAGGAAATAGCATAGTTTGTCTGTACTGATCATTTTTGCTTCGTTCATCTCCTCTCAACATAAGATCAAATAGTATTCCTGAAGTTGACAAGAGCTGAAATAAGTAGTGGTTATAGTCTCATCTTTAATACATAGATGTCCTTTGAAAGAACATATACATAAAAAGCATCAAGGCCAAGTTAATATTTACTCGCAGCCCTCCCCACTGATGGTCTACTCCTGTTCATTTCAGGACATACTGAAGAGGCGGAGATACCGGAAAGGTGACCCAAGTTTTTCCTTCACCTTCGCAATTTTCATGGGACTTATCGGACTCATGGTTGGTTTCCTCTTGAATCTGTCACTGTCTTCACCACCCATAGAAGTTTCACAATCCACAGAATCTTCACCACTAATGGATTGACGTTATTCAGAACATCATCATATATCTTCATGACAAAATTCATTGTATAATCCCTCTGGGCATTCTGGTTGATGGAAAGTTTGCTTTACTTCAATTTCTTCTTCTTTTGTATATTGATGATTGTTGCAAATTTGCATCGTGATAGTTGATTTATTATAAATATATATGTTTCTTTTTTTGTACTGTTCATTGTTTTATGTCGAATTGTGCCTGTGATTCCATCACTGAATCTAAATTATCCGAACACATACAAAGAAGATGATTGTTATATTCTTAAATCTCAATAGCGACTTTTTTTAGGATGAAACAGTAGAATTTTATTCAAAACAAAACAAGAAAATAGAATTACAACATTTGAGAATTATCGGTGGCGGAAACATCCCCATTCTCATCCTTTCTGCTCGAACAAGTCACGGGTCTGTCATTAACAATGACATCCATGAGTCAATCGGACCCAACCCCTAACCATGAATAACACCCCTGCAATCGGGCTACAAACTTTGAAATATCTGTTTCAACCATCGCCAAAGGCCACCCTTCTTGAATAGCGACTGACCTTACATATAAATGACGAGAAGTTTTTACCCAAGTGTTAAGATACAGTTGGACCTAATATTATCTATGAATAGAAAAGGATTGATTGATTGATCAATACTTGGATATCGTTTCTCATGGAGAAGAATGAATATGCTCCAGTATTTCATAGGTAAAAAGCTATGAAACCTAGTCATTTGCCAAATAAGCTTCAACATTTGTTTGGCTCTATAACTTCTGGTGTGACATGTTAGCACACAATTCGATCTCATCCTTGACCATCCTTCTAATATAATCTCCCCTGCTTCTCTCTCTAAGTCATATATTGATTATATTGAAATGACACATCAAAATTAATCTTCATATAATCTGCAGCAGTAAGATGCCATTTGATAATAGGAAAGCCTGAAGTTCTTGGTTTATAAGAAGGAATATTGGTAGCTAAATAATTATTAAGAAAAGAATTAGCATGAAAGTAACATTGATTGCTACTAGTTTGTATATTTCTAAAATTATGCCAGATAGACCAAGAGAGCATCAAACCAATTGTAAATGAGATTTTTCATTGTGTGAAATAAGGACTTTAACCAATTAATGAAAGAGTAATTAAAGGGAGGTCTATAAGTGGGAGGTGAGAGCATCCATACACTTTGCGCAAAGACGCATTGAGTGAACAGATGATCCACTGCTTCTAAGTACACACCTATCACAAAACGCACAAAAAGATGGAACATGAGAATGGTAGAGTGAGAGAGTATGACGAGTCTTTAGTCTATTTCGAATTCGAAGTAGTAGGCATGAAAATATTTTAAATTTGAGAGAGTTAATTTCCAAATTTTATGTAAAAGAGAAGCATTAGAATGAGGATGCATGTTGAGAGTTTTGCAGTAGCCAAAACAAATTGTTCTGGTTTAGGATATAAAGGAAGAGGCACTGCAACTTGAACAATATCCACTGGCACAGTCTGTTCTAAAAGGGATACATTCCAAGTTCCATTTACGATAGAATGACTAACAGTAACAACCCAGTCAATGTTACTCTCCTAGCATGATCAGGAATAAGTTGATATAAAGGAAAAGACATTAGCCAGTTGAATTTCCAAAATAAAACCGAAGAACCATCAACAATAATCCAACACAATCCTTCTAAAAGTATATGTCTTGAATCTAAAATTCTTTTCCAAAAATAAGAATGTGAAGATTTTTTGCGCGTAGTAAGGTCTCGTTTGATACTTGTTAGTCACCAAATGAACCCACCAGTTTGATGGTTGAGTTAGAATTTTCCAACCTAACATGGCAAGCGCAGCTTGGTTGAAAATATGTGCAGGTCGAATCCCTAAACCCCCAAGTTTAGTGGGCGTAGCAGTTTGAGACCAAGAAAAAGCCTGACAGGGAATTACCCTAAAAGAACCCTCTGTTTTTTTTTTTTTTTTTTGTCAATTTGATCTGTAATTTTTTGAACATTTAAAACATGATAGAATATGATTTAGCATTTAACTAACGGAAACTTACCACCCCTAGACAAAGTATTTGCTTTCCATTCAGCTAGTTTCTTTTGTAACTGGTTAAGCAAAGAATTAGCATTAAAGAATTAGCCAAGAGGCATGGTGGGCTGTTGTGTAGGTTACCCTTACCAGGGTGGACAAATTCTAGCTCTGTTGTTCATAGTCTAGTGAGTGGAATATTGGTCGGTAAGGAGTAGCTCTGGTACGGTTTTCAGCATTTGTCGTAGAAGTACTGTAGCTATTACGCGATGGACTTAGAATTTGGGAAATGAGTTTAGTAAGAGTTTACGTAAGACACTAAATTTGAAATATAGAAGACGAAACATATACATAGGAGGATATAGTTAATTTACAACTTTACATATTACGTTTATACATAGAGAGAGAGAACTAGGATTCATATTGTTTCTACCTGTCCCGAGATCACGAGTCGGGATGTCGAATTCTTGAGTCCGGTCCTGCACCTACATAAGTAGCAATGTGTCAGGAGTCAGGACTGGGTGGTCCAGTCTTCGACTCTCTGATGCTTAAGTTAGCGTTTGATTGCTATTTGCAGAGTACGAAAGTTTGTAAGGAGTTTTGCGGATTTACCTCTTTCGGTAGATTATGCCTGTTTTATAGGCCAATGTTAGGCGCTGTGGCCTCAGTCCCCGATGTGGGACTGTCTGTGGTCCTCTGCGGCATCTCCCCTTTGGGGGAGTTTCCTCGCCGGAGAGTGGCCTTGGCTGGTGAGTTGTTGCAGGACCCCCACTCTTTGGATATCCGTGAAGAGTTCGCCGGTGTTGTCTTGCCCGGAATGACCTCCGACGACCGGGTAATAGTGCCATATTCTCGGTTTGACCAAGTATTTTGGCTATATACTAACAAGTCCCCAAGTCCCCAGTCTGAGAGAGCTCTTGGGTGGGGAGTTATTCTCTAGATGCCGAGAATATGTTTTACCTGGGTGTTGGAGGTATGGTGTCGAGTTCCCAAGTCCCCACGCGAGGGTCGTGAGGTGACGGGGGAAGGTTGCGAGAGTATGAAGCGGCCCATCTTGCCATGTCGCACGTGTGTCATAAATGACCAGTTTATGAGGGGTATGTGGTCATTCACGCTGAGTGTTAAGGTCGTAATAGTTCACGGTGGTAGCGTAACAGTTCGCGCTGGTGGCGTAACGGTCGCGCTGGTGGCTTAACTATTCGCGCCTTTGTACTTTTTTTTCTTCGCCTCACCTGTGCATGGTTAACGCGCGTGTGTAGGGGAGTGAGGACGTCATAAATGTATGCACGATTGTATAGAGTGGTAGGGTTTGGGTGGGGTGTCTATAAATAGACTTAGGGGAGATTGGAGGAGGGAGTTATTCTCGATTTTCTGCAGAGGTGTGGTGAGAGCAAAGCTTGGGAACGTCCAATTTTACCCTCGATCGATTGGGTGCGAGCGCTCGGATATTTGCAACCAGCTTCCTTGCCACTACGCGTATCCCCCGTTTCAAGGTATGAATTTGTCAGTTTTTTGTTTCGTGACTGGGTTTGTGTTTTGTTATCTGGGGTTGATAGGGGTTCACATTTTTGCGATGTTGATAGGTATTCTAGAGTAAGGGATTGATTAGTTTGCTGTTGGGTTGGTTGGGGTTAAGGTAGTGAGTGTCTAACTTGTGAGGGTGTAGGGTATGGCAGATCCGGTGTGGGTGTCCAGCGAAGAGGTTGTGCTTGTCTCTAGTTCGCCTGATTCTGGTTCGGACACCTTGCACCGATGGGAGGAGGAGTTAGATGAGCTTATGGCGGAAATTGCCCTTGATTTAGGGGAAGGCATCCCTGTTATGGATGCCGGGTCTCATGTGTCCTCGTCTGACCCTCACTTGCAGGAGGTAGAGGATTTTAGAATGGCGAGATCTCGGAGGAGGATGATTCATTTTGGGAACCTCCTAGCGAGAGTATGACCTCGTTGGAGCTTGAAGCACTCCGGTAGAATTGAAGTATTCCTGACGAGGTCTTGCTGCGGCCTCTTGGCCGGGGTGTGAAGTTTTGGGACCTGCCAGGCAATTTCACGTTGGTATACGAGTACCAACTTAGATGCGGGCTGATGTTCCTGCTGCCCCCATTCGTGCAATACATACTGGAGTGTTTGCATGTCGCCCCGGGGTAAGTCACCCCTAATATGTTATTTCAAATTCTAGGGACATGGGTGCTTTTTCGCCTTCTGAAGCAGAAGTTCCCCAATTTTGAGGAGTTTAATGCCTGCTGGCATATGGGGTGGTGTGCAAAGAAGGACAGCCGGGGCTGCGTGACGATGAAGTCCTGGGGGAAGTTTAAAGTCTTGGTGGAAGACTTGCCGAAGTCGACAAATGAGAATTGGCTGCGGAAGTGTTTTCTAGTGGGGGGGGGGGCAGTGGCAGGAGTGGCATGGACATCCCTTCCGGGTGCCCGGGGCTTTCCAGAAAATAGGTACCGCGTACTTGTGTCTTTGTGGTTCTTTACTTTGTTCTGTTCTGCCCTTGTTGACTGCTGGCTTTGTGTAGTGCCCCAAGAATATAACCTAATCGAGCTGATGGAGCGTCGAATACGTCGGGTGACATGGGCATTCGAGTGTAGGAGCTCGTATCAGATATGCCGGCTTGGTATATATAGTCATTTCGGTTACTCCCGGGTTCTGGGTCTGTATGTTGGTTGTTGTGTTCCCTTTGTATGCTTGCTGGCCTCTTTCTGACTTCCCTTCTTCTTTATGTTTGATGCAGTGATGATGCCACAGGATGACGGATCGCGGAAGAAGGAAGGTCCATACGACAAGGTGTCAGATAAAGACATGCTAGAGGGGTTGCGTGCCGAGGCTGACCACGCCAAGCGGTACGACTTCGACCTGGAGACCGGCGAGGGGAAGGAGGTGGAGCTGGGCGAGTGCGAAGAATTTTTGAGATTGAACCTGGCGGATGAGGATTACGCCTATGTGCCTCCCTTGGTGGCAGAAGCAATGGGTTTGGGCGTCCAGGAAGTGGATGTGGAGGGGAAGCGGACAGAGGGTGGTGATCGCGAGGACGAACAAAGTCAGTTCCCGGCGGAGGATCCTGTCACGGAGCCAGAGGGTGTGGAGGACTTGGTTTTGGAGGATGTGGGTAGGCCTCGCTCTGGTGGCGGAGATGTGGTGGAGGATCCTGTTGAAGAGATTGGTGCGGCAAGATCTCGGAAGAGGAAGGAGAGTGTCGGGCTAGCTCGCGGGGGTCAACCTAAGAAGTTACGAAGGGAAGGGCGCTCCGGGAGTTCAAGTAGCTTAGCTGTGATCACCCAAGCTTTAGAAGGGACGGGGGAGGCGTAGCCGTACTTAGCCCAGATGGCATACGACATGCGTCATCACTCCCGTGACATGCATGCTTTAGAGGAGGTGGATTCGCTGGCTGGCGTTGGACTGGCCAAGGAGAAACTGACTCGGGTAAGCACTTGCAACTTGTTTTCTCTTCACTGCTCTAGGCTTGGACTTATACGTGTTGCCTTGTACTTGCAGGCGACGTTGCTAATGTATGTTGTGAGTGAAAGGGCGGTCATCCACTTGTAGGGGGATGCCGCGGCGAAGTGCCAGCAATTGAGGGAGGCGAAGGAGAACAACCGCGCCCTCGCGGAGCGTCTGGAGCAGTTGGAACAGGACGCTGCCGTCTGCCGAGACCAGGTTGTTTCCGCGGAGAAAGTTCTTGCGGAGCTGAAGGAGGTGATGCAGAAGAAATATGAGCAGGTGGAGGTTGGGTAGTTGGCTATAGCTAAGGCGGCGTCCTTGGAGACTGAGGTGGCGAGGTTGACTCAGTCATTGGCGGAGTTGGAGATGTCCTAGAAGGCAAAGTGTAGGCGAGCTGCCGGGGTAAGGGAGAGGTTGTTTCGCGAGAGTGAGGCATACGAGCAGCAGCTAAGGGGTGCCTACAATTGAGATCAAGATGAGCTGAGCCGGACTGGTTGCCAGGCAGGCTGGATTAATGAGGCGGCCATGCGTAAGTGGTATGCCAATAGAGATGCTGCAAAGAAGGCGTGGGAACAGATGACGCCTGAACAAAGGAAGCAAGCTGAGATCTCGCGATCTTTGGCGAAGTAGCATGAGGCTTAGCGTTCGACGTCCTCTGCTGGGCGGCAGGAGGTTCCAGCTGTGGGTACGTCGCGGCCCCCGGCCCCTTTGGCTGCATCACCCGTGAGGGCTTCTGGTCCCGAGGGGCCCTTGTCCACCCAAGTGGCGTCTTCTATTGTTGTGTCGTCTGATTCTCTGGCTGCGGGGCCTTTGGTGCATGTTCGCCCCGAAACATAGAAGTCCCCAGTGAAGAAGTCTCTTGGTCCGGAGGTGGCACAAATGAGTTCGCTTGTGCGCCCCAATGTTGCTATGAGGCCTCCACTTGTGTCACAGGACCGCGCGAAGCATCCGTTTAGGCAGAGGGTTTCAGTGAATGTCAACCAGTCTCGCGGCCGTGGTAGCGGGTCGAAGAGTGGGGGGAGTGTGAACAAGTCTGGTGGCTCATCTTCTGGGGAGAAATGACTGATGTAACTGTGAGTTTTTTTTGGTAGGAGTAGGGAAGAGAAAATTTGTGCCTTGAAAATTTGTAAGTGGCCTGGTTAGCCATGTTGAATATGTTTGAAATATATGAATTGCCTGGGAGTCCAGGTTGGCGCTTGGCGTTATGTTTAGCTATGTGTTTGTTTTGCCTTTGACTAATGCTTTTGTTTGCGGTCCCGTGTTGTGGGGACTTAGTTCAGCATGTTGGGATGATAAAATGCTTCGTTTCATTTAGACTTGGCCGCTAGTGGGCAATGTGTACATATTGTTGGAGCCGCTACTGGGCTAGAGTACACAAGCATCGGCTATGATGTTGGGTTTAAAATTGATCAACTAGGGTAGAGATGGAGGTGGCGAGTGTTCCAGGGGTGAGGTAGCACGCGACCATCACAATCTCTGAGATAGAATGTGGCAGGTCCCGAAGCGTTAACTATCTCGAGTGGGCCTTCCCACTTTGCCTTGAGGCCCGTGGGGTGGGGGATGACCTATTTCATGACCCAATCGCCCACTTTCATGGGGCGGGGGATGACTTTTTTGTTCTAATACTTGGCGATTTTTTGCTTATTGTTTATGGTTCTAAGGTGCGCCTTATCCTGGCGTTACTCCAGGAGGTCCATGTTAAGTCGTAACCCGATTGTATTTGTTTCAGGGTCGTAGGCTGTGACACGTTCACTCGGGACCTCCATTTCCACTGGTACAACCGCTTCAGTGCCATAAGCCAAGAGGTATGGGGATTCCCCTGTGGTTGTTGTGGGGGATGTACGGAGTGTTCAGAGGACGTCTGGGAGCATGGCGGCCCACAACCCTTTAGCCTCTTCCAGACATTTCTTCAAGTTTTGTTTGATGAGCTTGTTTATGGCTTCCACTTGGCCATTGGTCTGGGGATGTGCTGGGGAGGCATAAAAGATTGTTGTGCTCTGATCTGATAGGAATTCCCAGAATGTGTCATTGTCAAACTGGGTTCCGTTGTCAGTGATGATCGTCTGGGGCACCCCAAATCGACAATATAAGTTTCGCCATAAGAAGTTTATCACTTTTTCAGTGGTGATTGTGGCAAGGGGCTCTGCTTCTATCCATTTTTTGTTATAGTCCACAATGACAATGACATACTTGAATTGTCCCGGGGCTGTGGGGAGTTGTCCTACGAAATTGAGTCCCTACTGGCTGAAAGGGACTGACAAGATGATAACAGAGAGGGGCATTGAGGGATGATGTGCAAAATCTGAAAATTCATGGCATTGAAGGCATGCTTGGACGATTGCCTTGGCATCTTGCTCTAAGGTTGGCCAATAATATCCTGCGCAGAGCGCTTTGAACATGAGGTTTCGGGCCCCTGCATGGTTCCCACAAATGCCACTGAGAAGCGACTTTAGCACCTTGTGTCCTTCTGCCGTGGGGAGGCATCTCAGTAGGGGACATGACTGACCTCGGCGATACAGCTTTCCACCCTTGAGCAAGTAAGTGAGGCTTTGCGGCGTAATTGTTGTGCTTCATTCTTGTCTTGGGGTAGGGTGCCATCAGAAAGGAAAGCGATAAATGGGTCCATCCATGAGGGCTGGTCGATGGGCTCGAGGGCAAATATTTCTGAATAAGCCTTTGAGATGCTAGGCTTGTCTAGCGTCTCAATGTGCACATCAGGTGGCGTGGACTAGGTGGGAGTTGTGGCGAGTCTCGCGAGAGCATTGGCCTTGGAGTTTTTTGCTCCGGGATTTGGGTGAGTTTGTATGAATTGAAGTGATGCAGAAGGGCGCATGCGAGACTTTTGTAGGACCCCAGGTTGTGCTGGTTGGCTTTGAAGTCCCCTGCTACCTGACTGACTACAAGCTGATAATCACTGAAGATGTGGAGGTGCCGGGTTCCGAGTTCTCAACAGAGCTAAATGCCTGCTATCAGGGCTTCGTATTCAGTTATGTTGTTGGAGGCTTTGAAGTCAAACCGGAGGGCATACTCATACGAGTTGCCCTCTGGGTCTGTGATTATGATTCCTACTCCACTGAGTCTGTGATTATGATTCCTACTCCGCTGGGTTTGTGATTAGAAGATCCGTCGACATGGAGTTCCCAGATGGTGTCCTGAGTGAGGGCATCTGGGTGTGGACTGTCATTGGCCAAGGGGATAAACTCGGCAATAAAATATGCAGTTGCCTGCCCTTTGATAGCCATTCTTGGCTTGAAATACAAGTCAAACTCTTCCAGCTCAATTGCCCATTTTACCATGCGACCTGAGGTTTCAGATTTCTGTAGTATTTGCCGTAAGGGATGGTTGGTTGACACATGGATTATGTGGGCATGGAAATACTGCCTGAGTTTCCTGGTAGCAGTGATGAGGGCGAGAACGAGTTTCTCTATGTCTGGATAACGAGTCTCGGGATCTGAAAATCCTCTGCCACAGTAATAGACCGGGAGCTAGTTATCATGCTCATGACGTGTAAGGGCAGCACTAATGGCAGTGGCGGAAACAACCAAATATAGGTAAAGCACTTCTCCTGGGATTGACTTGGAGAGTAGGGGGACCTCTGCAAGGTAGGCCTTGATACTGTTGAATGCGTCATCATGTTCCGGGCCCCATGTGATATCCTTTTTATGCTGTGCTTTGAGCAGTTGGAAGAAGAGATTGCACTTGTCCGTGAGGTGGGAAATAAAATGTGCCAGAGCTACCAAGCATCCCGTGAGGCACTAGACCTCGTTCCGGGAGGTCGAGGCAGTCATGTTAAGTATGGCCTGTACTTTTTCTAGTTGGCCTCAATGCCTCTTTCACTGACCATGAAGCCTAGGAACTTGCCGCCCTCAACGACTAGGATACACTTCTGTGGGTTGAGTCGCATCCCGTGAGCCAAGAGCTTAATGAATACTTTGCTAAGTTTGGCAATGTGGTCATCCTCTGTCTTGCTCTTGACCAACATGTCGTCGACATATACTTCCATGGCTTCTCCAATTTCATCTTCAAACATGGTGTTTACTAGCCTTTGATAGGTTGCCCCTGCATTCTTGAGGCCGAAAGGCATGACCTCGTAACAATACAATCCCTTGTCTGTGACAAAGGTAGTGTGAGTCTGATATGCGAGGTGCATTTTGATCTAATTATAGCCCGAGTAAGCATCGAGAAAGCTGAGCATTTTGTAGACAGCTGTGGAATCAACAAACTGATCAATCCGTGGCAATGGGAAGTTGTCCATGTGGCATGCCTTGTTGAGGTTTGTGTAGTCCACACACATTCGCCACTTGCCGTGAGGCTTGGGGACCATGACTACATTGGAGACCAATGTTGGGTAAGAAACATCACGTATGAACTTGATTTATTTGAGTCGTTGGACTTCGGCTTGGATAGCTCTATAATTGTCTGGGTGGAAGGCGCGTCTGTTTTGTTTGACAGGGGGGGTGGTCTTGGAGGATGTTTAGCTTGTGGGTGATGATATCAAGGGAGATGCCTGGCATGTCTGCATAGGACCAAGCGAAGACTGTTTGTTTTTCTTGGAGGAAGGTAATGAGCTTTTGACAGAGTTTTGGGCTGAGGTTCGTACCGATGCGAACTTTCTTTTCCGGGGCGGTAGGTGACAGGGATACCCATTCCGTGTCTTCCGCTGGATTAGGGTACAAGGCCCTTTTCCCACTCTCCTCGGGGTCGTCTCGCGGGTGATCAATGGGCTCTGAAGGGCTGAGGGGCAACATCTCATAGGCTCCCCTTCCCTGCTGGATGGCATTAAGATGACAACGCTCAATGACTGTCTGATCCCCCTGAATTGTCAGAATGCCTCCTGCGGTGGGTACCTTCATGAGTAACATGTGGCCGACGATGAAACACTGCAGCCCCCAAAGAATGTCCCAGCCTAAGATGAGGTTATAGGGCGAGGGACAATTGACTATTAGGAAGCGGGCTGTTATGGAAGAGCGGCGAGGAGCGGTTCCCACCGACACGGTTAGGCGGTCTGAGCCTAACAGTTGCACTATCTCGCCAAAGAAGTTGACGAGGGGATCATGGTTGTTGTACAATTTGGCTCGGTCCCGCTGAAGCCCTCTATAACAGTCAGCAAACATGACACTGACAGCGGCCCCCGTGTCTACCATGGCTCTATGACACCTGTAATGATCCACCTGCACGTTTATAATGAATGGGTCACTATGGTGGCAATTTATTGTATCCTCCCCTTTGCGAAATGTCACTTGATCCCACGCTGATGGGGTGATCGTGACACCTCGCTGGATATCAAAGACTTCCAAGGGGGTCATGCATTGCTTTTTTGTAGAAGAATGGACAGGAGGAAGCCGCGGGGCTCCGCCGTGCAGGGTTAGGATCTGGCCATGCACCTTGATGGCATTAGCTCTTGTTGGAGGAGTGCAATATTGGTGGAGTTGTCCATTCCGAACCAGATGTTCTATGGCATTGCGGAGGCTATGGTATTGTTTTGTTGTATGACCATTATCATCATGATGAGGACAATATTTATTGCCCATTGCCCGCCGGGGCTTTTTTGGATACTTGCTCTTAGGAGGTGGGGGAATGAGGTCTTTGTGCTTTGCCCATATGTCAGCGTATGTGGTGGTCAGAGTAGTGTGGACCTCATAATGAGGTGGCAAGGAGGAACGACACTGTTTTTGCTGAGGGCTCTGGTCCTTTGACCGATAAGGGTGGTCATAGTTCCGTTGTCCCCAATGACAACGGTCGGAACCGCGTCCCTGGTCCCGGGAGGAGCTATGCTGTTTACCCTTATCTTGCCCTCTGTAGAATTGCTCATACTTCTACTGAGGTTGCTACTTTGGGGGAGGAGCGGGGAGTGCTAATGTGGCTGGAGCAGAATGCCCAAAAGTGGCAAATTCAGTGCTTGCCCTCCGGACATCCAAGTCTATCAAGGAATCATAAGAAGCTGGAGGGTTCATGTTGATCTCCATTAAGAAATTACCGGGGAGCAGGGCCTAGCGAAAAGCCTGCTCGGCAACCCGAGGTTCTAGGTTGTGGCATCGCGCGGTGGCGGATTGCCACCGGGATAGTAACTCATGGAGGCCTTCCCCATCCTTCTGCTTGATGTGGAACATGGCGTCCACACTGTGGTAAATGCTGGCATGAAGTATAAAATGGTTGAGGATGCGTTCTGAGAGTTGGTCAAAGTTGTCAATTGAGTTGGGTGGAAGGTTGAGGAACCAGCTGAGTGTCTCGTCAGAGAGGGTCTCTTGGAAGGCATGGCAGGCCATGACGTCTGTGTAGCGAGTGGAGCTACATAGCGAGAGGAATGTCTCGAGATGGAGATGGGGGTCCCCAGTTCCCTTATACTTGTCTACCTTGAAGGGCTTGGCCTCGGGGGGCCGCTTCCTCGCTTATACCCGTGGCGTGAAGAGGCTCGGGCGTTGCCCATAGCTAGAAAATAGAGGTCGCGGGCTCCCACGACTCTCGACCCCTTCAATCCGCGAAGCCAACTGAGTGACATATTGGCTAAGTTGGAGCAGCAGGCTGGTTTACATGTCGAGAGGTGGGTTGAGGGCGTTGGCAGAGGTAGGAGTGGAGACAGGCGGAATAGATGGGTCTAGTTGATTTAGCAAGAGAGAGGGTTTACTGGGGATTGTAGATGGTTGAGGGGTTGGGAATGGAAAGATGGGTTTATAAGTGGGTGGGTGACATAGATGATCTGGTTAGGGCCTCACGGGATCACGGAACTACTCTGGCTTTGGTTAGGATGTGATGTGGTGGCGGGATCTAGGGTACCCGCGATCCGTGTCGCGCGGTCTATGCTGTCATTGTACACGTCACGATGGTCTAACATGGCGCAGAACAAGAATTGTTCCTTTGCAGCTTGGCAATGCGTACCCGGTACGCTTCCGCCTCCTCCTCCGCCCTCTCTCTGGCCGCTTGCTTGCGAAATGAATGGAAGTCTCGCTTTAGAATTTCGAGGGCGGTGGCGGGGTTAGGATTACCAATGGGGGTTGCACTGCTGGTTTGGGGAAGGGATGTATCTCCGAATTGGAAAAGTTCTTTCTCTATCTGAGTGTTAGGGTCGTTGGGGTCAGCTATGATTTCCACCATTGTTTCGAGCTAATTGCGAGTTCCACATAGGGCCCCTCCTTCTAGCACCAATTGTTTCTACTTGTCCTGAGGTCACGAGTCGGGAGGTCAAATTCTTGAGTCCGGTCCTGCACCTACACAAGTAGCAACGCGTCAGGAGTCGGGACTGGGTGGTCCAGTCTTCGACTCTCCGATGCTTAAGTTAGCATTTGATTGCTATTTGCAGAGTATGAGAGTTTAGATGGAGTTTTGCGGACTTACCTCTTTTGGTTGATTATGCCTATTTTATAGGCCGATGTTAGGCGTTGTGGCCTCAGTCCCCGATGTGGGACTGTCTGTGGTCTTCTGCGGCATCTCCCCTTTGGGGGAGTTTCCCCGCCGGAGAGTGGCCTTGGCAGGTGAGTTGTTGCTAGACCTCCACTCTTTGGATATCCGTGAAGGGTTCGCCGGTGTTGTCTTGCCCGGAATTACCTCCGGTGACCGTGTAATAGTGCCATATTCTCAGTTTGGCCAAGTATTTTGGCTATGTACTAACACATATTTCCTTGCGGATCAAGACATATCGGACCTCTATCTCAAATAGGAAGGTATTCCCTAGTCAAATCATGGAATAGATCTTTAAGCAATCTCCAAATATCTTGCCATAATTTACCCACGAGGAAGAAACCTATTTACAAAGATTTTGACCGCAGGTGTCGGTCTAATGAGCTCGTAATACTGGGAAATATTAATATAGACCCAAACAACAGAATTGGCTTGCCTACGCTTTAGTCGGATAGCCTCGGCAGTATGTGAAAGTAGATGATCTCTTCTTTTTTTGGGTCTGAAAAGTAGATGATCTCGGTTGGGAGCTCTAGAGTATCAACTTGCATATATATATATATATATATATATAAAATAGTTTACTTGTTGAATAAAAGTTTACAACTTACTGATCAAAATCAATACATGAATGAAGAACAAGGAACTAACTATGACGAGCTTTGACTAGAGAGAAAGGGAAGAGAGGGAAAAATGAAAGCCCTTCCTCACTCTGAAGCTGGGGGCTTCTATAAATAGAAATTACAAAAGTGGTGACTGTAGATAAATAGTAACTTGTCTACCACGAGTGACTGTTGATGAATAGTAAATTGACTATTGGTGAATAGTAGCTTGTCTGCCACGAATTCAATGTTGATACTTTCGGTGGAATTTTGTCTGGACTTGTCTTTGACTAGAATTCAGCATATGGGTCTTGACTGTCTTCATAATCAGCCCACCTGGTTGGTTGACTAGGAGAACTTTCATGACTATGTGATGATGATGATTCTGATGGAGAGTGTTCTCTTTCATCATCTGTGGATAAATTGGCCGCTTGTTGTAATAATTGTTTGGTTAATTCTTTTAACTCATCTACTTTGGAGGATGAGGGTGAACTAGAGGCTCTGTTTTTAGAAGGGGATGGTAACTGAGAAATCTGAGACTTTAACTGAGGGATCAGAGATGTCGGTTGAATAGAGACCGGAGCTCCTGAACTGGATGGAATAACTGAAAATTCTTCACTAAATTGGGATAAAACTCTTTCAGAGTTGAATTTATCCCACCATTTGACTAAGAGATGTCGTAAGACCATGTGATTTTCAGGGTCAATTTTATACTGCCATTTGAAGATCCAAGAGATTTTGTATTTGACCATGAATTGGAGAGTGGGGGGGGAAACCTTTTCTCGTATTCTGAAAAGGACATGACTGAAGCAAATTTGATGATTGCATTCTAGAGATTGGAGGGCAGAAGGTCATAAGGGCACCCATGGTTATTCCACCAATCACCGAACCACATGGGGAATTGGCGATTGAATTTTCGATCAAAATTAAGAAACCATGAATGAGAAAAATCTTTTGTTTGGTAGAGAAAGATTTTACTCCATGCTTCAATGTACTCATGATAAGTGAATGTAATGGATTCTAATTTGTGAGGGGTAGAGGGGGAATCACCCAAATGGGATAATGAAATGATACGAATTATGTAAAGAGAATGGTATAATATTTTGGATTGGTCTTTTGGGTCATGTATTGGTTTAATGGATAATGACTGAGATTTGAATAGAATGTCTTTATAGAATGCCAAAGATTTACCTGGAGGGTAATAAGCATTTGGGCCAAAATAATTTTTTACTAAAGAGTTGAGATTTTTGAGATGACTCATAAAGGGTTCAATATAGAACAGGAACTGTTCGGCCCTGTCAAAGTAAGGGGATGATTTTTTATAATTGACTGGAGGGTTTGATGAGGAATCTGTTTTGTAGGGGTCATATTGGTTTACTAAAGCTAACTAGTAATTAGGTTTAATCAGACTGAGAGTGCTACCAAAAGTAGCATACCGATTGGCTAATGGAATGGGGGAATGACCTGCATAGGGAACTATGCTGGGGTTTGACTCAGGTGATTCTGTCTTAACTGGGGGAGATGACTTAAATACTGATTTTTCAGGATTTTTCCTTTTGGATGAGCTAGGCTTCATGCTTTGGTGCCCTGTAGAAATTCACGAGTTAGGAAATCTGGGATATGGTTGTCACTTCCTTTAATGAATGTAATTTCAAAATAAAAAATACTTAAGATTGCTTGCCAACGGACAAAGATTTGTTTGCTAGCAATGTTTTAAACATCTTTTTCCAAAACATCTTTTGCACTTTTACAATCAACTCTGACCAAAATTTTTTGATTTAATGATTCATCTTGAAATTTACTGATACATAGTACAATCGATAAAATTTCTTTCTTAATAATACTATAATTTGACTGAGCTGAGTTCCAAATTCCAGAATGATATTGAACAATTTGTTCTTGATGGTTGGGAGAAATTTGTTGTTTGAGGATACCTCCATAACCAATTTCAGAGGCATCGGTTTCTACGATTTTATAGGAACCAGAAAGACGGATACCTAAGCAAGGTAGAGTTTTAACATGACTCTTAATTTCTTTGACTAAGGATGAATGAATTGATGTCCAGGAGGAAGGGTTTTTTTGCAGCCTATCAAATAGAGGTTTGCAGTGTTTCCTAAGATTTTTGTAAAAATCAGCTACATAATTTAAAGATCCTAAGAATTTTTGTAATTGATTTTTATCTAAAATGACATCTGGAAATTTATCAGCAAATTGTATTACTCTATCGATGGGTCTAATTTGAAGTTGGTGAATGTTGAATCTAAGAAAGAGAATATTGGTTTGAAATAATTTGATTTTTGAGGCAGAAACAACTAAACCATTATTCTTTATTATAGAAAAGAATTGGTGTAAATGTTTCCAGTGCTGGTCAATTGATTGTGAAAAGATTAGAACATCATCAATGTAGACGATGGAAAAATGACTATAAGGATTAAAAATATCGTTCATTATATTTTGGAATTCACTAGGAGCATTGTTTAGGCCGAATGACATAACATTCCATTCATAATGACCAAAAGGTGTGACGAATGCAGTTTTATATTTGTCAGCTTCACTGATTTGGATTTGCCAAAATCCTAACTTCATATCAAATTTACTAAAGATAACAGATTTGTTTAATCTATTAATGAGATCTCTTTTATTGGGAATATGATATCTAATCCATTCCAGGACTGAATTAAGAGGTTTATAGTTAATGACTAACCGTGGAGTTCCTCTTTCGAGTTTAGCATTTTTCTGAACATAGAAAGCAGGGCAAGACCAAGAAGATTTACTATGGCGAATAATGTCTCTGTTAAGTAGATCCTTAATGTCGTTTTTACAGAAATCCATAATTTCATGACTCATTTGTATTGGACGAGCTTTAGTAGAAATATTTTTCTCATTAAATTCATGGATGTAAAGGAGAGAAACAATATGTTTTTTCCTATGCCAAAAAGCAGTAGGGATATCAGAACACATTTATTTGATAATTTTTTCTTCAAAAGTTTTGATTTTTTACTGAAGAGAAGAATTTTGGAGTTGGTTTTCAATTCTTTTAAAATTAATTTCTTCTTGAAGAAAAACCATTTGTTTATTTTTTGCTTGAATGCAACTAACGATTTTTGAAATATTATTTTCTTGGAATGCTTTAGAGTATGAATTTCGGGATTAGAAAGAAAAGCAAATTTGACTGGTTCATTAAAAGGGTAGGTAATAATACCATCATATTCAGTTTTGAAGGGATAAATCAAAGTGATGAAAGGAAGTCCTAAAATTACTTTATCAGTTAAATTTTTTACTAAGACAAACAGAGTTTTGAAACAGACATTGTTCTAGCATATATGGGCTTTGGGGATTTCATATTTAATATCCATTTTTGTTCTATTGGCTGAACGTAAAGATTCTTTTGTTTTTTTCAAAATATTTTGAAGGTATTAAGCCTTTTTGGATGCAATTAAGATCGGCACCAGAATCAATAAAGGTTGATATTGTTAATTTGAAATATTTTATTTTGAGTTGGACAGTAGTGTACCATTTTTTTTAGTTGGATTTGGCGTATGATACTAATAGTATTGTTTTCAGAAGTTTCAGCTTCATTATTTATTGGGAGCTGATTTGGAAAAAGATTTTCAGGGGGATCCTGTAATTTAAGAAATTGATTATTTATTTTAAGCAAATTTAATTCTTATTTAATTTCTTTATTGTCATTCGTAAGTTCTAAATGTGTTTGTTGTAGGGCATGGATTTGACACATGATTGATTTTACTTCATGTCGCAAATCTTGGATTGTTATTTCATTTTTACTAGTAGAAAATCTATCAAAAGTTGTAGTGAAGCTAATTTTTTGTGAGGGAGGATTAATTATATTTTCTTGGGCAATTAATTTTTTTAATTTATTAAGGTACTGAGCTTTAAGTTCAGGATTATCTATTTTACCTATTAAATCAATTAATAGTTCTTCTTGTTCTTCTTGCTTAGAAAGAACATTGATTGTTTTGCAATTACAAACATCTTTACACCCAAAAGTAATATCTGAAACAAGATTCTAACAATGTGATGTCATCTTTACTCATTTAATCTTCTAAATCAGTATTTCGTAATTCTAAGGTTTGTATGAGTTTCTCTTTTTCTTCTTGACTGATTTTTAATTAATTAATAGTACTTTTAACTGAACAGTTATTTGCAAAGTGACTGGTCTTATTGCATTTAAAACATTTAATTTTACTCTTATCGAAAGATTTACTCTTTAGTTGACAATTTGGTTTTTTTGGACCAATTTTTTTCGAAATTTATTTTTGGAATAAAAGTTGTTTGGTTCAAAGTTGGTTTTATAAGGTTTAGATTTTTGTTTTGAAGGATAAAGAATAAATTTATTGTTTGCCTTTCTCCTTGAAGGAGGTAAGGGAGATAAGCCATATTGTTCACAAAAATTTCCTAATTCATATATAGCTGTTTTCTTATCTAATTTAATTTGAGCATTTAGTTTCATATCTATATACATTTTTAATCCTTCTTTTTGAATAACTGTAATTATATTTCTATAAATTAAAGAATCATAGTCAATGTGACTTGTTTCATTAGTAAGGACTTGCCTGATTTTATGAGCAAATAATTTTGGGAGACCATTTTTGAATTTTTCTTTCCAAAATGGTTGGTAACTATCGTCTCTAAACATAACGCGAGAAATGAATACATCTTTGTACCATTTGAAGTCACTTAAGGTGGGACACCTAAGATTACTGAGTTGATCATGAATTCTGGAAGTAATATGACTAAGGGTACCTATGAAATGTTGGATGATTGTGTAAAATAATGTGTTAACAACATCAGAAATCCTTATTCTTGTGCGTTCGTTAAAGATGGGAGTCCCATCTTCATCACGTTTAATGACATGTTTAATGGATGACCTAAAATCAGAAGTGAGATGTTTTTCCCACCAGGAATGAAGCATTCCTGTAAATCCTGTGGAAAGTATGTCAATGATTTCGGGCTGGCTGAAATTATGATTAGTGACATAGCTATTGGCTATCATAGACATGTGATGTAATTTATTTAATATTCCATGTTCTGATAAATTATCAATGTTCTATTCATAAGTTTTATCGGAAGAAACTGAGAATTTATTGTTAAGATGATTACTAGGTTGTATATCTAAAGAGAGAGGACGTTCTGTCCAAGTTTTAAAATGTTGTTTCTTGGGATGAACTATTCTATCTAGTTTTAAGGATTCTGTATTTAAAGTTTGGAATATCTGGTTTAATTTTGAAATTTGGTTAGTGTTACTAGAATCGCTATCAGATGAAGTGGTTTGTCGGGTGTGAATTACTGCAATTCTACTAGATCCAGGTTCGGTTTTTAATTTTTCTAACATTCGTTCGATTTTTTTAATGGAAGAAGTAGGGTTGAGAGTAGGTTTATTTAATTCCCTGAAATGCACTAAAGGAGTTTCTGGTTTAGATTGAGGTAGAATGTTGACTTTAGAGGATATATTATCAACCTTTGTTTCTATTTTATTTAACTGGGCTCCTATGGTGACTAGGCTCTGGTTTGTGTAATTATTTTGTTCAATAATTTTTTTAGTTTCTGGGTTAATTTTCTTAGTCTCTAGATCTTCTACAACAATTTTAAAAGGTGAGGCTATGATTGAACTGTTAAGATGATCAATTATACCCTTCTAAGGGGTTCATAATCTGTAAAAGTGGGCCAAAATGTTTGGGCCAACTCAGCTTGTGACGTAATCATTGAAGTTAATTTCGAAATTTAGACATGACTGATGAAAACTAAAAGTTCATGAACTGAACTGATTAAGAAAAAGATCAGGGATTGAACTAATTTTAGTCCTAAAGTTTGAGAGGGTAAACTGAATTTAATCACTCAATTAATCTAGATGAAGATGCTAAGGTTGGTTCGGTACACTTGAAACACAACCTATTACCCTTTTTTACTTCGTAAGCTAGGCAGAAAGTGTTCTACACCTAATCTATTCTCAAGCAATGCAACCTAAATGTACATTTATTATATTAAACATGCAGAGATCATTAAGTTCTAAAAGAGTTTGAGACATCACAAGGCATTGCAATAAACTTAGCGCTTTGCTAAACCTAGGACTTAGTTTACTTGCTAGCAAAAACTAACAATTACTTCTCTAGATAGTTTGAGGAGTCTGATATTGACACTGGCATCAAACAATCAAAGCTATAGAACCCTAACATGTATACTAAGTGTGCACTCAAAGCATACAAGAAAATAATTCGTCAATGCAATAATAGTAAACCAAATGTCATCTTGGATTAAAAGAAATTAAAACCAAAACTCAAATAATCTTGTTGTTCATGTCTAGGACTTGAAGCAGCCCCTAACTAAGAGAAACTAAATAAACATAATAAAAAGAAAATGCAGAAGAACGAGGAGGAGAAGAGAAGAAGAAGAGGAGAAGCGGGGAAGAAGCTACCAAAGATGATAGCACATGCTTTTATATTGCTTCCTTCAACCAATCCATCTTGATTTAGGTTTCCTTGGACATTCTGATTGATGCTCATCTGTAGGACCAATGGAAGTATGCCAACTCATTTAATTCTTCATAATCTGCTTCACATCGAGATAATAAGTTGGATAATGAAGTACAAACTCGTCCATGGACTTCTGGGTGTGATTTGGGCCTCAAAACACAAATTTCCATCAAGTGCCAGATTCGCGCGCAGATTGATATTGTGGTACTAAATTGGCCATAACGTCTCCTAGAAAAATGCTATTCACGAAAAGTAAAATGATATGGAAAGCTGACATCCGTAGCTTTCCGTTGATATAAGACTTATCATCTGGTTCTTCTCGAGATGCCCTCAGTGTCCTGTCGAAGTTGGATGATTTTCAAAAACAGATTTCTGAATTTCGTCTTCCACTCCCTCTTTTCCTTCTTTTCCTCTTATTTGCTTCAAAATACCTATAAAACAAATAAAAAAAGTAAATAATTAGAAAACAAACCAAACAAACAAAGAAAATATAGGGAAATTCGATATGAATAATGTATAATTATGCACCTGTCAAAGCTTCCCGCTTTAATGGCAAAATATAGCCATGAGAGTAGAGGTCAAGAAAAATATTGTCTGAGGAAAAAAGAAACCGCAGACTCCGCGAAGCCAACCAAGAGAAGAAATAAATTCAAGAACAAAAAATTTACAAATTAAGAAGCAATGAAGAAGAAAGCCAAAGAAAGGCTACGAAAGAATGATACCGACAGAAGGCTACATAAGAATGATGTCGATCGATGAAAGGCTATGGAAGAAAACAACAAGAGCTAGAACATCACCAAGACACTTCCATGATCAAGACCTCCACTACTACAAAATTGCTCGGAACATCACCGATGCGCATTAAGGAGGAGTGTTAGAACATAATGCACATTGGTCAATAAGTAATCTAGAGAAATCTAGATCAATGAAGAAATTAAAAGCCTAGAATAATGCTGTAAAGATCACGAGATGTAATTAAGTCCTAGAGTTGTCTAGAGCTATCAAATAATCTAGACTAATCCAATAGGTCGGTTGACTATTGAAGTAAAGTAATTCCTCCTCTGTTTCCGTATCTCCTCTATCTTAACCTCCTAAACTACTTGTCCTAACCAAGGATTAAAATCTCTGCGATATATCCGATATATCCTCCGATATCTCCCTTTTTCGAATGACCGATATATCTTTAGGGGTCAATATCTTATCTTCCACCGTATCTACGATATTTCCCCGATATTTAGGAAATATCTTCAAATATCACCGATATTTAGGAAATATCTCCGACATTTATGATATTTTCGATATATCACTGACATATTAAAAAAATATCTGTAAAAAATTGAAATGTTATCCGGAAGAGAAGTAAATAATTCCCTCGAGGTGTATCCCAATGACGAGTGGTGGTCTCGACTTGAAACTGCAACTACCAATGGAATCAACGTACAAAGGGTATTATCTTAAGAAGTTGTTGGAAACCCAAAAGATAATTTAGACAGTGATGATGCATGGGGCGGCATAGCAACTTCGGATAGTTCAGATGATGATGAAGATGGTGGAAGCGGAAAAGGTGGTGGAAATACTGGCACCGGGTTTGTACATGGACAATCTTCTACAGTTGGTGGATTGAACAATTTTTCATCTGAAGAAAATTACGATCATGCCTCCCATGATCATGGCTATAGAAGTATTAGGTATGGAGCGCAAGAGGATACCATGTATGGGAGGAGGACTAGAGGTCCAAATGATGATCAAGATGTTGTTTCAGTTGCGCTAAGTTTTGATTCTATCAGTTTAGGTAGTGGGACTGGAACTTCAAATGAATCCCAAGAAGGCAACAATCAATATGGCTATAATGTTTATGGCTATAATCAATGCGCGGAAGTCAGTGATCAGTCATCTAGTTTTCATCATCCTTACTATCCATTTATAGGGGAAACAGTTGGCAGCTCCAAAGACATATATGATTATCATATTCAACACTACAATTTGTACTATATGAGTCATATGTCTTGGTCTGATTATTGTACTTTTGTGGATCAGCGTGTGTCTTATGACTCTTATCAACAACCTAGATTCTCATTCTGGATGTACATGAAGTTGATATTTGTAATATTTATATATAAATCTAATAAATTAAATATTTCAGAAAAAAATTCTTCCCAAAATACCGATATTTTTTTCCCGGGTTTCCCCGATATATCCTGATATATCCGAAATCTCCCTTTTTCAACGGACCGATATATCTACCGATACCGATATTTTAATCCTTGGTCCTAACAACAAACCTTCTCCCATGTCCAGTTCCTAAATACCTTGTCCTAAACATATTGTCCTAGCCCACTACATACTAAACACTTCCGCACACTAAATACTAAACTCTGATTTGGTAATAAGCCACTAAAGGTCCTAGAGGGGTGAATAAGCCTTTTTCCAATTTTCGTTTACTTCTGTATCCGAGGATAGCAATAACTTGTGCTATCCTAGATTCATAGGAAACGAGATATCAGAAGGTAAATTACAGTAAATAAATAAACAACATAAAAATATTTTTTTATTCACAGAAACCCTGAATGCAGGGAGAAAAACTGCATGTCTCTAACTCTTGAGAGACAAAACTTTCCACTAAGTTGAAGTAACCTCTTACAAGAATAATAATTTTAGTGATACACTACCACAGTGCAATCCTTCTTAGTCCTAAACTAGTCTAGACCTATTCTCTCTCTTGTTTCTAAGCACTTACAACATGGAGCACTTTCAGAAGCCTTGTTTGTGAATTCAACTAACCACTAGCAGATTCAACCTTAAACACTTCTTCAGTTGGTTGCACTACACATCCCTCATGGTATGCAACATGATATGAGTTGATGAAAGAAGTTTTGAGTTCAAGCTCTAAGGTTTATAGTCACGAAGAAAACTTAGAGCAGCATGAACAATGCAAGCTAAAACTAGACTCAACAAAGAAAACGCAATAAGACAGTTTTCAACAACCAACGAGCAAAGCCAAAGCTATAGAAATATATAGGCAGTCAAGGCATCAAAAGGTGATGCCAGCTGATCTCAGCAGGTTTTAGGAAGGTTTGGACAGTAGTCTTTAGATACAATACTGAGAGTGATGTATCCAAAGTAAGAGACGACAAGAGAAATCTCAATAAGACAAATAAACCTTTCTTAAAACATGAATGATTTAAAGCAGAGAGCAAAGAGGTTTCAAACCCTCTTACTAGTGGACTTTGACACAGTCGAAAGTGACTGGTCTTTGAATCACACAAGGACTAGCTAATGCATAGGATACCGTATCATAGAATCTAAGCTGGAGCCTTGAGCATCAAACCATTTGGTCACAAGTTGGTATGACAAAAGATCTTAACCCTTAGACTGGTTTAAGCGCCAAGACACTTCCCTCAACCTAGTTGTCCATTCGAATTTGAAAAGCAGCAAAGACTTATTAAACTAATATAACATATGTTTTGAAAACAAACCAGACAGACAAAGGACTCAGTACTTGTTGCTATCCTCTGTCAAAAACAGTGATATGCATATGCATGTTTTACCTGAGACTATAAGGGATTTAGTGACTTCAGAACTTGTTCTTCTTGACAGAGAGCAGTGACATTAGAAGTTTTGTGGGATAGAAGGATTGCCAATTATCCTTATACCTTCAGCCACAAACTCGTTACACCCACAACAATTTCTAACAATAAGCCAACTATGCAAGAGACCATCTTGGACTCTTCTTCTGCATGCTCCAGATAGCTCGGACTCTTCTTCTGTTACAGATAGTGATCGTTTATTCTCTCCTTAATTATCTCATGTAACCACAATACTAGGATATAGGGATATTAAATAAGAATGCATGAGAATACATGTCATCTACAGTGATAGATGTTTTACATGATGAGCACACCAGTTAAACATCTTTTTCAGGCAATCAGGGCTAAGTTCAGTGGCGTAAACACTGCCATATCTGGATTTCTTAGGGTTGCATGGGAACATCAATCCTCAATAGAACACAGCAGCTCATATATTCTCATGGTGGCAAGACTTTTGTGAGCAGCACAGATGTTTCATGAGAAGAAAGACTGCTAGCAGCTTCGTTTCTCGGCTAAAATCACGGGGCCATAATCATAAGTTCAAGAAGTATTGGCTGCAAGTTATGGTCAATGAAAAATTGAATCATCCATGGCTACAGCATGTTCTTTTCTCCATCAGAGACAAGGAGCTTTTATCATGCTTATGGTTTTTTGGTCAAGTGATTTATGCATGTCCATATTCAAAGAGGCGCGAGCATCATCATGCGTAGTTAGGACTATTTGAAATTTAAGAGGTGCCTCAACAACTGGATTTTGAAGAGTGAAGACATGACAAATTAAGCTATCAAAGTAAAAGGCAAAGGTCCAGGGCTTCTTGATTTTTCTTAGTAGATGATGGGGAACTGTTCTCCACAAGGCGCATCCCATACGCTTGGGTTGTGGGGGGCATGAGGCTCAAATCAGTCAAATGCTTGCTCAAATACCAAGCTTCATATTAAGACTTACCCTTGGCACTTCTAAGGCCAACACGTAGCTTCTGAGTTTTTAGGTTGGACTAATTTCAGTTTACTCCATCAACTTTAGGTCGATCATCATGTTAGTCATTTTTCTTTCAATTTCATCAAAAACACCTCTCAACTTCCAATTTTCATCAGCCGTGTCCAAACCTCCGTTTTTCATCCAATTCCTCCGTCAAGTGATGACGTGGCATCAAGAAGAAAGTCGAATTCCGAAAAAAATAACTTTTCTGATCATTTCCCCCCATATCGATACACATCTCTGTATCCATCACAACTCCTAGACCTTAGTGATTTTGGTGGGATTGAATGCAATTTATCTATTTTACCATTTTTCTGTGGGCTTAGCGACTTCAAATTTGGTTTTTTTTCCTTAATGCAAGTCATTACATGGCGGGAAAATTGGATGAAAAACGTATGTTTGGACACGGCTGATGAAAATTAAAAGTTGAGAGGTGTTTTTAATGAAAATGAAAAAAAAACTAACATGATTATCGACCTAAAGTTGATGGGGGTAAACTGAAATTAGTCATTTTAATTTTTACTCTGCCAATATCCTTGTGTTCAAGACACATGCAGTCGTTTGAGCTCTTCAAAGGTCATTTCTAGTTGCCTAAAAGTAAAGTTTCTTTATGCAAATTGATGATACTTTTGGAGCAATTCGAAGGCTTATGGTGGCAATCAAGACCTCATATCTTTCGCACGCATATCCTCTCACAGACAAGATTGATCTGTTAAATTTAATAATTTATCAAACACTTCTGAACTGGCATCATTGAAGGTATAGTTAAAGTAGTATAAAAAGAGAAAAAACATTGAGTTTCATTGACAATAGATACATGATCAAAAAAGAAACTATTGAGCAGAAGATGATCCAAATTGGAATCACTACTTCTTTCTGGATTAATGCTGTTGCAGATTTCACATGATAGAATTAGTTTTTGCTTCTTTAACTGTTAGGAGAATTGCAGATCAACAGAAGTTTTTGATACCAAATCGTGTTGAATCGAATCGTTGTTGGTACCCTTTGTACTAGGATCTGCAAAGAGAGATATACAGCATATTGGATGTCATGTTTTATTTGTTGCCCTACCCTATCATTCTTGGTTGCTAGATACATGCCCTTCTTGAAAGGTGTTCAGGGTCTGGCATTGCTAACTAGCAGCTCGAGAAAGACCTCAAGGGTGGACAACTTCTAAGTTCTAACTGTTTTTCATGGTCTAGCTAGTGACTAGAATATTGGTGAGTAAGGAGTTTAGCTCTGATTTTCAGCATTTGTTCCAGAAGCACTGAAGCTATGACTCTATACTTAGCAGGAGAAGGTATGAGATGGACTTAGAATTACTGCAACTTCAAAACTATACTGAGGAGAAGGTACTGCTCAAGACACTAAATTTGAAATATAGAAGACGAAACATATATAGGAGGATATAGTTAATTTACATCTTTACATATTACATTTATACATATATATATATATATATATAGAGAGAGAGAGAGAGAGAGAGAGAGAGAGAGAGAATATAGTTCTTGACATGATCAGTACTTTCTTGCACTAGCTAACATAATCCAGATAGCGAAATAAACAGTACTAACGCTAGATTGGTCTTTCTAGTGCTGCTAGTTAATTAGCAATGCCAGACCCTGAACACCTTTCAAGAAGGGTCCTTCATATATCTAGCTACCCCAAGAATGATAGAGTAGGGCAACAAATAAAACATGACATCCAATCTCAAAGGAGGAATTCAGCCAATTACTAATGAAATTCAAATGATATATATATATATATATATGTATATATATATATGTATGTATTCTTTATAGTTTATAATGTCGTATATATCTTCTCTATTAGCTTCAAGATCGAGTACAACCATTTATTGGTTCCGAGAACTGAAACCTGCAAGGGTTTGGGCATGGCTCACAAAGTGACCAATTCTTACAATGAACCACTTGAAACTGCTTACTTAACGATGGCTGACCAACCACTTGGTTTCGGCAAAGAGGACAAACATGATTGTTTTTGAGCCAGTTGACAATGCAGTCTCCATGGAAACGGTGTGAGCAAGGCAGCCGAGCAACTACCCTCAAAGGGGGTGGCTCTTTTCTTGGCGTCTTAGCGATGGTGCCGCTGCTGCTTTGTAGTCCAAGCAGCCTCTTGCTCTTCCTCTTGGGTTGTTGTTTGAATTGTTTCTTGCCTTTTTTATCAACTAGGTCCTCATTCAAATAACACAAGAGTCTTCAAACCCCAAGAAGCAGCCATCAACTCTCTCTTTCTCCATACCCTCGACTGATGATATCGCATCGTCTAGAAAAGCATCGCAAGCAGACTCGAACAAGCACTCCTTCACTTCCACTATGTCGACATGAATGACAGAAGCTGTTGAGGCCACTGCTGGATCTTCTTTTTCGGCCACCCGGAATACTTCTTCAATACAAGATCGTCGTACATGATCGGGGAGTGGCTCCTCCTTAAATTGGCGTGAAAAGAAGTCGACCATTCTCCATGTATACTCACTCCTGTTGGATAATAGCTCGCTTCGAGGAAGATCAGAGATGACGAGTTCGTCACCTTTATGGTGGTAAGGTATGCCATCAGACATGGTTTTACCAAGTTTCAAGGAGACTCCCATCTTAGTGTAGATCTTTATCTTGATCTCAACCGAGTCCTCGCCTTCCCATCGATCGGGGTCGCTTGTGAGCCACACTTTGCTCTCGAATGAACGTTTCTCAAAATACATGATTGCTTCAACAACCAGAATATGGAAACAATCTGTAGTCGATAGTCGACGATTGCTATTATATAGGCATATAGCTAGCTAGGTAGTCCGAATTCGACGAGGACTACAATCCTAATGGTGTTAGGGTTTAGCTAAAAGGATTTTTGGAGATTTCCGAATGGGAAGAGGATTCCGCTTTTATCCAGCGTGGACCTCACTCCTAAGCAACCAAGTCTTCCCTAATACGGAATCAAAATAAAATGCGCCCCAAAGAAAAAAAAGGAAAAAGAATATAAAATCCATCAAAAAGACCCCAAAAAAAAAAAAGGAAATATAATTGCAATTATGGTCATTCTCATTGTATAGGTGTCAACCGGCTGTGCTTTATGGCATGAGAGCACCTCAAAATTGTGCCCACCACAGACCACAATAACGATTCTCTGTTGCCCTCCGCTGTTGCTCTCCTTTAACTCTTTATAGCAACCTCACCCTCATCTTCCATCCCTTATTCTCTTCCACTACTACTTCGTCTTCAACCCTCACTTTCCTCTGTTGCATTTCACTCTAGCTCATTCACACGTACGAGGCCATGGCTCTCACACCTACCGTGCTCGCCCTCACACTCTCACTCTCACTCTCCCTCCTCCTAGCTTCATTCTCCACAGCTCAACCACCCTCCTACTCCCCAACATATGCTCCCATGACCACTCCCACCACACCTGCGCCAACAACCACCACCGCTCGGCCACCGATGTCCGTTTCAGCTCCTCCTCCTACTGCCACTCCGCCGACCAGTATGCCTCCTTCAATGCCTCCGATGACTTCAAGCAGCCCTCCTTCAATGCCTCCGATGACTTCCAGCGGCCCTCCTTCAATGCCTCCGATGACTTCTTCTACTCCTATGCTCAGCCCTACAAGCCCAGCCCCGTCTACTATGATGAGCTCGCCGCCTACGCCAGCGGCACCAGGTGAATCTCCCATGGCGTCTACTCCAGGTTCAGCAATGCCCATGACACCAACAACATCACCGGCACCGTCGACCGCAGACGGCTCAGGTGCAGTTTTTCATGGAGTTAACATGGCCTTGCAGCCATTCCTGGCCGGATCAGCTATTGCTCTACTAATCCTTGCTTGATTCAACTTAACGTACGTAGATTTATATTGCTAGTATATATGTGTATCCTCTTTACATTTCTTTTCTCTTTTGTTTGGTTAGTTCTGATTTTTGGGAGCTCCATTGTGATTTCTAAGAGGAGATTTATCGGATGTACGTACGTATGTACTTAAGTTAATAACGTACTCTTCAATAGTTTGTAGCATTTTTCATAGATGAATAAGAGAGCCCGGCCGTCATTCTTGCTTTGTGTATAGAAGTGTGTACTAATCAATAATTACAGTTGTTTACCTGTATAGTTAAACTGCAAACACCTAAAACCTAATCGACCCTGTATATATGATCGGGTTCAATTTACAGTTCGATCGCCTGCCACTCATACCCTAGCTGGTACAGCATTTATATATTTCATTTCAATATACGTGATAATAATAATTTGGGTCTGGAAATTCAAAATTTACTTCCCAACAATATCTCCAACTGTATCTGTATATCAAAAACCCTAACACTCTTAGAGTTGATCAATGAAATGGTGGTTGGGTTGTTGAAATGGGTGGATAGAGCAGTGATATATCTGTGGAAATATCAATGGAACATATATGATAGTGGAATTTGTACATGGTGGGGAAGGAGTGGGATGAGGAAATGATAAAGTTAGGTGCAGCATTAGCTAGGGTAACTAGTAAAGGAATAATGTGGAAGAAATGGGATATGGTGAATTGCATATTAGGATAGGATACGTGCGCGCATGCATTGCGTTCCAGCTTTGCTTGGTAGTCTTGTTTGTGATCTTTTTATGGTGGGTTAAATGATTAGAGGGAGATAGAAATGGCATGGGAGGCCAAGCTCAAATGGGGATGATCGACATGAAAGCACGTCATCCAGACGAATGGTACTTATTCATGGGGTACGTGGGGTTTGATACGCATATATGGTGACAAAACATATAAATTGGAAAGTGATGTGCACATGACTCCTACTACTAGTTGCCCCCACGAAACATACATATAGGTGAGCCGTGTGCGAGAGGTCGATCACGAATCCATGAACTTCTTCCATTGTGTAAATTCTAGCTTCTCGTGTTTTTTTTTTTACAGTTAGATCATCAATAAGTTGTGAAAAGAGTTATGCATACAAGTAGAGGATCCAGGAAAAACTACTTTGGCATACTAATATTGGTTTCTTTTAGTTGAATACAAGGAATTACATATGCATGCATACATTTCGACTACAATGAGTTCCAAAACGATGACAATTGATTGATCGAGAGACTGAGAGAACCCTCCGATCCCCCGCTAATATTTAAGAAGGAATGATCGGACTCATCGGAGTGCTAATTACTTTCCTGAAAGAGTTCCTCAAAATGCCATAGATTGGCTTAAGCATCAGGGAGTTGTAGCTAGGAATAACTACCTGATATGTTTAGGGTAAAATGACCTATCCCTACTTTCAGGTGGCCAACTTCTAGAAAGAAATATATAGCAGATGTTTCTTCAACAGACGTATCTATATGCTCGCAGTTATGAGAGAAAGAAGGGAGAATTTGGTGACGACTAGCTAGCTTACAGCAGGCAATCAATGAGCGATGCATGGTGGTCTGCGTACGTATGAACAACCTACTACAGGAAATCTTGCCCTAGTCGACGAAAACAACTCGTCGCCTAAGACTTACTATTCGTCGCCTAGGATCTTGGCAGACGAACTTTTTGTGGCCTAAGTGTCGTGAGACACTTAGGCGACGAAAATGAAGTAAGTCGTCGACTAAGAGTGTTCCTACCCGACGAATATTTTTCTACCTTATCAACAAACTAGTTCGTCAATATTAATCTCTGTCGACGGAACGTTTTTGTCGGAATAATTTTTAGCCGACGAATAAGGAATTTTTCGTAGCCGACGAAAACGTCATCGGTATGTATGTTTACTGACCAATCTTGCTCTGTTCTTAAGCGACAGAATATTCATCGTTAGAGTTTTAAACCGACAAATTCGTAGCAGTTCTTAGTCGTCCGATATCTTTGTATTCGTCGGTTATGTGATTTATCTAAGGCGACAAAATATTGTGTTTCTGTCGCCTAAGTGATTTTATTTACTGTAAAAAAATGTAATTTTTGTGTAAATTACCTTATTCACTGTTTCAAAAAGTTACATATCAGTAACAATAATCAAATACATACAAATACATATATACCAGAAGCATTGGATTTGGAAAACATATTCATATATTGATCATGATAACTAGATCGACAAATATTGTTCATATATACAAAATAATTAATGAACTATGTAGAAAATTGTTCATACACTCTAGTTAAACTACTACAAAATCAATAATGCCAATTAACATTCTCGTCCAATCCTATGTTGTCGCCTAGATTATCATTGTTTTATGGGGAAACATGTGGAGGAAGAGAAAAAACTAGAGGAGGAGGAGGAGGTAACATTTTTAGGCGCTCATATATGGCTGCAGATTGGGACTGCACATCGCTATACATAGACTCCGCACGCAGAGCACGCTGCTGGACCTCTTGGAATTTTTGTTGGGCACGCTCCTCTGATTCCTTTAGACTCCGCTCATAGCGCTTCTGCATCTCTTGGAGTTGCTGCTCATCAACTCTAGGAGGACGACTACGTGAAGTGGAACCATTTGAAGAATGGCTCAAGTCTCGCTCGCCTCCTCGTCCCATCCCTCTGATCTCCCACTACCAGAAGAAAGACTTTAGCCGACGAAAAAAAAAACCAGGCCGACGAATTTTTTTTTCGTCGGCTAAAGTCCACTTTAGCAGACAAAATTTTCCTTCGTCGGCTAATTAAAAATTTTCGTCGGCTAAAGTGGAGTTTAGCCGACGAAATTAATATTTCGTCGGCTGAATAATTTTTTTCATCAGCTATAGTCTTTGAACTTTAGCCGACGAAATTTTCAAAAGTTTAGCCGACGAAATTTTCAAAAGTTTAGCCGACGAAATTTTCAAAAGTTTAGCCGACAAAATATTTAAGAGTTTAGCCGACAAAATTTTTAAAAGTTTAGCCGACGAAAAATATAATTTCGTCGGCTAAAGTGTCTTATATTTACAGATTTGGACAACAACTCATCTGGAAAAAAATACTATACGTAGAACCTTCAAACGCAAAAAAGTCGTGAAATAAGATATGACCAGAATGGTGAAATACGTGTACGGTTGAAAAATGACGGTATTTCGGTAAATTCTCGGTGCCGATAGTTGACTTACCCTTATTATTTACTATGCTGCAGATTTGGCGTTTGGTGTCCGATTGACTATTGTGATACCTTTCCGGAAGCGTAACGGCGCTACGAGTCAAACTAATTGCTTATGCCATGATGTACAGGCTTTTTTGGCCATCCGAGTCTGTTTAGGGCTTCAAAATGCAGTTTTCTTATTTTTGATTAGAGTTGACCGTTTCGATCGAGCCCTTAACTTTGTTGAATCCAGTTGAATTTTTTATCATACACATCTTTCGTCATAATGATCATATCTGACGGTCGAATTTTGGTTTGTGAATTTTAGTCATCGGAATCACAACGTGTCTACTATTTTCCGTTATTCGGGTTTATGGGGAGCCCTATCGTTGGAAGGTAATAATGTCTCAAAATTTTTATATGGGCAGTTGCGTCTCATCTACGTGAGAGTTTTTTCTCTGGAAGGTTTGACCAAACTACGTAATATAGATGGAGATATGAGCGTTTTCGTGTGATAAGTGACGATGGATTATGGTTGACCATTTCGATCGAGCCCTTAACGTTGTCGGATCCAGTTGAATTTTTTACCATAGACGTATTTTGTCATAATGATCATATCTGACGGTCGAATTTTGGTTTGTGAATTTTAGTTATCGGAATCACAACGTGTCTACTAATGTTGTATAACTTGTTTAGTAGGTTATACAACTTTGTAAACCAACTCTACATAGGAAGCAAAATTATTAAAAATCTCATGAACTAAGATGTGTTCAGAATGGTGAAATACGGCTATGGTTCAAAAATCACGTAAATCGGGTAAAGTCTCGGAGCCGATAGTAGCGGTCAACCCTATTTACCGTTATTATTTCTTATGGGGAGCCCTATCGTCGAAAGGTAAATGTTTCAAAATTTTTATATAGGTGGTTGCGTCTCATCTACGTGAGAGTTTTTCGTGTGGAAGATTTGACCAAACTACGTAATATAGGGGGAGATATGAGTGTTTTCGTGAATTTATAGACTTTAGCCGACGAAAATATATGAAAAGTCGTCGGCTAAGGTCAAAAAATTTCAAAATTCTTTAGGCGGTAAACCAAAGTTGGAGGAAAATTTTCAAAGGACTTTAGCCGACGAAAATATATGAAAAGTCGTCGGCTAAGATGGTTTTTGCCGACGAATAACCTAATATTTCGTCGGCTATAGTTATTTTTTAATTTTTTAATTACATACTATAGCTGACGAATACGTTAGGGTATTCGTCGGCTAAACCCTAAAATTTTTCTATTACCTACTATAGCCCTATATTCGGTGGTTATTTTGCGTAAAATTTTTATACGACTTGTTGCGTGTCATCGGTTTAAAACTATTTTCAGTTGGAGGTCAGGCCAAAATACGTAATTTAGACGGTCAAACGACTTTTTCCGTCCGTTTAGGGGTTTGACTTACGAGATTGACCGTCTGGATCAAGCCCTTATTCTTTTCGGATCAAGTTGAATTTTTTCCCATACATGTATTTTATCATGATGGTCAGATCTGACGGTCGGGATTCTGTTTCTCAAGTTTGATCATCACAATCACAACATGCATACTAATGTTGTATAACTTGTTTACCAAGTGTTATGTAAATGTTCCGTTTCAAAAACAAACTATACGTAAAACCTTCAAACGCTAAAAAGTCATGAAATAAGATATGACGAGAATATTGAAATACATCCACGATTGAAAAATCACACTATTCCGGTAAATATTCGGTGCCGATAGTTGTGGTCAATGCAATTTTTCATTTTTCCCCTTTGAGTAGCCCTATATTCGGTGGTTATTTTGCGTAAAATTTTTATACGACTTGTTGCGTGTCATCGGTTTAAAACTATTTTCAGTTGGAGGTCCGGCCAAAATACGTAATTTAGACGGTCGAACGACCTTTTCCGTGCGTTTAGGGGTTTGACTTACGAGATTGACCGTCCGGATCGAGCCCTTATTCTTTTCGGATCAAGTTGAATTTTTTCCCATACATGTATTTTATCATGATGGTCAGATCTGACGGTTGGATTTCTGTTTCTCAAGTTTGATCATCACAATCACAACATGCCAAATGTATAAAAATACTTTTAGCCGACGAATTTCAAAGGTTTAGCCGACGAATTTCCAAGTTTTAGCCGACGAATTTCAAAGGTTTAGCCGATGAATTTCCAAGTTTTAGCCGACGAAATTGGTACCTTTAGCCGACGAAATTTTCAAAGGACTTTAGCCGACGAAAATATATGAAAAGTCGTCGGCTAAAGTCGAAAAATTTTCAAAATTTTGAACCAAAATTTTTTGGCGGTCAACCAAAGAGTTAGCCGACGAAATTCTTATATAGCCGAAGATGGTAAGAAGTCTATTATCTGCCGGATTTTCACAAGGTTAGTAGTTCGATTCTGGATGATGGTTTAATTCACAAGGTTAGTTGAATTAGTCGAATTGTTGTTTGTTTATCATTGCGATTTAGTTTTGCATATATTGTTCATTTGTCTAACCTTAGTTTGTAATCCAGGAGGAGCTTAGGTTGGCTCTGTTTCAAACTCAAGCAGGCGAAGATCTTTTTCTTGATAGAGTAAGTTCATTCAGAAACTTTCTGCCTAATTGTATATTGAATCATTTATTTGGCATTCTATCACATCACGATTGCTTTAAGGGATTTAGGATTACCAATGTGAGAATGTCAAAAAAATCTGTCTATGGGTAGTTGAAGTTATAGTCTTTGGAGCATAACATTCTCTTTGATGCTGCTTTTTTTGTTTGGCTAAAGGCCTTCCTCCAAAGTTATTTTCTGCAGTTTTTTTTTTTCAAAACCCAGCAACTTTAGCCGACGATATTCAAACACTAAATTCGTCGGCTATAGTATTTTTAATTTTTTTTATAAGGTTTAGCCGACGAATAACCTAATATTTCGTCGGCTTTAGTTATTTTTAAATTTTCTTTTATAAGGTTTAGCCGACGAATAACCTAATATTTCGTCGGCTATAGTTATTTTTTAATTTTTTTATAAGGTTTAGCCGACGAATAACCTAATATTTCGTCGGCTATAGTTATTATTAATTTTTTTATAAGGTTTAGCCGACGAAATATTTTATATTTCGTCGGCTATAGTTATTTTTTAAATTTTTTTACAAGGTTTAGCCGACGAAATATTTTATATTTCGTCGGCTATAGTTATTTTTTATTATTTATTACGCACTTTAGCCGACGAATATTTCGTCGGCTAAAGTTTGGGACTATAGCCGACGACATATTTTTCGTCGGCTAAAGTGGGACTATAGCCGTCGAAAAAAAAATTTCGTCGGCTAAAGTCATCACAGACGGTCTTTTCCCGACGACACTATAGCCGACGAAGGATCGTCGGCTAAGGTCTTAGCCGACGAATTTTTTTAACAGGCCGACGAAATTTTTCGTCGGCTAAAGTACTTTTTCTGGTAGTGTCCTTTCATTTCCGAGTTTTGAGCACCATACCCAACACCTCAATTTGTTGGGATTGAACACTCTCTATAATCTCCTCATCCATCACGTCAGAGTGTTGTTCCTTAAATGCATCATTTCGTTTATTGACCTCATCAACCATGTTATTCTGCATTTAAAATACATCAATTAATAAACTTGACATTATGCAGAAACAAGAACCAATAATCAAAGATAACTATTTACATATAGCTCATTTTATGTGTACCTAATAAACTTGACATTTTGCATAATAATAAATTCACATATAGCTCATTTTATGTGTACCTAATAAACTTGATATTTTGCATAATAAACTTTATAAGTGCATGCATCAAACAATTTACATGACTTCAAACAATTAGGTGCATCAAAAAATTTACATGACTTCACAACAGTCTCATTGGACATAGCAGTCCTAGCTATTTCAGGTATAACTTGAAATTTGACATAATTTAGAGAGACAACAATAAGATATAACTGTAACAGCCTGGCCTAATCCATTGAGATATTGTCCTCTTTGGGCCCAACGACCCTCACGGTTTTGCTCTTAAGGTTTCACCCTAAAACGCGTCTCAATGTAAGGTGCTAGCTCTGCACATACAAGCATAACAACTTGTCTCCCCCGGGCGATGTGGGACGGATGCACCTACTAGCTTGCTTGCCTAGTTAGGTCATCACAATCCACCCTCCTTTAGGGCCCGACGTCCGCGTCGACACACTTTCGGCCGGGGACAGGCTTTGATACCAAATGTAATAGCCCGGCCTAGTCCATTGAGATATTGTCCACTTTGGGCCCAACGACCCTCACGGTTTTGCTCTTGAGGTTTCACCCCAAAACGTGTCTCAATGTAAGGTGCTAGCTCTACACATATAAGCATAACAACTTGCCTCCCCCGGGCGATGTGGGACGGATGCACCTATTAGCTTACTTGCCTAGTTAGGTCATCACAATTCACCCTCCTCTAGGGCCCGACGTCCGTGTCGGCACACTTCTGGCCGGGGACAGGCTCTAATACCAAATGTAACAATCCGGCCCAGTCCATTGAGATATTGTCCGCTTTGGGCCCAACGACCCTCATGGTTTTGCTCTTGAGGTTTCACCCCAAAACACATCTCAATGTAAGGTGCTAGCTTTGCATATATAAGCATAGCAACTTGTCTCCCCCGGGCGATGTGGGACGGATGCACCTACTAGCTTACTTGGCTAGTTAGGCCATCACAATTAATTTTATGCAAATTTCCCTGCTTTGATCCCAATCCCCTCAAAGAAATGGATGCAAACAATAAAATAGTAAAAAGAAAGACATTTACATAATGCTTGGTCGTAACTTCATCATCGGCCCAGACATAGGTCTTCTCAAAACCTTTGATAATTGGAAGTTCCTCCCCTTGTATTCTGAGTTCCTCCATTGTGTAGATGATAGGAGAAGACCCCGTGTGGTGGTGCATAGTCTTCTCCTCACGGTTCCTCTTGTTTGCCAAAGAGAGTCTCTAATACAAGAAAAATATTAAATATATTAGTAAAATATAAGGGAAACAATGAAGGTAATTTTAAAAAAAAACAATGAAGGTAGTTTTAAAAAATCACCTTGAACTCATCTGACTAGAAGTGGGAGAATAGAAACTCCCACTGGTTCTCTCTCCCAATGAAATTTGAAGGCATGCCAGAGGGCCCTTCCTTCAGATAAGCTTTGTGACACTGGTACTTCCAGTCTTTGTACCTCTCATGTGCCCTCTTCAGTATCCAATTGAACATTGACTCATCATTTTCATCTCACTCGTACTTCGGCTAAGTAACAAATAAAAAAAATTCTCATGTTAGCACTGAAAAATAAAATAAACATATGTAATTAAGTCAATTTACTTTTCAAACTGTTTTCAGTGTTACTTACCGACATTACATTCCACACCTTCCACTTTTTCTCTTAATCAAGGTCATAGAACGTCCTTGACCTCATTCCCACCAGACTTCGTATGACGGAACCGATATCATATGCGACCAAGCTGTTTACCCCCCTCATGCTAAGGCCTTTTACACGGGGGCAATACTCCAGCTTAATCTTCTGCCCCGTTTGTGCAACGATATCCTCCGCCTTCTTTCCATAACATAAACCCCGCTTCTTCTTCGGGACCAGAGCTACAATTAATATATATACAAAACATTAAGATATTTAATGCTATATGACAAATAGCAGTAAGCACTTGAAAAATAAAATAAAAATCAGTAGCAGTAAGCACCCGCGCCCCAGGGTGCCTGCATGCGTGCCCCTGGGGCGCACATGCAGGCACCTTGGGGTACGCTGCTGCCACCCTGAGGCGTGGGTGATTACTGCTACTGATTTAAATTAATACAAGTATAATTAATTTACTTGTTGGACTTCTAACTTTCAACCGAGCGCTGCCGACGATGCGTCTTGCAGATTCGGGTGCCGGTGTAGATGATGGAGATCCCGTTGAACTACTGTTAATGGTAGGGGGCCGCACGATCAAATGGGGAGCCCCTGGTGGTACTGTCCCAGCCGACATGGGGGTAGAGCGGCTGCTACTGCTAGCTGAGCCGACGCTCTGCCTTATAAAGTCCATCAAAGCACTGGCCTTAGTGGCTCGATCCTTCCTCTTCCTAATGATCACCCACTACCAGAAAATAGAACTTGGGCGACGAAATGAAAAAAACCGGGCGACGATTTTTTTTTTCGTCGCCTAAGAGAAAACTTGGCCGAAGAAAAAAAAAATCGTCGCCCAAGGAAAAAAAATCGTCGCCTAAAGTCCAACTTTAGGCGACGAAAAAAAAATCGTCGCCTAAGGCTAAATTTCGTCGCCTAATATAGAAACTAGGGCGACGAAACACTATTTCGTCGCCTAAGATATTTATATCGTCGCCTAAGTTTTTTCATCCTTAGCCGACGAACCTCAAATATATCGTCGCCTAAGTATTTTATTTTTTATTTTTACTTGGCCGACGAAATAAAAGAATTTCGTCGGCCAAGAGTAATCCGAATAATTAAAATAAAATAAAACACATTTAAATTTCATTGTACATGATTTTTTATTTTTACTCTTGGGCGACGAATTTAACAAATATCGTCGCCCAAATATTATATTGGCCGACGAATTACACTAATTTCGTCGGCCAAGATAATCCGAATAATTAAAATAAATAAAGCCCGTTTAAATTTCATTGTACAGGTTTTTTTAATTTTACTCTTGGGCGACGAATTTAACAAATATCGTCGCCCAAGTATTATATTGGCCGACGAATTACACTAATTTCGTCGGCAAAGATAATCCGAATAATTAAAATAAATAAAGCACGTTTAAATTTCATTGTACAGGATTTTTTAATTTTTACTCTTGGGCGACGAATTTTGACAAATATCGTCGCCCAAGTATTATCTTGGCCGACGAATTACCCTAATTTCGTCGGCCAAGATAATCCGAATAATTAAAATAAATAAAGCACGTTTAAATTGTAAGGAAATGTTTTTTATTTTTATAGCCCCGTCAGCGTCTCGTCGATTGGAAAGTATTCTCAGGTGAAGGTCCGGCCATATTACGTGATTTGGAGGGTCGAATAGCCGTTTCCGTCCGTTTAGGGGTTTGACCGCGCCGATTGACCGGACGGATCGAGCCCTTATCTTTGTTAGATGGAGTTGAATTTTTGCCCACCTACGTAATTCGTTATGCTGGTCATATCTGACGGTCAGTTTTCAGTTCCTCTTCTCCGATCACCAAACTCACGATATATGTACTAATGTTGTATAACTTTTTTATATAAGTGTTGAGTTTAAGTTTCGTTTTGAAGACAACGTATACGTAGAAGCCTCAAAAGCAAAAAAGTCATGAAATAAGATATGACCGAAACGGTGAAATACGTCAACCCGTGAAAAAAAAAAATATTTCGGTAAAATTTCGGTGCCGGTTGTTCCGGTCAACGAATTTCTCTTATTTCTACCAAGTGGTAGCCCTATCCCGGGTATTTATTTTTTACCAAATTTTTATAGTCCCGTAAGAGTCTCGTCGATTGGAAACTATTCTCAGTTGAAGGTCCGGCCAGATTACGTGATTTGGAGGGTCGAATAGCCGTTTTCGTCCGTTTAGGGGTTTGACCGCTCCTATTGACCGGACGGATCGAGCCCTTATCTTTGTCAGATGGAGTTGAATTTTTGCCCACCTACGTAATTCATTATGCTGGTCATATCTGATGGTAGGTTTTCAGTTCCTCTTCTCCGATCACCAAACTCACGATATATGTACTAATGTTGTATAACTTTTTTATATAAGTGTTGAGTTTAAGTTTCGTTTTGAAGACAACGTATACGTAGAGGCCTCAAAAGCAAAAAAGTCGTGAAATAAGATATGACTGGAACGGTGAAATACGTCAACCCGTGAAAAATGAAGATATTTCGGTAAAATTTCGGTGCCGGTTGTTCCGGTCAACGAATTTCTCTTATTTCTACCTAGTGGTAGCCCTATCCTGGGTATTTATTTTTTACCAAATTTTTATAGCCCCGTAAGAGTCTCGTCGATTGGAAACTATTCTTAGTTGAAGGTCCGGCCAGATTACGTGATTTGGAGGGTCGAATAGCCGTTTCCGTCCGTTTAGGGGTTTGACCGCGCCGATTGACCGGACGGATCGAGCCCTTATCTTTGTCAGATGGAGTTGAATTTTTGCCCACCTACGTAATTCGTTATGCTGGTCATATCTGACGGTAGGTTTTCAGTTCCTCTTCTCCGATCACCAAAATCACGATATTCTAAATTTTATGATAGAACTCTTGGCCGACGAGTTTCTTCATCTTGGGCGACGAGATTTATAGTGAAGAACATCGTCGCCCAAGTAGAGTATCTTAGGCGACGATTTTCAAAAAACAGGGCGACGACTTCAAAAATCGTCGGCCAAGATCATCTTGGCCGACGATTTTCAAAAAACAAGGCGACGATTTTTACTGAATCGTCGCCCAAGAACGCCAATATAAAAGGCAAAAATTCGGAACCCTAACTATTCGCGCAGCCGCTCACAAATCCAAGCCCTCTCTCTCTCTCTCCGAAAATCCACCGAAGCCCTCTCTCTCTCCCTCTCTCCGACCCCGACCCCGACCCACAATTTAAGGTATAACCCTAAAACCCTAAATTGGTTTTAATTGTTGTTGTTGTTGTAATAATTGTAAATTGTTGTTGTTGTTGTTGTGATAATTGTAAATTGTAAATTGTTGTTGTTGTTGTTGTGATAATTGTAAATTGTTGTTGTGATAATTGTAAATTGTTGTTGTTGTGATAATTGTAAATTGTGATGTAAATTATGGTAATTTGTGATGTAAATGATAATTGTAAAATATTAGGGTTTACGGTTTAGGGTTTAGGATTTGTGGAAATAATTTGTAAATATATTGTAAATGATTAAATAATTTTTGATTAAATAATTAAATAATATAAATTATAATTGTAAATATATTGTGGAAATTTTGTAAAAAATAATGGATTATTTTTTAGTAAGGATGTAAATATTCGTAAATTAATTTTTGTGATATAATAATTGCGAATTAATGTAAATAATTTGTTATGTGAATTAAAAAAATAATAAATCCTATAATAACTATTAATTTTTATTTGTGTTATTATTGTTGATAAATTTTTCGAAATTTATGGTTATTTTTTGTTAAATTAATTATAAGACGGTAAAATATTTTTAATAAATTTATGGTTATTTTAAACAGGATGGGCATGAGGAGAACTTCTGGACAACGTTCGGGTTCGAGGAGCCAATATTCCTCGGACGGTACCTCTAACAACCCTAAAAGAATCACCGTCGATCGGGTTTCCGTGGCAGCTGACGGCCCGACATGCGGCGCTTAGGGGTGGCGCGAGCGGCTCGCGTTCTGCTGGGCAGTCGGGTCCCGCAGCGACGGCCCCTCGTCATCCAGAGATACTTCCCCGGTCGCGATCTAACACCGCCCCCACACAGTCGTCCCTGACCGACGGTGATGGCGGGTCATCCGGGGTCCCTATGGTGCCGTCCGGCCTCTTCCTTCCTCCAACGATACCGGCGATACCTCGCGTCGATGAGGAGGGTCGACCGATTCGGGAGCAGCTCCCGCATGTGGCACCGCACGAGGCCTATATCTACAGGGAGTGTCCCACGCCTCTTCATCCCGTGAGGGTCTCCGAGCAGGCGGATGGAGACGAATCCGTCGGCTCAGCCTCATCCTCAGGTAATTTATTATTACTTTTTTGTCGATTTTAATTTTTTTTTTGTAAAAATGTATTATTAATATTAAATTTGATTCACAATGTCACAGCCGCCGGAACGAGAAGGCGGAACAGGAGAGGCACCGTCAGCAACAAGGGACTCGATAGGGCGGTCGAGTCCGCTGGACGGATCGCCATCCCGTTTTCCAACGGGAAACCGGTGGACGCCGCGTTGGGAAACCGGTACACGCGCGCCGCGGGAGGCACCATCCGCTCCAGACTCCCTATCTTGTGGGGAGTCTAGAGCCAGGTTCCTGATGGAGTGAAGGAGATGCTCCATCAGTCGATGTCGGTGAGTTTACTCGATCAATTACTATTTTTTTAACTAATAAATTATTTAATTATCGAAAAAAATACTAACAAGTGGTAATGCAGCAATGGTTTGTGGTTCTCGAGGAGGGACGTGACTGGGCGGACAAGGCCCATAGGGAGAGGTACCTCTATTTAATAATTTATTAAATTTTATTTTTTTAATAATATATTTAATATTTTTTTTGTATATGTAGGTTCAAGGAGTGGAAGCACGACCTCCGGTTACACTGGAAGCAGTACGGGAGCGACCGTTCGGGTACCCCGAAGGAGTTCGAGTATCGGGAGTACGAGTGGCGGTGGCTTCTTGTCACGCAGTTCAACGACCCTCACAAACAGGTAATTCGTAAACAAATTTGAATTAATTTAATTAGTGAATTAATTATAATTGTATGTTTTTAAATATTTACTAACGATAATTTTTTTTTGAAGCACCTCGCCCGGGTGAACGCTGAGAACCGGCAACAGAACACAACCAACCATCGTGCCAGTTCGAGGCTGTTTTCGGCCATCATGGACGACGTGCGGCGAGAGCGGCCAGAGGAGAACCCCTATGTGGGGACCTTTCAGAGGGCATATCCTCATTCTGAGGAGGATCTTGTAAGTTCCTTATATTTTCTAATTTTTAATTTTAATTACATTTTATTAAATGTATATTAATATATTTTTTTTAATATATCCAATTAGGCGAGGGTGAGGGAGGCGGAGCAAGAGGTCATGAGAGGCATGGTGAACGACACATGGCCGGGCACGGCAGAGGATGACATGTCAGAGGCCATGTCCAGGATCGACACTTCAGATCCTACCGTTGGGGCGCGGATTATGGCCACTGCCTTCGCGCAGCGTTCCAACACCTACTACTGCCGGGGTATGGGAGGCGCTGGAAAGGGGATCCTGAAGACGACGCCAGGATTTCAACGCAAGGGAGCCGCCGGAGCCTCAAGCAGCAACAGTCGGCTACAGGATCAGTTCGAAAGTCTACAGTCTGAGCTGGAAGCCCAAAGAGCGAGGGAGATGGCGATGGCTGCGCATATGGAGCGGGTGAATGAAGTCACCAATGCCAACCAGGCGGCTATGGGACAGTGGATGACTGCCTGTATCGCTGCACATGCGGCCGGACTTGATATTCCGCCCATGCCTACGCCTATACCATTACCTCAGTGGCCCCAACCTCCTCAGCCTGACCAGCCGCCGCCTCAGGACCCTCCGAATGGGAATGATGAGTTAGATTTCGAGATATTCCATAGGCAGATGAACTGAATTTTTGTAATAAATTATTTATAAATTTATAAATTTGTGTTATTTTTAATTAAATTTTAGTACTAGAAAAATTTAAAGAAATGCCGAAAAAAAAATTCCAGCAAAAATTAAAAAACATTATTTATATATTTAAAAAAATTATTTAAATATTTTTTAAAAAAATTTAAATATATCTTAGGCGACGAAATTGCTAAATCGTCGCCCAAGTTCTTGGCCGACGCACTTCTGACGACGACGTCTTGGCTGACGAAAAAAATTTCGTCGCCCCAGGTTATAACATCTTAAGCGACGAAATTTTTTTTCGTCGGCCAAGGTGTTAAATCTTGGGCGACGAATATTTTTGGGCGACGAGAAGTAGATTTTAGGCGACGAAATTAGTATCGTCGCCTAAGAATTACTCTTAGGCGACGACGGAATGAATTTTCGTCGCCCAAGTTCTTGGCCGAGGCACTTCTGGCAACGACGTCTTGGCCGACGACGTGTCGTCGCCTAAGTACTTAGGCGACGAAATTTTTTAACAGGGCGACGATTTTTTTTCGCCGCCCAAGTTGAAATTTCTGGTAGTGACCATCTTGCACATGAATAACACACAATTGTTAGTCCACAATACCCAATTGACTAAAAAATAAGATTATGAAAAGGTGCATATAAATCACTTCACTATATCTGAAAGCCAACTGACTTAGTCTAATGCTAATGAACTCAACAGATTGATTTGGAATACAAAGTTCTATAAGGACTGAAGTATACTGGACCAGTATGGTATTGAAAAGGTGCATAAATCACTTCATTTTCAGAGTAAAAAAACCAAGCATATAAATAGATATAACACATGTATGAAGTCTCGGTTACAATCAGATGTTTATGGGAAAGAGTACTACTTGATCGATTTTCAGAAATCAGTTCTAATCCCTATTGTCCAATATAAAACAATGTCTAATGACTACACAAAACAACGTTTAATGACTACATAGTTAATGCCTAATGACTACACACTTTGTCAAAATTCAATCTAATGCTAATGCATGCCTAATGACTACACACGTAGTCAGTTGCAGAACAAGTGCAACTGGTGCTTAATCAGTCCAAATCTTAGTCAGTTGCACAACAAAATAATAGAGTAACACACAATAAATGCAATAAGTATTATATGGTCAAACTAATGACAAGTTCATCCCAAATCCTATCATTTCGTATTAACAATGAGATAGTTTCAGGATACACAAGTAATACAACCATGAAAAGAAGTTACAAACTACAAACCAAACCACCTGAAATAGGCATATCTGAAAACACTAAATAACCAAATTTCAAGATGCAACCAACATATCAAACCTAGAATTCATTATATGCAAACTAAAATAGAGCAAAAAACTTACACCATGAAATGCAAGAAAACAAATAAGCACTACCCCTAAATTCTAACTTCAACTTTTAGTTCAAGTGCTAAGAGCATGGATATTTGATAGATAACTCTAAGAAAAGTTCAAATACAAAAACATCATGTAGTCAAGCACTAACAAGACAAAACTTACGAGCTCTACTATATATGAAGCAAAAGGCAAGATATACTTATCCACGTCCAAACCTAAAGATATACTTATCCACTTCCAATAGACTTCATGAAGCAAAAGGCAATTATCAATAGTCTGAAAATTCAACGACATTAGTAGTTGTGCAAGTTTGAAAACCTGAATGTTGATATAGACCTACATACTATTGTAGTTATTTGACAATTAGAATCAATCAAATTTTGTACATGAGCATATAGGCCAGAGTCACATTCCTATATTTACCATGAGTACATGAAACAACAACAACTACATACTATTTGAAACAGATAAAATCTACACAACATTTAAACAGAAAGAAACCTGAAGATTATCTTTGCATCAGTCACAGCAAGTTAAAAGTAGAAGATTCACTCCAATTTCAAATTTAACACACAATTAAAGACCATCATACAGAAGAAATACTAATACTGTTATACACAATCAAAACAACATCACAAACCTACACACACAAACATATGCACAAGGCTTCGTGGAATTGGTTTTTGTTACAGAAAGATATTACATTTTTGTGAGACAAGGCTTCGGCTTTTGGACTTGGGAGTGAAGAGGGGAAGTTTGAAGTTAGGGTTTTACGGCAGAGAGGAAGAGGAAATTGGGTTTACAGAAGAAGCGAGATTGGAGACAGAAGGTGGGAGCAGTGACAGAAGAAGGAGGTGGGTGGTGTCGATGCGGTTGCGGTCGGGTCGATGCGGTTGCCGATCGGTGGATGGCGAGTTCTCCGATGGGTGGAGGTGGTGGATTCCATTTGGGTCACGCAGCTCTGGGAGGACCTCAGTTGGGTTTTAGGGATCGGTTTATGCGAGAGTGTGTGTATCGATTAAGTTGGGCTTTCAAACCTTAGTTATGTTGTATCAGACTAAGAGTATCGATTTATCTTAGCCGACGGAACAAGTGTATTTTATGTCGCCTTAGTAATACTAAGGCGACGACTACTTCAATTTCTGTCATCTAATTCTTAGCCGAAAGATATGTTCCGCCAGCTAAGGAAAATATTCATCGCCTAAAAAATTAAATTTCGGCCCAAAAAAAGACACAAAATATACTTGCCCAATATTTCGGTATCCTAGGCGAAGGAAACGATCACTTTTCGTCACCTTGGTTTGACGAACTCGACGAATTATACAATTTTCGTCGCCTTGGTTCTCCCAAGCCTACGACTTATTCAATTTCCGTCGCCTGAATAACAAAAAAAAATTCATTTACCCGCCTAATATTTCGAGGATCCTAAGTGACGGAAATTTGACTTTTCGTCGTCTTAGAACTTCTAAGGCGACAAATTCTTCATTTTTCATTGACTAAGTATATTTTTAAAAATTATGGACATTTTATTATATTTACATCCGAGTATTTTCTTGTAACTTTTCAAATTAAACCCAACTGTACTTACTCCATGTAAGTATTCGTACATAAAAAGTCATACATATGCATTTCAAAAATTACACATGCATGTACGTAGAAATTAAAAATGAAAATTTGTATGAATAATTCATGTTTACAAATTAATTTTTAAAAATACATATCTGAAGTTAAGCCAAATTAATACAAATAGATTAGACCAATCGAAATCCACAATAATGGTTACATTAATCGTACTCATGATAATTTGAGTCGTCTGAATCATCATCCTCCTCAGTTTGGTCAGAATATTCATCATCTTTATGTATTTGTCATCTATGAAGCCGTCGTCATCATGATTGATGTTGAGTTGTAGCGAGTTCAGTTCAGATGGTGTAACTGGAATGTAACCTATGATAGCCGGAACGTGTTGGTTGTTGACACGAATATCCTCAATATCGGGGACTACATGTGGAGATTCCTCTTGATATGGTTCATTCAGTTGATCAGTTGTTGGTTCACTAGGCCCACTCTCATCATCCCCTCCCAATGTAGCTGCACTCCAAATATTCCTATGTGACATCACCTGCACCACTTTCAACCCTCACCCATAGCCGGATCATCAAGATAAAACACTTGTTTCGCCATGGTGGCAAGAATAAACGGATCATTCTCATACCATACACTGTTTGAGTTCACTGATAATAAGCCACGATCCAGAATTGTACTCTTTTGTCTGGTTGGGTCAGTATTGAACCATTTGCACTTGAACAACATGACTGACATACCCTTGTCGTAGATTAGTTTGATGACACTGACAAGAACCCTGTAGTAGTTGAAACCTAGACCCTCAACCATGACTCCATTGTTTTGGGTGACATAGCCTTCATCTAGTTCTGACGTCACAAAATTAACACCGTTCACAAAACATCCAGCATGAACTTTGTGGCTTTGGGGTCTTCCAGCCAACAAGTGCAACTCCGGGTCGTAAGAAGCAGAAAATTGCTGTTGAATGTGCATCATCTGTAGCAATTTTAAGAGCAACATTATTACATTATGTAACATCAAAAGGCAACATATATTTAATTTATGTAACAGCATATATAGAGATCGATAGAAAGGTACCCAAATAGGGAAGTAATCTGGAAAATCTCTCTTGTGTATGGCTTCATTACCATCTTGCCTTTTCTAATGGGACTTCAAGTACTGCTTGGCTTCGTCGCAATGTTGAAGGACAGACCAATGAGCATCTTTGATCTCAGCAATACTTAATTTTTCAGAATTACTTAAGCTGTCATACGGTTGAACATCGTTGGAAATAACTGATAGATTGAATTGCTGGCTACTACCCTCACCAGATGATTCCCCCACTGGGTCTTCATTATTGAGATATGTGTTGCAGTACATTACGCACTCAGCCTGAATGTATGCCGCCGTGATCGACCATTCAGGGAAACGTTTGTTTTTGTTCGACTTCTTGAAATCCCCGAGTTGCTTGCAAAACAGATATTTATTCTCTTACAATAAATATTTAAAAAAATTATCTTAATTTGAAAGGATGATTAATTAGAGAATGAGTGCATATATATATATACCTCTCATTTGGATTGCACCAGGTCAACTGTACCGGACCAATAAGCAACACTTGTTCGGAAAGGTGGATCATGAGGTGAATCATGATGTCAAAGAAAGTTGGAGGAAAGAACTTCTCCAGCTTGCAATGAGCGAACATCAGACTTTTTAAGCTCTTTAGCGCATATCCTTTGAAAGAACTTTGACAAAGTCACTAACGTGTCAACCACATTACTCTGCAAATACGGTCTAATGACCACGGGAAGAAGACGTTGCAACAAAACATGACAGTCATGAGTTTTCAACCCAGTAATCTTATTTTTCACCGTCTTAACACATCGAGCGATATTCCCTGCATACCCATGAGGATACTTAACATTATGAAGCCATTGAAACACTTCTGCCTTCTTCTGAGGATGGACTATGTGGCCTGCTTGAGGCATTATGACTTTTTTTTGTTCTTTTGTTCTCTACTAGCCATAGCTTAGAGTGTATACCCATTTTCTTAAGATCAACATGGGCTTTGGGGTGTCCTTGTTCTTATCTTTGAGATTCAGAATTGTTCCAAGAACATTGTCACAAACATTCTTCTCTATGTGCATGAAGTCCAAGTTGTGTCTGATTTTCAAAGTCGACCAGTAAGGCAATTCAAAGAATACACTTTTCTGTGTCCAATACTTAAACTCATTAGGCGTTGGAGGATTCAAGTCAGTTAAATCTTTACTGGTGCTCAAATATCCGAACCAGTGTTGGTTAAGCCTCTCCAAAATCCACTCACCAGACCTCCTTGGGGGTAGATTATGCTCTTCAGTCCCATCAAATACCTCAGCATCCCACCGCCATTCGTGATCCTCGTCAAGCCACCTACGAGATCCCAAGAAACACATTTTGTCAGCGTGGCGACTAAAATTGATGTCATCTAAGTATACCGGGCAAGTCGTATACCCTTTAGTTTGTTGGCCAGACAACATCCCATAAGCTGGATAATCATTGATGGTCCAAATAACAGCTGCTTTCATCATGAATGAAGTTTGACCATGCCTGTCAAAAGTAGGGAGTCTATTTTCTCATAACTCTTGCAACTCGTCAATTAATGGTCTCATGTACACATCCAAGCACTTTCCTGGAGAATACAGCCCTGGAACCATAAGCGTAAGAAAATTGTTTTTCTTCCTCATACACATGTTGGGAGGTAGATTGTACAGAAATACTATCACAGGCCAAATGCTATAGATAAATTCATGTTTTCAGTATGATTGAACTTGTCTGTTGCAAGTTCGAGTCTAATATTTCGACAGTCTCCAGCAAATTCGGGAAAAGAACGGTCAAAGTGCTTCCAAGCCTCCCCGTCTGCGGGATGTGTGAGATTATCCAGATATATCCTCTCCTCTCCTTGGTGCCTTGTCTGGTGCCATCTCATATGCTTAGCCATATGTGAAGACATGTACAGAAGCTGCAGATGAGGACCCAACGAGAAGTAACGAAGAACCTTCATAGGAATGAGCCAGTTTTTCTATTTAGATGAAGCAGAAGCTGCTTTATACATTGGTTCGTAGCAGTGTGGGCACTCAACTTCATCGATTTTATCTTTGTAATACAACATGCAGTTATTAATGCAAACGTCTATCTTCTGGTGATCAAGACCGAGGCCAACCAACATGCTTTTTACCTAGTCGAAATTTTCTGGACAACTGTTACCTTTGGGAAGCACTTTCTTCATAAGTGTAATATCCTCATCAAAACATATGTTACTCTTTTCCCGCTTGTTTTTTATCTTCATTTGCTCTATGACGGTACCCAACACAGTATGCTCACTGCCTGGATACAATGGGGTTTGTACTTCCTATAGAAGCCTGTTGTACTTATCATAATCACTGTTGTAGTCAACGTGTGAGACATTAGGGAAGGTGTCAGGGGTATTGTCATAAACAACATTTTCTTGATATCCTGAGATGACGAACATGAAGACATCATTTAAGAGGTTAATCACAGCAGGGTCCCCGTAACTTGCATTGGAAGATCTTGCATGCCCTCCTCCTTTGCCCCAAAAAAATCCCATTCCGCTTCAGCAATTCCCTTAATTTTTGGCTTAGCAAGTCCTTCTTTTCGAAAATTCTCAACCTTGACTGCACCGCAGGATGAGCTGTTTATCTTCACAAACAATTTCCCAAAACCATATTTGCTCTCTGCTTCTTCAACACAAATTTTCAATGCATCATCGTTCTCCGAATCCACATTCTCAGCTGCAACATTGAAAATCATTGTCTTGCCACATTTTTTGCTAGGAATAGAGACAAATATATTGTTGGCAGACTTTCCATTTTTGCCAACATGTCGGAAATTATAAAAGGGTGTCACAGGTAGGCTCTTGTCTGAAAGCAGATTGTGGTGGATATCAGCCCATTCCTTGAGAAAATTTTCTTTGAACAAAAGATCTGCTAGAAGAACACTGCAGCTAATTCCTAGTGAACTCCCTCCACACTGAAAATATGTCACCTGAGAAAGGAAAAAATAAAAAGAGCTGAAGTGATTCAATATATCCCAAAAAAGAAAGAAACAAGAAATAAGTACCTGGTTGTCCAAAAAAAAGAAGAAATAAGTACCTGAACATAAAAGAGAGGAGAGTATTGAGGACTATGTTCATCAATAGTTTTCCAAAACACAAGTTCATCTTCTGCATCCTCCCTGCTGGACTTGTAAGACAGAAACTCAGCCATGGTTATTGGAGTACGACCTTTGATGAGTCTAATGCCGCTGTCATTGGCCACAACCTCCAGCTCTCCACTATCATTCACACGAAATCGGCCAGCAAATAGCGGTTGCTCCACCAACCAGCCGGCATGGAGCCAACTTGAGTCCTCTTGGGTTGCTTTTGTGTAGTAGAGAAGGATGTGCAGGCAGTTTTGGAATATTCCCAAACTGATCGGGTCTGCGGCCGACACGGCAAGTGTCGGCCGCGGATTGGTGATCGTGAAGGGTGTTATAGTCTGGACGGATTCAATGTGTGCTTTTGGGAGGAGCGTGTTGACACCATTGGAAATTGCCATTTTGAGAGGAACTGCTAGAAAGCTATTACCAAAAGAACAATGTAGCAAGCACTCTATTAATAGATACACCTAACATGCTCGCACATATATTTCTTTGCATGAAAATACTTGGTTTCTCATTTTACTTGGCATACATTTGGATCCCATACATTTTGATCTGCTTCGTTGGTCACATGAAGGACTTTAACTTGGCCCCTTTTTTTGTTGCAACACCTTTAAATTCTAACCACTCATTGAAGTATTGAACTGTTTGTTAGTTACTAGACAAGGTTCAACACTTATCCCCAAATTTGGCTAAAATTTAAAAAAAAATAATTCCATTTTGGTGTTTCTACTGAGAATATAGAGGCCAATCTATATTCAGCAGCTCAAAATTTTATAAATTTTACACTTAGGCCTTGTTTGTTTCGCGGAAAGTAGGTAGCATGATAAGAAAATTGTTATTTTCCTGCATTTGAAAAAACCAAAGGAAAGTAAAGACTTTTCTGATCGAAGGGAAAATATGGGGGAAAGTGGCTCTTTCCAAAATCTAATGGAACCATTTTTCTTTCTTCTTTTTCTACATTTATTACTCACATCATAATATTTTATTATATTTTTTAAGAACTTTTCAAATTATTTGGACCCTTAAGTTTGAACTTATTTGATTGACCAAATGACTCCTTCTGCCCGTGGCAATCAGAGATTGATCCTGGGCTGGGTTGGAGGGTTGTCGTCCTATGGTTTGGGGATTGGTCGGAGAGGATGAGGCGAAGGGTCGGAGCAGGCAAAAAACAACTGCGATGGGAGGCTAGAAGCCTTTTATTTGGGATGCCCACTTTAGTAGGTGCCTTGAACAGATGTAGGGTTGGGTCTGGGCTAAGGCCAGGCTTCTAAATTTGGGCCGATTTTGGATCCGGATCCGGCCTTTTCTTGGATCTAGACTAGGTCAGAACAATTGGGTCTGGGCCTGGAGCTGTTTTGGAATTTTTTTCGATTTTCATTTTACGTTCAGTTTATTTTAGTTTTTACTTTCTATATTTCAGTACTTTCAATTAGCAGGGCATCAATGTAGTGTGCATGATGATTATCAATGATCTATTACAGATTTCTAGTTCTTATGCTGCCCCAGCTTTTAATCAAGCCAACTCGGTGGCTCTGCATTTAGAATCCTTTATGTCTTTTAATTCTGTAACGTTTTTTTTCGTTTTTAAATGAGAATTGTATTGCTTCATCAATATCCAAAAGGCATTACCTAGTACCGTTTGATCTTAGTGGTAGAAGTCTTCCGTTGTAAGTAAGAGGTCGTGAGTTCGACTCACAATAGATTCGTTGTAGCATATTAGTTGTTTATTTGATAAAAAAATAATGATATCCAAAAGGCACTTATCAAGTACCATGACAAGTACATTTATTGATTGCAAATATGCTCATATAGAGCCCGAACCAAAAGAAAAAATCTTACTACCTAAATCATTGTAACAGAATATTAACTACATAAGACCTCAATCGGTATACACCTAATAAGCTTAAGAAATTAGTACTAAAACTAACGTTGATGATCGAGCTGAGAACAACCTAACACCTACGTCTTGCCCAAGCTCTTAGCATTAGGGCAAGCCTTATAACCAACACCAGCTGCAGTCAACCCAAACCTAATATCAGTTTCAACTGAATCCACCTTATCGAGAACACCCATTCGACCCAACAAGTGGGAGTCCAAACACCATATCTAGCCCAGCCAACTCAACCACAGTTAACCCTAGGTTTAAGGTGTCCAGCCGAGCCAACCTCTCCGATGACTTTCTCGGGCACCATGAAAATTGTGTTACCAACCCTCGCTTGAAGGATCTTCAATCCAATCTATAACGAAGCCATATAGGTCTGCACCGAACTTATAACCACCACCACAGTTAATTGCAACTCGTAACCTCTATTTAGGTCTTCAACCTCCATCGCCGCCATAGATTCGGGCCAGCACGAAGGTTCTCGACCTTTCGCAAACGAAACTCCGATGAAGGACGCCGAAACACGTCCACCTACAACACCCTCAACCCCCACAGAACACCACTGCTGGAACCTTATGAAAAGCTTGGTCGGAGTTGCCGTCATCTTGCCACTACTGGAACGACGAATCACAAGGTCAGTCGCTATGTCCATGAAACCTAGGTTTCGTATTTCCAAGGTACTCTGTAAGAGACGGAGCATAGGCGTTATTTATCTAGGCTCTCCAACTTTATGTTTTATTTTATTTATGATGTAACTGCTGATAGATTCATATTTCATACATTTTTATACCCTTAGATACATGATTATATGCTTAGTTCTTGTCAATTGTAAGTTATTTACTTGGTTTTTATGTTTTGTAGGTTAAGTTGGAGAAAAAGACAATTTGGAGCTAAGTGATCCAGAAACTGCTCTGCTGTGCGTCAACTTTGAGGATTAAACTGTACCTGCTCACAAGGAATCTGGAAGCGAGCCATACATCATTGGAAAGCTACGGATGTTAGCTTTCTGAGGAATTTTGCGGAAGTGAATTTGCATTTTTCTAGAGCAAGTTATGAAGGTTTGAGTGAACGCAGCGCGTGGAGGCAGATTCTGACGAATTTTGTGTTTCTTCTCATGATTCCAATTTGTGAAGTCCAAGTCCATCAATCTTAATACTACAAATAAAGGGGCTGAATGTGGCTAACATATTTGGAAGGTTACTCTTGCATTGACAATAATAACCTTGTGTTATTTGGAGAGAAGAAAGCTATTCCATAGTGGACAAGGAGACTAAAAAGCCCAAATCAATTGGGATTTTAGGAAGAATAAAAGAGAACCCTAAGCACGTTAAAGAGAGAGAGAGACGGCAAACAGAAGAGAGAGACGGCAGGAGGGAGGCAGCAAGGAACGCAGAGGAAAAGAAGAACAGAGCTTCACCATCGCTCAACCCGAGTTCTATCTCTTCCATTATTTCTTCCATGCTATCTTTATTTCTAGTCATGTTTCTTTTATCTATGAATTTCTAAACTTCTAGCTAGGGCTGAGATGAAGCCCCTAGTATGATTACTCTATTTCTTTAGTTGATTGCTTTGATTCAATGGATTGCTATGTTAAATTCTCAATCACCGTTTTAATAGAACTTTTATTCAAAATCTTTGCTCGGGATCAATAAGACCTAGGTTTTGTTTATTAGTTATTTGGTTTGAAAACATGAGGCTTGATCGAGAGTAGATGTTTTCTAGGGTTCCAAAGGATTTATTTAATCTTGTGATTAGAGAGTTGTAAGTTAAGAATACAAGTGCTTGATCATAGTCGATATTCTTGTTTACATGATTTCCTAGTTCTTTTGTGCTTAATGGAGTTGAACATGTTTTACTTGAACCTGATCATAACGTGAAGTAGATTATAGTTTGACTACTTGAGTTCTATACGGGATCAATAAGTTAGAATTCATTGTTTAGAAGAACTTTGGCATATGTCCGGGATCAATAAGGCTTATATACGGAAATCTTTAGCATGCAATCTAGGGAGTTCAATTGCTATCAACTAGAGAGAAGGGTAGGCATATTAGGTGGTGGATTTAATGCTTTAGCATCTTTATAATCTGTTCTTAAACTCTTAGAAATTTCATTGTTCTCTTGTCTTTAATTTCAGTTTTATTACTTTATTTTCTGTTTTCAATCCAAACATCATAAAATCATATTGTTATTTCATTAGGTGTAGTATAATTGGCATAATAAGTTGTTCTAATCAATCCTTGGAGAGAACGACCTCGTGCTTGCACTTCTATTCTATAAGCGGTTCGTGCACTTGCGAGTACTATATTAAAACATACAACAACTGCTAAGGAGTTTATTTTTATTTGATAAAGGTTGTCAGCTAGCTTTGGAAAAAAGAAAAAGATAGCTTATGGTTTACGAAAATCTGAGTTTATATCTTTCCGTATTTTATAAATTCCCTCTATTAGTTTTGTGTGTGTTGCGTGATTGTTGGAGCGAATACCATATTCGATATATTTTCCTCGACGGAGGTAGGTTTTCATTGTTGGGGGACGGTACGAGGTGGCACTTGGCCAGTCTATGTGGTTGATTGAATGTCACAGGCCGGTAACTTACAATTTTGGTTGATTGAATGTCACAGGCCGGTAACTTACAATTTTGAGGTACACATGAAACGAATGGCATGACGTTCACTTAAATAAATGTAAAATTGGATTTTAGGGTATAATTAACACCTAACTGCCCTCTACCAATCTCTATGTGAAAATATACAATCAATTTTGGATTTCTTTTTTTCTTCGTGGGGTTTGCAATAAATTGAAATATGAGTTTGGCATCAATAGTCGGTCAGAAAGTATATACTTATTTTCTTGACAATAACTCTAAAGATATAGCATATGGAAAAACTATGCATAATACGCATCACACCTCCTACTTAAAATTGAAATTGAAATGTATAGGAAAAAAAAATTATGTCATTGTCTAATATCAACAATATTATTCATTACGTTGGAGCCGGTAGGAGTCAATCTCTTTAGTCGGATTTAAGAGCTCCTAGTGACATGTAGATATTGTTATTAGGAGCATAAAAGAGACTGTGATTGCAGTTCTAGCTTTTTATATATTAAAGACATTGTTTTCTTTGTTTTTGAACAAGAAGGACATTGTTATCTATCTTGATTTGTGTTTCATTTTCTCTTCTTTTTCTGTGTGGCTAGAAGTTGGGAACCGAGTAGACCCAAATAGACAAATAGCCTTCTTGGTTCCAGATTTTATTAAAAGAAAGAAAGATTACAAGTGGAGGGGAAGTGAAACAACATCAAACTTTCAAACATCTTAAGTGAACAAGTTATACACGTCACCTATAGAAAATGAAAATAAAATAGACCTAAACGGTCACTATTATAATGTGTCTGAAAAAATGATGAATATACAAGTCTCATTATATCAAACTAAATGAAAATAAGATAGACCTAAACGGTCACCAAAATTTTGCTTCATGATGTTATTCCAAATTTTCTTGTAAGATTTATGATCTGGGACAATTGTAGGCTTTCTGGTTTATTGTCATACACTGGATTACGTTATGGTCAAATTGGTGGCAACAAACCACAGCCATTTGCCTCACGTCTAGTCCCACAAGCCAAAGACCAAAACCCTACTCCAAGCCACAAATCTTTCCCGGGTAAAATTGCATCCACTAATTTTCCATGGCGGATTGGCTGACCAACACCTCCTCCTTCACTCTCAAACTCTCTCATACTACTATCACTTCTCTGCAACTCCTGCAAGTTACACATATACACAATCTGACCAACAATGGGAATAGTCTCTTTGTCCCTAGTTCTTCACAGCCCACTTGTTTCACCATACCATTCTCAAACTAGACCAAGTCGTCTTAGTCAATTTAATTGGTTCCAAGCTCCAATCCCAGCAAGAACCAAACACACTTCTTTATCAATCATCAGGGCTCAATCTGGTGCCCGCAAGGAGGAAATTGTCATAGTTGGCGCTGGAATCGCCGGCCTTGCCACCGCTCTATCTCTTCACAGGTAACATTGGTTTCGGGCGACGTTGAGTTATGTTGTGAGACTGTCAATCTAACCCCTTTTACCAAAACTTTGCTAAGCAAACTTTCACATTTTCCGAGGGTATTAGGTGTTACAAATTGTAAGTGTGGATATTTTTTTCCTAACAGTTTGGATTGTTAGGCTTGGAATTGGATCATTGGTGCTAGAGCAAGCAGAGTCACTTCGAACCAGTGGAACTTCACTCACCCTCTTCAAAAACGGTTGGAGGGTTTTGGATGCACTTGGAGTTGGAGATGATCTCAGAAACCAATTTCTTGAAGTTCAAGGGTACGGATATGTTCATAATTTCCTTCTTCAAGCCTTAACCTCACAATAGCAGTCTGCCAGCATAAATTGACTATTGCCTATTATGGCCATTTGGCACATGCTTAATCTTGTTGTAGTTTGCATTGATAGGTTAATAGATAGAAGCATTTCTTTAGAATGAACAAATTGTTAGAGACTTCGGAGTTGAAGCTTCAACTTGATATAAAGTTTTGGATTCTTCAAATTACTCAGTTGCCCTGATCTGGTTCTTGGAATCAGCTGTGCAGGATGGTAGTAACAACAGCTGAGGGGAATGAGCTACGCTCCTTCAAGTTCAAAGAGGAAGATGAAAGGTAACGAGCTTCGAACTTAATTCATCTTCCGTGCTTTTACAGAACATGCAAAGTTCAATTCACAATACTTTGTTTTTCTAACTGAATCATGGTTTTCAGCCAAGAGGTGCGTGCCGTAGAGAGGAGAGTACTACTTGAGACTCTTGCCAATCAACTGCCCCAAGGGGCGGTCCGTTTCTCTTCAAAGCTTGCAAAGATTGAGAAGATTGAAGATGGAAATACTTTGCTGCAACTTGTGGATGGTACTCAGCTATCTGCTAAGGTTGTAAATGAATCTTTAACTAGCAAATTCACGGCTTCTAGGATGAGTGCCAAGTATCTCTCTCATGTTTATGAATTTCCAACAGATTGTAATTGGCTGTGATGGGATTCGGTCTCCTATAGCTAAGTGGATGGGGTTTCCCGAGCCAAAGTATGCAGGGCATTGTGGTCTTCGTGGCCTTGCATTCTTTCCTGGTGGCCATAAGTTTGAACCAAAACTGAATCAAATCTATGGAAGAGGGCAGCGTGCTGGCATTGTTCCTATTTCTCCTACAAAAGTCTACTGGTTTGTCTGCTTCAACATGCCATCTCCAGGTAGATTACTTGGTCTGAAACTCCTAAGTTTCCATTTTAAGTTTTCTTGTGTTCTTACGGTGTGGGATATTTTATTACAGGTCAAAAAATCACTGACCCAGCTGTGCTGAAGAAGCTAGCTAAAGAACTGGTAACAAGCTGGCCTTCCGACCTATTGGACATCATAGACCATACCCCGGATGACACAATCAGTCGAACACCACTAGTAGACCGGTGGCTGTGGCCATCCATCAGCCCTCCGGCTTCAGCCGGAAGAGTTGTACTGGTTGGAGATGCATGGCATCCGATGACCCCCAATCTTGGACAAGGCGCTTGTTGTGCTTTGGAAGATTCGGTAATTTTGGCGCGAAAGCTTGCAGCAGCAATCGAGTCAGGACCAGCAGCCATTGAAGATGCTCTCAGCTCATACGGAAGTGAAAGATGGCCTCGAATCTTTCCGCTAACCATACGGGCAAACCTCATAGGGTCACTACTACAATGGGAGAATCCTGTTGTGTGTTCTGTCAGGAACAATGTCATTATCCCAAAGCTTGTGAAGCTAGGACCAATGTTGGAACATACAAATTTTGACTGCCAACCCCTACAGAATCAAGTTGTGTAATGCTGAGGCAATATTAAGTTAAAGTTAAAGTTCATTCAAACCCAAGGGGTAAAGGAAAATCCAAAAATGCTTGGAAGTGCCTCGCTGTTATTGTATAATCCACCTTATTGTGTGCATCAGCTGTCTAGTTGCCTACTCCATATACTTCTGTATAGGAATTTAGAGATGTATAAAGCAACTGCTCATGTAAAAGTGTGATAAAAACAGCATGTAAGCGAACATAGTCTTTCAAATTAATCCCTCTGGATAGTAGCCTAGTAAAGCAATGAAAAAAATCAAAACTCGAATGGCATAGCAAGACTATCCATTGATCAAGTAAAAATTCCTCATCTAACCAGAGTGATACAAAGCAAATGCAATTCTGCATTTCCGAAATGAATAACTATCTGATAGCTTACTTTCTGATTCAACTGTGAAAACTGAAAGCCTATAATAAAAATATTGTTAATAGCAAACTAAATTTTCTGGGTCATACATCTTACATTCATATAAATTGCTAACAAGAACTTCTTCCTGAGCAATAGGGACCGGCTAGTTTTTCTACTCCAACAATCTTGATGGGGCTTAAAGGCATAGATTGTTTAATTCCATGCCGCTCCTTCACTATCACCATCAATCCTCATAACCTTCATGCTGCAACAACTGATTCACTTAAATCTCTTAGGATATACTCATAGAAGCACCATCCAACCAAACAAAAGTGACTATAATAAATATCCAAAAACTTTTCCAGTTTAATTATGAATAACTAGAAGCAATGAAGCTTCCATATGTTCCCTACATTCTGAATACAATCACAGAAAAATGCCCCTAACAGTTCCATGACGGCTATGTAAGCAAGTTCTTATCCGAAGGGATACCACAAGCTGGCCTAGACCATTTTTTATGAAGAACACAAGAGTGTGTTCCAACAGAACAAATTTGTGTTAAACACGAAGCTGAACGAATACACATACAATGCTTCTTTTCATGGAGAAAAGTAATACGTCACTGTTCGGTCTATCAAGTTTTAAGTATATGAACAAGAGTAGTGACAGATATGTCAGAGTCCACTAGTCCAGAGATGAACTATCCAAGTGATACGTCACTGTTTAATCTTTGAAGCCAAAACAGTTCAAACTACCAGCTTCCAACTTAGAACTAACAAAGAACCAAATATTGATGCACTCACTTATGACTTATCTACATACCTAAATCCACAAATCATGAACCTTTGCAATCCATATCTCAAACATAACCACAAAGTTACAACTACAACCCAGAAAAGTCAGACAAGACATGAGAGGAACATGGGCAAGAATGTAATTGTGTACCTGGATTGGAGAAGAACCAAAGAATGATTGCACAGAGAGCAAGGATGAGAGGTATTAAGTGGATGGCGTTCTCTGCGGACTTGATACGAGACCGTTCTTTCTTGGCGGCATGAGAGAGGGGGTCGTATGTGGGCAGATCCACGTCAGGGTGGTGGTGGTGCTCTGAGTCGTGGGTTGCGGTGGTTGAAGATTGTTGCTTTTTCTGCTGCGGTGAAGAAGTTGATGAGGAGTTGACCGGGAAGTCCCCGGAGACTCGGGGAGCACTCGCGGATCTGTGCATCTTTGCTTTCAACTCTTCTGACCAAATTAACGCGATGCACTTGTCAACGGGTCAAGGATGGGACGGCCTTTTATACTGTCTTGGTGGGTTAAAAGAATCTACAAAATTACCAGAGTTTGGTAAATTTTTATTTTTATCTGGCTAAGTCGGAAACTCAGAATAACTAATAATGAGTCCAAGATAGTTGAGTGTGTTATTAACTTGCTAACGTAATCGAGGTCGGTTGTTACTTCACTCCTGATTGAAAAAGATATTGATTAACCGCGAGACACTAGATGTAAAACAATCGCACGCGAGACTATATCATGACACTTGAGATTTGTTACCTGTTAATGTAGCCCGCGGCTTTGGGTGTAAAATTTGGTTATTAGTTGTGCATATTCAGCTCATGGTTTTCCACCGATAGAGAAAGACTTGTCAATAGTGCTTTTGCAGTCATTATCGGTTATCTCAATGCGTTGTAATTTTTTTTTTCTTAACTCATGAACTTAGTTTGTTTTTGAAAACGACAATCACAATACCATTGCAATAATGTTTTTAAAACCAGTAAACACTTTTTGTTGATACAACCATCAGAGATGTGAAATGCCTTCGACGACACATCCATTTTAATTTATTCTGTTATAATATTCGTATATGTGTGTTTTATGTTGATTCAAATTATGAACCTGTGTAAGTAAGGAAAGGAAGGGCACATGGCACACCCCCATTGTATAGCATTCAAATGATCTAAACAGAAGACCAACATTGATGATTGATCTAAGCACATGTTCTCGTTTGGTGGGAAAAATGGACCAAAGTCATGAAACACTTCTAACTCGAGGGTACTCATAAGCAAGTTGAAATGTTTATGAGAATGGGTAAGTTCGCATATGACGAATATTTAAAGCAGCATCGAGAAACATTGTGGAGGAGTTGGAACAATGATCGGCCACCTTGTTGGCATATGGCTTCTCCTACCAAAACGTGTCGTTTCGGTCACAGTGCTGCAAAAAAGAGATCTCTCATTCTCTCGTCTCGGCTTGGATTAGAATAAGCGACGAAATCGAAAGGGAAACGTAGACGAGAGAGGCATGGTGATGATGGCGGGCAATGCCAGGTTGCGTAAACACGAACGCGCACGTATTGGCTTTGGCTTTTGCCTTCCGCCTTGTGCTTTGACGCGCCTTTCATTCATGTATCTTTTGTTTGCCTTTGCGCTTCAGATTTTTAAGCACAAAGATGAAAAGCTTGACGAAGCAACTCAGAATCAACTGTGCCTTGGTTCCTTCAATTTTTAGACCTTGTGTTTGATAAGGTTTTAGTGGGTTATCATGTCACACAACAATGTCATTAAGTGGTTGAGGTCCAAGTCACTATTTTTTGTTTTATCTTTTTTTTCATTTGATTGATACAAAGTGGAAGAAATGAGAAACTCTCAACAACCACCCTCCCAACCATGTATGTTTTACATTTAAGTATTAAAGCATTCAATAACGGTGATACTTTCTTTGATCTAAAGCATTCAGTGATACATGATGGTTCCGAAACAATTTCTACTAATGAATAACAAAGAATGAGCTACCTTGCAAACTGTAATACACCGTTTCAAAGAAGAAGAAACGTTTAAAAAAAAACAAGAAGAAAAAGGGTGTTCATCAACTAATCTAAGTTTTTATTGTTGCGAATAATAATATCGTTTCAGAAAAAATAATGGTGTAACAAAACGTCCGTTTCTAATTCACATATTTTATCTCACAATTTATTACATTTGATATTTTATTAGATTAGTTGAGTTTTGTTCCAAAACAAGGCTGTCCAGCCCACTTGGACGATTCAATCTAATCATCCGTCCTAGTAGCGTTTAACAAGTTTTTAAACCCTAACTATATACAGTGTCCTAAAACAAATCACCCAGCCCGCTAGAACATATGCTGATATGCACCTGTATCTATTAGACATTAGTCCTTAACATCATATGACATTGAAACTTTTTCTAACTCGAGCTTGAAGTGCATACTTCTGGAGGACAACGGTGGAAGATGACCAAAATCGTAAAATTACAAATATCAATCAAAATGATGGTACACGTGGCGGAATCTAGTCCACTGATACTACGTCACAGGCACTAAAAGAGAATTCCGGCATTTTAGGGGTGCTTTTTATAAGTCCTTATAATAATACAAACACCCAACCTTCCCTTATTTCCTCCTCCTCGCTTTCTTCTTCTATTCCTCTTCTTCTTCTTCCACTTTCTCTCTCTACCTCTCTCACTCCGGCGAAGTCTATCACTACCGACGCAATTTTGCCCCGGAATCCAACGTCTCGCCGATTTCTCGTGATTCGCTCCCCGGCCCAGCCATGAATCCCGAATAGTGAGTCCGATTTCATAATTCCGTCTGGTTCCTCTCTTTGTAGTTTGATTATCTCGGCGATGATCTTAGAGCCCTAGTTTCTTGGAGGCTTTTGATTTTGTTTAATTCCTGAAGATTTATGTCTGTTATTTTTGCTCGAATTTAGGTTTTTGAATTTAGATCTAGATGCTTTCGCTATCAGATCCGTGTAGATTTTGTTTTAGATTCAGAATTTATTTCAATTTGGAGACCTGTAATCTGGACCGAGTTGTTTGGATCGGTGCTGGTTAGGTTAATAGTATATTATTGGATAGTAATTTTTGATCAGTGAGGTAAATAGTTTGATTATTGTGTTAGATCAAATAATTACTGTGTTTGTGGTGAATTTGATGCAGTGACTACCTGTTTAAGCTTTTGCTGATTGGCGATTCTGGTGTCGGCAAGTCTTGTTTACTTCTGCGGTTCGCTGTAAGTTGTAGTGAATTTGTTCTTGTATTTTGCTCTTTTGTTATCTGTAGTTCTAATAGTTGATAGAGATTGTATTGCGGCTGATTCATTCTATGTGTTTGTGGAAATCAGGATGATTCTTACTTGGATAGCTACATCAGCACAATTGGAGTTGATTTTGTAAGCATTAGTTGGGTTTTACATTGTGTGATTCATTTGAGTTGTGATATATAAATCCCGTTTCTATGGTTCGGCTCTCATTAACTTCTGTTGTGTCTTTTGTTTAGAAAATCCGCACTGTGGAGCAGGATGGAAAGACTATCAAACTTCAAATTGTAAGTATATGAGTTCTCTGACTGGTTTTGTCAACAAGTTGTGAAACCATTGGTTTCTTGCTGTTGATAATTATGAATTGCTTTTGGGACTTTCAGTGGGACACAGCTGGCCAAGAACGTTTCAGGACTATTACTAGCAGCTACTACCGTGGGGCTCATGGTATCATTGTAAGTGGGTTGTTCCGTACTTGGTGATGGTGCTTCTTAGTCTTCCTGGACTTGCTATTTATTATAGATATTTGTTTGGTTCTTGCAGGTTGTTTATGATGTCACAGACCAAGAGAGCTTCAACAATGTGAAGCAATGGTTGAATGAAATTGACCGTTATGCAAGTGAAAATGTGAACAAGCTTCTAGTTGGAAACAAGTGTGATCTTACAGCAAATAAAGTTGTGTCCACTGAGACAGCCAAGGTAATTGTTATGATCATGTTCTGGTTTTCCAATGTATATTGTTGGCAGACCACTTTTACCCATGTGTAGTACACTGTATACGAGAGCAATGTAATGATTTAACTTTTTCATTATTTTGCTTAGGCATTTGCGGATGAAATTGGGATCCCTTTCATGGAAACCAGTGCCAAGAATTCCACCAATGTTGAGCAGGCCTTCATGGCTATGGCTGCTGAGATTAAGAACAGGTACTTAGTTTGTATTCCATTTTTCTTGTATTACTTGATCAATTATCCCTGTAACTGATAGACTGTAAATATATGATTACAACTGGAATTTTTTATATCATTATCAAATGTGACCTTGTTAGTGATCAAGCTGCAGAAAAAACTGCATCTTGCATCCTTGATGTCTGTAAATAGTTTATATCCAACTTCTCTCATTGCTTGATCAATTAATATATGATTGCAACTGGGCTTATCTCTTTATCAACTGGGACTTCTCATCTCTTTATCAGATGTGACCTTGTTAGTGAAACAACTGTATCTTGCATCCTTGATGTCTAACATACATTGTATGTTTTGGTTTCTATTGCAGGATGGCAAGCCAACCGATGAACAATGCCAGGCCTCCAACAGTGCAGATTCGTGGACAGCCCGTGAACCAAAAGTCTGGTTGCTGCTCTTCTTAAAGGGGAAAAGAATATTGGTGGGTGAATGATGTTTATGGGTGTTTTCGTGAAATTGTAAAACTAGTTTTATCTTAACGCTTTGATATGAAGATTTTCTTTTGTCGTCGGTGGTCAGCACTATGTTAAAGCCTTACATTCTTTTACTGTATTTGTCTTAAAAACCTTTGTACAAAAATTAGGAATATTGGTGAATAGCAGTATTTGCCTTGTTCTGTTCTCCTAATTCTTGTCAGATTGGTTCTCCGTAGCAACAATTCTTTATTTTTAGTTCATCACAAAATAAATGAGTTTCAAACTGGTGAATGCGACCCTGCCACTTGTATATATCTCTTGGCATCACACATATCTTGCTGCTCTTGCCTTTGTGCTATGGAAGCCTGAAGTTCTTGCACAGAGAGCTAAATAAGAAATTCGAGATAAATAAAAGGCAAAGCTTAGCTTCATTTGTTTTGTTGTTAGTTGTACAGAAAGCTTGGCTTTATCTCTGAAACTATGTTGCATCATCAATAAGAGGCAAAGCTTAGGTTCATTTGTTTTCTTTATTGTTAGTGGTACAGAAAGCTTTGCTTTATCTCTGAAACTATGTTGTATTCCAGCCGCAACCACTTAACAAAATTGATCACTCTCAAGTCCCACAATCCTATACTAGGGGAGAGCTATCATTTAGCAAAAGCCGGAAGCATTACAGAATGCAGTCAAACTTGAGCTGTTATCAGTGGATATTTGAATCCACTGTCTGATTAGCACCAAACTATGAAATTCTTACAAATGGAGTTGGCTGTGAGCCCTCGTAAATCTTTGACGCCATGGTTGAAACTGAATTCTTCAGTCAAGTGAGGAGCGCTCTTCATTCGCCTTCATTGTTTCAACTGTCAAGGTGGTCGCAACCAGCCAGGAATCACTTCATAACTAGCGGGCAAAGGGAGGAGGCATTCATCATTATACTCAAGTAGACAAATAGTTTCTCCACATCGTTGCATGCAATCTCCAAACATTATGCTTCTGTGGGTTTGCTTATTTTGAAGACTGAACTGTAAAGGGTTTGGCGGTAAAACATTAGTCCGAGTAACAGTATCTTCAATGTAAAGACCAAATTGATATAGTCAAAAGCCATTCGAACGCTAAGACATCAAGAAGAACTCAATAATACAAACAGAGAGAAAGAGCCAGCCGGTCCACCATTACCACATTTTTGTTTTTATGATATCCCATTTGTTTCCAACCATTAATATGCAAGTCCTAAAATCGCTGTGAATGTCGAATGAAAATTAGTGACTATAAATTCTTTTATTTCATTTTCATTTTTGACCCGATCAAATTAAGCACTTATAATAAGAGTATTTCTTATTCGACCTTAGGTCCTCACCTCCTGTGTTGGAAATATTTAAGACTATTTTTTTTTTGGGTTTCAATTTTATTAACAGTATTATAATACATGCATAATAAGGCGACATAGATAACCGAATCAAAATATTACATATTAGAGCATTCCAACAGCTTCCCCATTTTCTTGAATTTCTCAATTTTAGAGAATATATAGCTGTTTTTAGGTCCAACAGTTTTCTCATCTCATTCCCCAAAATGGGGATGGAGAAGAAAGAGAAGTCTTCATTCCTCAAATTTGCAGCAAAACCTTCTTTCCCAAAAATTAAATTCTTCATGTGCTCCAATGAATTCAAGACAACAATAGAATATTTTATTGAGTATTTTATTGTTACAATGAAATATATAATGATCTTTTGTTATAATTAATAATGATATAGTATATTTTATTGTTGTATTAAATGCCGAAATTTCTAAAATGGAGAAGCTGTTGGATTTTGAGCATAAATTTTTTGGAGATTTTAGCTTTTACTTCCTCATTTTAGAGAAATTTTAGAGAAGCTGATGGAGATGCACTTAGTTACTCAGTTCACTTGCAACTTGGTGCATAGAAGAATTTTCGAGAATGATGTTATGAATTAATAATCTTTTGCACGGATTTGTGTTCTTTTCATTGAAACGCTTGGGATTTCTATTTCTTAATTTCAATTGGATTGGTTTCATGTGCTGTTTTTCCTGTCATAATTGATTACATAGTTAAGCTTATGCATGCACCCAAGAAAATCATACATGCCCCTTTATTAGTTGATCGACCTTTATAGTTCCACCTTCTTGATATGCATGTACGTAACAAAGATTTTAATTGTAACTAGTCATGGAGGTTACGTCAAAGGTGGTGTTGTATTCGTGATTATGGATAACTTGGTAGTGAAGCCTATGTCTACCGTATCAATTATAGATGTGCTTAAAGAGCTAAATGTTATGGAGGTTGATGCCCTTGAACAGAAGTTGGTTACTCTTGGCAAGGAAGAGGTTTAATATATTCCGTTCATAATTCTATCAATTTCATTTCATATATTAACGAGTATATGATTTTAAAATTTTTTAATCATTAGCGCTTGGTTTTATCCTTAGGGGCTGAAGTTGGTGAAGGCATCTTTGGAGTCGAATGCAGTTCTTAGCAGTGTATTCCTTGGTAATGAACTGCTTAAACGATGTCGTTTCAACTTAATTTTGCAACAATAACAGAGGGACAAAACACCCTTGTTAATTCAGATTTGATTATGCAAGTGTTGAACGCATAAAAAAATAATAAATAAAAAGAAAAGGATTACAAAAATAAAAAAAATAAAAGTAATACTTTTCTTGTGCTACATGCACAATGTTTTTGAGTTCAATTGTGCTCTTGCAAAAAGCTGGACAACGAAGTCCAATACGAACTCAGTCTTCCAAGTCCAATACGAACTCAATCTTCCAAACCGTGCACTCTATATAAAGAGGCACAGAGAAGAAGAAAAGGGGGCGAACACAGGGGGCGGAGGACAGAAGCAGAGCGCAACAGAGGGAGGCCAAGCAAAAAGCAGGGAACAAGAGAAAGGCAGGAGCAGGCGGAGTCAACACGGACAGAACAAAAGAGGAGAAGAAGGAGAAGAGAAACAACAGAAGCAAAAAGCAGAAGGAGAGAAGAAAAGTCCAGGCGAGCCAACAAGAAGGTGGAGCCCCCACACTAACTCTCTTTATTTCTTTTGCAGCATATCTCTATCTTTCTGCCTCGTTCCTCACTCCGCCAGAAGCCCGCAAGCCATCTCCCCCTAAGGCGAAACGACCACGCGAGGTAGCCATCAAAAAGAAGGCGAGATGACCTCGCCCCCTCCTCCTCTCGTTGCAATAATTATGTAGCCGCTCGGCCCCTACTCTCGTACACAACGCCGTGCGTTTCGCACAACAAGCCGTACAAGAGAAGGAAACAAGCATCTCTGCTAAAATATTGTCAGGCGAACTGGGATGGCCTCACAAGACTAGAAGTCTAGGCGAGACAGGCGACCTCACATCAAGGCAGGTGGCGAGCCAACAATCAAGCCAAGGCAGGAACCCTAAGGGGTGGCGAGCCAACAGCCGCGCCAAAGCAGAAGCAGGTTACTTAACCCTAAGGGGTGGCGAGCCAACAGTCAAGCCCAGGCAGGAACCCTAAGGGGTGGCGAGCCAACAATCAAGCCAAGGCAGGTGGCGAGCCAACAATCAAGCCAAGGCAGGAACCTTAAGGGGTGGCGAGCCAACAGCCGCGCCAAAGCAGAAGCAGGTTACTTAACCCTAAGGGCTGGCGACGTGACTTTTACCCTAAGGGGTGGCGAGGTTACTTAACCCTAAGGGGTGGCGAGCCAACAATCAAGCCAAGGCAGGAACCCTAAGGGGTGGCGAGCCAACATTCGCACCAAGGCAGGAACCCTAAGGGGTGGCGAGCCAACATTCGCGCCAAGACAAGAACCCTAAGGGGTGGCGAGCCAACATTCAAGCAAAGGCAGAAGCATAAGGGATGACGAGCTAATATTCAGAAGCTCTAAGCCCAGGCGAGGTGAGATCCATTCATACAGAGGATGAAACAAGTCGTGGAGACCGCCTACATATAGACACGCGGAGCCCGCTCACATGTGAACACGCGGAGCCCGCTCTTAGACATGCACAAGCAATCCGCTCACAAGTGAACACGCGGAGTCCGCCTACATGTACGCACAAGCAGTCCGCTCACAGGGGAACACGTGGAGCCCGCTCTCAGACATGCACAAGCAATCTGCTCACAAGTGAACACGCGGAGTTCGCCTACATGTACGCATAAGCAGTCCGCTCAGTGAATACGCGAAGTCCGCTTACAGAAATACACGCGGAGCCCGCTCGCTGACACACGCGCGGAGTTCGCATGAAAGAGCAGTTCGCCTGCATACAGAGATCTCCTGCGCCATTATCAAGGACTGAGCCCAAAGTCATTCAAGCCTTTTGTCACGCCACTGCCTCACCTTTTCTGGGTGCCATTATCAACAGATATTCTACCAAATTGAGTGTCCACAAGAAACACAGCTAACGGACTCCAAATACGTCTGTTAAGCCAAAAGCTGACATTAAGCCATAAAGCCTACAAACCTCTTTTGAACTACGGTCGGTTTGATCCCACAAAGAGGTACGTAGGCAGTCTAGCAAACCACTAGATGCAACCAAAATTCCAAACAGAATCCCTGACACCACCAGTCAAATTCTTCCAGTCCAAATGATCCTGGTCAAATTCCTAAAGCACTAGAAAAATCAAATCCAAGGCCAAATCTTTTCGAACTACATTGGTTTGATCCCTTCACAAGGGTATGTAGGCAGTCTAGACTTAAATCTGGATGCATCCACCAATCCAAATAAATCCCCGGATCGCCTGAAGCCAAAATCTTGCTCCAAAGCTCAAATGCCTTCAGACACAAATCCAAACACATCCTAAAGTCAAAGCCCTCCAACGAGTCATTCACTTGTTGGAACCCTTAAACTACGAGTGACTTGATCCTCTCCAGGGTACGTAGGCAACCTATTTCCAAATATGGGTGCAGTCACAAAAACAAACAAACCTACAACGATCTCTTGGTAAACGGAATCAAAGGGTGTTCCCTTGTAACAAGGGATTGTAATTAAGAGACACATTCTGTCTTGAATGGATTGAACCAGACATAAATTAAAAAACCCTATCTTAGTCAATAAGATGGGGTGAAGTTATGTTGGGTATATACAATTGGTCACAATTTTTGCCCAACAGCAAGGAAACTATATTCATTAAAGTAGGGAGTCTGAAGATTGTATATCACCGAAATGTATTGAATAGGGAAGTAAAGCAGGGAGACTGAAGGGTTTTTTTATTTTTTTTTATATTTTTTTTTTGGGTTTCTCACAGGTAACGCAATTGGGACTCCGGGCCAGTCCCGCACAAATAATGGTAAGAGCTTTCGGTTTTTCTGTTCTGGAAGTATAGTTATCTTTGATATACTGATAACTCAATTGTAATGTAGGTTTGGAAGATGAAACCAGGGTGAATATGTTGCTTTTTAAGAATTCATTGGGTTAAATAATGTAAGAAGGCAATGACATAGAATTCCCCTTTTACCAACCAACTTAATTAGTTACTAATTCATTGAGTTGTTTCTTAAATTGCAGGTAGAACAAGCAGATGTGTTCGATGAGAATCGGAGAAATGAAGAGAAAAAATGGAACACATATGGCAAGTATACAACATTGAGCTTTAGATCTGCCTTCACCTCTGCCCGGCTGTCAGGTCTGCCTTCTTTTCTGATTTTGCCGATCGAGCTTTAGATCAAGAAATCCGAGTTTTACGAAGAAATTTTATGGTATTTTTTAAACCCTAAACTCTTTCAAGTTCAATAAACTTGGGGGAGATAAAATGTTTTCTCCCCTTCTCCATCTCCATTCTATGCCTGGGATTTTGTGCGTGCAGGTACCAAAATCCCGGAATTTTATTCGCGGGTCAAGAGTGTGTTTAATCACTCTTGTTTCCTTGTCCGGGTTGTGTATGATCAACCCTGTTCTTTTTCCGGATTGTGTTTGATCAATCTGAGGCCTTTTCTCGAATTGTGTTTGATCAATTCGCGGCTTTTCCGGATTGTGTATGATCAATTCGAAGGACAAACCTTTAAAAGTATCGTTTGTGACCTTTATCGAGTCTCATAACAGCTTAATTTTATATACAAGAGCAATGTAACATTCTGCTCCTTTGAGTTTTAACATATTCAATGCTTAAGGCAAATCTTCGTTTGGTATCTGTGGAACCTTTTTATTGGAAAAGATTAAACCACATGTTTTGACCCCCAGGCTAATAAGCCTAGATACCAAGATTTCTCATCTCATGCACTCAAAGTCTTTGATGCGCCACATCGACAAAAGCCTTCAATGGCAATCTGTGCAAAAAGTAATGACCACAATGTACTCTGGAATGCACTCATGGAGTGTTTCTTGAAAAGTTCATATAACTTTACTTGTTGAGTTATTAGTCAAGTTGATTGCTTACTACTTCAAAAGACTACATATTGTCGATGATCTTTTCTAACATCATGATCCATAATCTTTAGCGGATTCGATCGTCATCAAGTTCTTTAAGTCCTCCAAGTTGGTTAGGAATTACCAACGAGACTTGATTTTGATCATTATGTTGCAAACGAGAATTGCATATACACTAATACGATAAACATATTTGAGATTTTCCCCTAATGTGGGGACAACAATATGGGTCACAGCAATGGCAGAAAACGATGTGCCGATGTCTAGAAAAAAGGGGGAGGTGTTACCGGCCCTATTAGCAACACTCCCGGTCTAGACACCAATATGTCAAAACTACTCATGTCAGCTCATGAAAATGCAACCGTTGTGGATCTCCAGATCACTGGTTCAAGATTGTCAAGATTCATCCTCAAATCTTGAATGCATACAAAAAGGTACGGAAAATCAATATGAGGACAATAATGTCATCTTTATGATCGCGGATTTCAAAGATTCGGATCTTGCTCTAGCTACCCATGATTTTGGCGTCATTGGTTAGGCATTGATTTTCTTTCTAAGCTATATGTAATAAGACGTCGTATCGATATCCTTATATTACTCGACCTCGATGTACTCACATTAGCGATAATGAATGCCTTGAGATTTTTTCAAAGTTATGAAATTATTCTCCTCTTATGATTCGTATTGATTTACAATTAAGATGTACATTTTTACATCGTTCTTAGAAAAATTGCATATTTACAATCTACATGGTTAGATTGTGCCGTTTTAATCTCTTCCAAGTGAAGATGACGCACGGTTTTTGCATCCTCAAGGAGGATCGCCAACGTGTTTCCGGTTAAGTCTTATACCCTATAACGGATTTTCCATCATCAATTGTTCAACTAGGCTCATCAAAGCTCAGTGTGATGTCTTAGAATTGTCTGAAATTAAGGAGATAGTGGTTTCAAGTGTGTCTCGCACTACCAACCCTCCACGGACATGCCTGATCATACTAACTTGGAGTTACCAAAAGCTTTTGATTTTGGATCCCCCTACGCTATTAAACCAATTGTCGTCTTGCAAAAGGCATTGAAGACTTATCAAAACCGGACAATCATCATCATGATCGAATCCTTTAGGTCTTTTGAGTTAGTTTATGTTCATGTCAGGGAGCTTTTGCTAACTAGTCATGGAATTTACGACCTTAGAAAGATTGAAAGGACTTGATTTTGATCATATACACGTTATTTTGGCTTCAGCTTATGCCCACATGCCATCCGCAAGCTTTCAAGCTTTTCCAATGTCAAATATGTGAAAAACAGCAATTTGTCCATTCTGCACAGTCAACTTCGTTTGAGCTTTATGAACAGCTCCAGATGAAACAGATAGTGAGCTTTATATCATTGTAAAGCTATACAAGTCTAGTTTTCAGAAATTTTTGCGGTTTGTCCATATCTATAGTAACGAAGAAGTTATGGCTATTTTAGTGCGCAAAGGTCATTCTGCGCGGAAATTTATATGCACTTTCGGGATTACAACTTTTTGTAGCTTTTTTCAATCCTTCTAAATGGTTTAAGTGGAACTATTTACTCGCCTATCTACTCCTTCTTGTAGATATGTCTCATAGAGACATTAAGTACTTTGCAGATAGTGGAATTAATTATCCACAACATTCTAAGGAACTGACAACTATCTTTGGATTTGTGCCTTTGTAAATCTTCTATAATTACAATAATTGAATCATACCGGTCATTCAAGGACGTGGTTTAGCTTAAATCTTGATGCCTCATGGAACCATAATCAATGTCACATATGCCCTCTATGCATTGAGAGATAACCAAACCATGTTGAGCTTTAAAAACATTCCTGCTAATAGTTTTCATTTGAAAACACATTGTGAGAATGAACAAAAGTTCTTTTGTGTATACCTTCTCCTGAATGATGACTGAAATGCATCTTAGAGAAGTTTATGAGTCAATCTAGTGGATTGTATGTTATTATGATTCGAATATTGAATCACATGTTGTCGCCAAACATGATATTTGGGATACCGACTCATGTCGACTTTGGTTTGACCAAATCAGTCATCCTGAAAGAGATATAATGGTCCAAATTTTGAGAACTTCTCATGGACATCCATTCTTTCACTCAAAACGAAGACATTTGGGATCTAGCTTCTCCATGAAGTATGATGGTGACGCCATGGTTGTAAATGGCAGCACCCAGGGGACATTGACATCACCCGAACACAGCTCCAACTTCCTGGAGACCGTCCGGTCAATTCCTCAAGCAATTGAAGTGCTCCGGCCTTCCCTCGATGTCTCATTGGCCCCATGCAATGCTCATTGCTCATTTTGAAAACCTATTCTTTAGCTGAAGGAGTGACACCCTCACCCTTCTACGCTAAATGACACAAAAGTGAACATTTCATTCTTACATCAAACTATGTAGATAGATACAACCAACTTGCGGACACCTTTTTATGCTTTATGGTATTGGTTGAAGTGTTAACACAATGATCATGTGTTACACTATTATCTACTACTTATACTTCTATGGGCTCACTACCCATTCTTTAAAGAAGTTTATCGGGATATAAGTTGAAGTGCCTTGTACCCCATGTTAACACGTAATACAGTCTCACCGAGTCTACGATCAAGCAACTTTAGTTTGTCACTCGAACATTATTGATGCGCATCAATTTTTCAATTGCATCTTTGGGCTATACAATATTTTCTTGCAGCTTTATTATTCATCTACGACCCACCATCATTGAATATTGTTGTACTACAGCTCGTGACTTTGTAGCATGATTGACACGAAATTGTAATCCTTGAGCTCAAACAAGATTGAAACGGATCTCCAATCTTTGAGCTCGACTAGATGTTATTTATAGATGCCAAATCGTATTGCCACTGCGCACAATGATGGGTCATTTGAGATGACTAAGTACTTAGGTTGGTTGGATATGAACCTCTAACTATTTAATCTACCTATGTAGAAACCTTTTCAGGAGATCTCTTTTACCGCTATATTGCGGATTGTCACTTTGATGAGACAATATTCCCGCCGTTAGTGAGAGATAAGAACACAAGTGTTCAAGTGGATCAACGTGAATTGTTGTGGTTTGTCCCCACTAAGTCTCATCTTGATCCCAAATGCTTAAAGTGTTATAGTGACTAGATCACATGCTGCAAATATGTCTGCAAGGATTAATGTCCTATCAAGAGGACATGGCGCGACCAAAAGAAATTTGTCTTGGCGCCATCACCATAGATGGTGAAATGGTGACACCATATAGTGGCAAAAGTGGTGTCACAAGGCTGTGTGGCTCCCCAAAAGAAGGGAGACCCTTAGGTTCGATACTTTCTTGCACTAGGAAGAAAGCGAGTTTGGCACAACCTGATCCGTTGATCAGTGATACTCAAATTCGTCTCATGAAGTCTGAATTGTGATTATCGTTGGGGGACACCTCAATGTCAAATCCAATCTATATAGAGATCTCTATAAGTATTACACTAGTGTATATGAGGACTTAGGATAATGAGTCTACTATCGAACCACCCTTCTTTGATGGATATCAACTTAGTTGATTGACCTAATGGAAAGATGCGATCCAACATTGACAAAGAGATAGGTCCTTGGGCAGGTGATGCCGACACCACAAGCTAAACTCTATCAACTATGTCTTTGTTAGATAACATAGTGAGAACAAGAGCTTAGATTTACCTTATGGTGCAAGGTCTCTCACTAACACGCATTGGGGTCGACTACGATGAGATATGCTCTCGTAATGGATGTCATTATACTCCACTACTTTGTCAGTTTGGTAGTTTTCGAATAACTAAACATGCAGTCTATGAACGTAGTCATAATAACATCTCTATGGGATCAGAGATATACATGAATGTCTTAAACAAACTTCATTCATCCGAATCAAGTGGTTCCAGACCACAGGAGCACGCATTTGCTAAAGGTATTGGAACACACATGGACTCTACTTGATTTGGAAGGGATATGGTGAATTATGCCTTTGCGTGTTCATTCCAGATTTACATGGACTCTTGATTAAATAAGAGATGCCATTATGTATCAAAAACATCCGAAGTTAGAATGAAAATGATCTTGGGAAGACACGGTCTCGATAAGGCACTCGATGACTCTATTGATGATGATTTTCCATCAATCGGTTTAGCCGCTCTATAACTAGTATGGCCTACATATACTCCCATGATTAGTCAAAGTCTTTGCTCTAAAGAAAGATTTGTTGTTTTATCAAAATCAAGATAACAAATATGTGTTAAGAGATGAAATTCTCATCTAAGTACAATAAGCCGCATCAATGTACTCAACACAATACAAAAGACTTGACATCTCATTCGCTATGAAAAGTTGTAAAGGTAAGTGTAGCTATACGCCCACACAATGCCAATGTAATGACAGTAACTCATTTTTCAATACTTAATGGTATGAAAGGTTGAGGCTTATTATATCCCTACATAAGAAAGACACATCAATAGTGAAATCAAAATCTGCCAAGTTTCATAGGTCAACTTCCATGGGACCTACATGAAATCTCACTTACTGGTAAATGGTGAAATTGGTACTATTGGAAAGGTTTATGTGTCTACTTTCCAAGGAAATCAACCATTTGATCATATCTATCATATTGAGTGAGTTATGACAGTTTTCGTAACATAGGACGAATACGTCCGAGAATCTGATTTTGGCAAAACAGTCATCTTTGACTGGACTTTGTGAACAGCTCCTGACGAACCAAAATGTGTGTAATATACAGTTGAAAATAAAAATGAGTCTAGTTTCCAAAACCGTTTACGGTTCGTTCGTATGTATTTCTTAGAGGAAGTTACAGCTGTTCTAGTACCTAAAGGTCATGCTACATAGAAATCTGATTTCTTGCACAAACTTATGCTTTGAGTTCACAAGCGGCCTTCCCCTCAAGATCTAAGTAGAAAAGATCATTTGAGGACAATACTGCATGATCTAGTTAATCATTGCCTAATGCCACATTTGAAGACATGCTAAGTTATTGAAACTTCCGTAACTAGAAAGAATCGGAAATAGCCCTATGATTGATGTAAAAGATTAGGGAGAGGTGCAAACTTCAAGGGGAGTATAGCATATACATACATGTCACTATCAAATGTGAGAGGTGCGTTGTACTCTTTTTCTCCTACAATCAAGGTTCAGTTTTTCTCCCACAGAGTTTTTGTGACTTGACGAGGTTTTTGACAAGGCAACAAATTAGCACAATCGGCATATCAGCGCGCGGCACAAGAGGGAGTGTTCCAGGATATTCTGTATTTTTCTATATATTTTTTATGTATGTCTTGGTCTTATGTCATTATAATATGTAGTTTGACTAGATCTATGTATTCATTATCATTATCATATTAATATTATGTAATTCCCTATATAAAGTGTTCATATCAATAAATAAGATGATAATTCTCTATTCTCTTACTATCTCTCTTTTTTTCTACACTTTACCCTTAATCAGTCATGAAATTATTGAGACCTAAATGGTAAAAAGTCCTCATCCTGAAAATGATATCCGTCGACAATTGATATAACTACATTAATGTATGTGTAGAATGAAGTTCACAAAAAAGATGCAAGAAACAATCTTTGTTTTGTATCGTTGGCCTCATGATTGGATATAATGGTTTTGGAGAACCAATATATGATAAATTGCAAAAGACACCACCACCACCCCCCAACCCCAACACACACACACAACTATGTTACAGAATAGCATGAATGCAGTCAACAGTGGCTGATCTAGTTTCAAATTTCTAATAGTGAAAAAAAGAACAAGGTTCCCAGGAAGGAGTGAGGTGCCGATAATTGTATGCCAATGAATGAATGAATCATGTGATCAGTTAGAAGCCGTAGGGAAAGTAGATAAAGCACCAGCGGAGTAAATTGTCGCATGTATTGGATCTTTGTAGTTTTGGAAGAAGGGCATAGTGGTTTTTCGGAATATTCAAGAGTAAATTTTCCATAATGAATTACATATTTGTCTACAAGTCATTTTTTCAGGTCGATACAAAAGAACCACTACAAAACATGTCTAAAACAAGTTCATTCATCCTCTTGGCTACGCAACCTAGCAAGCTTGTTAGTGACAACAACATCAAGCGGGGCAGCTCTCTCAACAATTTCCTTCCTCTTCCTTGTGGAGATGTTGTGTGCAGGCACAATAGGTCCTATTGTGCATCATCAGAACTTCCAGCTCCTTGACATCGTGGACAACAAACTTCTTGAAATGATTGGGAAGATAATGGCGAGTCTTCTTGTCAGAACCATAACCAATTAGGCATGAGAGTAACTCCCTTGAGCATTCTCCATACACAAGAGTAGATACCCTTAGGCCTCCTCCAGTTGGTCTTGACGCAGATATTGCGGTCGCTCTGGGGCAACTTGAACTGCTTGACCCTCCTCTTCACGGTCACCTTCTTCAACAACAGAACCGATATTTTCAACTCACCTCCTTGGGGTTTAGCTCGGCGGCAATTGGCTCAAGGCATAGTGGTTTGGATGTTCAATAGCATACTAGAGTTGGCAAGAGGTCAATCCCAAGTATTTAAATGACTGGAAGCGCTAACTTTAGCATTCAATGGTATGCCAATATCTTCTGGTGGTGGCTCTATAATGCTAATCGACAATTGCAATGGACCCAAATGTGTCAACTACTCAACTATGATACCATTATGAGGTGGCTCTATCCTCATCAATCCAGTGCACGAAAAAAGAATAGATATGTACCCAAGATTTACTGTCATGAAGGATCGAGGGAAAGTAATGTTGCTAAAGCATAACTAGCCTGCAATTGGGGGTTTTAGATCCAACTGAAGAAGATCAGCCAGTCTTTGTTTTTCGGATCCAACCTTAACTGGCATGAAATGTGCAGTGATCTCATTAAGTAGAATCTTTTCGTTGCAAGCCTCATTGTTCCTAATGTACTTGAGAAAACTTCCAGGGGAGCACTTATTTGCATGCTACCAGTAATCTCCACAAGAACAAACCCCATTTTTAAACTGATGGAACCTTGTAGTATCTCTCAGAATGATTTCTCTTTTCTCAATTGCTGATATATACTTGATTGCATGATGGCAGTCCCCACATACTCTCAAGTTTTTGAAAATGCGGATCAGCGTCCCTGAAGGCACGTGTATAAGCCCGAAAGCAATTGCTATTTTTTCACTGTGCCATAGTAGCAGCTGCTGTTTCTGCTCTTCCCCAACATCATGTAATGCAAATTCAAGATCTGGAACATAGCCTGCCAACTTCATTTTCTGATCCAGCTCAGACAGTTTTCTGTGAATAGATGCCAAATCTGGGTGAGCCCTGTCACCTGATCTGAATTCATGGACTACACTCTTGACCTCAATCCAACTGTAGCCAGGTGTCTTCACAACCCTATTTTCTTTCATTGATCGCCTGACCTTCGCCACAAGGTCCCATCTATGTGTTGCAGCATATACATTAGCAAGCTGAACATAACCTGCTGCACTTGTTGGATCAAGATCAAGCAATTTCTCAGCAGCGAACTCAGCTAACTGTAAGTTCTTGTGCACCCGACAGGCACCCAACAGAGTTCCAAAAATAGCAGAATGTGGTTCAAATGGCATTTTCTTTATCAATTCTACAGCTTCATCAAGCTTACCAGCACGACTAAGCAGGTCTACCATACATTTATAGTGCTCTGGCTTAGCTTCGACTTGATACTCTGGTGCCATGGTATCAAAGCATTGAACCCCAAGGTCTACAAGTCCAGCATGATTGCAAGCCATTAACACAGACACAAATGTGATCCAATCTGGTTTGACTCCCTCATTCCTCATCTGGTCAAACAAACTGAGAGCTTTTAAACCTTCCCCATGATGAGCATAGCCAGCAATCATTGCATTCCAAGTAACAACATCTTTTCGTGTCATCTCAATAAAGAACTTCCACGCATCCTCCAAATTCCCACACTTACAATACATACTAACCAATGCAGTTCCTGAAGTTGTACCATTATATAATTCAAACTTATATAGTAGCTGATGTACTTGCCTGCCCATTTGCAGCGCCGACAGGTTGCTACAACCCAGTAGAGCACTACTCAAACTTGATGCATTTGGTCTCACCCCATATCCAATCATTTTTCTGAAAAGCTTCAAACCCTCTTCAGCTCGACAGTTTTCCACATACCCCGCAACCATAGCATTCCATGTCACTAAATTTTTCTCAGGCATCTCTCTAAACAACTTCTCAGCCACTCCAATCTTCCCAAACTTCATATACCCAGTAACCATAGCCGTCCATGCCACAACACTCTTAACCGGTGCAAGCTCAAACCACTTCATCGCCGAGTCCAAATCCCCACATTTCACATACCCCGAAACCAATGCACTCCACGAGACACTGTTCTTCTCTGGCATCAATAAAAACAACTTCTGTGCTTCCCACATCTTCCCGTTCTGAGCAAAACCCGATATCATGGTATTCCAAGACGCAATGTCCTTAACCGGCATTGTACCAAAGAACTCCATAGCAGACCCAACACCAAGATTACGTAAATAACAAGCCAACATACTATTATACGAGCAAGCGTCTGGTTCAGGAATTTTATCAAACAGTTGGCGGGCTTCTTTAACTTTCCCTGGAATTTTCACAAACCCGGCTAAAATCGAGTTCCAACTGGTTGTGGTTCTTACAGTCATTTTATCAAACACCTTAAGTGCAGAATCTAAATCCCCGGACCGAATGTGGCTGGTGATCAACTTATTTGACTTAATGACAATGCGAAATTGGTGGTGATCAAAGTGGTTAGACTCATTGCAAAGTTGGGTTGGTGAAACCAGGTGGGTTTTGTGTGGAGGAATGGCTTGTTTGGTTTGATTGGGTTGTGGGTGGTGGGTTTTGACGGTGGAGAGGGAAGAGGTTTGGTTTTTGGCGTTGGGGAAAGTTGTGAGAAGCAGTGAGGGCTGTGCTCTTGTGCTTCTTCTGAGAGATGTCATGGTATCTCTCAAGCAATTGAGAAGAGCATGACTTCAATCAGTTCAATGACATGAGGAAGTTGAATTTGTGAGTCTGGGAATTTGAGTTCTCAAATTTTAAATTTTAAAAGGGAGGAATATATATTGTGGACTAATGTGGAGGCAAAAATTGGAACAAAAATATTTGAAACAAAAAAATTCCGTTGCCGGGACTTGAACCCGGGTCTTTCGGGTGAGAGCCGAATATCCTGACCAACTAGACTACAACGGAGTTGTAACTCAAGACTCCCTTTGTTCCAATTCAAAGGAAGCAGGCTTAAGTTTAAGTCGGTTCTTACTTTGCTAAAAACTTGAAGGCTTGAAGCTAATTACTTTTACATCTTCAGATTATGATCTTCTTGAATTAGTGGAAGCCAAATCATTATAGTCTTAGCTGTGGATTAATATGTGCGAAGGTATGTTTACTTTCTAGATGGTTATATACTATATATAACAGCAATGTTGATTTTAATATGGTGCTTAAGAAATTGCATTTTGAGATACTTGTGGGGGTATTTGCTCGACTTTATGCAGCTTATGTAATCCAAGGGAGGGATGCACGGGTGGGTTGGGGTTTGCTGCAGCCCACCTCTAACATTTTAGAAAGAAAAAAAATTAGTAATGTAGTATAAGTTCCAACACCCTAAAATACATAAGAAAAAAAAATTGAATTATGGAGGCTTCTAAATTATGTTAGATTACGGTTGAATCAAAGACTAAAATTTCGTCTACCAAAGATATTTCAACGATCTAAAAAATAGATATTTCGATTGAAATATCAAAAATTAAAATTTCAAGGGAAAATAAGGAAAGATATTGATATTTATGAAACGTATTAATATGCGTGCGCGCGCACACACAGATATACACACACACACACACGGAGCTGTTCAGAGGCGGATGTCCGCATAGTCTTTAAAGGGCGGATATCCCTTCGTTCTCCACCCTCCGACGCTGACGACGGCGCGCCTCCACCCCAGAAGACTCCATCAGTGTCCCCTACCACTTTTCCTCACCGGTGAGTCCGTTCTTTTCCAGTTTTTCGACGAGATCGATCTTGTTTAAAATTTTGGGTGATCTTGCTGGAAAACTGGAAAAGAACGGACTCGCCTGAAGGTGGAGAACAAAGGGACATCTGCACTTTAGGTGTAACGCCCCGTACCCAATTTTACCTATTTACTAGATATTCTACGAGTTACTGAGGAATTTAATCGTGCTCAGTAACTTAGTAAGTTAACACTTGAGTTTATTTGCGAGTTCTTCTGGAAATGTCAAATTCTTCTTTTAAGGTCTCAGTGTCGTAATTTGCATCGACACGGGTTCTCCGGTGCTTTCGGTTTATTTTCAGAGTTTTGAAATATTTTCTATGATTTATTAAAGGTTTGGTAAAAGAAATTAATTTTTTAAGAATAGAATAACTTATTTAATCCTGGCCGTCTGATCGAGTAGGGTTTCGATGTTAACCGTTGGTTTAGGTATAAAGGAAAAGAGGGGGTTGCTCGGTCAAGCACCCAGACTAGGGCGTTGACCCGAGCTCCGGCCTCTCCCTTCTCTCTCTTTCTTCTCCGTCATCCCCCACGCCGGATCGTTGTCGTCCGGCCACCTCTGGCGACGAGACCACCACCAATCTCTTCCTCTCCTACTCCTCTACAAAACCCGGTCCATGGATCACACTTTCATCTTGATTCGGTGGTGATCGATCGAAGGAAAACTCGACTGTGTTCACCGGTTTCCAGCGTTTTCCGGCGAGTTCATCGGGCACCGATGGTATGTCTCGGTTCACCTTTCTCTTCTCTTCATCTATGTGCCTTTGTTTCATAAAATCGAACCCTAATCTGAAAATCCCTTTTCTTCTCTTTTCTGGGTTTCGAGCTCCTAGCTCCGGCGACCTGCGTTCGGTAGTTTTCGGCGAGTGTTTCGGGTTTTGGTGAGTCCTTGAAGCCTAGTGAGGAGTCCGGTGGGACCTTGGAGTGACTTGTGGAGCTGCGGTCATCGAACTAGACCAATGCAGAGACTTGGTGTGTTTGGCTAGAGAGAACCTGAGGTGATGTGGTGCTGTTTCGGTGGAGGTGGCGACTAAGGCAGCAGCTGGAATGTTTGGAAGTACTGCAAGTTAAGTGTTGGCAAGGAAGAGCTCCTGGATTCGTGTGTTGGGTGAGCAGATGGTAAGGCTTGATCTCTAATATTGTGAAGCTACTGTGTTGTTGTTGTTATGTTGTGGTTGGTTGGTGTTTGATTTAGCTCTTTGGTTGGTTGTCGAGAACTAGGTGAATCGGAGTTATGGGGAGGCTATGGCCATTTCCCGGCAGACTATTCCGGCAAGCTGCTGGAATCCGGTGAGGGATTCGGGTGAAAGCAGTTTTTCCGGGATTTGGGTGAAAGCAGTTTTCCGGCATGAGCCTGTGAGGTAGTTTTCGAGGGCATTCTTTCTAATTCGTATTGTAGTTCCAAAAAGAGAAAATTCGAGTTGTAATCGGAAGACGTGCTAAGTTAGGAAAGTTCCTTTATAGAAACTTTCCATTTATGGAAACCCTTTTGGGTGCCCATAGTAATTTGGTGGTTTTCCAGATTAAAGTGATTCATATATTTTTGAGTTAACGAAATTGCTTTAGTTGATTAATCAAAATCGATGTTCATCAAAACGAATTATTAAGCGATGTCTAAGTGTCTAACTGTTAGTGAGACGTATAGTGAAAATGAGATCGAATTGTTAAGTCAAAGGTTGAATTGGAAAACGTTGAGCATCGTTAGTTGGTCAATCCTGGTCAACCTAAGAAACCCTAGTGAAACTTGGTAAGAAGACGAGGCAATGCATGGTTATTTCAAAGTTCGGTCCAATTGATTTGTTCTATAACTTATGGTCAGGCGTGGGATTGACTCAAGGACTTGGATATTTGGAGGCAGTGCTCGAGGAGTGTCCCGAGCAATGGAAAGCTAAAGTACTTCGAGTGGAGATATTATTTACGATTTATGTTTGATAATGAAATCTCATTTATAATTATGGATTTGAGAATATTTTTATGTGTGAGACACGTCATCGAGTTTTATTTTAATTTCTATGATAATTTTCAAGTACGGTTGGGAACCGTACCATTCTCATGATCTTGGGGAAGTTTTATGGATTTAAGTATTTTCGTATGTTTTTAGTCACCATGCTATAGGATCACTCATATTTCATTTCTAGTTAGCCTTTATTAGCGGTCCTCACCATAGGTGAGTCGAGCGCTTAGCGTGGGACGCTACTATAGCCTGGGAGGCACCGATCGGAGCCTTGGAGGCTCCTGTTACATAGTGATATCTCTTCACCTAGTCTTATTTTTCTCATTTATGTAATTGGTTAACCAGCGGGGCTGGTTATCTTTTCTGACAAGATTTCTGTATTTGATTAACCAGAGGAGCTGGTTTGTTTATTTTTACAAGATTCTGAATTTAAAGTTAAATGTTTATTAAAGTTGCGTGCATCAAGGTTTTAAAGTTTAAATGTGGGAAAGTATTAAAATTACATTTTTGTTAAATTATTTAATTTATTTTTGTCCACTCACTCTAACGTTTTAAATTACTTTCTCCTGGGCCGTTCGGTTTCAAATGCCCAGTTTGCAGGCTAAGTTTATTTGAGGTCGAGCGTCCAAGGAGTCGAGGCATAGTCAGAGGCAGCTTCTGCTTATTCTTTATTCATTGTTTTTCTTTCATTCTAAGATGTGCTCTGATAATCCAATTAGTAAATTATTAAATGTCATTGTTGTTAGTTGTGGGATTATTTTGGATTAGTATTTTAATTTGGGAGATGTGATGAACTTGAGGGAGCAGGAAGGCTCCATGAGTAAAAGGTTAGAATATGATTTTAAAAGTGTGTTTGCAGGTGGTTTGAAGAATGGTTGTCTATTTTTAAGGGAGGTTATACCGAATTTCCGGTAGCATCTCATTTGGAGGTGATCCCCACATGGTTTATTTAGGATTTCATGGTTAAATTTAGGGTGGGTTCTGACATTAACGCTAGTGCGGACATACGCCTCTGATCGGGTCTACATATATATATATATATATATATATCCAAAACTAAAAGGATAAGAGGTTTTAAGAACCTTGGCTAAAGACCCTAAAGACTATCTCACTCACTCTGCTCCGCTCTTACCTCACCTGGGACTTAATATTTGGACATGAACTTATTGTTTGGTTGGAGAGAAGAACAATCTTAAAATGAGATAAGGAAAAGAAAATAAAACCAAAAATCCTTGAAATTAAGAGACAGGAATCAAAACTCTTCACTAAATAAGTATAGAAAATAGATCAACTCAAGATCCATTCCTAGGTAGTAGTCCGTCACCTAGGGATTAAGAAGTTTAATGAAAGAACATTTGATAACCTTCAGAGCCAATCCTAGACGGTAGTCTACCACCTAGGGTTGGAGACTTGTAATGATTAACTATATCAGGCCGTTTTGGCTCTGATACCAAAGATACGGAAGCATAACTAAAGACTTGTAAAACAAAACATTTGATTAATGAACTTGAATAAGGAGTTTACAACTTACTGATTTAAATCAATGCATGAGTAGCAAGAGTCGGGGCTCTCTATCTTAAATTTAAGTTTTACTAAGGAGAGAGAAGGAGGAAGAAAAAATGAAGCATGTCTTACAATGAAACCGGAGGCTTCTATAAATAGAAATTACTGTTTATAAATAGTAACTTGTCTGTCACAGGTTTATTGTTGTTGAATAGTGACTTGTCTGTCACGGGTTTACTGTTGATGAATAGTAACTTGTCTGGACTTTGTTTTGACTAGAATCCAACATATGAGTCTTGACTATTTTCATAATCAGCCCACCTGGTTGGTTGACTGAGAGAACTTTGACAACTATGTGATGATGATGATTCTGATGGAGAGTGTTCTCCTTTATCGTCTGTGGATAAACTAGCCGCTTGTTTTAATAATTGCTTGGCCAATTCCTATAATTCATTTGCTTTGGAGAATGAGGATGAACTGGAAACTTTGTTCTTAGACGAGGATGGTAACTGAGGAGTTTGAGGTTTTGACTGGATCGGAGATGCTGGCTGAATAGAGATTGGAGCTTTTGAACTAGATGAAATGACTGAAAATTCTTCACTAAATTGGGACAAAACTCTTTCAGAATAGAATTTATCCCACCATTTGACTAAGAGTTGTCTTAAGACCATATGATCTTCATATTCAATTTTATATTGTCATTTGAAGATTCAAGAGATTTTATATTTGACCATGAATTAGAGAGTGGGGGGAAACCTTTTCTCGTATTCTGAAAAGACCATGACTGAAGCAAATTTGGTGACTGCATTCTGGAGTTCTGAGGGCAGAAGATTAAAAGGGCATCCGTGATTATTCCACCAATCACCAAACCACATATGGAATTGGCGGTTGAATTTTTTATCAAAATTGAGAAACCATGAATGAGAAAAATCTTCTGTTTGGTAGAGGAAGATTTTACTCCATGCTTCAATGTAATCATGATAAGTAAATGTAATAGATTCTAATTGGTGAGGAGTAGAGGGAGAATCAACCCATTGCGATTGTCAAGACCCGCCCCGAATTTCACCCCGAAACTCGAGATGAGTCATGCGGGGACCACCTCCAAGAAAAATTTACCGAAGACTCGGCAAACCTCCTTGAAAATGGACAACCCTAACTTATAAGAATTTAAGAACCACCTTTTTACTCCAAAATAAATCTTCTGCTACAACCCAAAAGTAGTCAGAATATAACACACAAGAATTCCAACAGTATTCAGAGCTACTAAAAATAAAATAATACACAGCGAAAGCTAACAAACCCATAGTAGATTAAACAGGTAACCTACTGGCGAAATGTAGCAGATAGATGGGTGACTATGCCTCGACGTCTCCTTCTAGACCTCACGCGAACTCTGCAGACTGGGAATTTTTAAAAACGAAGAGCCCAGGGGAAAATATTCAACACGTCAGAGTGAGTGGAACAAAACGATTCCGACAACAAATAAATATTTCCCCAATAATGCTTTCAAAGAAAACGCTTCATCAGCTGCAAAAACAAAAGCTTCACTGGAAAGATTCTGAACTGGGGTCTAGCCTGGCTAGACTCCCAAACTTTAAGAAATTTCCTCTCAGGGTAGGATATTATATATTTTAGTATGTATGTACACTCGCCTAACTCTTTGTACGATATCTATGAACAACTCGAAAAATAGATACCATACAAAGCTACTACGCTTGCGTCTAACGCTCACGTCACCCCATACTGAAATTGTACCTCATACTGGGATACGTGCTTACTCCTTGTACGAAATCTATGAATGAATACGAAAATAGAAAGTCGCACAGGGCTACGACGCTCGCGTTTAACGCTCATGTCACCCCATACCGGAATTGTATCTCGGTATGGGGGGAAATCATGTATAGCTAGCTAGCATTTAATCATACACATATTATTCTCATATAAGAGTATAATCACCGAAATTCTCAATTTCAGGAAATATCCAACAACAGAAAATCATTCAAAACGATAAAGCATTTCGAACACATTAATTAAATCAAAGGTCCACTCACAGGGTAGGCCTAAGCCTAATGTCGGTCGGAGGTCTCTTCCGCTCGAGCCTCCTCACGTCCTGTTCCAAATAAATAAAACCTTAAATAAAACACCGAAACTTACAGCAAAACATGCATAAATAAATATGCTTCGCGCGCTCAACCAAGCCTAACACTCCAAAATCTTGAATCCACTGCTAACCTCAAAACTCCACAAATTTTACCGACATCCTCAAAATCACCTTCCACCAAATAAAATCCAATGGCCGGATTCTAACTTAATAATCCGCCAAAAATACCAAACTTCAACAATTCTCAAACCTATCCAAAACTCCTCCAAAAATTCTAAAACTTATTTCATTAAACTCCTCACATTTTTCCCCACCAAAAACATTTTCTCTGTGGCGGCGCCGGCGACCAACTCCGGCGACCTCCGATGCTCCCTAAAATTTGGCAGCATCTTCCTCTCAAACTCCTCTACAACATTTCTAACTATCACAAACTCCAATTCTAAGCCTAACCATGCCAATCGAACGAAAATACACAAAAAAACCCTAGAATTTCAAATACCGATTTCTCCTTACCTAGCTCGAGATGGAGGGAGCCCTTTGGAGGGATTGAAGCACGGGAGGAGGGCTTTCTTTTGAGCCAATGCTCGCCAGCTATGGCGGCCGGAGGAAGGAGTTCTGGGGAGAAAACTCTTCCCGGTAGTCGGACCTTTCGGCGGCCTTTTCTCCCTCACGGCGGCGCTAGAAGGGCTGCCACCGGTCAAGAATTGAAGCTGGGACGGATACCGATCGATCGGGACCAGCACGGCGGTCTGGGGCGGCCGGACGGCGATGGGCGGACGGATAGAAGAAACGGGCAGAAAACGGGTCGGGGAGAGGGAGAGAGAGGGCGCGCGGGCGCGCGGAGAGAGAAGGAAAAAAAGAAAAATTGGGCTTGGCCCGATCCGGGTCCAAGTCCTCTAATATACCCAAACCAAAACTTTAACACCCCAAAAATAATACCCCAATAAAATTATCTTTTACTAGCAAAAATTACCATTTTTACTGTCGTCAAAATTTCTTCCTTAGAATAATCCCACAAAATAATCGTCTCCTACACCTCTCTGGGGATCGATTATATTTTACACTTAATGACGAACATGGTAAAATTCTTATTACCACTATGCCACTAATAAATGTAAAAATTAAGGATCGGGGCGTGACAAATATATGAAATGATACAGATTATGTAAAGATAATGGTATAATATGATCATGAATTGGTTTAATAGATAATTACTGGGTTTTGAACAAAATGTCTTTATAAAATGCTAAGGATTTACCTAGAATGTAATGAGTATTTGGGCCAAAATAACTTTTTACTAAGGAGATGAAATTTTTACGATGACTCAAAGAGGGTTTAATATAAAACAGGAACTGTTCGGCCATGTCAAAGTAAGGGGATGATCTTTTTATAATTGACTGTAGGGTTTGATGAGGAATCTGTTTTGTATGGATCATATTGGTTTACTAAAGCTGACTGGTAATTGGGTTTAATCAGACTGAGAGTGCTATCAAGAGCACTATACTGGTTGACTAATGAAATGGGAGAATGACCTGCATAGGGAACTATGCTAGGGTTTGATTCAGGTGATTCTTTCTTAACTGAGGGAGGTGACTTAGATACTGATTTTTCAGGATTTCTCCCTTTGGATGAGCTGGGCTTCATGTTTTGGTGCGCTGTAGAAATTCACGAGTTAGGAAATCTGGTATATGGTTGTCACTTCCTTTAATGAATGCAATTTCAAAATCAAAAATACTTAAGATTGCTTGCCAACGGGCAAAGATTTGTTTGCTAGCAATGTTTTGAACAACTTTTTCTAAAACATCTTTTGCACTTTTACAATCAACTCGGACTAAAAAATTTTGATTTAATAAATCATCTTGAAATTTACTAATACATAATACAATTGATAAAGTTTCTTTCTTGATAGTACTATAATTTGATTGGGCTGGGTTCTAAACCCCAGAATGAAATCGAACAATTTGTTCTGAAAGATTGGGAGAAACTTGTTGTTTGAGGATACCTCCATAACCAATTTCAGAGGCATCGGTTTTTACTATTTTATAGGAATCAGAGAGAGGGATATACCTAAGCATTGTAGGGTTTTAACATGACTTTTAATTTCTTTAACTAAGGACGTATGAATTGATGTTCAGGGGGGAGGATTTTTTTGTAATCTATCAAATATAGGTTTGCAGTGTTTCATAAGATTTTTGTAAAAATCGACTACATAATTTAAAGATCCTAAGAATCTTTGCAATTGATTTTTATCTAAAATGACATTTGGAAATTTATCAGCAAATTGTATTGCTCTATTTATGGGTCTACTTTGGAGTTGGTGAATGTTGAATCCAAGAAAACAAATATTAGTTTGAAATAATTTGATTTTTGAAACAGAAACAACTAAATCATTATTCTTTATTATTAAAAATAATTGGTGTAAATGTTTCCAGTGCTGGTCAATTGATTGTGAAAAGAACATGACATCATTAATGTAGACGATGAAAAATGACGTCTATAAGGGTTGAAAATATCATTCATTATATTTTGGAATTCACTAGGTGCATTCTTTAGGCCGAAAGGCATAACATTTCATTCATAATGGCCAAAAGGCGTGACAAATGCAGTTTTGTATTTGTCGTCTTCACTGATTTGGATCTTCTAACAGCCTGATTTCATATCAAATTTACTAAAGATAACAGATTTGTTTAATCAATTGATGAGATCTCGTTTGTTGGGAATAAGATACATGATCCATTCCAACACTGTGTTAAGAGATTTATAATTAATAACTCATCGAGGAGTTCCTCTTTCGAGTTCAGCATTTTTCTGAACATAGAAAGCTGGGCAAGACCAATGAGATTTACTATGCCGAATAATGTTTTTGTTAAGTAAATCATTAATCTCGTTTTTAAAGAAATCCATAATTTCATTACTCATTTAGATTGGACGAGCTTTAGTATGGATATTTTTCTCATTAAATCCATTGATGTAAGGAAGAGAAAAAATATGTTTTTTCCTATGCCAAAAGGCAATAGGGCAGTAAGGATATCCGAACATATTTCTTTTATAATTTTTTCTATAAAAGTTTTGATTTTTTGCTGAAGAGAAGGATTTTGGAGTTGATTTTCAATTATTTTAAAATTAATTTCTTCTTGAAGAAAGGCCATTTGTTTATTTTTTCCTTCAATGCAACTAATGGTTTTTGAAATATTATTTTCTTGGAATGCTTTTAAAGTATGGATTTCAGGATTAGAAAGAAAAACAAATTTAACTGGTTCATTAAAAGGATAGGTGATAATACCATTATATTCGGTTGTGAAGGGATAAATTAAAGTAATGAAAGGAAGTCCTAAAATTACTTTATCAGTTAAATTTTTGACCAAGACAAATGGAGTTTTGAAACAGACATTGTTCTGACATATATGTGCTTTAGGGATTTCGTAGTTAATAATATCCATTTTTGCTCCATTGGCTTAACGTAATGACTCTTTTGTTTTTTCAAAATATTTTGAAGGTATTAAGCCTTCTTAGATGCAATTAAGGTCTGCATCGGAATCAATAAGGACTGTTATTGTTAATTGGAAATCTTTTATTTTGAGTTGGATAGTGATGTACCATTTTTTAAGTTGGGTTTGGCGTATGATACTAATAGTATTGTTTTCAAAAGTTTCAGCTTTACTGGGAACTAATTTGGAAAAAGATTTTCAGGAGGATCCTGTAATTTATGAAATTGATTATTTATTTTGAGTAAGTTTAATTCTTGTTTAATTTCTTTATTGTCATTCATAAGTTCTAAATGTGTTTGCTGTAGGGTATGTATTTGACACTTAATTGTTTTTACTTAATGTTGCAAATCTTGGATTGTTATTTCTCTTTTACTAGTAGAAAATTTATCAAAAGTTGTGGTAAGGATAATTTTTTGTGAGGGAAGATTAATTATATTTTCTTGGGTAATTAATTTTTTAAATTTTTTAAGGTATTCAGCTTTAAGTTCAGGATTATCTATTTTACATATTAAATCAATTAATAGTTCTTCTTACTCTTCCTGTTTGGAAAGAACATTGATTGTTTTACAATCACATGCATCCTTACACCCAAAAGTAATATCTGAGGAAAAATGTTCATCAAATTCATGGGAAGAAGATTTCATCAATGTGATGTCATATTCAGTCGATCATTTCATTTTCTGAATCAGTATTTCGTAATTTTAATGTTTGTATAAGTTTTTCTTTTTCTTCTTGACTGATTTTTAATTGCTTAATTGTATTTTTAATTAGACAATTATTTGTAAAGTGACCGGTCTTATTGCATTTAAAACATATAGTTTTACATTTATCGAAAGATTTGTTTTTCAGTTGACGATTTGGTTTTTTTGACCAATTTTTATGAAATTTATTTTTGGAATAAAAGTTGTTTGGTTCAAAATTGCTTTTATACGGTTTAAACTTTTGTTTTGAATGATATGGAATAAATTTATTGCTTGTTTTTTTTCTTCTAGAAGGAGGTAAGAAGGGTAAGCCATATTGTTCACAAAAATTTCCTAGTTCATATTTAGCTGTTTTCTTATCTGATTTCATTTAAGCATTTAGTTTCATATCTATACACATTTTTAACCCTTCTTTTTGGATAACTGTAACTATATTTCCATAAGTTAAAGAATCATAGTTAATGTGACATGTTTCATTACTAAGGACTTTCCTGATTTTATGAGCAAATAATTTTGGGAGACCATTTATGAATTTTTCTTTCTAAAAGGGTTGGTTACTATCTTCTCTAAGCATAACTAGGGAAATGAATACATCTTTATACAATTTGAAATCACTTAAGGTAAGACATCTAAGGTTACTGAGTTGATCATGAATTCTGGAAGTAATATGACTAGGGGTACCTATGAAATGTTGGAGTGATTGTGTAAAATAATGTGTTAACAGCATCAGAAATCCATGTTACTATGCGTTCGTCGAAGATGAGAGTCTCATCTTCATCACGTTTAATGACATGTTTAATGGATGATCTAGAATCAGGAGTGAGTTGTTTTTCCCACCAGGAATGAAGCATTCTTGTAAATCCTATGGAAAGTATGTCAATGATTTCGAGCTGACTGAAATTATGATTAGTAACATAGCTATTTGCTGTCATAGACATGTGATGTAATTTATTTAAAATTTATTATTCTGATAAATTATCAATGTTCCATTCATAAGTTTTATCGGAAGAAACTGAGAATTGATTATTAAGGTGATTACTAGGTTGTATATCTATAGGGAGATGACGTTCTGTCCAAGTTTTAAAAGGTCTTTTCTTTGGATGAACAATTCTATCTATTTGTAAGGTTTGAAGTATTTGGTTTAATTTTGTAATTTGGCTAGTGTTACTAGAATCGCTATCAGATGAAGTAGATGAAGAGGTTTTTTGGATATGAATTACTGCAATTCTACTAGATCCAAGTGTTTTAGTTTTTAATTTTTCTAACATCCGTTCGATATTTTGAATGGAAGAAGTAGGATTGATTGTAGGTTTATTCAGTTCACTGAAATGAACTAAAAACGTTTCTGGTTTGGGTTGAGGTAGAATGTTAACTTTAGAGGATATGTTATCAACTTTTGTTTCTATTTTATCTAACTGGACTTCTATGGTTACTAGGATCTGGTTTGTGTAATTATTTTGTTCAATAATTTTTTTAGTTTCTAGGTTGATTTTCTTAGTCTCTAAATCTTCTACAGCAATTTTAAAAGGTGAGACTATGATCGGACTGTTAAGATGATCAATTATTATTGTTTCGACATGACGATGACTAGAAAAGACCGAGCTAGTGGAGGTTTTCCATTTTGCTTTTGTTAATGTTTGAACAATTTTTTGGTTGTTTAGTTGATCAAAAAAATCAAGAAAAAATATTTCAGATTTTGTTTCAAGTATAAATGCTTGCCAATCATGAAATAATTGCTTTCGTTGAGTCATAAAAGGATACTTCATCATATAGAGGTTTCTTCTAAGGATATTTTCTTGTGATTCAAGATGTTTATCTAATCTAGGATAATTGATTACGAAAGGTTGGGTAAGTGTACTTAATTGAGGATTTAATGGGGGAGTAACTAAAAAATCAGAAATTGTGGGAGAAGCTTGATCTTTATCTGTGACTGAAATATTTTGAGTTTCATAATCTGTATAATTTGGGTAACTAACTTGAAAATTAGTTCTGATGTTTTTAATTTTGAGATTTTGCAATTCATCTTCTAATTCATTAATCTTAATATTTTTAATTTATTCTTTATCTATATCATAATCTTGTCTAGACATTGTTTCAGCTGTAGTGGAACCAGCAAATGAGTGTCTAGCAGTTGCGAAAGAATGTCTAGAAGAATTTCATATTTCTTGAATTCTTGAGTTTTGATTTATCCTTGAATTTTGAAAATTAATTCTTACTGTGTCATCATTAAACTATTGAATACAGTCTAAATTAGCAAGACTATGTTGTGCATTGGATGGGTGGTTCTCACTAGTGAGAAACCATTCAAAAGGAAGATGGACATCTGACCATCTAATTGTATGTGGAAAACTAATATTGGCGTTTTCTTCACTGCTTTGAATTAAGAGAGTATGATTTTTGGGACTTTTGCTAATATCTTGGAAATTCACATTTGTGCCCATGACTTTATAATGGATTGTGTATATTAAGGCTAAATGTTGGGTTCCTTCAAGAACATGATATCCTAAAATTTTAACATTTAGGGTTAAAGCTTTTAAGATATGATGGTCACTAAGGCTAATGGTAAAATCTGGGAAACAATTGAAATGAACTGGACCATTGAACAGACTTGACTCAATTAATCCAAGGGTACTGTCATTAAAGTCAGTAAACCTTGCATCTCTTAAACATAAAAGAATGGAGGCATTAAGACATTTTCCAGTTAAAGGTTTAACACTGATTTAAACTAATCCAATATGGAGGAAATTATGACAATCTTTTCTATGTTTCTTAATTGATTTAGGACTAAAAAGTTGGCAAGTTTCATGTTGTTTACTAAGGGCATAAACTTGTTCTACGGATTTAATATGATGTTCACTTTTGAAAGAAGAAAGACTCCATTTTTTCTTATAAATTTCATGACTAGGAACTCTGGGAATATTCCAATCATTCATATCTATGTTATCGTTTGACTGAAACTCTACTTGTTCTTCGTTGACTACATCTAAGATTCTATTAAGGGAGGACCTAAATGAACTAGAAGTGACTGAGTTGGATCTAAATAGTTGACTCATTTTTGGGAAGAGAAGAGAAAACTATATATATATATATATATATATATATATATATATATATATATAGAGGACCCTTCTATTAAGTGATCCTTTTTTTTCACATATATGAGGGATGGGGAAGTACACAAACTTTTCGATTATATTTTTAAATCTCTACTATTCAGTTTGTTAGTCCTTATATATATATAGATCACATTAGAAGAAAAAAAAGAGCTTAAGTGACGGGTATTTTCATATTTTGTCTCTTAAGCAATACCTAAGCGACGAAAACTAATATCGTTGCTATAGATATATTTTTCGTCGCTACAATTTTCTGGAGCGACGAAATATTTTTGTCGCCTAAACTTCATCACCACAGGTCCTACTCAGGCGACAACAAAGATTTTGTCACAAATTATTTATGTAGCGACGAAATCTTAACACTTAAGCGACGAATATGTTTGTCGCATAATATCCTTAACCTAACCGACAAATTTATATTTCGTCGTTTTAGTTTTTAACTAAAGCGACGAAACTTTTGACTCTTAAACGACGAAAATGTTTGTCGCATGATATCATGCGCCTAACTGACAAATTTACATTTCGTCGCTTTAGCTAAAGCGACGAAATTGATTGTCGCATGATATTCTGTACCTAATCGACAAATTTAATTTTCATCGTCTGAGGTTAACACTAAAGGGACAGTACGTTTGACTTTAGCAACAAAATATTTCATCGCTTAAGTGAAATCTTCTTTATATCTTCAAGATTGAAAAACTGGAGGAAAACATCGAACTACAGTGAAAAAAAAATCTGCACATATCAATCTGGCAAATCTATGGCTTATTTGATGCATGATATCATCTTCATCCACTAGTTTGTAGTTTGCTGGTACATGCTCTTTCTCCCTCTTTTCTACCATTTTTTCCGATGAGTTTTCCGATAGAGTATTCCGGTCAATTATATATTGTTATTCTTTGTTCCTAATCTTTGTAGATGTGTTATTTTTAGGATATGAGATGGCACGGTATTCCGAGGGAAGATGATGATGCGCTAATACACCCCGCAAATGGGGAAGCATGAAATTTGAAATCCTTTGACTTATCATTTCCTGATTTCGCTGTAGACGTTCGAAATGTAAGGCTCGGACTCTCAACAGACGGGTTTAATCACTATGGAAACATGAACTTGTCTTACAGTATCTGGCATGTTATTGTTGGTATGAGAATCAACCGTTTATTGTTGTCACAATGGCAAGACTAGTTTTTTATCTTGATGATCCAAATGAGGGTGGGGGTTGGAAAGTTGTTAACGTGATGTCACATAGATATATTTACATTGCAACTACACTTGAGATGGGTATTGCAAATAGAGATATTGAGAATGTCACTCTTGAACCATATCAAGAAGCATCGACGTCTAATATCCCCGACACGGAGACTATTCGCATCAACAACGACATCCACTTCCAACCCCGCGAGTACGTATGTTCCCAGTTCTAATTTAGAGTTTGACTTTGGTTCACCTTCCATTCATCCGGCCAAACGACGAAGAGGAAAACTCAGACAATCATTCATATCAAGTGAGTGAGGATGATTTAGAAGACAGAGAGTACGTTGATAGCAATTGAAAACTCATGGTGTGTTAAAACGTCAAATTTTCGATTTAATTATGTCATGAATTTATTATATATGTAATGAATTTATTCTATAATTAGTTGTGATATGTATTAATTTCCTTAGACGACGGAATTATTATTATTTTTAAACAAACTAAAATTATTAATCACTTACGCGACGAAAGTATAACTTTTCGTCGTCTAAGTACCAAAATTTTTAGCGGCACCTGTTCCGCCAAAAATTTCAGAAAAAATTTGAACCAAATTTTTGATAGTTTCCTTATCATCCTCTGCCTCACTTTTCATTTCTCTATATATTTGAACTCGATCTCTCCTTTTTCTTCTTTAGACTCTCTTCTCTCTCCCTCCTCTCCTCTGCCCCAACTTCCACGCACCGATCAAGAGACCCTAGAGTACTCTACATTTCCCTCTGCCTCTCATTCTTCTTCCCCACCGTCACCTCTCCTTCTTCCCTCTGCTTCTCCTTCTTCTTCCCTCTACCACTCCTTCTTTTTCATCACCGTCGCCTCTCCTTCTTCCCTCTGCCTCTCCTTCTTCTTCGCCACCGTCGCCTCTCCTTCTTCCCTTTGCTTTTCCTTCTTCTTCCCTCTGCCTCCCCTTCTTCTTCGCCAACATCGTCTCGCCTCGCCTCTCCATGGAAGGACTAATTTTTCTCCTCCATCGGACTCCGCGCCCATCTCGCAATAGGACTCCGCGCCATCTCTTCAGCGGACTCCGCCCCCATCTCGCCAGCGGAATCCGCGCGCATCTCGCCAGCGGTCTCTTCCTCGCCTTCATCGATCTCGGTTAAAATTGGGTTGCTTGATATTGATTGTAAGATATTGGGGTTGATTGTAAGAAGTTGGAGTCGAAGGTGGTGTAGGATCTGGTTGAAATGGTTGAGGATCAGACATAATTAAAAAAAATTAATTATTTTTTTTCAGATTAGCGATGGAATTCAATAAATCCGTTGTATAGGGGAAAAATAATTTTTTTGTGTCATTAAACAATATCCGTCGCTTAAGGAAATTATTTCGTCGCATTATATCTAGCGACGAAAGAAAACTTATTGCTAAATTAAAACGTTTCTTTACTTAACACTAAAGCGACAAAATAAGATACGTTGCTAAAGAAGTTCAGCGACGAAAACAATTCGTCGGTTAAGGAAATTATTTCGTTGTATTATATCTAGCTACGAAAAAAAACTTGTCGCTAAACTAAAAATTTCGTCACTTAACACTAAAGCGACAAAATAAAATACGTCGCTTAAGGAGTTCAGCGACAACAAAAATTCGTCGCTTAAGGAAATTATTTCGTCGTCTTGATCTATGGCGACATAAACTGTACCCGTCGCCTGTTCCGTTTTCTTAGGCGACAGATAATATTTTTTTGTTGCTTAAGTGCTTATGAAACGCGTCATATGCGACTAAGCTTAAGCGACGCCGGTTTCGTCGCTTAAGTCGTATGGCATCAAAACTTGGCACTTAAGCAACGATTTATTCCCGTCGGTTAAGACTTTATTTCTACTAGTGTCAATTCTGTAAATTTTCAGCCAATTTGGTGGTCGTTAAGATATCGAACAAGATTAAATCAATGAACGAACCAAATCTGCCAAACTTGAACCGTTCATGCTTATAATTATAAATCGTAGTTTTAAATGCCTTAACGATCATCAAAATTTCTGAAAATTTACAAAAATGATTTACTTATATAGAACTACATATTGAACGGTGGAAATGTGATTTTGTGATAAAAAAGTTAGTGTAATCCCCCATCCCTTATATATGTCAAAAAAAAAAAGGATCTCTTAGTGAAAGGCCCTTATATATATGTAGAGGTTAAATGGTTACACACACACACACACACACACATACTAACAGGGATCCATTATCATGACTTATATGAGAGATTGAGCATTAGCCCAACTTTTTTTTATCACATATCAACATCTCTACCATTTAACCTCTACATATATATAAGTAGATTATTTCTGGAAATTTTCAGCCAAATTGGTTATCTTTAAGGCTTCGAAACTAACTTAAATAAATGGACGGTTCAAATCTGCCAAACCTGAACCGTTAATGAAAATTACAGTTTTGAGCACCTTAATGATCACCAATTTGGATGAAATTTTGCATAAGTGATATACATATTAGGACCTAAAAACTGAATGGTTAAGATTGAAAAATGTGATCGAAAAGTTGGGATAATGTTCAATCCCTCATATAAGTCATAATTGGGGATCCCTTATATATATAGACACACACACGCGCGAGTGAACCAAACACATTCCAGCATGCATGATTCCAGCATGCATGGTTGAGAGGACTTGAGGCGTTTTGGTGCACCTTGGAGGACCAAGGTTCGAATCTCCACAGTTTTTGTGAAAAATCAATAATTTCGCACGATATTCTCTGGTACCAAACAGATTCCAGCATGCATGGTTGAGAGGACTTGAGCGTTTTGGTGCACCTTGGAGGACCAAGGTTCGAATCTCCACAGTTTTTGTGAAAAATCAATAATTTCGCACGATATTCTCTAGTACCTCTAATAAGGATCTATACGAAAACAAAAAATTTGCCGAAATTTTGATAATATTTTCGATTTTATAGATTTTGTTGAAGCTTTTTATACGTTCTTGGTACCTCTAATAAGTTTCTATACGAAAAAAAAAATTCACCGAAATTTTGATGATATTTTTGATTTTACAGATTTTGTTGAAGCTTTTTATACGTTTTTGTTTAACTAGAATCGTTGTAATGTTGGGTTTTATTTTTCTTAAAAAAGTACCCAAAAAGGAATCGAATTCGAAACCCATAATATGTTGGATCCGCCACATCGCCACCGACTCACAAGTACTTCTGATGTTTCACAAGTTCTAATATAAAAGTATAAAACAGCGCTCATCATCAATAAAGCCGTCTCTTAATTAGTTCCCACATCAAGCCCTCACCCTAAAACCCCAAACACAACAACAATGTCAGCTCCAAAACTTCTTCTTGGTCCACCCAAACAATCAAACACCACCACCAACACCGCAACTAAACCTCCGATGGGTCGCACCGAGAACTCCTCCGCCACCTACCTCTCCTCCGGCAACCCTTGCCTCGACCTCTTCTTCCACATCGTACCCGACCCCCTCCTCTTACATCAACGAACAACTCCCAAAGTCATGGGCTCACAACGCCCTAACTACCCTCAAGCTCATCTGCAACCTCCGTGGCGTCCGCGGCAACGGGGAGTCCGACAAAGAAGCCTTCTTCAAGGCAGCTTTTTGGCTCCACAACAACCATCCAAAAACCCTAGCCTGCAACCTCGCCTCTTTCGCCTATTTCGGGTGCTTCAAAGACCTCCCCGAGATTCTCTTCCGCCTTATGGAAGGCCAGGACATAAGAAAGAACCGCAAGGCCGAGTGGTCCATGAAAAAGAAAACCTCTGGCCGCCGTAGAAGCAATGTTCCTTGCGCTAGAAGTTACTCTCCTATTCGGCGGCCAAGAGGAGTTAGACCTAGATCTCCGATATCCTCAAGCTCTAGCTCAAGTTATAGCTCAACTTCTAGCTCAAGTTATACCTCAACCTCTAGCTCAAGTTATTACTCAAGTTCTAGCTCAAGTTATACCTCAAGTTCTAGCTCAAGTTATACCTCAAGTTCTAGCTCAGGTTATACCTCAAGTTCTAGGTCACATTATAGGTCAAAAACTAGGTCAACATCAAAAACAGCAACTAGGCGAGCGTTTAAGTCGAGAACCAACAAAGGGAAGAGGATGAGATTTAGCAGCCGGCAGGAGCCTAGGGAGGAGAGAGTGGTGAAAGCGACAGAGAAGGCAAAGTCGGAAAAGGAAAAGGCGAGCGTCTTGAGAAAACAGAAGTTCGCCGACATGGCAAACAAAGCCATCTCGAGATACGAGCGTGACCCGGACTACCGGTTCCTGCATGAAAAGGTTTCCGATCTCTTTGCAAGTTGCTTGAAATCCGACCTCGAAAGTCACAAGTCTAATGAGCTCAAAAACATCAGCCTCGCCGCCAAGTGGTGCCCTTCGCTCGACTCGTCTTTCGACCGCGCCACTCTCCTCTGTGAAACGATTGCAAAGAAGGTTTTCCTGCGAGAGTTGTTTCACGAGTACGACGGCGTTTTGGAGGAGCATTACAGGTACAGAGTGAGGGACCGGCTGAGGAAGGAAGTGCTGGTTCCGTTGAGGAAGGCTCTGGAGTTACCAAAGGTTTATATGGGGGCACAAAAATGGAGGTCCCTTCCTTACAATAGGGTCCACTCTGTGGCCATGAAGCTTTACAAGGATACGTTTTTGAAGCACGACATTGTGAGGTTTTCCAAGTACTTGGTTGATGCAAAGGCAGGGAAGACAACCATTGCGGCCGGGGCGCTGCTGCCGCATGAGATCATTGCCTCAAATGCAAAAGGCAGTGACGGCGTGGCGGAGCTTCAGTGGAAGAGGCTGGTGGAGGATATGGTGAAGAAGGGGAAGATGAAGAATTGCTTGGCTGTGTGTGACGTGTCAGGGAGCATGGGAGGGCTTCCTATGGATGTGAGTGTGGCTTTGGGGCTTTTGGTTTCTGAACTGAGCGAGAAGCCGTGGAAAGGGAAGGTTATCACGTTTATGAGAAGCCAGAGCTGCATTTTATCAAAGGGGAAGATTTGGAGTCGAAGTGTAAGTTTATGAGGGATATGAAGGCGGGGTTCAATACCGATTTTCAGAAGGTGTTTGATTTGATACTTAGAGTAGCTGTGAAGGGGAACTTGAAACCGGAGGAGATGATAAAGCGGGTGTTTGTGTTTAGTGACATGGAGTTCGATGAGGCTCATCCGGAGAGTACCTGGGAGACGGATTATGAGGCGATTCAGAGGAGTTTCAAGAGGAAGGGCTATGGGGATGTGGTGCCTCAGATTGTTTTTTGGAATCTGAGGCACTCAGAGTCTACTCCGGTAACGGAGAAGCAACCTGGGGTGGCCATGTTGAGTGGCTTTTCAAAGAATTTGTTGAAGTTGTTCTTGAATAATGATGGGGAAGTTAACCCCAACATGGCCATGGAGTTGGCCATCTCCGGCGATGAGTATCAGAAGCTAGCTGTTGTGGACTGATAGGTACGTTTAGTAAGACTACTGTAAGAGAGACTTGTATAGAAGTGACTCAAGTCGTTGGATCCTGAAGTAAGTGAAACAAGATGAAGTGTGATACTTTGAACTAGACCTTGTAGTGTTTTCTTTTCCTTATTTCGATTACTGCCTGGTAGTTTATCTCCATGTTGAATTTTGTGGAATGAAATGAAGATTGATAAATATGGTTTTCCTTTTATCAATAAGAAGGTAGACTATGAATATATATCACCGTTTTAGCTAAATCTTTTGACTGCTTTCACTCGAGTTCAATCTTTCCAATCATTTATCTATTTTGACACCCAACTTAAAAGTTTTACAAGAGGATAAGCTACGGTTACAAAAGAATAAGCTGCGTGGCACTACCGGTGTACAGGCCAATCATATAATTTGGGTTTATCTGAGGACAAACAGGAGTGGAAAAAAAATAGTAATTAAATACACCAAATATAAATAAAGATGAAACACTTAAACTAATTAAAAAAAAACATAAGATAAATGATATTTTGGATACAAATAATAATTTTCACTTCTTGCACAGCCTGCCTAAAGATGGCTGATGTTGCACATTAATGTGCTGGACACCGACATCCACGAAGACCAAGGGGAAATGGTAAGGTTCATAGTGCACTCACACCCAGCCTAAATTTCAACAAGGCTCACAATCAGGAACGTGATCATACACATTGGAACGATTTGAGGCCAAAAGAACAGTATAAAATTAAAACCTCACATTGAGGATGCTTTAAGAAAATTTGAGGCCAATTGACACATGAAATATAACTACAGAACAGGCACCGTCAACACACATAAAAGCAGATTTCAAAAACATTGATTCTGCACTCCAACTCAAAACTGTAGATTTCAAAAGCAGTGATTCTCTATTCCAACTCAAAACTGATGCATGATCCATTTGTCCATGACATAACATGTACACTCAAAAACATAGATAATAAAAATAGTTCTTAAGAAAAAAAAAAGGGATAAAATAGTAATAATTCCTGTTGATAGCCTGCCACTCACTAATCATATCACATTCATTCTCAAATGGACAAATAACAATAGAGCTGGAACTAGATGTGCTGGGTTCTCATTTGCCACCGAGAGATGGAAAGAGCGCAGTATCTGCAATGGAGGGTGCTGGTTTGGCATTGGCATTGCTCGAGTGACCTCCATGTCCTTCTCCACTGTATCCACCTCTTGAACCACGACCTCCACGGCCCCGATTACGACCACCGTAGTACTTCTGGCTCTCCCCTTCAGCAGGCTTCAGGAATTCATTTATGCTAACCTACACAAAAATATCAATCACTCTGTTACCAATCTCTTTTTATCAATAGTTTACATGAATAAATGATGTTCTTAATAAATTTTCAACAAAAATTAACCTAATTAAAAAAAATTAAATTATAGTGCCCTCAGATCTCATAGCTTAAATGGTCATTCACGGTTTATAGAGTGGAATGCATCACAAGCCTTATCCTCCATCACACTGTGCAAGTATGTGCTGGGGAGAGAGGGAGAGAGAGAGAAGAGGATAGATGGATGGAGAGATGAGAGGATGGAGAGAGAGAGAGAGAGAGAGAGAGAGATGAGAGGGGTAATGAAGAGTAAGGCTTATGAATGAATAACCACCCAAACCGCTCCTTAAATGTGGATTCCATCACCGGGCATTAATCTACAGAAAAGAATCGAAAGAAAAACTGGCAGCAACCAAGAAATTGAAAATTTCAAATTGAAGGTAGCAATCATGATTGAGCAAACAAAATAAAAACCCAAAATGTAATCAGTAAACAATTACACGACTGATCCAGTAAGAAAGAAAGATAAAAATTACCTTCTTGGCTCTCTCCTCTTTCTCAGCAGCTTCCTTCCTTTTATCCTTTTCAGAACCCTGACAATCAATTGCAGAGTAAGTAGACTATCTTGCATAAAATAAAGTACTGTAAGTATGAAGGGCAAGGTAATCACCAGCTTGATAAAGATTTCATCATTTGTCTTCTTGCTTGAGAGCTGCTGCATAGACTTCAACTCTTTGTCCAAGTCAACCTTCCTCTCTTCAGTTTTCAGTGCAGCCAGAGCCTTCCTCTTCTCTTCAAGAACCTTCTCATACTCTTCCAAAGTCATCTCCTACAATAATGAAGTACAAATATAGTTCATTATGAGATGGCCAGGAAATTTAACCTATAATCACATCAACTATGACAATTACCTTCTCCTCAGGCTCCTTCTCTTTTGGCTCATCCTCAGCATTCTCCTTGTTGGAATCAGCAGCCTCGTTCTCTCCCAACGGCTTCTCAGCATCAACATCCTTCTCAACTTCAGTGCCAGGCTCCACCTCCCTACAATTTTTTATTTTTTATGTCAGCCTATACCAGAAAAAGGATAAAATAAATGTGCCATCATTCCAAGGATTTCTAGCATGGAACTGAGCTAGGAATCAGCACAATTACTTACGAAGCAATTTCATCAGTGGGAGTTCCCCAATTCCCACGACCAGCTCCATCGCGTTTAAAGTCACTTCTGAATCACACATACAATTAATAACTAACCCCATTGAAAACAAAAAATGAGAAGGCAGCCATCACAGACAGACAGGATGCATGAACCACTAATAGAATTGAAGAATACTGACCCACGTCCAGTTCCACTGCGACGGTCAAAAGTCCTCCGAGGACGTTCCCCTTCAGCATCCTCTCCATTGCTAAAGCCACCACGGCGTCCGCCACGGAAGGAACCACGAGGCCCTCCATAGCCTCCACGCCTTTCAGAAACATCCCTATCACCCTCCTCAGGTTTGCTGTACCCTCCACCTGAGATACCATTGGTGTTCTCATCATTGCTACGCTCCCGATTATACCCACCATATCCACCACCAGTTCCACCTCCACCACGTCCACGACCATACCCACGCCCCTCACCGCCATACCCACGGCCCTCACCACCAAACCCTCGCCCGCCTCCACGGCCACCTCCACGTCCACCACCTTCCCTCACTGCAATAATACAAACACAAAAAATCTTAAAAACCCCATGATAAAGAAAACAATAATCTATAACACAAATCCGCAATCACTTCAATACACTACAATTTCAATAAATCATACTGTTTGCAGACATCATCTAAATTTTATACAAAAAGTCCCAAATAAAAACACTTCAGATTGTAGTCATTCATTTGAATAGCAGTAAAGATAAAACAACAAAGAAGAACGAATCCTACAAACGAGAAGCATTTCTGTTGTGCTACAGATGCGGCGACTAATATCAACAGGGTTTATGCGTCAAGACGAAAACCCTCATTAAAAACATTTCAATCGATTCGATTCAAATCTCAGCACAAAATAACATTATCAATAACCAATCAAAACAACCAAACTCAATCTTCAACACAAAAGAAAAGCCAAGAATAAAAGAAATGGATGGGGAATTGTTACCAGCCTGTGCAGGCGGGGGAGGCTTGGTGGGGAGCTTAGCAGACTTAGCAGGCTGAACAGCTTGGGCCTGAGCGCCCTTCTTGGGCTGGACAGCGGCGGCAGGAACCACCACCTTAGCCGCAAGTTGACTGACGTCGTCGTTGTCGTCATCTCCCAAGAGATCGAAAGGGTTCGCGGTTGCCATTTCTCAAAGCTCCGGAAAAAACCAACACCGCCCTTGAAACACTCACCGAAAAGCAACCACGAAACCCTTCACAAATTGATGGAGTCCATGAAACCCTAATTAGATTTAGATTAGAAGCGAAAAGCGAGAGGGGTTTAGAGAGAGAGAAGTGTGAGAGAGAAATTTTCGTTGAGGGTGTGTGGTGGCTACTGGAAACCCTAAGCTGGATGCGGCAGTGTGATATAGGAGTGGCGAACCCAATCTTAAAAACCCTAATGGGCCGGGGCGGGGCGGGTGTGGTTGATAGGGACACGTGTTTGGCGTGGATACGGTGGTGGGTGGACGGGTTGTCTTGTTCGGCTGTTTTGGGCATTTGGATATAGGGAGGACGGGCCCAATGACCAATTTATATTCAACATATGGTAGAATTGTGATACTCTAGTAGTCTAGTTGGACTGTTGGAGTGAGGACTTTTCATGATCAGTATATAAATGTAAGGGTGAAAAAAATTAGCTTTAAATTGAATTGTTTTGTTTTTAATCTTTGGATGTTATAGGGTAGTCGATAAATATCTCCCCTGACCCGTGATGCTACGAAGCCCAGCATAAGACAGACCGAACAGGCCTCATCCTAGATGTTATAGCAGTCTGGGCCGGGAGAGGAAGACTCTACAGAAGGCCAAAACAAACAGAACATAAACATTATACTTGTCCCACATCGAATAACATACAAGGCATAAGTCAACGCGGAGCTATAAATACAGCTGAAGTCAACCAAAATGGTAAGAAACATCTCCTAGCATTTAATACTCACCTACCGATACTGACTTTATCATCGGAGAGAGAAAGACCGGAAAGTCCCGATCGGTCTCCTTTTGCAGGCAAGAAGAAGCTTCTCAAAGGACGGATCACGTGCGGCAGTTTCTACGAGGTCTACGGGATCCAGTAGAAACAATTGGCGCCGTCTGTGGGAGCTCTTACGAAAAGCCAGAGTCTCGATGACGAAGTCAAATGAAGCAGGAGTCGGGAGCAGGATAATGTCAGGAGATCACAGTGGCCTCAGTGGAGATAAGATGCCGGGAAGCAATACTCGGCCGGGTGGAACGGATGAAAGTCAGGAGTGCACACCGTCGACAAACGATCCGCAAGCGACCCCGAATGGAACGATGCGCGATCTCACGCAGGAAGAAATGGAGGACATGGTGGAGAGGTTGAGAGCGGACGTGGTGCGCATGGAGAGAGAAAGAATGCGGGACCGCTTAGATGCAGCCGCCCGGGAGAAAAAGCTAGAGAGAGATAACGCAACGATAATGGGTGCGATATCGAGAAGACTGGAGAGTGACGAGGCAATTGAGAGGGCGGCCAACATTGTCCGAGAGGCGCAGGGCGAGGGCGGAGGTTCCCCGGTAACACCGCCCACGGTCACCCGCAGGACGGTCGTTGTCGGGGCGAACCTGTTCCCTGAAGTTATGGAAAGAGAAGGCCTACCGCCGCTCCCAACGCCTGTAGAAGACAGAAGGTTGGAGACAACGGGAGTCGAGGCGGCCCTGATGGCCATGCGGGACAGTGTGATAAGCCTGACCACGAGGGTAGACGAAGCGGAAAGAAGGGCGGCGCACAACCCGCCCGGCATGGGATTTGAAGAAAGAGGGGGACCATTCACAAAGCCATCACGCAAACCTTACGTTCTCGCGCAGCCAAGCCTCTTAAGTTGAACTACGGGAGGAGGGGAAGGGGACCCGCATCTCTTCCTTGACAGCTTTAAACCACATACAAACGCAAAGGGTTATTCGGATGCCGTGTGCTGCAACATGTTCCAGGAGACGCTGTCAGGAGAAGCACTAAGCTGGTTCTACGAGCTCCCGGTCGGATCGATAGATTGCTTTAGGAAGCTAGCGGACATATTCGTGAACCGATTCATACTGCGTATGGACGGGCAGAATACCGCCCAGCTGTTCAAGGTAAAGCAAGGGCGCGCCGAGGGACTGAATGCTTTTGTAAATCGTTGGCAGGGGGCCATAGCCAAGGTCAGGAATTTCGACAAGAAGGTGGCAGAAGAAGCCTTCGTCCAGGCCCTGTTGCTCGGGAAGTTCTTATACGCTGTACGAATTGAAATTCCCCGGGGCTATGATGAGCTAATGGAAATGACGATCAGGCACGCACAGGCAGACCATGACACATACGGGGATTCACACGCGGGCAAGAGAAAGGAAGACGGGAGGTCTGAATCCTAAGGACAGACGATCCAAGAAGTAAGAACCTGGAAAGGGGACCAAGAGGGACAAGCTTTCACCCCTAGCAAGAGGTTCAAGGACGGAGGGAGGAAGCAAGCCAAGCAAATGGGGGGTCCACAGGGGATGAGCAAAGGAAGCTATCAGGACAGTGGATCTAGAGCAACAGTACTCGCAGTCAGGGGGAGCTTTACCACATTAACGGCAATCTCGGAGGTGGTGTGGAACGAGAACAAGGGAGCGATCCCGGGACCAGCAACCAGAAAGTTCCACCGTCCCGATTGACCCGAGAGGATACCGGAAAGTACTACGGATACCACGGGGAAGCAACGCACGCGATAAATAACTGTGTTGAGCTAAGAAAAATGATCGAGAGCCAACTAAAAGCGAGAAAGCTTCAGCAATACGTGTCAAGTCCACGGCAAGCAGCAAGGGAATCCGTTTACGGGACAATCAACACGATCCGTGGGGGAGCACGTATAGACCAGAGAAGTAACAAGGCCAAGAAGCAATGTCCCGGGATCAGAGATGGGCGAGAGATATACGCCTTCGGAAGCTGTAGCGCTCAGAATGTCAACATGAGGTGGAAATCAGTGATGTTCGAAAAAGAAGAAGAGCAAGGGACCAGACTGCCTCACGAGGATCCATTCCTGATCACTGCACAGTTGGATCATTATCTTTGTAAGAAAATTCTAATCGACACCGGGGCGTCCGTGAATGTGTTGTTTAGAAATGCTTGGCGGGCGCTAAAGAGGGGGAGCAATAAGCTCACACAGGATAATGAACCATTGATAAGCTTCTCCGGGGACGTGGTGCAGCCTCTCGGATCTGACTACATACCTATGATCCTCGGGGGTTTGGAGGGGAACACGCTGAGAACAGCAGCCGATTTCATAATTGTCGACTGTGACTCATCGTACAATGGGATACTTGGGAGACCGGCCCTGTGGAAAGTCAAGGCATTCATCTCCGGTCACATGCTGATGATGAAAATGTCATCCCCAACGGGTATTGTTACCGTCAGGGGCGATCAGTTGGCTGCGAGAAGATGCTACGCCATCGACCAAGATAATGGTAGGAAAAGAGCAGAAGTATTAGCCTCCGGGAGCTCGAATAAACTGATGTCAAATGTGTACGAGGATCCTAGGATTAATGATGCGGCAGAAGGAACTGAGTCCGAGAGACCTGGTTCAGTTGAGGAAACAGAGCTCATTTACATCTCAAACGAGTTCCCAGCAAGAACCACAAGGATCAGATCGGGGTTGACGCTCATCGTACGGGAGGAACTCGTACGTTTCCTGAAGGCCAACAGCAAAGCATTCGCGTGGTCATATGCCGACGTGCCCGGTATCCCGGGTGATATAGTCACGCACAAGTTAGGAATCCGTAAAGATGTGCCCCCGGTACGACAGAAGTGGAGGTCGTTCAATCTGGCCAAGTACGACGTCATCAAGAGAGAGGTGCAGAGGCTGCTGGATATCCAATTTATCAAGGAAGCGAAATACCCTAAATGGTTGGCCAACGTGGTCATGGTCCCAAAGAAAGCAATAGGGCAATGAAGGATGTGTGTGGACTACACCAGTCTAAATAGGGCGTGCCCTAAAGATAGCTTCTCGTTGCCCCGGATTGATCAACTCGTCGATTCCACCTCCGGGTTCGAAATGCTGAGTTTCATGGACGCTTACGCGGGCTACAATTAGATAATGATGGATCCCGCAGATGAGGAGCATACCGCCTTCACGACCGACAAAAGAGTCTACTATTACAAGAAGATGTCGTTCGGACTAAAGAACGCGGGAGCAACCTACCAACACCTGATAAACAAGATGTTCGCCAAGCAGCTGGGGATCACCATGGAACAGTATGTGGATGACATGTTGGTGAAGAGTCCCACTGCGGTCGGGCACATGAGTGACCTGCAAGCAACTTTCGATATCATACTCGCGTACGGTATGAGGTTGAACCCGGAAAAATGCTTGTTTGGGGTTGTCAAGGGGAAGTTCTTGGGCCATGTGATTAGCCGGCAGGGTATCAAAGCGAACCCGGAGAAGGTCCAAGCTATAATGGATATGGTGGTCCCAAAAGTCCGAAGCGACGTGCAGTCCCTGACGGGCAAGATGGCGGCTCTCACTAGGTTTATTTCCAGACTCACGGACAAGTGCGCGCCGTTCTTCAAACTGCTCAAAAGCCAGCATTGCAAGCTGATCAATTGGGGGCCCGAGCAAGATGAGGCTTTCAAGAATATTTGGCATCTGTGCCAAAGCTTTCAAAGCCGATTCCCTAGGAGATGCTATATCTCTATTTGGCAGCATCCAGTACGGCAGTAAGCTCGGCTTTGATCAGGAAAGATGACACCATCGAACTTCCGGTGTATTATGTGGGCAAGGGCTATACGCTGGCTGAAAGCAGGTACCCGGATCTAGAAAAGTTGGCCCTAGCACTCATCATGACAGCCCGGAAGTTGCGGCATTACTTCCAAGCTCATTCTATCACCTTGTTCACGAACTGCCCCCTCAGGCAAGTCCTCTTGAAGCCAGAAACGAGCAGGAGACTGGCCAAATGGGCGATAGAACTAAGAGAGTTCGACATACACTACATGCCGAGAGTAGCCATCAAGGGGCAAGCAGCTGTGGATTTTATCTCTGAACTGACCCCCATGGAAAGGGTCGTGGAGTGCTCGGAGGTTGAGCGAGTGGCTCCCCAAGAAGTCCGGCTATGTTGGAAGTTGTTCGTAAACGGCTCCGTCACTAAAGAGAAGAGCGGGGCGAGAATAATATTGGTTAGCCCGGACAGCGTGTACAAGTACGCCCTGGAGTTTAATTTCTCCGCGTCCAATAATGCAGCTGAGTACGAGGCATTGATCGGGGGGCTACAGTTGACACTAGAGATTGGAGTAAAAAGAGTCGAAGTGTTTAGTGACTCGCAGCTTGTGGTGAACCAATTCAGCAGGACATTTGAAGTTAAAGAACCCCACTTGAATTCTTACCGGGTGCTCGCAAAGGCTCTCTTGTGCGGATTCGAGTCAGCAACTGTGGCTCAGATCCCTAGGAAAGAAAACAGCCATGCCGATGCTTTGGCTCATCTTGCCACCTGTACCGGCCAAAAAGGGCGTAAAAAGGTTAAGGTCGAAATCCTAGACCGGCCGAGTATCGACAAGACGATCTCGGAAATATTCGCCATCACTACTGGTCCCAAGGAACCAACATGGATGGACCCCATCATCGAGTTTATCAGAGAAGGTGTTCGCCCGAAGAACAGGCGGCAGGCGAGGATGTTGCAATCGAGATGCGCCAAATACACGCTGATCGACGGTAAACTGTACCGCAGGGGCTACTGCTTTCCCAACTTGAAATACGTGTCAGTGCAAGAAGGTGAGACGATCCTACGGGACATCCACAAAGGCGTTTGCGATAATCACTCCGGATCGAGATCCATGTCCTTCAAGGCTCTAAAAACGGGGTATTTTTGGCCCAATATGGGGAAGATGGTAGATCAAGTGTCGGCGAGATGCCATAAATGTCACCAACACGCTAACAAGGTCCATTCTCCATCCATTGCACTCTCGATCCTGCTGTCTCCGTGGCCCTTCGTGCAGTGGGGTCTAGATTTGATCGGGAAATTTCCCACTGCTCTCGGACAGTACAAGTATGACATAGTGGCAGTGGATTACTACACCAAGTGGATTGAGGCAGAACCACTTAGACGAATAACCACCGACAGTATGATGGGTTTCCTCATGAAAAATATTTACTGCATGTTCGGTGTCCTGGAAACTATCATAACCGACAATGGTACGCAGTTCAACAACCCGAAGCTCATCAAGTTCACCAAGGACATGGGAACCCGAATGGTGTTTGCATCGGTAGCTCACCCAAAGACCAACGGGCAAGTGGAGGCAGTCAACAAGATTGTAAAGAAACTACTGAAGAAGAAGTTGGACGACGCCAAAGGATTGTGGGCATAAATACTCCCGGAAGCCTTATGGGCCATCCGAACCACTACTACTGAGTCAACGGGAGAGACGCCCTTCAGCCTTGCTTTCGGCACGGAGGCTGTCATTCCTATCAAGGAGACGGTACCGACTAGATGAGTCGAGGGATACGATGAGCAAACCAACGCAGAGGGGCTACAGTTAAACATGGATCTCATCGAGGAGAGAAGGGACATGGCTGACCTACACAACGAAGTTTACAAGCAGCGCGTCGCCCAGCACTATGACTGCAAGGTCAGGCCGCGAACATGTCTTCCCATGTTGGATCAAGGGCCATTGGCTGGGAGATTGGGTGATGAAGCGGGTGATGACCCAGCCAATGGCCCTTGATCCAACATGGGAAGACACTTACGAAATAGTGGAGGAAGTCGGCCCTGCAAAGTTCTTCCTAAGGGACAAGCGGACTTCGCGGACTCCGCTGTTCTCGCCAGAGTCTCCGCGGACTTCGCGGACTCCGCTTGTCTCGCCAACCACTCGCAGACTCCTCTTGTCTCGCCAGTCCCCGCAGACTCCCCTGGTCACGCCAGTCCTCGCGGACTCTGCTGTTCTCGCCAGAGTCTCCGCGGACTCCGCTTGTACCGCCAGCCTCTGCGGACTCCGCTTGTCTCGCCAACCCCTCGCGGACTCCTCTTGTCTCGTCAACCCCCTCGCGGACTCCGCTCGACTCGCCAGCTCTCCCGCGGACTCCGCTCGACTCGCCAGTCTTCGCGGACTCCGCTTGTCTCGCCAGCCCCTCGTGGACTCCCCTGGACCGACCCTCGCGTGGGGACTTCCCTGGTAGTTCCCCTGGTGGACTCCCACACACAGCTCTCCATCCCGACCTCCCAGGACTCTTCTCTCCCGGCAGAAGGATACAAAAAAAAAACACATCTCTCCCGGCACCTGCGGTCTTAGCAACCCAGCAGCCTGCTCCCGGCACCTCCCCTTCCTGAGACTGAGTTACACGTCCTCCACAATTAACCAAGTGTTGAATGCAGAGCTCATAAGCAGCCCCCCTCCACCCAGAACTGATCTGGACACCCAGAACCTCCACGGGACTCCTCTCCCGGTCGTAGGATACAAATTCTGGATGCCCATCCCAGTAGCGAGACCAGCCGCGACAGTCGCGGCGGCGACACGGTCCAGGCAAGGATATGCTCTTGGTCTAGCGACCCCAATTTCTGAACCCTCCCCCCGGGTCCCTGCCACGGGGACATGAATTCACCTTCTGGCCCCGCTTGGCACCCCTCTCCCGGAGACACCCTCCCATGTTAGCGCCAGTCCCCGTAGACTCTCTCGGTCCCGCGAGTTCCCCCGCGGACTCCCCTGCCCTCGCCAGTTGCCCCGCGGACTCCCCTAGCCTAGCCAGTTCCCCTGCGGACTTCCCTGGTCACCCCAGTTTCCAGACGAACCTCCCTGCCATCCCTAATACAGAACCCGGAACCAAGGATCCGACCTCCCGACTCGTGGTCTCGTCCCGACTCGTGATATTGTCCCGACTCGTGATCTTGGAACAGGAAACAATTGGCTCCATCCCGAGCCCCCGACGCCCTTCCTCCATGGCCCCCGAGCTCCTAAGGTCCCCTCACCCCTCCCTTGCTTACCTTGCTCACGGAACATGCCAGCACAAGTGACCTGCTTGACACCCCTCTCCCGGGGACCCCCTCTTGGGTCTCAGTGCCTCTCCCGAGGCCATACCTTTCTTCCTCCCTCCCGAGACCATCCATACAGCCCCACCCCTTCCGGGATCCTAAGACCACGCTGACACAGAGCTGGCCTCGGCACCCAGCCACTTGTTCTTGGCACCCACAGTTCATCTCAATAAATCACCCAATTCTCAGGCAATTGGTTACAATCTCACATCTTAGCAGCAACTTCAGCCACTTATAATGGACAATCAAGGCCTCGCCTATGGCCTCTATTAAATTAATGCTCTCCCAGCAACGGCGGCAGCGCACTCACTACCTTTACATGGGAACCAAGATCTCAAAGCTCAATCTTCAACCCCTTGATACTCCAGTTCACACTCGCTTCACACATGAAGTTCGTCATGTATATACTACACATGATCATGTTCTATTACCACCGACTTGATCCTACAATGCATGGAAGAGGTTGTTACATCTTAGACACATGTTCACACAAAGCTTGATCAATTGCTATGCCTAGCTCGCTACCTAGTTCAAAGTCTTCAATTGTCATACCCCTCGGTACTATATAATCATATCAAGCCAAGCTCCAACAACAAGTTGACAAAAACACTTCGCCTACAGTTATACATACTTCTCTATGATTTATTAGTGGGCAACATAACAATAAACTCTCATGAGTCATGCCCCTATCAATGGCCACGTCTCGTCTACCTATCTGCTTGTCAAATATGACAGGCACAAGCTACAGACTATCATATTTGTCATCATAGCTTCTCTTCCCTACGTAGGTACACATACGTTACTCCTTGGTCAAGCAATATTATCTTCAATGATGCACTACAATATTATCTTTTTGGTCACCATGACTACTCCATTGGGATTCTTATACCATGCTCTTTTGTCGACATCGAGACTTATATCAACAACTCCAATTTTTCTACAATGTCTATAGCGGCTCTACACGGCTCCAGATAAATCTTACTTCACACTATTCAATTGAGTTATTATCATACAAATAACATGCCTCATGCATCATAATATATTCTCATGACATAGAGTTAGCAAACACTCTCTATCACATATTACATATATTCTCATGTACATGCTAAACACACATACTTGTAAACCATATGCAAACCATATGACACTTGCTTCACATGATTGCAAGCCATACATTGCTATATATCTATCTATGATTTTGCTCTCGGCATACAGTCATGTCGACCTCTCGACTACGCCATAGACGGCTACAAACACACCATGTGTAAACAGCCAGCACGTAACGGTGCAATCTCAGGCTACACACACAACATGTGTAAACAGTCAACATTCAAACATGCAATCTCAGGCTACACACACAACATGTGTAAACAGCCAGCATTCAAACATGCAATCTCCAGCTACACACGCCACAAGCGTATACAACAAACCTCACCTTGAGGAAAGGTACCTCATCATGATCTTTCAGGGAACCACTTCCGCCCTGATAACATCTCATGACAACTCTATACGATCTGTATAGTACCACCATGATGTTTCAAAGTCCTCTAGTATAGTCGCGACATGTTCTCAAAAGTCGCACTTGTCAGTCACTCCACGTAACGACCCTCTGTGATTGCTCTCCAGAATCGCTTCTCCAAGTGTGAGGTTCCGACACCTCGTTACGCCACTAGCGCGAATGGACACGCCACTAGCGCAAACGGACACGCCACTAGCACGGCCCATTACGCCACTAACGCGGCCAATTTCGCCTGCTAGCGCGCACTGTTTACTCCCCTAACGCGAACTGTTTACGCCCCTAGCGCGACCTGTTACGCCACCAGCGTGAACCATTCCGCCCAATAGCACGAACTATCACGCCACTAGCGCGAACTGTCACCCCACTAGCACGGATTGTTACGCCACCAGGGTAGCCCATTCGCAAATCGCTACGACCTTAACTCGGTACTTTCCCCCGTCACCTCGTGACCCTCGTGTGGGGACTCGACGTAGCGACTCTCTGTGATTGCTCTCCAGAATCGCTTCTCCAAGTGTGAGGTTTCGACACCTCGTTACTCCAAATACAGAGTCACAGAGGTTCCGACACCTAATTGTGCCATCAGCGCGAACCGTTACGCCACCAACGTGAGCCGTTACGCCCATTAGCGCGAACCATTACGCCACGTGCCCCTTATAAGGTGAGGTTCTGACACCTTGTGATGAGCAACACTCTCGGCACACGACATCTATCATCTATCAGCCACCCGGGACAAGTCAATAAACACTCCCTGGCGCGTGACACCTGAGTCACCATCGTGTTTAAGACACTTCCCGACACATGATATTATCCTTACCTCTCGAACACGCCATATGAAATCCCTCATGCCAACTCAGTCCTCGTTTCGGTGTCCCGCCATCATAATCTCTCCCGGCACTGGGGGACTTGGGCAACAGCCTTATAGGCCGGCATTTACCATGCCTCATGATGTGCTCTCGGTACACTTTGGCACCACCCGCCTTGCCCCATCGACATCTTGGCTACACTCCCTAGCGTGCCTTTTGACAACTCTACACAAGCCCTATCGGCAACATCATTATGCCCTAGCGGCACCCATCGTCATGCCTCAGCGGCACTCCTCGCCACACCTTGACGGCACACTTGCCTCGATGGTGAAATTGTGAACTACGTTTGGTTTGATCCCATAAACGGGTACGTAGGCACTCTAGCACTCACCTAGAGGCAACCACAAAATATGTCACCACAATCTCCCTCTCGAATGTATGCTGGAATAACTCAGCTAGCTCGAGTACATATCAAAGGCTAATAAAACGCCAAGGCATACAAACATGCAGGTACCCATGGCCCTCGCGAGACGCTCGCTAGCGGTACCTCAACTTCGACCCTCGATCGCCTTGCAATCTCTAAACACTACATGGGAGCAACAACCTAGTGTCTCAATCATATGTAGCGACACACGGCATACCCCACTTAGAGAGAGTCGGTCCATCCCCTCCTTTGCGTGGGGACTTGGGGGACTGGGGACTGGTTATGTCGCCACTAGTAAGACTCGTACTCTCGATATTCTATCAGATAAAGTCCCCACCTAAGAGAGTCTCTTAACTGCGGACTTGGGGAGTTATTAGTACATAGTAGAACATCGGTCATACTCGCCTAAGAAGACGTGTGTTGCCACATAAAATGGGCTTAGGCCTTAGTTAAGCCCAAGAAACCTACACTATCCCTTAAGAGCATAATGGTAATACACTCTCTAATAAAGGCAAAGTGATATTTTTAGGGTGCATCCACCATATCGCTATAAATACCACTCTCCACCCCTCATTTGGGGTCTCTCCATCTTTACCCTATTCTCACCTTATTTCTACTCACATATGGCTGACTTAGGCATCGGAGGGTCGAAGGCCGGAACACCCGGTCTTCCCTCTGACGCTCTTCATTCATGATTGACAGGTTATGGGAGCTTGAAGATAGCGTTCTACATCTGTGTGATCCACGCCCCCTCAGAGATCACGCCGAAACACTACTCTAGAAGATCATGGGTCTACAAAATGAAGCACAAATATGAGGTGTTAAGTATTTTCTTGAATTGGAAGAAGATGGTAGAAAACCAAACGGGGAAGAAAATCAAAGTTTTGAGGTCAGATAATGGTGGAGAGTATAAATCTGATTTTTTTTCTCAAAGTGTGCAAAGAAGAAGGCATAGTCAGACATTTCAATGTATCCGGAACCCCACAGTAAAATGGGGTTGCTGAGAGATTGAGTAGAACTTTGTTGGAGAAAGTGAGGTGCAAGTTAGCTCGATCCGGCTTGAGCAAATCATTTTAGGTAGAAGCTATCAACTATGCTTGTCACCTTGTCAATCGCTTACCATCTGCAGCAATTGCAGGTAAAACTCCCATGAAGGTATGGACTGAAAAACCAGCAATAGATTATGATTATTCACACATATTTGGTTGTCCTGCTTATTTTTGTGTAACTAAATCTAAACTTGATCCAAGAGCTAAGAAGGCAATATTTGTTGGTTTTAGTAGTGGTGTCAAAGGTTTCAAGTTATGGTGCCCAAAGTTGAAACTTGTGATTAGCAGAGATGTCACATTTGATGAAGCTAGTATGCTTAACAGCAGCAAAAAGGCTACGGATGGATCACCGCGAAAGAATGGTAGAGATGTTCAACAGGTAGAGTTTGACAAAGTGGTTACTCAACCTGCTAAGTCTCAACAATTGACTCAAGAGGCTCAAAGTGAAGAAGAACATGAAGAAGTGAATGATGAACAGGTACAAGTCTAAGATGGTGATGTAGCTCCTAATGTACCTGACTAGCAGCCTATTGCGGTGAGAAGAGAAAAGAGAACAATCAAAAAGCCTACAAGATTTGAAAATTGTGTTGCTTATGCCTATCCCGTTATCGCTGCTGAGATCCCATCAAGTTTCAAAGAAGCTGTAGCTGGTCCTGAAAGTGGAGAATGGAATGAAGCAATGAAGGAAGAGATGAATTCTCTTATGAAGAACAAGACATGTGATTTAGTTCAATTACTGGAAGGTAAAAGAGCTATTGGTTGCAAATGGGTATATGCCAAGAAGGAAGGATTTTTTTTCTCTTGTGGTGAAGCATTGTTCTATTCGGGTGTTGTTGGCTTTGGTTGCACAATTTGACCTTGAATTGGTGCAACTTGATGTGAAGATGGCTTTCCTACATGGTGACTTAGATGAAGAGATTTATATGTCTTAGCCGGATGAGTTTCAAGTGAATGGAAAGGAGGATTCGGTATGCAGATTGCACAAGTCACTGTATGGTTTGAAGCAATCCTCGCGGCAGTGGTATTTGAAATTTCATTATTTTATGAGAAGACAGAGGTACTCCCGCAGTAAATATGATCACTGTGTTTATTTTAAGAAGCTGCAAGATGGATCTTTCATCTACTTGTCAATATATGTAGATGTTAATTGCTTCAAACAATATGAAGGAGATAGAAAAGTTGAAAGAACAAATGAAGAAAGTGTTTGAAATGAAGGACCTTGGTGAAGTAAGGAAGATACTTGGAATGGAGATTACCCGCAATAGAGAAAAAGGTCTGGTTAACACATAAGCAATATTTGGAAAAGTTGCTGCAAAAATTTGGAGTTCATGGTTCAACAAGAGCTGTAAGTACTTCTTTACAATGTCCCAAAACTGAAGAAGAGAAGCAGTTTATGAAAAAATTCCATATGCTAATTTGGTTGGTGGCTTGATGTATGTTATGATTTGTTCTAGACCGAATATTGCTCATGCGGTTGGTTTATTAGTCGTTATATGCGTAATCCAAGTAAAAATCATTGGAATGTTGCTAAATGGATATTGAGATATTTACATGGGACAAGAAATATGGGTTTATGTTTTGAGAGAAACACTGCTGAGAGTGAAAAATTTGTTGTTGGTTATACTGATTCTAACTATGCTGGTGATTTAGATAAAAGAATATCTACTACAGGTTATTTGTACACCATAGCCAAGGGGCCTATAAGTTGGAGATCTGTGTTGCAAGATGCAATAGCCTTGTCAACCATAGAGGCTGAATACATGGCTATAGCAGAAGGAATTAAAAAAGTTTTGTGGTTACGGGGACTCATCAATGAGTTAGGCATTTGTCAAAAGAATGTGGAGGTTCATTGTGATAGCCAAAGTGTCATTTACTTGGCTAAATATCAGGTATATCACGCATGAACTAAGCATATAGATGTTAGATTTCATTAATATGTGTGTGATATTGTTGAAAAGAATAAGATTACTCTTCAGAAGATACCTACTGTAGACAACCCAACTGATATGTTGACAAAAGTTGTTGGTGCTGCTAAGTTTGAACATTTTTTGGACTTGGCTAATATTGTAAGTATTTGAAGAAGTTGTTTGAGCAGTACATAATTTGGGTTGTTGTACTGCAGCGTAGGAAGGCTCAATGAGTGCAGCTGCTGTTATGATGTCTAATCTCGCCAAGGTGGAGATTGTTGTTTGGTGGCTCAATTTGTCTATGTTAATCTTGTATTGGGTTAAGGGTATTGTTGTAATAGCCATTTTAAGTCTATATAAGAGGGTAGAAATAGGGTTTCTTGCGTAAAAGAGATAGTTGTTTGTTAGCTACCGTAAAACATCCTTTAAAGTTGTTGTGATAACACAGCTGCTGTGTCACTTTGTAAACCCTCATTTGATAATGGATTTCATTCTCCCTACTACTTCGTGGACCTAAGCAATTTTCAAACCACGTTAAATCATTTGTGTTCTCTTTTGTTTTGTTTATCATTCTTGCTTAGATTTGGTCTGTGGGATTCTTCCCACAATAATCTCTTGTTCATTTGTTAACCTGTTGATACCAAAAAAAAAAAGGATTACAAAAAAATAAATCATACTTTTCTTGTGCTACATGCACAACGCTTTGAAATTCAATTGTAACTCTTGCAAAAAGATGTTGGAATAGGAACACAATACATACATCAAAGTCCAATAACAACTCAATCATCATAATCAAGCACTCTATATAAAGAGGCCAAAGCCTCCAAAAGAAAGGGAAAGGGACAGAAAGGCGTAGCAAAGCAAAAAGCGGGGAAGAAGAAAAAGGCAGAGGCAGGCGGAGTCAACACAGACAAGAACAAAAGAGGAGAAGAATGAGAGAGGAAAAGAAGTGGCGAGCCAGCAAGAAGGTAGAGCCCTCACTCTAACTCTTTATTTCTTTTGCAGCATCTCTATCTTTTTGTCTCATTCCTTGCTCCGCCGGAAGCCCCGCAAGCACGCAAGCCATCTCCCCCTAAGGCAAGATGACCTCGCGAGGTGGTCACCAAAAGAAGACGAGATGACCTCGCCCCCGCCTCCTCTTGTTACAACAAATATATGGCCGCTCAGCCCTTTCTCTTATACATATGGCCTTGCGCTTTACATAACAAGCTGTACAAGAGGAAGAAAACAAGCATCCCAGGCAAGGCGAGTTTGAAGAACAGGCCGCTAGGCCTTTTCTCTTGTACATATGGCCTTGCGCTTCGCATAAAAAGCTGTACAAAAGGAAGAAAACAAGCATTCCAAGCAACGCGAATTTGAAGAGCAGATTCTTTAAGTCCGACACCCAATCACATTCAATTTTCATCTGCAAAAAGGTTTCTATCCTCAAGATGATAATCATCGAGGTGGTGTCAAGCACGGTTCAAACTAGGAAAGACGTCTCTGAGGAGTTATGTGATCTCATCAATCTCATCAAGGATACAAAGTTCTTCTGGTTGAGACAAAAAATTCCTGCTAAAACATTATCATGCGAGTTGGATAGTAGTTCACATGCAAGGATGACCTCGCGTGGAAGCTGAAGCCCTAAAGCAAAAATCTCTAAGGCGAGGTGACTTTGAGGAAAAGAGAAAGTCCAGGCGAGGCGAAGCAGGATGGCTTCACAAAATTAGAAGTCCAGTCGAGCCAAGATGATGTCACGTAAAAGTGGAGGTCCAGGCGAGCTAAGATGATGTCACATAAAAGTGGAGGTCCAAGCGAGCCAAGATGATGTCCAGGCGAGGCGAGATGACTTGGCACAGTAGACTTCGCAAGAAGCAAGACGTGGGGTCCGCTTACACGCAAGGCCCGCATACACGCAGAGTCTGCTTACATGCGAGGTCAACATGCACGCGGAGTCCGCTTACGCGCGAGGTCCGCATGCACGCGGAGTCCGCTTGCACGCGAAGGCTGGATTTGCAGGAATCACATACGCCCCAAACAAGGACTGTGGCTAAAACAATTCAAGCCTTTTGGTCACACAGATGCATCACCTATTTCGGGTGCCCAAGTCAAATCAACAGACACGCTACCAAATTGGGTGTCCATAAGAAATACAGTTGACGAATTCAAAATATATCTGTCAAACCCAAATTTGGCACCAATCCACAAAACCCAAACCTAAAGAACTATGGTCGGTTTGATCCCACAAAGGGGTACGTAGGCAGTCTAGCAACCCACTAGATGCAACCATCAATTCCAAACAGAATCCCTGATATCACCAGTCAAATTCATCCAGTCCAAATGACTCTGGTCAAATTCCTAAAGCACCAGAAAAATCAAATCTCAAATACCCAAACTTTTTGAACATTGGTTTGATCCATTTACAAGGATATGTAGACAATCTGGATTTAAATCTAGATACAACCACCAATCCAAATAAATTCTCGGATCGCTTGAAGCCAGAATCTCGCTCCAAAGCTCAAATGCCTTCAGACACAAATCCAAACACATTTCCAAACACTACTCTCACTCTAAAGTCAAAGCCCTCCAACGAGTCATTCACTTGTTGGAACCCTTGAACTACGAGTGACTTGATCCCCTCCAAGGTACGTAGGAACTCATTCCCAAATATGGGTGCAGTCACAAAAACAAACAAACCTACAATGGTCTCTTGGTAAACGGAATCAAAGGGTGTTCCCTTATAACAAGGGATTGTAATTAAAAGATACAATCTGTCTTGAATGGGTCGAACCAGACATAATTAAAACTCTATCTTAATTAATAAGATTGAGTGAAATTGTGTTGAGTATATATGTGTTTACAATTTTCCCCCAACATAGCCGCTATTATTTAGTCTGAGCGCAACACATGTAAAGAAGTTACACCAGTGGCAAGATGCCAAGACACCATAGCTTGTGTTTTACTTGCGCTTTAAGCTATGTCTTTGTTGCCATGGTTAAAGATATTGGTTTCAGAAAAGATTTGTTGCACTACTTTAGATCCTATGTTTCTCCTAGAGGGAAAGTGAATGTACACATTGAAAGGAACGAAAATTTGTTCGGAATTGGGTTGGTGATTTGTTTGTGTTCCATGTACGAAGGAAGTTAACTTGGGAAGGATCCGGCTCCTCTAAAGTGAGGAGTCTGCGAAGTTAGTCTAAGTTCATAAAATCTATAGTCTCTATCTAATCTAAGGGTTCTGAGCAAGACACGTCACTCTTGGATCAATTTAGGTTAACCCATGGTTAATTTTGGTAAACTGCCGTTAACTACAGAGGGTTTTACGTCTTCTGTTATATTGCGTCTGGCGTCTGCTGTCTACTATCTTGCTTCTGCGCTGTTCAATCTTTTGTTCTTCTGTGTGAATAGAAACTCGTCCATGGTTACAAGAAGACACAAATACAAACAGGTTCCTCCTTTACCGTACGTTCTTGATACTTTATTTGATATGTGATGAGTTTTGATTGTTCCGTTAACTGAATTATTAAATTAAAGTCATATAGTTCTGCTAATAAGGAATTAGGTTAAACTCTATTGTTCTATACTTTTACACGTAGTGAAATTAGGTTAAAATCTAGTTGAATGGAAACTTCATATATAATAATCCTTGAGTTCCAAAGCTTCCAATATGAATCAAAAGATAAGTTTATTTGCTTTAGGATAATCACAATCGAACGTATCTATCTGAAACTTGTGATCGGAATTTCATTAACCAAGATAGTAGCCTCGTTTATATGCTTATGTTGTGATTCTCTATCTTGTAGAACAGAATGTGTTGTACGATTGGGACTGCAATTCAATACAGAAAGTAGCAAGTTTGTAGTTCATGATTTTGTGAGTGAGCATAACCATGTTCTGCAGACTCAGGAAACATGTTTCATGATTCCAACTCAACGGAATCTAGCAGATGGCCAAACTGTTCATATTGATTTTGCGACTGACTCTGGACTTAAGCCAAAGGCTGCACACCAATTTTTCAGTCAACAAGTTGGTGGGAGGGAAAATTTGGGATACACAGAAAGAGATCAAAAAAATTACTTGAGAAGTAAGCGCCAAAAGGATATGGCCTATGGAGAAGCGGGGAGTCTCTTGAGATATCTACACAACCAATCTTGTGAGAATCCCTCATTTCAATATGCTGTACAGCTGGATAGTGAAGAACAGATTACAAATATTTTTTGGGCATATACAAGAATGAGTATTGCTTATGCTCATTTCGGAGATGTCATTACTTTCGACACCATCAAGCAAAAGGAAGAAACAATTGTCCACTCGTTTAGTTGGTTACCAAACATAGCGAACTTCTATATATGTGCTGGAAATTAGATGACGATGGTTGTACCCCTGTTATTGTTTTTAGTTGCTATTAAAAGTTTCATGGATCTAGAGGAAAGTAATGCACTCATGTTTGTGTGGAGTATTTAAGTTTGAAATAATGTTTGATAATCAGTTTTGCTCATGTCCATATCAATTTTTGCTCATGTCCATATCTACAATTAGAGAATCAGTTTTCACAATTGCTTATGAGCAATATTTTCCAGCTTTGCCGACTTTGAACCGGGATCCTCTCCTCATAAGAGAAATTCCTAATACTTCCTCATAAGAAGATCCTGACCATTCATTTTTATTCAACGGGTAAGATCTCTTCAACCAATATTAAAGCCTATTTTTTCACAAGTCCATCTCATCATTCTCTCTCAAAACTAATATCTCGCGTTCTCCTCTGGAACCAGAAATTCTCGTCAGGCGTCCTTCTCGACCCGCCGCCGGTGTCTTCCCACGACGTTGGGATCTCTCTCTCTCTCTCTCTCTCTCTCTCTCTCTCTCTCTCTCTCTCTCTCTCTCTCTCTCTCTCCATGGCTAGCGAGCTTGAAGAATAAGATCCCTCCTATGTCCTTTTTCTCAGGTACGGTTTGAATCCTCCAGGAAAGCAACGAGACCAGAAACGTAACCTTAGTAAAGATAGTGTGTGGAAAGACATGTTTTAGGAATCCATGTTCCAATCTCGTTCTATTGCTACAGTGGATGTATGCCTATCTTGGATGTATTTGTAGTAACCTAGCATGTAAACTACTTTTAAAGAAATGAGACATTGTTTAGGTGATCTGTAGACTTTTGTTTTCCTTCGTATATTTCTTATACTGAAGGGAGTTGCTTTTACCTTCCTCCTCAGTTTGTAACCAGAGTAGCAATAGTGCTACCAATGAAGTAAATCTATAATATATCAACCAAGTTGCATATGCAGAAATACTGGTGTACTTTTGAAACACCCAACTTTGCTTCTTTTCTCTGTTCTGTGATAAATAATGACTGTATGATGAGTCTAATTGTCTAAATTTCTCAGCTTTCAATTCAAAAATGGCATAGACTTACAACCAAGTTCATATAATGCAAGTAATTTAAAACTGAATAGAGATGGAGCAAAAACACAGCCAAATATTTCTTCTCATATCACTTTTTGTAATTAGAATGGAAAGCTACAAGTTACTGGGAGTTAAACACATTTTCAGTTCTATAACTTGTATATCACAACGTACTTAGAACTTGATAATGCATTTAGAAACAACAAGGACCAAGTTACAAAATCTTTTCCATGATGAAATTGAAGTTCAACCAAGTAGGGAAGACTCTGATTTCAAACAAGATCTCTAGATTGCAATGCAATTTAACGGCAACATCACTGCTATTTTTAAAAAAAAATTGTTTCTTAACCTTTGACAAGTTTTTCCTTGAATTAGAGCGAGCTCATGCTTCTACTGATGACCTTTCTCTCACACACAAGACCTACAACAATAAAATTACAGCAATGCTGGGATTAAGAACCTATGAAACTAGAGATTAAAATGAAAAGTAACGAATTACAGAAAAGTTTCAACAGTGCCCGTGGAGATGGAGAACCAAAAACCCCCAGTCCCCCACCCAATCATGAAAATAGACATAGGAGGATTCAACCCATACCCGAGAAAAATGACGCAAGAGGAATCTCATTCTTCGAGCTCGCTAGCCAGGGAGAGAAAAAGAGTCCAAACGTCGAGGGAAGACTCTGGCGATGGGTCAAGGAGGACATCTGACGAGAATTTTTTTGTTCCAGAAGAGAACGCGAGATATTAGTTGTGAGAGAGAATGAGATGGACTTATGAGAAAATAGGCTTTAATATTGGTTGAAAAGATCTTACCCGATGAATAAAAATGAACGGTCAGGATCTTCTTATGAGGAAGTATTAGAAAGCTCTCTATGAGGAGAGGATCCCGATTCGTCGACTTTGCATTGCATTAACTTTTATATAACAACTTAGTTGATAAAGTAGGTCTTGCTTTTGCAAAAAGTGAGATGAAACAAACAAGTATTTGCCTGCTTAGATGCGTGTTTTCCGGTTTTGAAAACACAAAATAAGAATAATATATACATCTAAGAAGTGTTCAAACTACAGATGAAAATCAAACCCAATGAAATTAGTACAGATGAAAATTGAGCTTGTCATTTCATCGAACACCTTATGTGGGTTATTACATCTCGCTACAAGTCCCAAATGCAAAATAATCAAACAACTGATTTCAAAGTTTAGAAACATATCAAACGGTCCTACTCATAACCCTTAAAATAGATAAAGAGTGCGGATTTTATGAACTTAGACTAACTTCACGAACTCCTCACTTTAAAGGAGCCAAATCCACTTGGGAATTAGGATGTCATTGAAACGATAAAGAAGCACTACTATATCTTGTAGAGGTACGTAATAGAACTAACTTAATTTTCTTTTACCTTTAACAATCTAATATATATATATATATATATATATATATATATATATATATATCCCATGTACGTAGTCCAATATGTTATGCTTCCTTGCAATCTTCGACTGACCCTGTGAGTTTCTTAGGTTTAGAAGACATGTGGAGCTCCCCTTTGGTTTAGTGCTTGTATGAAGTTAAGGAAAGATAAGCTTCGAATCAATAGAGTTTTGTATCATCTAGTATCATGCCAAAACTATGGACTCGCACTGGCCAGTATAAATTGTTTAATTCCACATCTGTAAGGTGTTTTCGATTGCTAAGGTACTATGAAGACTGATTTCCTTAGAATTGAAACTCCAGGTTGAGAAGAAGGGTGCGGGTTCATCTTTTATGGAATAATTATTACTACTGACCACAAGTAAATTAAGCATAGGGAAGGGGTGAAATGAATGTTTATACTTGTGGTTTATGGAATAATTATTACTACTGACCACAAGTAAAATGAATGTTTATACTTGTGGTTTCTGAACTATATATATATATATATATATATATATATATATATATATATATATGTAGGCTCGAGTTTGACATTTTCAATTTTCGCAGTAGATATGAAGAAGTTTAAGAAAAATTGAGCCAATTCGTCTCTTAGTAAATATTTTGAAAGGGCTAGACCTATCCTTGATTTTGATACTACTTTTCAATTTTCATCTTGTGCTCCTCCAAAACTGTATTGAGTTTTACAGTACTTGGGGTCAACAATATTAAAGAGTTTCATTGACTTTGCCTTTTATCTGTGGGTTAATTACAAAACTTCATCTAAACTATGATGTTATTTTTATTTTCATACTTAACTATCAAAAACATGCATTTTCATACCCGAAGTTTCATTCCGTTAACATTTTGATACCCAAACAACTAACATCGTTAAATTTTAAGGGCATTTTCATCATTTCAATAAATATATCATTTTTTAATTACATTAACTTTAACAAAATAATTTATTTTTTGAGGTTATCAAATACAAATAAAACAATTTACTTTAGCAAAATATTCAAAAAAACTCTAAAATTAAATATTTATTTTTGCAACAATAGTGATAAAAGTTAGTAGAACTTTTGTATGTATATATATATATTTTTAGAGTTACATGTTAAGCAAAATAAAATAAAATATATAATTAAAATAAATTATATCGAGAAAATATCGAATATCGATGGAAATTTTATCAAATTTTATATAAACATGTTTAATCTATTTTTGGTTAAATATACCATGTTTATATAAAATATGATAAAATTTCTCTCGATATTCGATATTTTCTAGATATAATTTATTTTATTTTGTTTTGCTTAACATGTAACTCCAAAAATATATATACATATAAGAGTTATACTAACTTTTATCACTCTTGTTGTAAAAATAAATATTTAATTTTGGAGTCTTTTTAAAAAAAAAATATTGCTAAAGTAAATTGTTCTATTTGTATTTGATAACCTCAAAACTAAAATTATTTTGTTAAAGTAAATGTGAAAAATGATTTATTTATTGAAATGACAAAAATGCCCTCAAAAATTTAACGGTGTTAATGGTCAGGGTATTAAAATGCTAACGAAATGAAACTTCGGGTATAAAAATGCAAGTTTTTGATAGTTAGGTATGAAAATGAAAATAACATCATAGTTCAGATGATATTTTGTAATTAATCATTTATTTGTTTAACCAGCTGCCGAAAATCTGAGTTTCATGGTCATGAGTTTGCTACATCTCTAAATTACCTGTCAACTGTCATGTAGTAATTGTGATAATTTGATATGAAATTTGCATTTTATCTTTAGAATTTGTGCAGTTGCGTCTTATATATTATTCGTCACTGAAACAAAGTATTATATCGTTGTGCAATTGCATCTCTGATTATGTTTCTCAAATACATAATGAATAAAAGTAGTACCAAATATTTTATTAGGTTTTATGAGATATTGAAGAAAGCTAAAAGCTCCCAACGAAGAATGGTTCACATTGTTATTCACATATTCTCCAATCCATACAATATGTTGCGTGGGTTGTTCAACGTTGAAGTGTCAAATTAGATATGTACGTTTATGCTAAACCAACCACAAACATTTCATTTACATTAGGTTGGATCATGTATTACAATCAGTTTCATTTGCACCAGGTTGAATCATGTTTATAATTAGTTTGAGTAATGACTAACATCTTCATCTTTTTGTAATACAATATTAGTAAAGTTCAATAAATGTTGAGCCATCAGTTCATTAAGAGGATAACACGTTAATGATCATAGACCCAAAAACAAAGGGTCATAGATTACGACGGAATTGAAACAACACAAAGATTTCGAACAACAAAGAAACTTGATCATATCCATGAAACTTGACTGGTTGAAACCAGCAGACCCTTAGCAATTTTGATCGACAACACAACAACCTGCCATCTAGACTCGAAGATAATAAACTCATATCTAAAATCATCCTTAGATCCGGGGAACATCTTCAGACTCTTAGCATCACCGGGTGCACTAACCTTGGTTAACTGTTTGAGGCACTCGTTCAATTTGTCATCTCAATTTCCTTATCTTGTAATTGCTTCATATGAAATTATATATTGTGATCATAAAAATATGCTCTATATTTGTGAAATTGTTACGAGTCTTTCGATAGATATGGTGTGAACCATGTGATGATCAAAAACCACTATTTCACAGTAAAAACCACAACACACATAAGCTTATCATTTGACTAGAAGAGTATATATGTGCAAAGTTGTTATTGGATTGGCATTAAGAGGGACTAGGCAAGCAAGTAGCCATAAGTCCCTCCCTTTCAAGATTCAAACTACTCAAGTTGTTCGCCTTACTGATGTACAATTTTTTCACATTAGATCCTTGATCTTGAAGCAACCTCACTAAACTCCTCTTGGCATTCTTTCTGAAAGGACAGTTAGATGCCAAGAACCCATCCACCAAATGCAAATATGCCTCCAAGTCATGGCAGCAAGCCACATCGGCGTTGGGCTTCAAGTAGGGTGACATTTTTGTGTCAACCCTCAACTCTGTTCCGACGTGTGAGTAGGCCAAGGGCATCTTCTTGTCAAGCATGTCTGCGATTTTCGAGTTCTTGAGCTTCTCTTCTAGCACTCCTTCCCCAACGAAGATGCCCGGTACCCTTGTGATCAAGTCTTGGGAGTTTACGATCCGCAAGACCTTCACGTTCTTCGCTTCCATTCTGTTTGCAAATCCTCGGTTTCCCACTCGGGGTCCTCCGAAAGAGAACACCGCCACAGGTGGCATATCCTCGGCGCAGGTCTTTAACTCGTCGCCTACTAAGAGAGCAATGGCCGCGCCAAGGCTATGACCCGTGACGGTTATGCTCAGCTCCTCACCCTTGTATAATTCCTTCAATCTTTTGATTTCTTCAACCACGGACTGTGAGAGGCTCGGCACGTGAGCCCCGGGGGTCTTGTAGAGGCTTTGGAAGCCGCACTCCACCTTTGCTTGTGCTTCCTCTCCGCCCTCCTCTGCCGGAGGCATTTGAATGAGTTGGGCCCTCATGTTCTCAGCCCACTCAAGACACGTGGAGGTACCTCGGAGTGCGATTACGATGTCACGTCGGCCCATCCGCGCAATCTCCCGCCTGTCGTCGCAGACCGCCACGTACCCGATCCAGCTCGACCGCTGGGTCATCCACCCGAGATCCGGGGCCACGTCATCGACCCAGTCAGGCAACCCGATTGCTGACGTAGTGTAAAGACTCTTGGTCACCTTATATGACCTGTCCGGCAGGGCAACGTTACGCGGCATCTGAGTTTCCTCCACCGACATAGCCGGATTGTTATGAAATGACTGATAAGCCGCCTGGATGAACTCACCGTACCTGACGACCTCTCGCCGGAGATTCTCATCAAGCGGGTCAAGTAGTCCGGCCCAGTTATTGCTACCGTGATAATCCCTCCACCGGGAACCCAAGTTGTTCCGGGGAGAATACTCTGCTGTCTGGGACAAAAGCCTCCTTAGGGTCTTCAAATGCCTCGGTGACATTTCCTCCGCCGCAGCCTTCACCTGCGGCCAAAGCCTGGCGAGACTCAGCCCTTCTAGGAACCCCTTTCCCTTGTTTTCCGTCGTCGCTTTCTTTTTCCGATCTTCAATCCCAGGTTGAGGGTCGAGCTGTGGAGGTTGAGGTGGGGCAGACTTGGGGAGCAGCTTGTCGAGATTGGCGAGAGTCAACTCAGTTTTTGAGGGTGCTGCTGCAGCGGATGATGACTTAATAGGAAAACAAGTCGGGGCAGATGCTGAATAGGAACAAGAAGACGGAGTTCTTGTTAAGGGGTTCAACGGAGACGTGTAGTTCCTGAAGCTCGGCTTTCTCGCCTGAAACAGGTTCACGCTGTGAGATCCAACTAGCATCGTGAAATCTACGTGTCCGGTTAAAGAGAGAGAAAGAGAAAGAGAGAGAAGAAGAAGAAGAAGAAGAAGAAGAAGAAGAAGAAGAAGAAGAAGAAGAAGAAGAGTGTATGTTCAAGTTAGAGAAGCCAGTGGGATTGAAAAGATCAACTGGGGTATATATAAACTGGTGCGTTCGAAAACGGGCATGGATTGGTGTCTTACTACGCGGAATGCCATTGTTAATTAGGTCTGACTTCTTGTAAAGAAATAAAATTGACCTTTTCTCATGTACGCTTTCTTCTTGTATTTTTTTTTTTTGGCATATACGTGGATTCGTTGTTTGGAATGTACGAAAGCGAGTGTTCATAAAAGTCTGCGACCAGCCAACGACGTTGTTCCCTCGCTTCGTGATCTCCAGGACCTGTTCATAACATTTGACGATTATGCCATTTTTTGGTTCTGATCGGTTGACTAGACTATATGTTTGGTTCAGGTGTGGACTTTCTTAGAGTTTGTGTTATTATATACACGGCTCTTTCACATACATAGACAGATCTTCGTGTGTCTGGACTTTTCCCTGTGTGTAGTTTAAGGAGCTAGAACGGAGAAGGAAGGAGGAAGCAGCCAGTTTTAGGATTTTCTCATGGCGGTAGTACGTATTGGTAAACGTCTAACTGGTGTACGGACCATGACCTTATTGAAGGCTGAAGCAGCCAGGAGAACAGGAGAAGAGCAAGTTTGCACGTAGTTTATGGTGTGAATAGTGATCAAAGGGAAAGACCTGGACTTAGGAATATGGATTACTAGGTCTGTATGAATGGAGTGAACTATATTATATATGTACATGTAATAGTGTAAATATATGCAAGTTATTATCATTATTTTTCTTAATTATGACGAACAATTAGTATAAGGTTTTGTTATCAAACCAAATAGTATATACACTGTACACATCGATCGTGTAAGTATGTGCTTCTATATATACTGCTAGCACAATGCATATATATGCTGCATGTCTTTACATGTTGTTTCAGAAACAATATAGTGTATTTGGATTATTAACTATACTTGAGGCGTAATCCAAGATGATATGCTTCTTAATTTGTAATGATGAATGCTAATGTTAAATTGCAGTTCCATAAATAATCTAATACAATTTGTAAAGTATTATATATGTCATCATAAGTACCACTCATTTTCTTAGGCATACCAAGCTCGATCGGTTATATATATGATCAGCGATTAGGTCATGAATTGGGAGTGGAAGATCGAGCCGACTGAAAAAGTTCTAACTCATGCATGGTCTGAATATTGAATGAAGTGAAAGTTTGAATCTTGAACGAGTATATTCCAATTAATGAAACATTAATTTCAAGTCATTGTTGATATGTCAGTTAAAATGTTTCAAGGGGAGATCTTTTGTCAATTGATAGGCAAGTACTAGAATTCGATCTATCTGGATTTTCCTGGCTAACATGTATGACATGTTCATTAATTAGTAGTTTAGTACGTAATGGTAATCAAATAACTTACTAATAATGATTTTGTTGTAATTTAATTTGTTTTCATGTCACAAATTAAGTTCAACTAAATCGTAATCTTAGCTCGGTTAATTGTAAAATGAGCGTATGATATACATTAAGATACCGTAGATGACCTCTCTTATATGTTGTTAATGATATTGACAAGTTAGTGACAAAAGCACGCTCGAATAGATTTAGGATTAGTTGATTGAGGTCATAATATTTGTAAACCGATCACAGAAATCATTTCCTTTGATATTAGTTTGCTAAACATAATGATCGATTTCTTAACAAATACTACGTACTGTTCTTGTTATCTCAGTGGACTACCTTCGATCTTTCAAAATGGAGAACCTAATAGTAATGTCCATACATACAGTTATTGTTATTTTATCACTACATGAATACACAATATTGGCGCCCTTTCATTTTCACCTTCATTTTCGTGGGAAGTGATGATAAAAAGGATAAGGTGCACACCATGTATGGATGAAAAAAATCCATTTACTTGATTATCAAGATTTACTTGATGATATAATAATACAATGAAAAATTTAGTGCAAATCCAAAAGGTACCTTTCCACAATTCCACAATTCCATAATATTAGAGTAAGCGCGCAACACTTGCATGCCATAGTCTTATGAACCATAATGAATAATAAGATGGTACTTAATTAGTGCACCATTATCTCTTAATACAACTCTCTGCTTGTTTATGTTATGGGATAAAGTTTTAACATAAACAGAGAGCTCGATCGTCATCACTGAAAATATAACACTAATTTACTGAATATAGATCTGATAAATTCTTTCTGTTCACTTATATCAGTTCAATTCGTCATAGAACGAAACCAAATTTATGAAGCAGCAGTGGGATCCCTAGCTCGGATATACACGAACAGCATAGCTAGGTTGACCGTATCAACAGTTTACAATACTGTGAAATTTTCTAGGATCGTCGTCGGCGCTATTCTTCTAACTTCTTGATCGCTTTTGCCTCTGTTGACAGAAGTCACAGTACCAATTTTACGACGCCGCTATGTGAGACTGACTAGCTACAAGCTAGTCTCTATGAGATTGTTCCCGGATCTCAGATTCGTATGCTAGCTCATATTATATGGGTACAAATACCTGAAAAAAACAAACCATTTGTGTAGTTAATCAACTCGGATATATTATGAAGGCTTTCAATTTTAAGGATATATTCTCTGATAAAGAAGGAAAAGAAAGAATATGCAGCCGTAATTTGTCAATGTTCAAAAACAAACAAATAGTCTTATGTCGTTATATTTGGGAAGAAGAAAAATGTGTTCGTCCATGTACGTATGTCTCAGTACATAATACTCGTACACTTATAATCAGGGGTTTAGTATAAATGTCCTCCTTAAGTATACTCATATATATGTATTTATTCTGTACATTATTGATCGCATACGAACTCTCGCTATACACATGCATCTATCACGCGGTGGTCATCATAGTGAAGATTTCGATCTCTTTTCCTTCCTCTTCATTCCTTTACACTATTGATCGATGGGGACATGCAATTTTGATGCTGCCTCTTGCTCGGGTTGACTTATTTAAAATGCAGTAACAAAGCTAAAGGGTGCACCTGCTTTGTTGTTTTAGTTGGGAAATGCCTTTCACTTTCTCACTCAAAGCTACAATAATTGTGACATGGAAAGGGCACAAATCTTAATCCACAGACTCATCTCTCATCATCGTGTTACAGTACTCTATGAATTTTATAGTGGGCAATATAGTGGGAGAGTGGGGATTTTCAACAAGGAAAATAGAAATCCGTGTTAAAATGACATCTATTTATGTCGACTTTAGAGTTATCTCTAAAATATTGAGCATGTTTGCCTCATGGCTCAACTATTGTTACTCTATAGTGGATTCTGTACAATGTGCCACATGCCAATGGCGTGGGTTTAACTTTTTATTAGTTTGTTAATCACATTTCAGTGATAAGCGAATTACGAACTGACATGGAAATGGAAAAGTGGATTCATATATGAGCCTAGTATATTCCACAAAGATACACTACCGACCCACGCAGCTACTCGATCGTAATCATAGAGATCGATGAAGATCAACAACCGGCGTCTTCCTCTAAACTAACATTAACACACGATTGTAATGAACTTACACTATACTTGAGTTAAGAGTAGTGACCACATTAAAGGGAGTGACACAAAAAAAGGAGAAAGATATAGATTTTTTCAGAAGGGAGAATTCGAAAGATATAGATGCGATCTTTCATTTTGGTAACAGTTCGATTAAAGTGGAGGGATGAGGGGTCAGACTCAGAGTACATCAACATGGAATCACCACGGTTTGTTCTTATAAAGTGAGGAATCAAAGCATGGCGAGGGCAGAGAAAGCTTTTGATCGAATCGAATAATGTTTTGGTCCTAACTACTCTCAACTACTACGAGTAGAATTAGTACAACAGCACTATCACACGTTTTACGTTTAGAACAAATTGTGTAGGGTGTTGTATAATTTTATGCTCACAAAGATTGACCGTTAACATAGGGTAAGTTTCGTGTGTTTAAAACGAGTTCACTGAGAAACTTATCTCTATCTCTTAAGTCCTCGCTTCTCTGGTTTGCATGTCAATTTGCATTTTCTTTCCCAACTCCTTGAATTGGCTAAGTTGTTTCCTTCAATTATCGTAGTTGGCATTAGTTTTCTAATTAGTTACCTCATTTCTCTTTGGTTCATGAATATATTCAACAGCTTGTCTCTATGTCTTCCTGGGTTTTATTTCATATCACCCTCGATCTCTTTGTTTTAATTCGGGACGAGCAATAGTACGTGCAATACATATAACTAAATGAATCGACTTATAACTTCTTTTAATATTAACACAAAATGAAAATTATAATGACAAATTAAACACGTACGCTCTTCTCCACATTTTTCAGTACTCCCAACTTTTTTGCTGGGTGGGAATAAAAACTCTGTTTGGTGGTCGGTGGTCAGGTTCTGAGGGCATATATACCTTTCATCATAGCTTAAAAATATACTAGCTTCAATGGTGGTGCACAAGAGACTGAAAGTGACTATTGCAGACGCGCGTGCATCAGATATAATGCAGTCGTGAGCAAAAGGACAGTGAGAAATTAAGAATCCCTGAAAAAATTAGTTAAGACTTAAGACAAACAGAAAGACCTAAAACTAAGCAGCTTTAGCGTGCAGCTATGCAAATAAGCAAGAAACATGCAGACGTACGTGTTTAGGATATGTGAGAAAGAGAAGAGATCGAGACATATATGGGAGAATAATCCCAACAACTACACTTTAAATTATAATTTAGGATACGTGAAATGCATATATATGGATTTCGTAGTATTAATTTCCATGAATTTCATCTCCAAATAAGCATAGCTTAAGAAGAATGTATATTGTTTTAGAGTTATTAGCTAATTAATTAACACCACCAGATCGAGGCTTTTCCAGATCATACATATCTGTTCTTGTTGATATGACTATGATGAAGAGACTTCTTTTGGCTGCTATACTAAGGTGGTAAAACAATAATACTATTTACAAACAATTATGTTTTCTTCGCCCAGGTTTTGCATACATTTACATTTTCATTCACCTTATCAGAGATATTTTTACTAATTAACTTGAGTAATGAGTATGCTGATTGATCAAAAATAGAGATAGAGACTACACGTCGTATAAAATAGTACCGTTGATTAATCGAAATGTTGAGATATCAATCCCAAATCAGAAATATGAGACATTGCATGTGGATTTATAAGGGTTTGGGCCACTCCACTCATTGACAATTAGTTTTGCCCACGTTTATGTGTGAAGCCTAAATGTCACACGCGCTCCACGTCACCCTAAATGTTGTCTACTTGTTAGGTTTGAAAATTCGCCACACGTACGGGGGCGTGTTGAGATATTAATCCCACATCGAAAATATAAGACCTTACATGTGTATTTATATTTTATCACGAAAGAGGGGCACGCAGATGTTTGATACCAATAATACTTGCACCTAGACTTTGGAAAGCGATCATCCCGTACCTCCTCCTTAGACCAAGGAAGGAGGATGTGCGCGACTCGGGAAAGTAAGGTATATATGTTCCTACACAACTTGAACATTTTGCTGTCAATTTGACAAACCAAGTTTTTATTTTCTCCTACCTATTGGTTTAACTTTTGATTTGGGCATAGACCAAAAGCTCAACTTCATTCACAGATTAGGAATGAACTAATTGACATTTGGAAATGGATGAAATGAATTCATAACACACACTATAAACATATTTAACTATAGTTATATATAACTATATTCAGCAAAGATACACTACCGACCCACATGATCTGTATTTTAAGTAAAAAGATGATAGAAAACGGCTACCTGCTCCAAATATAAACACAACTAGATGGAGTACGTTCTAAGATGGGGAACGGCTGTTGTGTACGCAGTACTTCCGGTACTGCGGCTGTCACTTGATTTTGTCAAGCGGTCACGCGCCAACCGTGTGTCTCGCGTGGATCGGTTTTGTTTTCCTCATCAAGGACTCTAATTATCTCTCCCTCAGCAAACCGATCTAGAAACGGGGTTGTCGACTTCACTCGGATCGATCTCTCAATCGCGTGTAAAAGTATCTTCTGAACGTTATCGAGGCGAGGCGGGACAAGCGAGGAGAGGAGAGGCGAGGCGAGACGCGTAGAGAGAATTAGCGAGAGTCAACTTCTTCACGCACCAAAACTTTTTCAATCAGTACTTAACACGTAGTGCAAACACCCACGATATTCAAAGTAGTGCGTACATTCTAGAACTTATAGAGACCAAACGAATGAGTTACGACTAGGAGGAGGAAAAAAGGAAAAAGAAAGATATGCAGATCGATACTCTTTCCTTTAGATATATGGCACAGAAGTGGAGGGGGGTCAGAGTACATCAACATGGAATCAGCAATTCCGGAATCACCTAACTTGGCCCCTCCAAAATTTTATATACATATATCAATCTATATAATAGAGATGAGTCTAGATCGAGTTCCAAAAGTACTAATTACTTAATCAAGCTACAAATTAACAATAGTCGAGCAGTACGTTGAGTCAGATAACCCTCAGCACATTTTCCATCTAAACTGCGAGCTAATTATTAATATACCTATCATCTTAACAATTTATAATATGTATATGCATGGTAATCTATAGATTGTTGATCAAGTGTTGTTTGTGTACTGAATCTACTGATAAACAGTACAGTTGTGCAGAAGAAGAAGAAGGATGGCATAGATACTAGGGTTATGTTTGTGATTGTTAACGTTTTAACATTGTAATTAAGTAGTCCGTATGTTGGTTAACACATGTCAAAATTTCCACTAAATTAAGCCAGTTAGTGATTACATATATGCACTCCTAATATTTAAAAATCTTGTTATTGATTTAAAAATCCTGCTATCTTAGTTATATAGAAAAGATGCCAGCTAACAACAAGTTTACATTTCCTGTTTAATTCAACAACGATAGACTGCCGACCAGCTCTATAGTTATAATAGATGAAAATAAGCGGCGTGATGCTCCAAATAAATTAACAAAAACTGTATGTACGTATTATCGAGCTAATAAGCTGCTAAGCTGTTCTATCTTTTGGTTGGTGGAAGTACAAAAGTGGAGTGGTCAGAGTACATCAACATGGAATCAAGCACATATAGCTCTTCGATCTAGTCCTCGTAGAGAAGAGACTGAACCGGCCATGAAAATAAGTATATGAGATCGAGCAGAGATCTCTTAAATCTTCTACTTCTACTTGCACATGAGACTTTTAGATCTTAATGTCAAAGTGTCCTTGAAAAAATCTTATGAGGCATCTGTTTATCTTCTTTGTATATATTGTATCTTTCACACTCTTGATCGACTATGAGTAAGTCTATATATGCACTGCTGTGTGCATATATATATATATATATTTATATATACGTGGCCAGAACCATAGCTCCTCATTCCTACTTATTTTCTCTTTTGATATCGACTGTGAATTTGAAATAGAGTAATGCTAAGTGAACCACATGTTGGTATGATAAATTTCACAACCCAAACCATCTATTTAATTATGTCATTGTCATGCATTCTCTTAATAAGACAATTTCTGCTCACGTTGCTTCTAGTATTTGAAATACTTATGTGACTAAACGAAAGTCATGACTGCAAACATATATGCGCATTATAGAATACAGTTGCGAGCAAAAACTCGATCAGCAGTGACATAGAGAATTGTTTCTTTCAACACAAAAATGTTAAATTAAGAAAAAGATATATATTTGGCTTAATATACCCATTAATTGTGCAGATAAGCAAGAACCATACGTGAGGATGCAAGGAAATTGATCCCAACTAGCTACCAAACTTAAACACTTAAGATTACGTGGAATGAAAATTCACAATGGTTGTACAAAATATTGTTCAATATTCAAGACCTTCTCTTTCAAAGCGTATGTAAAGGATTAATTATTCATGATTATCTTCGTCTAAGAGTCTTACTATATCATTTGCACATTTGAAACTAATTATTAGATTTACGGGAATAAATGTTGATGTTGATTAGATCAATATTATGTCTGACCTTACCAAACATATGCTTGGTTTACATAATTAAAGTCAAATAAAGATATCAACAATCGGAACGGATTCTACGCACCAAGATACACTTACACCATTAACGTGGAAGTCTTTAAATCGTCGTACGCGAAGATATAATGAAGACAAGAGACTCTCAAATCCTTCACTTCATTTTCATTTTTGATCTGATCAAATTAAACGCTTATAATAAGAGCACATTTTCTTCGACCACGAGTCTTCACCTTATGTGTTGGAAACATTTAAAATTAGTTTTTTTGGTTTCAATTTTTTTAATGGTATTAATATATATATATGCATAATAATGACGAAATCAAAATATTACATATTGGTTGCTCGGTTAATTTGCATTTTGGTGCATATAAGAATTTTCGATCAACAATAAGAAAGAAACAAAAAAAAATATTTGAAATTAGTTAAAAGCTGACAGATAGAAAATCAATACAGTGATTAAAAAGAGAGACCAGATCGAGTACACAAGATAGTTAGATATTTCTTCGGCCGGCTAGCTAGAATGTTTGAATGAAGATGAAGCATGCAATTATAATTTCACTTAGACTTTTCAGTCAATCGCATAGTCAATATATAGTTGGAGATCATGTTCATGGTAGTGCCGGTGACTAGGAGCGACATGGTGGTGCTGGTTTTTAGCGGCAATTAGTGTACCTTAATTAACAGACTCTAGAAAAGGATTTGTCGATCTCCTTCTGAATTCTGATCGAGACGACCAAGAAGGGTGGTTGTAATTGCAAACTGGTTTATTTGTCCGTCTTATGTTTACTTTTCAGGTCCGGCGTAGACCAAAATTGTTTGGGAGTGCAGCCAGTAGGTCAAGTTTCTAAATACCTAGAAGCATTCCCCGAAATTCCCTTATTGACCAAAACCCTAGTTACAAGACACAGAAAGGACTACGAAGTTGACAAAGACATAATTGAATTAAAATGAGGTTGCACACTCTCTCTTGTTCTGTTCCCTCGATCAGTTAAAACTATAAACTCATCAAAATTAAGCTAGAATATCTGATGTGTGTGTTTTTTTTGACGATTTCAACAAACCAAAAACTGTAATCAATGAATTGAGAAAGTCAGAAGAGTGTAAAAAGTAATCCGAATGAGTGCATCAGGTATCCAAACACGCGAATATGCTTAACTAGATTATAACTCGGAATTAGTATTTTCATTTGGGTTGTTATACTAATAATTAATTACGTTTTACACCCTGAACTATGTAGGTGTTTTTAATTTTATGCCCAAGTATGAAATTTTAATGTCTAGGTACCTAAACTTACTTCCATCTTCATACCGCCGTTAAAAACTCAATTACAAAAATCTGTTATTGCCTATGTGTCAGTTAATTTCTCATAAATCAAACAAATGAAAGGAAAATAAATTAATTAAAGAAAAACCAAATCTTTAAAATTCTACTGTCATAAATCAAATCAAAATTAAATACATACATCATTCATCTACCAAACTTTGCAGTCGATCCCTAATCCAACCCGTTTCCTCATCTCCTCCTCACCTAAATATCATCTTTTGATTTGGGAAGGAACACCAAGTACATGTCAGATGGAACATGAATCCATGAAGCTAGCCTTAGACACGCAAAGTTACAAACACCACAAAGATTTCCAAAAGGAGACTTTGCCAAGAGATTGACTAGTACGAGAAGCTAGCCGAGTAGCCATCTACCTCAATTGTCTCAGTAGCGCCTCCACCGCTGTCGCCATAACCTCCACTTCTGGCATGCCTCTCACCTTACCCAATTTCATCTTTCGATTTAAATTTAAAAATCCCAGATCAAAAGTAGAAAGTTTATATACCTGCCTCAACAAGCTAATGAAATCTCATAGGACATGATGAGGTCATCCCTTGTGATCTACTCCAAATCTGAAGCATTGAGCGATAGCTTGCCTCAACAAGCTCTCGGATCGGCGACAAACTCTAGCCATGACCACTGCAGAGTTCAAGTCCATTGACCTGAAATATCACCCAAAAATCCAGTACGATCCTAATAGAGATCAACGCGGCGGCAGTCGGGTCGCCGTTTTTGAAGTCGTTGATTAACTTCTGGCAATCGAGCAACAAGGCTCCAGCTCGCAAGTCGACTTACTTCTCCATTGCAATTGAAGTATGCATCCATTTGAATTGTAAAATTAGGAATCTTTGGTTTGAAGGAGGATGGGATGAAGAGAGGAATTGGGTTAGGTCGTTAGGGTAGGGACTGGGTTTGGGACTGGTCGATACTGAGAAGTGAGAACAGCTCAAGGGAAAGCAAGGCTGAACATGAATCAGATTTCCCATTTCTTTTTATATTTTGAAATAAGTGTTTTTTTAGCTTATGTAATTCATAGAGAATGCCACATCATCGGTTAACTGCGAACTAGCAGCTAATTGACACATATGCAAATAACATATCTTTGTAACATAATTTTTAACAACAGGTATGAAAATGTTTAACGGAAGCAAATTCGGGTACCAAACGTTAAAATTTCATATTTAGGTATGAAATTGAAAATATCCTTATAGTTCGGGGTGTGAAACGTAATTAATCCTTATACTAATTCAATTCGTGTTTTACATTAATTCAATAATCCATGTAACATATAATTAAAACCGACATTTTACGTCAATACCGAACTCAAACGGGTAAAAAAAAAAAACTGTTTTCTTCTGTTACCTTGCAAGCCAAGTCATGACATGTAATATATTAACAAACCAAGCCTCTGTTGAATCGTTCTATTTCTCTATCCATGCCAAAATCCATTCTGCACAGTTTATCAGATGACCTAGCAAAGCTTGCTAGTCTGAAACTAACTTGCAAGTCATTTTAAACTAGGGAAGCCACACGTTCGAGAGGAAGTCCAAATCTACAAAGCCTTATCAAATTATTCCTAGTCTTCCCTTGAAATCGTGTTCTGCGTTTGGTGATAGAGTTCTGTGTTTAACTTATCGACCTTTAAATTGATTAACACTACAGGAAACAACGATGAATAGTAATACCTAGACTTCGGAAAAGGATCTGCTTCATGGTGAAACTGAAAAGGGGTAGCTAGCTATATATATATATATATATGTATGACTCGCGCGGGGAAAGATATATGTTCCTGCGGCTTCAACATTTTGCTGTCAATTTGACAACCGCACGTGGTTCTTGATATATGTTTACTTTTCACATAGACCAATTTAGGTAGAAATGCCGGCATGCATGCCTTCAAGTTTCTATATAGCTACAAATCATTCCAGGAAACTCCCTCACTGACCAAAACAGCAAATTAAACCTTAGAGACGAGATATATAGGAACATTAAGCATCTGATGACGTCTGAGAAGAAGAGAAAAAGTTGACAAAGCCATACAGAACTAGAGTTGGAGATTTGCATTTAGTCTACTTTCGGTTAATTTTCACCTTACTGCGAAAGAAGATGAACCAGAAAGTCCAGAACCTACATATTATCTGCATTAATTTGAGTGATTAAGTGGCATGGTATAAGTAAGAATGACGAGATGTGCAACTGGCGGTGTCAACTCTTCGCCTGCATGCATTTCAACCGGAAGGATCAATTCCATTTTGGTTGGGAAAAATCCATTACTACTTACCCCAAAATGACCACAGTTGAAGTTTCATGGTCAATTTGCATTCGACCACTAGCCAAAATTTGACAAATTAAATAAGCTGTTGTGGCAAATGTACGTATATCACAAAACCACAGATTCCGGGGTTTTCAGAAAAGTCCTCTTGAAACGAAGTCATCATGTACGTAAGTAAGATGATATTAGGCATTAGGTTTACAGTGGAATCATTCTACAAATAATCCAAAATCCATTCTACATACATGTAGCACTTTTCATCATTAAATTAGCTAGTTAGCCAAGCAGCTGGTAGCTTAGTCTGAATGAAACGAATTTATGTGTTGTTCGATTAAGATTAATACAAGTCACACGTTTGAGAGCAAGTCCAATTCAAACTGACCCAAATAAAAGCCTCCCAAGTTCCTAGTTTTTCCTTCAAATCGTGTTTCACCAAATGGTGAGTTCTGTCATCTACTAGCTGTCGGTGATTAGGTGCCTTTGTTTAATTTGGGTTGTTGAGAGCCTTGGATTTCTATTACGACTAAAACGAAGACCTTGTACTTATCGGTACGTTGATCTGGTTTAGTCGATGATCGATGAAGTTTATGTTTTGTTCAATACAAGCTATAGCTAATTAGGACGACTTCCAGTTTGCATGGCTTTCTTTGATGATCTTTGATGAGAAACTTCCATTCTTTTCTATTCTTTAACAACAGATTAATTAGAATGGATCTTTCATTTTAGAAAAAATGTTCATTTAGTACTAATTTAAATCCCTCATTTCTTATTCTAATGACAATTTTTTTCATTAACATATTCCAATATAAGGTAAGTTTTTATGCCCAAATACACAAATATTTATTAAAGTCTTAATAAACTATATTATTTTAAGACTATTTTGCCCTCACCCCTTAAACATGCATAGAGAGGAAAAATGGAAGAGAGAATATTTGGCCGGAATCTCACTGGACTCCAGTCACCGGACGCCGGATTTCTTTAATTTGGTCGCCGGATTCTGGTCACCGGTGAATCGGTTACTGACCCCCAATAACTTGGTTACTGACCCCCCCCAATAATCAGTTACTGACCCCCAATAATCGGGTACTGACCCCAATAACTTGGGTACTGACCCCTAATAATCAGTTATTAACTCCTAATAATCAGGTTACTGACCCTAATAACTTGGTTACTAACCCCCAATAATCAACTTATTAAGTTATTGACTCTTAATAATCGGGTTACTGACCCCCAATAACTTAATTATTGACTCTAAAATAATTAGCTACAGTCCTCCAATAATCAACTTATTTCTCCCATCGTCGGATTCCGATCACTGTAAACACGGTTGTTGACCCTCAGTAACTGAGTTACTTTGATCACCGACAGCCATATTTGAGTTACTGACCCCTAATAATTAGGTAATGATTCCATAAAAGGCTACTGACTCCAGCTAACTCAAATACTGATCCTCAATAATCGTGTTACTAACGCCCAGTAATATGCAACTGACCCCAATAATCATGTTAAAATATACTTTATGTTCAAAAATCACTCTAAAAATTTGTAAAACAAAACAGTGTATTACATCAAATCTTTCTCATCTCACCTCTTTATGGACAAATAATCCTCTAAATCCATTTAACATCAGCACTATTTACTCAATTTCTCACACTTAGATAAGAAAGCTATGCTTATAGAGGCTATCATACCAATAAAGGAAGCAAAAAGACGAAATAAAACACGTCCTTTTGGCTTTTTGGTGAGCGACGAATGTGAGTTCGGACCGACAAACTTTCTCTGGATCCTTGTCACCGCATATGTGACGTCAACAACCTACTCCTCAACATCCAATTGTCGTCACAATCATCATCTTGTTCTAAATCGGTCACAGAAACCCAGCCTCTTGAACTCGATCTGTACATGACGTTCTCTGGCATCATCGTCGTCTGTCCAGCACCTTTGACTCACATTGGAGCACGGGGCTCAGTGCTTTGAGATGAGGGAGCCGAGGCGGTGTGGGTGGAATAGAAGAAACCTCAGTCTCAACCTCTCATGGCAGAGATGGAAAAATCTCTGAAAAAGGACGAGTCGGAGATGGAGGAGATGTGGCGGTTAGGTCAGGCAGTGACGATGACCGACGTGAGGGATCTAGCCTCGCGTCGGTGCTTCGTCGGCGACGTGATTCACGTTTGAGAGAGAGAGAGAGAGAGAGAGAATTTAGATCGGTGAAAAGATAGGGTTAATTGAATATGAGGGTAAGTTTGTCTTTTTATGTATTTTCATTGGAATGAGCTCTTGAATAAAATTTTCATTAGGTAAGGCTTTAGTTTAGTTGTTTTGTGCAAATGAGCATTTTCCCTTCATTTTACTTGAATCATTTACATGAAAAATTAGCATACAATTTGTCGGTAATAGATAAATTTTGTACATTTATTCCACTTTCACATCATTCTACATATACGATGAAAATCTAGCATTACTCTCAGAAATATGGCAACTTTATCAGTTTGGAATTAGATATCTTGCAAGGGCCGTTTTACCAACAACCCTTTTTTGAACCAAAATTTGCTTCTTGAAGTCTCCCCAAGTGAATGACTCATACTTTCTAGGGTTGGTTATTGGGTCCATGAGCTCAGGAGGGCTCTCAATTGTGGCAGAATCATAGGGGCTCATGAAATAGGCTGCTGATAGCCTATTCTTCTCCTTGTTCACAACTGCTCTATGCACTACACTCTTCAACCTCCCATTAGTCCAAGCCTGCAAGCATATTGGGGAAATAACTTTACAGAAATACTCTCTACCGATCAGACAATCACATTGCTATTTTTTCAGACAAGTTAATCTAACTTAATACTGTCAATATATAGATAATTGATTTGAAGAATTATTTTTGATGCATGCATAACAACTGAATTAGGTTTCAACAATATAACATGTCAAATTCTATCAAGAAAGCTCATAAAATAAAATGCTCACTCATATGTGAGAGAGATTGCCTTGCTAGCTAGCTAGACAATCAACATATATTCCTCATAGTCTTTACCTACATTTTCTTGTGCCAACACAATTAGCAAGTTATGTTGCTATACTGTCCATTTAGACCGCTTTATCCAACTAATCTTTGATGCGTGGGTGGTACATGTTAATTATATTGACTATCTTACAACATAATATGTCAGAGACCGCTTTATCTAACTAATCTTTAATGCGTGCATGATACGTACTAGATTGATTGTCTCACAACATAATATGTCAGAGAATACTTGATCGTGTGTGTGTGGGACAAACATCCGATTTTTAACAAAACCAATACTATATATGCGTGATTTATATCAAAACTTTTTTCTTTTTGGTGAGTGATTACATGCATGAAATCAAACATTTACAATCTAAACTGTATACATGTATGATCGAGAAATTACCTCAAGAGTGTCACCAATGTTGATGATGAAAGAATTTGGAACAGGACGGATGCCAATCCATTTGTTGTCATTCATATGAACTTGAAGACCACCAACATCATCTTGTAACAATATGGTTAAGGTATGAGGGTCTGAATGGCTTCCCAGCCCAAGACATTTTTCTGGGAGAGGACAAGGAGGATATCTGTTGACTCTGATCATTGTAGCCTCTTTTGCTTCAAAGTTCTTTGTGAAAAAGTTGTCTGGAAGACCTAATCCATGAGCTAACATTTCCAATATGGTCATTCCCAGATTATCCAATGCATTCAGATAATCAATCATCGCATCACTGACACATTAGGAAGAATAAGTTGGCCTAAAGTACTGTAATCAGTTACATAATTAAGTAATTAACTCACACCTAATATTGAACATATATACAAATATTGTCCTCAACATATTAAAAGTTAACATGATAGCTGGATGAAAAAGTTACCTAAATGGCTGATGTTGATCACCAAAAACCTTTGTTGCAAATGCAACCACCATTTGTGGTGACTGGAGCAACTGTACGATCTCTGCCCAAGGTAAATTCTTCCCATAATCAGGATTTGTTGCACAGTATCCCAGAGGTAAACTAGCTGATCTAGCACCCTTCAGCTTCTGCTCCATTGGAAGATCAAAGAGATCATTCATACTCCCTTTGAATCTCTCTACAATCTCTAGAGCAACACCATGATCCACTAACTTGAAAAACCCCCATTTGTTACAAGCACTCACCATGTCCTCGCAGACTTTCTCATAATTAGGGTTTCTTCTCACATCCGAAATCTCTCGGAGACTTATGACAGGAATGTCGTGCGCATCTGTAAACTCATCATGATTTATTGATGGCCATTCTTCTTTGGACCAAATGAAGTTCTTGACACTTAGTTTGTGTCCCATGGAGGATAGAGACTCAACATATTGTTCTTCGATTTGCAAAGACATGGCAGCAAACTCTCAAAAGACTAGAGTACTTGGAATCCAACAGATTAGTTCCAGCTACCTGTTGTTGCTAAATACTTGTTAGTTTTATGTGTTTTTAGCTGTGAGGACACTTCGTTTTGTAGTCAAATATTGAGCTTTGTTAAGAGTGATGAATGTAATTGGATGAAAATTTCGAAGTGATTCAAGGGGTCAAACTAAAGATTACTTGGATTCTAGTATCATTGTTGCCTTCACTTGATATATTGGCTGTCTTTTACCGGAAAGAAATAGAGATTCTTAGGATGTTGTTGGAGATAACTAAGATTCCACCAAGACAAACTTGAAGAATAACATTGGATTCTGTTTGCCGCCCAAATTTTAACTTGTCAGCAAAATGTCTAATAAGTAATAACAATCACAGTCGGCACTCTCCATTTGTTTTTTTAATTTTTTTTTCCGGATAAACGGCACTCTCCATTCATTACAAATTATTGAAATTAACCTGATGGACGTCCAAAATGACTAGAGAACCATAGGTTGAGCGTTAGTTAATGAACTTAACCACAAATTCATTTCAATGTGTGTATATATATATGTGTATATATATATATGTATGTAGAAAATCAAAATCACTAATGCCTATTGTGATAGGGCATTCTAAAAAATTTCGCACTAGGCATCATATAACTCAGGACCGGCCCTGGCAATAGTAATTTAGAATGAGGTATTTTCTTTATAATATTTTTTATCGTGATGGAAATAATTCACTAGCAATGTATACTCATGCAAATTTTGGTTATCAGGTTAATGTAGTGGGAAATAACTGCATTCATTAGCAAATAAAGTCTACTAAAAATTCCGCACATTTTAAAGCAAAAATAACATAAAATATAAAAACAACTTTAAGTTCGCTTTATGATTTTGAGTTGGGATAATTGATTGAATATGAACACTGAAGTGCTGTGATCAAGATGATCTTCCTAATTATTTCAATATATTACACTGTCATCCACCAAGATAATTGTTCAAAAAATAGGCGTGGTTACATTCATGGGTGGAGCCATTTGAGGACCATGGCACCCCTCAACTTTCTTGGTGATGTGTGATTTCTAACTAATTAAGAGGGTATATTGATTTTGATAGAGTTTCTAGTTAATTATGATTGATGACACCCCTAAAATATTTGGTAATTACTTAAGGTGAGCAAGGGAGCAAAGAATTTGCATTCATTTCTTTCCTAATTAATCAGCTAAAATATAGCATTATTCATCTCCATTTTCATAACTAATATATATATTTTTTGAATATACTAATATTAGTTCTCTTAGAACAATGAAGTTTTAGTTTGGTACATGATTCAATTAAATTACTCAATTATCTCCTAGAATAAACTTACAAACGAAAATTTAGTTAAAATAAAGAACAAAATACTGGTCACTCCTCTTATTTTTTAGGGTTCGACAGTTTAGTCTTTTTTTTTTTTCAATTTCAACAGCTCACTCCTATTAATTTTCAATGTCATACAATTAGGTCTAATTTAGTCCAACTGTTAAAATTGACTGTTAATATGATGACGTGACACGTTAAGTGTGTCCACATCGGGCTGTAAAATCTCTAAACTACCCCTAGCTTATTACATCCTTATTAACGCAGGAAACCCCTCTAATTTGATACATCAACCCACTCCTTCCCCTTCACCTCCTATTGCCAACACCCTAACATGGGTTCTCTCCTTCTCACCCAAACGCAAATAGCCACTCCCCCTCCACTAGAAACCACCATCCTCGATCTCCCACTGCTACCCGCTCCGCCTTCCATGCGCGTCTACCATTGCCGCTCCACCAACCTACCACCACAAATCTTCAATTCCACCACTCTCGACCCCAACCCATCCCTGTTCTCCCACTACTACCCGCTCTGCCTTCCGTGCGCGTCTACTGTTGCGACGCCACCAACCCACCACCACCAATCTCTGATTCCACCACTCTCGACCCCAACCCATCCCCGATCTCCCATTGCTACCCGCTCCGCCATCCGTGCGTGTCTACCATCGCCGCACCACCAACCCACCACCAGCAATCTCCGATTCCACCACTCTCGACCCCAACCCATCCCCGATCTCCCACTACTACCCTCTCAACCTTCCGTGCGCGTCTACTGTCGCCGCGCCACCAACCCACCACCACCAATCTTCGATTTCACCACTATGCTGGTTGGAGAGACAATTCGCGCTAGTTGGCGAGAGAGTTCGCGTTAGTAGGCGAGAGTACTCGCTAATGGAGTGGCAGGCCGCTACGGGGCGAGTGGTCGCGCTGGTTGGCGAGACAATTCGCGCTAGTTGGCGAGAGAGTTCACGCTAGTAGGCGAGAGTACGCGCTAATGGCGTGTCGGGCCACTACGGGGCGAGTGGTCGTGCTGGTTGGCGAGATAATTCGCGCTAGTTGACGAGAGAGTTCGCGCTAATAGGCGAGAGTACGCACTAATGGAGTGGCGGGCCGCTACAGGGTGAGACAGTTTGCGCTAGATGGCGACAGTTAGCGCTAGTTGGCGAGAGTACGCGCTAACGGCATGGCGGGCCGCTACGGGGTGAGACAGTTCACGCTAGATGGCGACAGTTCGCGCTAGTTGGCGAGAGTACGCGCTAATGGCGTGGCGGGCCGCTACGGGGCGTGTTGGGCTGCGCTAGAGAATGCATGTTTGAATGCTGGTTGTTTACATATGTGTGTGTAGCTGTCGATGGCGTAGTCGAGGTAGATATAGATAGATGTATAGCAATGTTTGTCTTGTAATCATGTGAAGCAAGTGTCATATGGTTTGCACATGGTGTACAAGTATGTGTGTTTAGCATGTACAAGAGAATATATGTAATATGTGATAGAGAATGTTTGCCAACTCTATGTCATGAGAACATATTATGATGCATGAGGCATGCTATTTGTATGATAATAACTCAATTGAATAGTGTGGAGTAAGACTTATCTGGAGCCGTGTAGAGCCGTTATAGACATTGTAGAAAAATTGGAGTTGTTGATATAAGTCTCGATGTCGACAAAAGAGCATGGTATAAGAATCTCAATGGAGTAGTCATGGTGGTCAAGAAGACAATATTGGAGTGAATCATTGAAGATAATATTGTTATGTTGCCCACTGATAAATCATAGAGAAGTATGTATAACTGTAGGCGAAGTGTTGTTGGCGTTGTTGGAGCTTGGCTTGATATAATTATATAGTTCCGAGAGCATGACAATTGAAGTCATTGAACTAGGCAGCGGGACCCTTTGGTAGTGAGTGCGCTGCTGCCGTTGCTGGGGGAGCAGTAATTTAGAGAATAGAGGCCATAGGCGAGGCCGTGATAGTCCATTAATTATAAGTGGCTGGAGTTGCTGCTAAGATGTGGGATTGTAACCGATTTCCTGAGAAATGAGCGATTTATTGAGTTGAACTGTGGGTGCCAAGAGTAAGTGGCTGGGTTAGCGTGGTCTCAGAATCCCGGAATGGGTGGGGCTGTATGGATGGTCCCGGGAGGTAGGAAGAGAGGTATGGCCTCGGGAGAGGCACTGAGACACGGGAGGGGATCCCCGGGAGAAGGTTGTCAAGCGGGTTATTTGTGTTGGCATGTTTCGAGAGCAAGATAAGCAAGGGAGGGGTGGCGGGTCGCTATCGGGCGAGACAGTTCGTGGTGGATGGCGAGACCGTTCGCGCTAGGTGGCGAGAGGCACCGCACTAATGGCGTGGCGGGCCGCTACCGGGCGAGACAGTTCACTTTGGAAGGCGAGAGGAACCGCGCTAGTGGCGTTGCGAGCCGCTATCGGGCGAGACAATTCGCGCTAGATGGTGAGACCGTTTGCGCTAGGTGGCGAGAGGCATCGCACTAATGGCGTGGCGGGCCGCTACCGGGCGAGACAGTTCTCGTTGGAAGGCGAAACCGTTCGCGCTAGGGGGCCAGAGAGTTCGTGCTAGATGGCGAGGGGGACCGCGCTAATGGCGTTGTGAGCCGTTACCGGGCAACGTAGTTCCCGCTAAGTGGCGAGAGGAACCGCGCTAATGGCGTTGCGAGCCGCGATGGGGCGACTCAGTTCGAGTCCGCGGGGGAACACGCGAGACCAGGAGAGTCTATGGCGACTGGCGCTAACATGGGAGGGTGTCCCTGGGAGAGGGGTGTCAGGCGGGCCCCGAAGGTGAATTCATGTCCCCGTGGTAGGGACACGGGAGGAGGGTTCCGAAATTGGGGTCGTGAGACCAAGGCCATATCCATGCTGGGACCGTGTCGCCGCCGAGACTGTCGCGGCTGGTTTAGCTACTCTGATGGGCGTCCAGAATTTGTATCCTTCGACCGGGAGAAGAGTCCACGGGAGGCCGTGGAGGTTCTGGGTGTCCAGATCAATTCTGGGTGAAGGGCTACTCACACGGTCTCGTTGAGAAGTATTCAGCTAGAGCTCAGTCATAGATGTGTAAATGCATGTAGCACAGAATATATGTGGCTGCTTGTGAGATCTGCATTCAACCCTTGGTTGATTGTGGAGGACGTGCAACTTAGTCTCAGGAAGGGGAGGTGCCAGGGGCAGGCTGTTGGGTTGCTGAGTGTTTGTAGCGGGAACCAGGAATGGGAGGTGCCGGGTGAGATGTGTTTTTGTTGGGATAGAGGAGTCCCGGGAGGTCGGGATGGAGAGGAGTGTGGGAGTCCGTTAGGGGAACTACCAGAGACTTCCCCATTTGAGGGTTGAGACCAGGGGAGCTGCGAGACCAGCCGAGTCCGCGAGGACTGGCGAGACCCACGGAGTCAGCGAGGGGATGGTGAGGCCTGCGAAGTCCGCGGAGACTGGCGAGATCAGGGGAGTCCGCGAGAGTCTCTGGAGAGAGGTACCGAGATATGGGTGGGCGTCCCCTGAAGAGAAGTATCAAGTGGGTGCCAAAGGCAAAGGCATGTCCCGAGGGGAGGGTGCCAAGATTGGGGCCGCGATACCGAGAGCATATTCCTGCTTCGGTTGAGGGAAGCTGGGTGTCCAGATCAGTTCTTTCTAAGCGCTGCTCACCGACGCGTGGGCTTTGGCCGGAGGTCGGGGAGGCCATGCTGGATTCACTGGAAGACAGTGAGTATGATGGCTGGGAAGGTGAGCTACCTTGCTGTGGCACGCCCAAGCGAAGGAGAGAGAGAAAGTCAGATCTACTTTCTCTCTCCTCGGGATTTCTAGGCAGATGATGGCCATGGCGAGCGACGTGAGGGTTTCCACTTGAGGGACCCTCCTTCTAGCGCCAATTGTTTCTACCTGTCCCGTCCCGAGGTCATGAGACGGAAAGGGGTTGCGAGTCGGGGAGAGGTAGAATCTTTTGTTCCTGCACAAGTAACATCATTAGGAAGTCGGGACTGGGGTGGCCCAGTCTTTGACTCTCCGATGCTTAAGTTAGTTTTGGAATACTTGCATATACGGGAGTGCTGGAAGAGAGTTGTCTACCTTTTATGGGAGTTTATGCCTGTTTTATGGGCCAAAGTTAGGCACTGTTGCCTCAGTCTCCGATGTGAGACTATTTGTTAACCTTTGTAGTGTCTCCCCTTTTGGTGGTGTTTTGCTGCTAGAGTGATTTTGGCAAGTGGGTTGTTATCGGCCCTTCACTCTTTGGATATCCGTGAAGGGCTCACCAGAGCTATCTCGCCTGGAATGATCTTCGGTGACCGGGTAATTGTGCCTTATTCTCGGCTCAGCCAAGTATTTTGGCTATGTACTAACAAATAGTTACAAGAGTTGTTTGTAAGTGATCGATGACCTTGGGAGGTCTCCTCCTTTGGATAAACCTTCAGGTTAAGGTTTGATTAAGGTGACAAATGGTACTTTTTCATTCGATTAGTTATTAAGGTTAACATTTTTGTTAATAGGGTGACTTGTGGAGTTTGGTTTTGAGCTAGACGCTTGTGTTTGTGAATGTGAAGATGCAGCGGGATTTGAGGTGAGTAAATCTCACATGAGTTCATAAAGGAACCAAGTTTACTTTATAGTTTATTATTGCTAATTGTGAAGTTGTCCTTGAAGGAAAATGATTTTGTTTTTAAATATAAATGAGCTTGATCGCCAACGGTTAATGGGTAAGTGAAAACATGTTTTCTGATAAAAAAAAAATTTTCAAAAGGACTTCCGATCATGAGTCATAATTGGAGTTGGTAGACTATTGTTTTAAATATTTATATCCACATGTGTGTATGTGTGAAAAACACGTTGTGATCATGTGATATGTGATGTTAAACTATGGTTATTGCTTGTGCTTTGATCGGTTGTTGTGTACTATTACTCTTCTTGAGATGGTGTAGTAGCATGTTGAGGTTGATAAGTGTTATGATAGGAGAGTAATTGGATGTGTGTCTTAGTGGTAATTGTGTGCATTAGTAGTGGATATGTGCCTTAGTAGTGATTGTATGCATTAGTGCTTAGGAGCCTTCCTGGTGTTGTCAGTAAACTGGGAACCAACCCTTGGCCGGATGATTGTTTACGGTTAGTCTAGAGCTCTAGTCAGTCTGTCTGTCGGTACTTCATGGGGGATGACTAAATATTGACGAACCCATTATTACATGTTTGTCTAGGTACTTATGGGGGATGACTAAGTGTTGACGAACTCATAAATAAGAGTGGAGAAATGATTGTATGATGTCCTTACGTGTTGTCATTTAAATTTCTTGTTTTAAGTATCTCCTAAACTATGCTTTTTCGCAGGAAATTTTTTAATTTTAATTGTGTTATTTTAGCGGAATTTCTGAACTACACTTTTTACTGGATTCATTTTGAATTGTTATGTTTTCTTATTTACGTTCTTTTAAATTCTCTTGTTTTTAAGTGATTTCTTGAACTAAGTTCTAATGCAGGAATCACCGGTTTTACCTTATGTGATGTTGGGATGAGTTATTTAATTTAGATTTACTCATACGAGCTTTTAAAGCTTACCGGGTTCGTTGTTTACAACTTGGTGCACCAATCCATGGTATATGAGTTGATTTTGCAAGTGAGGATTTTCAAGATTGAGACGTAGAGGTCTAGAAGCTGCTTGTTAGGAGTTGAATATTTTATTATTGATTTGTTGTTTTGTAGTAAGCTCTTTAGAGCGTGACCTTTATTTGACTTCTTAAGTTATGTAAATTTTAGAATGTAATATATGACCCAAAGATTTGGGTCTATATTGACTGTCTAATTTCGATTTTGCTTTTTAGATAAATGTTGTTGTTACAGGTGTTAGAATTCTTTTTGGTTATCATGCCTTGAATTTAGATTTTTATTTATCTAAAATTCGGGATGTGACAGAAAGTGCTCATAAAAGTTTGATTTTATGTTTAAGCATGTAGTTAGCGGTTGGCCACACTTGGGTATTTCTAACTCCTGATGCTCTGGAATTATGGCCCACTACGTCATACTTTCTAGTAGAGAGGTGAGCAAGAGAAATCAACTCTGACTTCTGAAGGAAAATACATGTATGGTCAAGTCAGATGAAAAATATGTGGCGTTGTATGAGAAGGCTTGCCGTTTGAGAGAAATGTTATAATGGGCACATATCGATACACCATATTATCGTAAACAATTGTTGGGACACCTAATTATTGATGTCAAATGTGTCTTTGAGATGAAAATATGTCTTGGTTTGAGTCTACTGCATGGATGGGATAGAAAGGTAAAATTATCCATCATTCCCTCAAGACTCATTCTTAGGACATTTGAGTGAATATGAAGATACATTCGCAAGAGAATACATGCTGCTAACAAAACCTAGTACTCGTACTGAATTGTTAGAAGCGTTGACTCGTATCACTTTTATAGAAGCTAAAGCTGTAAGGAACCTAGAGGTGCAATATAGAGGCAATCTTTGAAACTACCCTACAATGATAAAGCAAGATACACCACACTTGCAGATCATGTCAGAACGCTTTTTTCCTCCTTTTTAGTCACAAAATATATATTGAGATTTAAATTGAAGGATTAAATTCAGTTTATCCCCTCAAACCTTATATCGAAAATCAGTTTGGTCCATAAATTTTCTTTTTTAATCAGTATCATCCCTATACTTTGAATTTCCATCATTCTAGTCCAAATTTTGAATATGATTCCAACTATGATGCCACATGCTAACTTTTCACCAACAACATGGCCCACTTTTAAATGGCTCACTTTTGAACGAAATGTACAAACTGCCTTAAGACTTGGTAAAAGTTTCTGGAAATAATTAAATAAAAAGTCTTACATTTCTAGCTATGCTCTATGCAAAAACAAATATAATATATGTTATGATAGTTTGTCTCATCATTGGGTCTCTTCTCCTCCATGACTCCCTATTCGTTTGTCACTTGCACATCTCTCTCTCTCTCTCTCTCAATGAACCCCCTAAACCTCCGCCTCAATCCAATTTTTTCCCACTCTCTTCCCCCTCCAAATCCCTAAAATCTCTGTAAAAATTCTCCTTTGTCAAGCCCAAGAAGCTCAAGACCAATCCCCCAAGCTCAAGACCAATCTTGTGCTTCAAGTCCTTACAAAGATTCGTGATCTTGACCACAGTCTCTTAGATCTGAAGCTTGGATCGAATCAAGACTTTTTCTTCTCTCAGTTCTTTTTGGAATCGAAGTCTTTCTCCTCGAAATCCTCAAAATCTCTGTAAAAATCCTCCTTTCCCAAGCCGAAGAAGCTCAAGACCAATCCCCTAAGCTCAAGACCTATCTTGTGCTTCAAGTCCTTGCAAAGATTCGTGATCTTGACCACAGTTTTCAATCAAACTGATTTTTGATCTAAAGTTTGAGAGGGTAAACTGAATTTAATCCTAAATTGAATCAGCGTTGGTAAGATTCGAACATGTTCTAAAAATCCCCGTCTAGAGCCGATTAATTCCCGCCTAGACACTAGACGAGAACATGTGGAAAAACTGTTATTAACAACCCACAAAGCCTTTTAAATCTTAATACTGAATTAACACAAAAGTTGAGTCGTCATTAATCTTTTTTTTTTATCAAGAGTGAGATAACAAGTCATCTCGGTTACGTTAGTAGGTAAGTAACACACCTACTAGTCAATATTAAGTCTGATATACACGAGAATATCTCAATAAAACTAGACTAATCTTCCGTTGCAGGCAAACGAGACTTATGGGTTTGAGTTCCACAATAATCATTCGGCCAACTTTGTCTTATTAGGTGAATGAGTCGTTATTCTTCTAAATTTATTCGTGAACATTTTTCAATTTTTTTCCCTGAAATCAAAATTTAATAGCAAAAAACTTTAAGAAAATCTCCATTGATCGCGAAACTCTTAAAAATCAAAGTGTACGTAACGATCTTGTCAGTAATTGTTGTCTCTTCTTCTGACTATAAAATCCACCCAAATCCAAAAAAAGTCCAATTCTTTCACCAATTTCCGGCTTCACATCACAAAAAAGAACCCTCCTTTCACGCTTCCTCCTCGCCTGAGCACCCTTAGCTAACCTCCGGCGATTCTCCGGCGGGCTCCCGACCTGGTCAGATTTTCTCTTCTGATTCAAACACACCAATTTCGCACCTTTTTTTATCTTCCCTTTCTGTAATTTTCAGCTCGAATTAGATAGTGTTTCAGATCTCTGTTCAATTCTGAAAGGCGTTGTTTGTTTGCCGAAGGGAGGAGAAGATGTGTCGTCATGATATGTCAGCAGGCGAGGCGGTCTCAATCGAAGAGAATCTGTTGATTTATTGCAAGCCAGTCGAGCTCTACAATATTCTTCGCCCTCGTGCTTTGCATAATGTTAGTCCCTCTCTCTCTCTCTCACATTCCCTTCCAGCTCAAAATTTCAGTTCTTAATTTTTCATGTATGTATCAGATTGCCTATGCTTTAATTTGGAGAGTGATTGCATGTTTAATTAGAATTGCACATTGTTCTGATTCGATGAAAATTGCGACAATTTAGTTGTATTTGTGCATTAGTATACCAAAGTCATTGTTAAATTTAGCGCGCGTATCGGTTTTATACTGATGTATTTTTTTTTTTTTTTTGCTTTGGGTGTAATTGTGTAATGCTTGCTTTGATTGCTGCAATCTGGATGCTAAATGTGTAGGTGCTTGATAGTAATTGGTTTTCTGTATCTGTAAAGGTACAATCTTTTTGTTTCTGTGTTCTGATCGGCATTTTTCTTGCAGCCTTTATTTCTTCGTAGATGTTTGCGATACAAAATCCAAGCAAAGCATAAGCGGAGGTACTAGCTCTGTCTTTAAACACTCTGAAAATTTTTGTAGTCTTTTTGAAGCCTGCCAGAGTAGAGTTTTAGACCATTAGGCAGTCCACCTGATATCATTCATTCTATGGGCGGTCGCATTTTGTCATACACAAAGACAATCTATAATATCTTTCTTTTTTCTTCTGCAAGGGATATAGGGAGATTGATATATTTGGCTATGTTATCGTCCAGGTTCAATGCTGGGACTGTAATATTCAACTATAGGGACTACTGCAACACTTTACAAAAAACTGAAAGTATCACGTTTCTCGTTGTTTGAGCAAGTGTTGACTATATGTAAATGCAAACAAAACCCATACACATTTCGCACATTAACCTTTTCTTTGATGTCTCTAGACAATTATTTCTGGTTCCTGTTATTCTACTGTCAAAATTACATGTCATTCACTGTTCATCAGCATTCCAAGATTTTGTTATCTTCTGAGGAGTTTGGGAGTTTCAGTTGCTCACAGAGAAAGATAGAATCTAACACATTTTTTCTCAAAGAAAATGGAAAGAAAGGAGTTTGAGGATAAGGATTGTTGTTTACTTATAATTATACATGATCTGTTGTTTGTTCTTTCCCTCCCAGCCTGAAGTCTTTCCCTAGCTGGCATGATGATGAATAATAAGAAATTTAAGTTAAAAAATATAGCCAAAAAGCAGTGTGCTAGGAAACTGATTTCAACATTTGAAACAAAAAGAGAGTGAAAATCTTGTATATTGTGCTTTTCTTCTTCTTTTGTAATTGATTCACTCTTTAACACCCATAAAATGTATTATTTAGCTTCTTGCTTGAAATTGAATGCTGGTTGGATAGTGATATTCACTCCTGTGAAATATATATTATATATAATATATATAATATCGTTTTCGCACATCATTATTTAGATCACACCTTACAAACTGGCAGCAAGTGATTTCATGCTGCTGGTAAACCTTGAATCTTTGAATCTTGTTTGTATAAACTTTCTTTTTGTCAATCCCTGATTCAACAACATGATTGAAGGACTAACCTTTATATGTAATTTTCTTCTTAAACATACAGTTACCGAAGACTTCTCATGTCCCTTTTGCTTGATGCAATGTGCAAGCATTAAGGTAGGTTCAAACCTAAGTGCATCTCCTTTTCTTCTGTTTCTTTCTCGGGGAGTGACTTATTTGTCTTGAGACTGAAGGAAAACTTAATTTCCTTGCAGGGTCTGCGGTATCACTTGTGCTCTTCACATGACTTGTTCAACTTTGATTTTTGGGTTGGTATTTGAGCATATATAGTTTCTTTCTGATTATTCACAAGTGGATGTTCAAGTAACATTTGTTTTGTAGGTAACTGGAGAGTATCGGGCAGTGAATGTTTCTGTTAAAACTGATGCATTGAGATCTGAGGTAAGAACTTTGTTTTTATCCTGAAGTAGTATAGATTTGTGTATTTCTTGATGTAGCATCAGTAGAGATGATTCCTCTGACGATCAAAATTATAGTTAATTCTTGTAATTTTTTTCTCTTATACAGAGTGTAGCAGAAGGCACAGGCCCACAACTTCGAACATTCTTCTTCTGGTCGGTTAAATCTCTTGGTACAACTTAAAGATACCAGTTAGTATCCTATTTTTCTTATTTGTAATAATCCCGAGGTTTAAATTGATCAAATGACTTGTTTGGGCAGTTCAAGGCCAAAGAAACGCAGCTCACTGGACTGTGGTCAAAATATAAAGCATATTAATGTACAATTCTTGGAGTTGGACTCAAGTATACTAGCCAGTGAAGATGCGCAGAAAGGACTTTCGGTGAATGGTAATGGTAAGTTTCTTCTTTCTTGTAATCCATTGTGTCGATCATTTTCTGTTACTGAGAAGGAAAAGCAAATTAAGTCACAAGACAATACCACAGTCTTTTAATGAAGCTTGTACCATCCTTGGTCTAGTTAGAGTACGTGTTATCTGCCAAAAATGTATTACAAAATGTTTAGATTTTCCAATTATCCACTATAGGGCAATGTATCTTACGCATTTAGATCTGGGTTCCTTATGCTTTCTGTGCATAATTGACCTCCTGAACCAACAAGGAGAATGGTAGAGGCTTTACTGCCTTTCTCTGGCTGACAGAGCCACCTGCTAGAAAAACTGTTGATCCGGCTCATGAACCATGTATACCGTAAGATCTATAGTCCAGATTGCCTAGGTCATTTGCTGTCTCATATTTTGTTTAATGGGGTATGCAAACGTAGAAAATAGCTGGTCAAGCTGGTATGCATTGTTAAAGCTGTCTATATTGTCACTGGATATTTTTGCTGGCATGTCGGTCAATTTCTGAGATAGAAAATACATCTTATTGTTGTCCCGAAATAATGGATTAAGAATTTTATGATCTACCATCAAATATGTGGCCGGTAACCGTCTTAATTTTATACCCGCAATTAGACTACCAGCTTGATTAATCAATTATATTTGAATTGCATCCTTTGATTGTTCACTGTCTACAAGAGAATCATTTTGAGTAAGGGTAGTAAATGAGATGGCAACCACATCTTAATCTGTTGTATAGAGGCTGATGTCAGGATTGAACTTGAATAGGTAGTATCTGTTTCCTTTTATATCTGAGCCATATTGAGTTTACGAATAGCTTTCGCTTGGGCAGAAAGGGTGATTAATTAGTCTTTCTTTTGAGAAACAAGTTCTGAGGTGTAGCACAGTATCTACAATCGCAACTTTTAACTTTTGTCTAAGAATTGGGTGTGCTATATAACGATTTACTCTAGAATTTCTATCCTCATATGCCTTTGTTCAGGAGACTGACCTTATCTTCATTTTGTTGAAGTTCTATCCTGTAAAGGTGAGAAGGCTCCCGATCTGCTTCCCAGTGGGGTAGACACCCAGAATGAAAGGCAAGGACAAGACTACTATGGTCCTAATAATGCTAGACTGAAGGAATCCATAGAAAATGTTACATCAAGTTCCAGTGCTCCTGGTGTTGCTCAATCTTCACTGGACCTCAATTATGTTAAATTGCAATCTGGAAGTGATTGTGCACCCCCTGCAAAAATGAGGAAGTTAAATGGAGAGCGATCAGACCCTAAAAAGTATGCCAGAGGCTATTTTTGCTAGTTTATAACTATTGTTTTCCAGCAGGCCCTGTTAATTTTATTGGTCATCACTTGAATAATACTTTTCCAACTGATCATCATTATTGCTATACTTAACTTTGGAGTGGTTTTACAGTATGAAAAGTAGAGAATTAGGTTTCACCTATCTGAGCATTTATCCTTATTTAAAGTGGCGATTACTGGCTAAGGATTCATTTTGATAATTCTTCTTTCTGTTTGTCCAGCAGCCGTATGCTCCTGCAGAAACGACAGTTCTATCATTCTCACAGAGTCCAGGTAATTATTGATGTTTCAACGTGTTTAGCTGTTTCAAAACTTTGCTTTTTATTTTTTTATTTGAGTCTTTCTGTGGTTTTAAGTTTGCTTATTATTTCACATCTATCCGTGTCGTCAACTCAATTATTTTAATTTGCAAAGGTTCAACACTGAACTACCAGTGCAGTCCATCTTTTCAATGGAGAAGGATAGCTTTTAAGTTTTAACAATTTGGAAATCAATTTATTGCTCATTGATTTTCATTTTTATTTAGAATTCAGTTCTAGTCACTAGTAGAAAATTATGATGTGCTTTGGTCTATAGTTTTATACTGCTTTTATTTTGTTACCAAGAATATCAGAGAAAACATGCATGACTTGTTTGTGTATGAAGCCCATGGAGTTGGAGCAAGTATTATCGGATCTGGATAGTGAGGATGAAGTTGATGATGACATTGCAGATCTTGAAGATCGGAGGGTAAGTTTGAATGTTGATGATTCTTCTAGTTAGTTTTTGCCTATTGTACCTTTGATTCTTTTTGCACTGAAGTAACATTTTTTTAATGACTCTTCCTGCCTGGCAGAAGCGTCCTCCCTCCTAACCCACCCAAGATAATAATGATTTTAAGTTATAATTTTTCAAAAGAGAAAGAAAGTAGAAAAATTTAAAAAGATTCTGGTTCATTTTAATTCAATTCTTTCTTATGACTTATTATACTAGAACTTGGCGATGAGGGACTTCGGTTCCTATGCTGCAACTGAAATTAGTTTCTTTTGGTTTATTTCTCCTGAAAGTACTTAAGTTTTGGTTGAATGATATAGCTTATTGTTTGGTCTCCCCCAGTTGCATGAGGCATATGAATTGTGAATTTAATCTATCCCATGCATTCACTCCTCTCAGTCTGTAATTATTTCCAATTGTGATGTTTTACTTGTATTTTTTTGTTATATAGATCCATCATTGAAAGTTCTAATCTTCACATCATTATATACAATATCCTTGGGTTTTCCACTCCAAACTAGTTGGTATTGGGCTGGATCCTCCACTTTAATTGCATCATATTGGACATTTTATCAGATGTACTGTCCATTTTGGCCATACATTCTTGACGTTATTTATAACTGATCACACAATTGTATCTCTTTGACCACACTTGATCGGTTGTAGCAAGAATATTATTTGAAGCCTATGATCAGAGTGGTGGAAATTTTGGGCATTTCTAGCTGTGTCCAATTGGTTTTGGGTTGGACACTCCTACTTGCTCCAACTTTCACTCTACTTCTTTTAGGAACTTAAAACTAATAATAATTTGCACATTATGTTGCAGATGCTTGATGATTTTGTAGATGTTACCAAAGATGAAAAGCAGCTGATGCATCTTTGGAATTCTTTTGTGCGGAGGCAAAGGTACTCTTGCTTCTTTGAGCTTTCTCCTGTTTGTCACACTTTATAGTTTTTTCTTGATTCCTTTTTGTTTTCTCTTGTTAACCCTTATCTGTTTTCTTCAATTGGCAATTGTCGATTTATAACATGGTGGTATCTTTGGTGTTTACAATGGTCAGTTTTTTGGGATTTGCTTTAATGTTAGAAGTGATCTTTCATTTGTGCAGTGTGCTGGCAGATGCTCATGTTCCCTGGGCATGTGAGGCATTTTCAAGACTTCATGGACAGGAGCTAGTCTCTTCTCCACCTCTTTTCTGGTACTGTGCATTAAATTCTTAACTTTCTTAACCACGTACACATCTAAAAAAACCATCAACTGTCTTGTAAATTGTGTAAAAACCCTAATTTATATTGTAAATATGTGAATCAATTGCTATTTGTGAAATTAAATTTTTTGTTATTTGCGTTTGAATTTTTGTCAAATGCTTATCAACTCAGGTGTTGGAGGTTATTCATGATTAAACTTTGGAATCACGGTCTTCTTGATGCCTGCACAATGAATAGTTGCAATGCCATTCTCAATGGATACGAGAACTAGGGGATCAGATGCTATTAGAAGTTATAGTAGATGATTCAGTTCTTCGGCTTCAAAGACTAGGTACTAGGTGGTGAGATGGGGAATTCTAGATTGTTTTCCTCATGTTGTATTCTTCTTCCTTTTCATTAACTTCTTCCCATTATTATTGGACCAGAGATCTCGAACCAACTTAATCCATATAGGAGGCTGGGGTGGTTGCTGTCTCATTGTTGTAATTTTTTTTGGATGAGCCTCCCATTCTTCTTCTTTACGGAGTTATAGAATAGAATCGCAGTGATCGAGTCTAATTTATTTCTAAGACCTTGTTACATCTATACATGAAGCGTCTCCCTTACATTTCTACGATTCTCTCTTTCAATCACTTGGTTCATTGTAGTTTTGGAGTGATGCCATATTGTAGATATACAGTCACACAAAAATTTCACCGAACTAGTTACATTAGGAGTAGCACTTTCATCATTCTCCTAATAACGACCGTAAAACGAAACGTAAGCCAAGAACTGGATTCGTTAGTTGCTAAAGCTTGCATAAGTGGCCGTAGAACCTAGGGATTCCAGAGCTTTGACCGATCGTTGATGTGAAAGAGAAACCTTAATGTTTAACCTCATATTAAGCAGAAGCGGGAATGCTTGAAGAAGCAAGAGTGAGATGGGAAACTCTATTCATTTCGCTTGTAACTAGTTGAGTGGGACTAAAAGATGATTTATCTCATTCTCTCCAACAAAACCTCGTAATTACCTTTACAGAGTTCACTCAATGCCAGACCAGCCAAACTCGCCATGTTCTGATTCTAGAGCCAGCACCTTCTCAGTACGTCAACCTCCATAGACTCTCCGGCTCCGATTCCGGTAATTTCAATTCCAAAGTGTCTCTTTTTGACCCTTTTTATTATGTCTTTATAGCTTATAAACCATAAAAGCATTTGGGGTTTTCGGGTGATAGGAATAGTTGAAGTTAGATCGGAGAGACACCAAGTGAGATATGCAATAGGGGAAAATATGCTCAAAGATTTGTTGATCCCCAGTAAAGGACTAGAGGTCCTAAGATGTTTTGTGCCGGAGCAGATTTGAAGATAAGCAATTTGATTATATCTTTCCTAGAATCAGTGTGTGTGTGTGTGTGTGTGTGTTCAAGTTAATGTTCTTTTTCGTTACGTTTGTGACATTCTTGATTTGCATTAGATGAACAAATTCGATACAACTGCGATTGTATACAGAAGAAGTAATGGCTTTCTTGATTTGCTCACTAGTCAAATTGTTAATGGCTCTTGATTTGATTGGCGGCAACTCAAGATGATGATTCCAACTGAGGTCCGAGAGTTTGTGAACAAGCTGCGTGCCACATTCTTCATGTTTTTCCTTTGTGGTTTCTGAGGTATGCTCACTCGTGCTAGGCCTCTCCAGTTTTTGTTCAAAATGACATAAAGGAATTTAGTAATAATGAGATTAGATCTAATCGTGAACACATTGAATCGCTTAACAACTGCACCATTCATGATTGATGACCCAACTTCTTCAGAAGCCAATCTACCTACATAACATATTAGCCTAAAGAGTCTGAGACCAGGTCTTGAAGAAACTAGACATTACATTCTGCATATGATAGTTCAAAATAGAACATGTAAAAGCAACAAGGGAGAGCAGCATCATGGGATTATTAAGGTGCACTACTCCATTAAATTGCTCATCTCTCTAGCCTTTTGGTTTAATTTTTTCTCCTTCCCCCTATATAAAATTAGAAAAACAGAGATTATGTAATTAAATTATATGGAGGGGACCAAATGAAACAAAAATTCACAAACCAACAGATAACTGACCTGTTTACTATGCTCAGACAGCATCTGTAATGCGGAAAATTTCAACAACATATTCAAATTCGATCGCATTGGTCAAGACAAAAACACAAACATCACCAAACTTCAAATTATTGTCAAGCACAAATTTAGACCAGCCGGCCTGTAATTTTGTTGTAGTCCCAATATAATTGACCTTGACAGACCAAAACCTCTTGTCAACATTTAGGATGATGTGGCCAGGTTGCGGATTAGTATGATGTTCCGCGGCGAAACTCCATGGAACATTCTGATAAAAATAACAGGAAAAACAAACAATGGGAAAGTGTGAGAGACATATAGAAGTTCTTCATCCTGATATAGATATCACCATATAGAAGTTTTCAATTTAGTGTTGGATACAGAAAGCTTACCAGAAATTTTCCAGAAGCATATGATGTAGACATGGAAATCACGAAGCAAGGGTTATCAGAATTAAATTTGAAGGTACAAGCTCTTTGTATGGCTATAGCTTTTAGAATCTTTTCCTCACTGGACAAAACACCAACAGCTTTGATTTTGGTTTTTTCTTTCGCAGTATAACGTTTTCTCTTTCTCTGATGAAGACTTGATGCCAATGTATATTTCCTCACTGTTCTTGAGCATCCTGGAGAATCGCTGAGGGTTTCAATAGAATCATCATTCTCCTCCTTCTCTTCGTCTTCAGTTTCTTCTTCTTCATCATCCTCATTTTTGGCATCACCCTCCTCATCATGATCATCATCCTCATATTCTTTCTCATCATGATGATCTTCATCACCAGAATCATTATCAGAAATGCCTGAAGATAAGTCATAATAAATTGGATTGATAGCATGGTTAGTCTTTTTGGAACTCAAGTCAAATAACAATAACAAAAATTGCAGTGAACAGATATTAATGGTAGAAGTAGAACAAAGAATAATATATTGTACTCCGTACTTATCATTTTTGATTCGGACCGATGTGAATCTTTCTTTTTCATTGCTGACTTCTCAAGATGTGGAAGCCTCTTTAGGAAGTTGAGGGTGATATCTTCTTTACCACTAGAACTAGCTTTGCTTCTCTTGTCATGCAGAGGGCTTGAAAGGAAAGATTTCTCCTCTATTTTCCTTGGACAAGGTGGAAGATCTTCCAAGATTTCAGGAGATACATCATCATCTTCATTAGCTTCTTCCATCTCAGGCATTACATGCAACTTTTTGCAGGTATTTATTCCAAATATTTCCACATGGAATTGTGAGTTACCAGCATAATGGAAGACTAGAATTTCACCACACTTTAAGCCATTGTCTTGCACAAAGCCATTCCAACCCAGTTGGAAATAGAACTTGTGATTAACCTTCTCCACAGAAACATTCCATGTTCGACCTCGGGTCTGAAGACCGCACTGGGGAGGTACCCTTCCATTAAGACACTGGAGAAATGCACTAGGGAGTTTCTGCAATGAAAATGATCTGGGAGTCGGATTGGTTTTAATGATTCTCATAGCAAAAATCAATTAGGCCACAGTATGAACAAAACATAGGTGCAAGACTCCATAATACAAATGGGATTAGTACACTAAATATTTCCCTCCCATTAAATCAAAGCAAACAGATTTGGGACTTGAGATAGTACAGTTTCAGACTTTAATATTGAAGAATCAAATTTTCTGATTAAAGCTCTCTCTTTGATGTTAAAATGTGAATAGAAAGATGTTCATTCTAAAGAAGTAGACTCCAATAACTAGTTCAGAAATTCTTAGTGCTGTGTTCATTAGGGAACTGGCCTATAAGGCTCCAGTACACATGTATTTCTAGTACTAGTTCATATCCTCTATAACACAGACTATGAACTCATTAGAAACTAATTACTTAATTAGGAATCAGTAAAATGAAAGAAACCAACAAAAAAGCGACCCAATAAACTCGAAAGAAGTAACAATTACTAGTACAGAACAGGGATTTCCCCAGTTCTATGTGAACTGAAACACTCACTTCCATATTCAAAACTGTGATTCAATTAAGGTCAAATTTATGACCTGTCCCCAACGAAAAAAGAAAAGAAATTTCACTTCCATAATGAAATTTGACCTTATAATGATAACTAGTTAACTACAGTTCAGAAACTTTTATCATAGTGAATGTAAATAACTGAAAGTTCTGTGCTGAACAGATACCTCCTATTTTGGTGCATACTATCAAACCCATGATTGCCCTTTGTAACCCTAACCCTCACCATACCCTACAATACTTCTTTTAGCTTTCATAATTAAATCTATGACCTGTCCCCAACGAAAAAAGAAAAGAAAAAAAAATCTACTCCAAAAACCAGAAAGAAAATATGACTCAACTAAAGCATCACTCTAAGACATAATATTACTTAAAGGACAGTGCAGTTTATAAATCACTATGCAATCAAATTTATGCATCTAGTTTTAGCAGGGTCCAATAGCAATAAGGATGGCGGAAAGAGCTATTGACCAGGGACTTGAGGTAGATAGGGCATCAGCTCTGGCACTGGAAGAAGAATGCTATGAGCAAACCTTGCACACAAAAGATCGTTTGGAAGCCCTGGCAGCACTTGCTGAGAAACGGAAGCCACGGTATTCTGGAGAATAAGATGGCAAATTTGCTATAATCTGTCTTGGGATGAGTTGGCTGGCAGGATGGAAATAAATTAAATTATCAGGCAATCAGGAAATAACAGGTTGTAGGGGCCCTAGTTTTATATATCATCATAATGTACGTTTACCTGCATGGTAATGTGAGGGGTCAGAGAAATAGTTGGTGTCTGTTAGGTGTGGAACCTCTTACATTCAAGATGTTTGAATGTGTACTAGTGAAGCAATAAAATTGAATATTTAAGGCTACTGTCAGGAATGATGTTCAGAGTCTTTAAATTTTCATGACTCCCCTTGCTTCTGTTTCGATTCTTCTTGAGAAAGAGCTTATGTTCTGACTCGAGTACAAAAGATGTCACAACACGGCCTCACCAAATAGCTATTTCACTTTTATAGGGCTCATATAGGCATTCTCTTCATTAGCAACAAGCATGAAAACTCTAACAACCAAAATTGACTTCAAATCATTCTCTTCATCATGAAAGCAACTTTCTCGTAGAGTTGCTAGAGCTTTCTTATATTTATATCCAATCATCATGAAGAATATTGATCCGACACCTCAATTACGGGTGATCCCAACTCTTAGGACAATTTAGAGCATATGGTTCAACGCTCCTACACAATATTTCTCATTCCTACAACCATATAAGTGGCACTAACAGTACCGAAGACTATATCACAGTGTCTACTGTTAGCATCCCATCTGGTCCATAAGCTTTCTTAGAATGTATACGAGGCTGAACAGCTGCTATTCCCCAAATCACCTATTTAGTAGAAGTGAGATGCAATACAGTATGTACTTTATAGGAAACAAAATAAAACACAAAAATAGTAACCTTATTTGTACTTTTATGCCTATTATTTTTAACATATAAATCATGTTTGTTGTTAAGTTGCTTCATGTGAAAGTAATTACCTCTTGTCTGTTTATTGACCTTCTTAACATAACTAATTATCATTGTTGATTCAATTCTCCCCATCAGGACATACTCACTGTCTCCACTTCCATAAAATCCTTTCATTTCAGGGTGCTGCATGCTTATGTCCACAGCAGCAGTTTCCCCTTTTGCTTATTAGTCATCAACAAGCAGTTCTTTTACCTGATAGACATGAATGCTAAATCTTAGTTCAATATATCCTACTAAATCAAGCAGAAATCTTGTACTCTACAGTTTACATATAAATGATCAGCCTTTGACTGGAAACATCAATTCTCCTTTAGTTATTGGCACCTTGAGAATAAAGGACAGACAAATCAGAGTCACAATCTCCAACAAATCCCTCAAACCCGTCAATTCTACGTAAGTTATTCCTATAAATCTAGAATCTTCATGTTCCTAGTGTGGAAAAAGACTCAGACATCAGCATGGAACTTATTGGAGCCTTATCATCATAATACCTGGATAACCCTGTCTAAACACAAAACCACATTCATCTTTGCCCCTTTGTTATTCTCTCCAGTTTCCAATTCCCTGTAGTATTTCAAACCTCTTTTCGATGTCGATAGATCTCAGTTCTGACTCAATAATAGAGATGGTGGTGCAAGATCGAAACTTGCATGTGACCTCTCCATCTCATCCAAATAGATGTTCGGGAAGCAGCCAACAAGGTTCTTCCTCCTCTAAACTCAAAGGCTTGGTGCCACTGAAAGGTGGTAAGTGGGGGGCAAGGATATCCTATAACTATAAGCGATACAGCTTCAGGACATATGAAACAGAGATCGAAGCAGCTATAGCATATGATAGAGCTGCGCTCAAGATGCCGAGAGCTCATTCCCTCAACTTCCACTGGAGTAATTACACTATCGAGGAGAGCGCATTCCAAAGTCAGCACTCAATTGAGGATATTCTGAGTATGTTGCGTGATAAGACATACACATTCATGCTTAGGAATTTTATTTTTCAGTATTCATCTAGTATTAACTATCATGCATAAATCTTCATGAAGGAACAGGGGATTGTGTATGAATGTGTCCTTCAGAAGGAACTGACCCTTATGGATGTCACTCACAAGTGCTTCCTGGTTCAAGGGGATTATGCATCACTGCATTTCCCCACAAAAGAACATGAATGCCTGAATAGCACTGCCACTCTCTGGGATATTCATGGCCTCTCATGGATGTTTGGATGTTCATATTGGCACATTACCAAGAGTTTTTTTCTGAATAGTGGCTGGGGAGACTTTCTCAAGAAGTATAACCTGAAAGAGAAAGATTTGGTAATAATTTACCAATGCTGGTGCCGAGGGTATGCATTCATGAGAAAGTTTTTTACTTAATCAATGTGCTGAAAACTGCTGGTGAAAGCTCTGTTGGAGGAAGCTTGAACAAGGAGTTGGAAGCCAATTGCTCGGAAGAGGAGAAAAAGAGGGGTTAAACTATTTGGTGTTCAGATTAGTGGTTAACAATTAGCTACTTTGGTTCTCTCAGTTCTCTCAATTAGCTAATTTAATTGAGGCTTTTTAATTCTTGCTTTCCTTTGGTTCTCTCAGTTGTACACATTTTTGTATTTTGGTCATTTGAAATTAAGTAGATGCATCATATCTTGTATCTCAGCATTTATAATTGGTGAATACTGAGAACTTTTAAGGCTGTTTCATAGAACTTATAAGTAGTTTAAATTTTAAGGCTGTTTCATAGAACTTTTGAGTATGTTTTTTCAATACTGATAGTTTTGCGAAAAACTTATTATGAACGCCATTTCAATTGTGTCCATCAGTATCTGTGAGTGATTACTTCTTCTGCTTCTTTTTGTTTTTCTATTTTAACTTTTTTTTTTTAGTATCCCTCTCTAAGAGATTATAGACATAGGTAAGTCAGACATAGGTAATTCCTAAGACAAGGAATCAGACATAGGTAATAGTCCTGTATAAGATGAAACAGTATTCGTTTGTTAATAGTTTGTTCAGAGACTATATTCTTAGCCGAAACTTGCAGAAGATGCAAGTTCTCTATTAATTCAAGTTTCTCTGAGTCATATTCTGTCAGTTCCAGATGAGCCACTCCATATGAACAATTTAAGAACTAAGAACCATAATTTCTATTTATTAAGGGGTCATAAGTATTGATATTGATGATGTCTAATTCAAAGCAAGTCGGTCTATCGGCAGAACTTGTAGAATATGCTGCTGAGTCGTCTGAACAAATACTTTTCTTTCTGTTGATTTCTGTTAACTATCAAAGTAACAATATCCGAAATAGGAACAAGAGAATGCAAGAGCAGACAAATGGAAGGGAAGGGAAGGGAAAAACACATGAATTTGGTTATAAAATTCTGTTTAATTAGCTACACAGAGTCGAACAAACATTACAGATCAAAGTTTGCATGATTCTTTTTTCTTCTTGTTGTGGTACATGCTATATGAATATATATCGTCAATACCTCATGAAATCACAAACATTATTTGCTTAACCTGAAGAAACTGAAATTACAAAAACTAAATATTATCAGTGGGGTGCTGGTGCTGCGGTTGGACTTGCAACGGAATTGTGATCTGACATAGGTTCAGTGACCTTGACATGAAGCTTTTGTCCTGCTTGGCAGTGGCCTGGTTCCTTGAGAGTCATAGCATACCAGTCTGGTTTGAAATTTCTACCGCAGATGAAGTAATAGTCGCCAGGTTTGTCAAGAGGGATAGAATCAAGTCCGGCAGCATATAGTGCTAGAGGAGACTTTGCGTTGCAAGACTGGTAATCTTCTCCATTCACTTCCATCAAGTTATGATACTCCTTATTATAAGCGAAGAGTAGAGAATCTCCGACGTGAAACTCTTTTGTGGAAGCCCACTTCTTGTAATCACCAAGAATGCTCCACCCAACTGAGTCGCCCACTTTATGAACAACTCCACTGTGAGCAGCTTCAGATGAAGAAGCACCCGAACAAACGCCCAAACAAGCCATTGCAACCAAGAAAATCATTATGGTGTTTCTCAAGGCCATGCTGAAACAAAAAAACTAGTAGAGATAAAGAGAAAGGATGAAGTTGATTGTGAACGATCAAAGAGAGGTGTGCTGGTGAAGGTATGAATGAGAAGTGTTGTGGCCAGTTGCATGTATATATAGTGCGTGCTTTACCCAAATGGGGACGGAGAAGGTTTCCAATCCTATAGCAACAAGGATTTCCTAAACCAAACAAAATGGGGATTACAGAAGAAAATTCGATTATAGAAACATAGGCTTAGCTCGTACGTCCATAAAAATGGAAAAGGATACCAAAACGAAACAAATCTTGCACACCAAGAATTTATATCCTCAAACTCGTTCCAACTTTTTTTTCTCATCAATTTTCTTTCATCTTCTTTCTGTGGCGGTCGCCACTATTCTATCCAACTTGAAGAATTGGAACGATTGTCTTGCTATTATTGCCCTGGCAGCTATATATTTCATCAAAGTCGTCTCCTACTCGCGAACCAAAATGGAGCCAGGTGCAGTTTTCCGGTGTTAATCACTTGGTTATGTAGAACAGTAGAAGCATTTTGTGGTTCAAAAGGACTCCACCCAACCAAAGATGACCAAATAACATTTAAAAACAATAAATAAGAAAAGACCAAATAAATTCATAATATACACCCAGGAGATGAGTATTATCACTAAACTAAATAGTACTCGAAACAAGTATTATAGACTTTGTTTAAGAGATTTTGAGTGAGAACAATAGAATTTTAATTGGATCCACTTCAATAATCATTATATGATTACACTACAGATAACAATGGTCAAGAGAGGGTTGGTGAGTATTAGTTACTTGATCAGACTTAGTAGTGGTCAATACAACCGGTATAGCTTGGTAGGTATCTCCTTATGCTTGTTAAATCCAAAGTCCTTATAGCGTGGGTTGTCATGCATCAATTTTGTCTTAAAGTTGTAAACTGAGTTCTCAAAATAGTAATATTAATTCTCAAAGTTATAATATGAGTCCTTAAAGATGTAAAATTTGTTAGTTACAACATTAGTCATCATTTGTCCTTAAAGTGGTAAAAAGTATGCTTAAAGTGATAAAAAGTATGCTTAAAGTGGTAATTGAGTCCTCAAAGTGATTAAAAAAATGTTTATGCAACTTTAAGGACTCATGTTACAACTTTGAGGACTCAATTACCATTTTAAAAACACATGAGCACTAATGTTGTAATTAAATTATTTACAACTTTAAGGACTCATATTACAACTTTAAAGACTCATATTATAACTTTAAGAACTAATATTACTACTTTGAGGACTCATTTTACAACTTTAGGACAAAGTTGATACATGACATGTATTAACACATCCTAACCTTACTCGGTCTTTCTATCCACTGAAATTGATTATGTAACCGTATGGTTGTTGAATTGAATCAACATAATTATAAGTTAAAATATAACTATACTATAGATGAGATGCCGGACACAGTCATAATAAACTTTATAGCAATGAAATACATCCTGAAATACCAACCAAATGTAAGAAAATTGTGCCTTTGTCCCTTCAGTATAACAATTGAATTATTTTTTTTAATTTTTTTTTAGAAATAAAGATAAAGATGAGTGCACAAAAGTGACAAAACGCTATGGGCCTTGAAACAGCATCAGTCACACTAGACAGTCGAAAGTTGATGCCCACTACCCAAAACCTATATAAACCACAACAAGAGTCTCAGAATTCCAAAGGCAGCAGAGAGTAGCATATCAGATCAAATCCGAGAAAGAGAGAAAGCAAATGGCTTCTTCGTACAGAACCCAGTCCGCTAAGAGATGGCTTCCTCTTGAAGCTAATCCCGATGTTATGAACCAGGTACTGAAATCTCTTAATCCCTCACAATCTCCTATTGTGTTTTCATTATGCTATCTTTGTTTCCTCATAAAGATTGAAACTTTTGTATACCCAAATCGAATAGCTTGGGTTTTCTTTGAATTTTGATGTGGATTTTGAGAGTTCTGGTTGTTCTTGAACATGGATGAAGGTTTAAGAAGGTTAATTTTTTGATGAGATTAGTTTCGGTGATTTGGATTAGTTAAAGGTTTGTTTTGTTGAATTGGAACTTGAACTTGTGTAGATGGCAATAGAGATGATATGGAACCTTTAGCTTTAACCTTTGGTTTGTACTTACCATTTTTCTATGGCAGATACTTCGATAGTTTCTGTAAGTTTAGTGTAAGATTTGTATGAGCTATGAAATGAAGGGAGAAAGCGTTCGGCCTATTAGGATGAACTTTTAATATTGAAAATTGAGTATAGTAGATCGGATTATTGAGAAAGCAATGATGTATTTCAGAGGTTACGTGAGTACCATGATCTCTCTACCATTTCCTTCTCTTCCATTTTGGACATTATGAGTTCATTATTTTCATTAATGTACCGTTCTTTATCATAAATTAGGATGCTTATTTCTAAATTTTATTGGTGATTTTTCACTGATTTCATCTTCAAGAAAACAACCCCCTTTTCTTAAGAAGTGTGCATCATAGCGTGCCAGTCTTAATAGACGTGATAATCAAATTCCATTTCAGAAGGAAACCTCTTTATACCTATATATATTGTTCTTGATGTTTGAATGCAGTTCCTTTGGGGACTGGGCCTTCAAGAGGATGACGCAGAATGCTATGACGTTTACGGGTTGGATGGAGAACTCTTAGAAATGGTTCCAAAGCCTGTACTTGCTGTGCTGTTTCTTTATCCTTTAACCCTTAAGGTTTGTCTTACCCCAGTTTCTATGAAAAATAAATAAATAAATAATATAAAATAAACTCTGAAGTTTGTTGCTGGCTATCATTATTCAACTTAAGGTCTTTTCAATCCTTTGTGTTGTTACACGTTATGAAAGTATACTTGTCTCCTGATTTGTGGAAAGCTTGAACTCTTTTCAGACTGAAGAAGAGAGAATGATGCAGTTAAATGAAAACCAGGTAAGTGCAAGGAAGTTTATTAGTGTTTTGGTTTTGGAGTTATATAATTATCTTTTGCATACAATTCTGGTTGTAGGAAACCAAAGGTAATGTTTATTTTATGAAACAAACCGTGGGCAATGCTTGTGGAACTATTGGACTCCTTCATGCTGTTGGAAACATCACTTCAGAGATCAAACTTGGTAAGTTAATTACAGTTTTTTATTGTTATGGATTATAAATATGCATGTTAGATATGCATTCTCCATCATTGGAGTGTACTCATTGCACACAAGTAATTTGATCACTGTAGTTAATAGTAGATCTGTAAGGTTTGATGAGTGCCTTCTTATTGCCTACATAATCTTGAGAGTTGAAACTAAGCTTAAACTTTGATGAATGTTCGGCCTTTTTAACCACGTATTTGAAGAGATAACAAGAATGGAGAGAAATTTCACTTTGTTAACAATTTATTGTGGGTGTTTCTATGATTCTGGTGCTCAGTATGATATAGATTTAGGAATATTGTACATTTAGAGAACAAAGAAGGTTGGTGTCTGCAGAAAATTGACAGAAAGACTGTAGAACGACAAGAAAGGAGAAGGTACAGGACATATCAAGGGAAAATAGACTGTTGAATCCTAGAAATAGCATAAGGCACATTAAGATTTTCAAAACTCATTAAATGATAGGAATTTTGTTACTCAATATAAATAATGGGACTATTTTTCAATTATATTTTTGATAGTATTAGTATTATTTTTATTTCCCTGAATCTTGTACTACCATGGACATTTCAATTTATTTCCCTTAGTATGTTTGGGCCAATGGTCCAAAGTGGAAGCTTTCTAGCTGATCAGTAGCTACTACATCACAAACTTTCCTGAAACTAGGCAGCTCTATATACCAAAACTGTCCAGAACCTAGGTAGTTGTAGATACTACTTTTTGCGTAAAATGACACTTGGGGAGGAAAAAGAGGCAGTTCTAGATACCAACAATCTCCTGAAACTAGGCAGTTGTAGGTGCCTGTAGCCTTGATTAAAAGCTATCTTTTCTTGAAGCTTTCTTCTTATAGAGAACATGTTTCCCTGGCAGAGCCAAAATCAGTGATTTAATCTTTTTTCTGGATTATTGCTCCATTTCCTTTAGGTTTCATGACAGTAATTGATATGTCCTTTTTGTCTACATTTTTGTCTTGTTTCAGTTGATGGGTCATTCTTGGATAGATTTTTCAAAAGTACTGCAAGCATGGATCCATTGCAGGTTCTTTACTCTCCCTATCATCTTTTCTGTCCTTTCAGTTTGATCGTTTGATATATAGCTGTAGTGATATTGTTCTTGCCTGACATTATTACCCAATTCTGGTACGTAGCGTGCAGCATTCCTTGAGAATGACAATGAAATGGAAGTTGCTCATTCAGTAGCAGCTACTGCTGGTGACACAGAGGTGATATATTTTAAGTAGCAAAAATATTATGCGAAATATCAATCTTTTCTCTCTTTTTTTATTTTGTTATTTATTTTGGGTATTGATGGCTTCTGCTCCTCATGCCATGCGCCTATCATTCTGTCAGGCTTCAGATGATGTTGACACTCACTTTATCTGCTATGCATGTGTAGATGGTACACGTCTCTCTCTCCTTCTCTCCCTCTCTCTCTCTCCCTCTCCCTCTCTCTCTCTCCCTCTCTCTCTCTCTATATATATATATATATATTTCTTTTTTTCCTTGAAAAAAGAAGTATTGTGACATGTAGGGGAACTATATGAGCTTGATGGGAGGAAGTCTGGTCCAATCTCTCACGGCCCGTCTTCACCAAACACTCTATTACAGGTATTTGAAAAATCATTTTGCACTCTGATTCAAAAATAAGAGGAATTGAGATTCCAAAATGGCAAAACCTATACAAAGATTAAGGAAAGAGCAAGGAGTAGATAGATGAAAATTAAACAGTTAGATTGTTTCTAACTTCAGGTCTAGTGTAATCTGTTACGGTTATCGTCCTCTTTTGTTGGAATCATTGTACCTTATATCTAAATTTGAAAACAAATCAATTTTGCTCAACTTAGGAAGATTGTGATTTGATTTTGAGTGCAAGTATAGAAGAAATGTTTGATATAGCGCTGCAAGTCTGAACCCACAGGGCATAGCTCTTTATGGCAGAGTCAGTTACAGAATTGGCCTTTGTCTTAGAGTGTCAATCTGCTAGTAGGAGCATGTTTTTTTCCCTGCTTTTGGAAAATTCAATCAAGCAAACTAACTTGCTAATGCTTGCATCATGTCGATATTTCTTGGACACACCATTTCTTGAAATCATATATTCAAAATTTATTGTTTCCATGTCATTATGCACACCATTTCTTGAAATCAGATACCCTAAACCTATATATTGTATCCAAGTCTTTATGCACAGTTCTCAGCTCTTCATTATAGTGTATTTTCCTTGATATACTTTGTCATTGACCATCTGAATATCTAAGAACCATTTAAACTTTTCATGCATAACAGGATGCAGCTAAAGTCATACAAGGGGTGATCCAGAAAAATCCCGAGTCTCTCAACTTCAACGTCATTGCCATTTCAAAGAAATCTGGGTGATTTTATTAAGTTGGACGCTTCTGAGCCCCTAAAAAATGGTTGCAATTTCAAAGTAGGCATTTTTATGCTAGACAAGACCATTTCCCAGTGAATGTTTGCTAGCTTCATCTTCAAGTATGAGTTGTTTGGATTTAGTCCATGGTAAACAATTCTCAATCACTATAACCACTCTTTTGGCATGGATGTGTTGGGAGTTTATGGATCCCCATTTTGCTAAACTGAATGCTATGTAAAGTTTATCCTGGTCTGAAGCAAGTAGCACTCAAAATGTTCTTTGACTTTATGCAATCTTCTTGTAGGATTGGGTTTCCGTGTCCAACTAGAATTCTCCCATTCTTCTTCATTTATGTTTCATACCATTCTCGTCGTCATTTCTTTCATTTGTTGCTCTATCTGCCAAGTGGGAGAAGAGATCTACAATCGCAAACGTGAGCGACGAAACAAAGGAGGGGGGAAGGGCATGTAAGAGAAGAGTAAGGGAATTGGAAGGGAACAAGTTCTTTACATAAATTTTGCTAAACTAATAATCGATAATGTAAGTTTCCTTCTTTTTTTATCCCTTGCTAGCAAGGATCTTGTAGCATTAGGGCTGTAAATTGGCACTCTAGCAGATGGTTTTCGACTTGTATTCGGCTAGTTTTTAACTCATTCAGCTCATGTTCGTATGATAGAGGAGGAAGGGGGAAGCAGCAATTGAACCCAAGCCATGATAGAGGAGGAAGGGGGAAGCAGCAATCAAACCTAGGCCATGATAAGACAAAAGAAAACAAAGAAGAAAATGTAAAAAAATGTAGAAAGAGGAGAAAGGGGATAGCCGGGAATTGAATCCAGGTCAGAGCGGGAGAACAAAGTCTTAACTAAGCCATTTTCCAACTAAACTATTAAGGATCTTGCTACAAAATGCACATATAGTGGTATATATCAAAAAAAAAAATTTGTCTAGGCTTCAGCCCATAGAGCCTACCAAGTACATTCGCCCCTGCGAGAGATCGAGGGATCAGCTGCGGTCTGACTGCGTTGAAAGAGGTTGGGGTACCAGCTATTAAGGTGATGGATTTCGGAGTTTACCAATGACGTGTGGGATCAAAGACTTCGCCGTTGGAGGTTGGATCGACTTCTGACCTTTGGTCCGTAACGTCAGTGGAAGTTATAGTGATGCTTGGGTGGTGGTGTTTGTCGATCGAATCCAGACGTGTTTTGGAGACGATGATGGGTTCAACGGTGTTGAAACGTGATGTTGGGTGCATGTCTTAAGTTGGTTAGGACAGTCAGTGGTGGCGCCCTTCCAGGCGGGGACGCATGTCAACTGACTCCTACGTATTTTCCAACAGGAAACCCTAACGAAATCTAGGTTGACTGGGGAGAAGGAGTTAACCATAGTGCGGCCTGGTTGGTTGGCCCGGGTTAACCAGCTTTGGAGGTGGGCTGCTTTTTGTTAGGCTGGACTATGGCTCAGAAAGAATAGGGGCATCTAGGTCTGATTTGGTGCCTGAGGCACCAGTTGGTGAGGGGTCTTTGGCTCTAGTGGGTGAGGTAGCGGACTTCGGCGATGGCCTAGGCAACACTCTTAGGAGTGCCTCTTCTTAGGGAATGTTTGGTTTTGTTCCGGCTAATTCCCTGGCTTTGTCAGGAAGCTGATGCTGAGCTTCTTTGGTTTCTTTCAAATATCTTTGTTGCATGTTAAGTTGCTTATTTCTTTCTTTGTTCATGTTGACATTAGGTGATTAAGGATATCATTTTACGTAGCCCATTGGTGAGCTATGCTTATGTAACATCGATATGTTTTAATAGAGATTGAACCCCGCTCCCTTTCAAAAACACAATATTCTCGTTTGATATTTTATTTGGTTTGTATTATATGTTTGTTTGTTTATTCAACGACTCTCTGCAATGGTTGTTCTAAATGTTCTTTGATGTTTCATTCATCGTACATTTGCCGGGATTGCATTGGTTTTATCCTCTATTCCCTTTGTATTGCATTTTGATTTCATCAACCGATAAAGGACGATAACCTAGTTTTCTTCTTGTGAAAGATCAAGTTTTTCTCTTAAAAAATTTATGTTGAAATCTGAATATGTCGATCAAGTGCAAACATTACAAGCATAAAGAATTTGATAGGATACAAGGTCTTGAATAACTAAATTCATCCAACTTAACAATGCGTAACTTCATTTATGCCGAGACAATTATATATCATCTACTGATATTCATATCAACTAGACTTGATATTAACTATTTGCATTTTAGTTATTCTACAGTTTCTATTATTCGAAACACGAGCTAAAAACATAGACATCACTTAAACTTTCTTCATTGTCCTAATAATCTCGAATCTCATTCCGGTGACTGGTTGTCTTTATTTTTAATGTCTTTGTTCCAGCCCTAATATAAATATATTAGCTATAGACATGTATACATAATAACAATATTTAGAAGAAGAAACTATATAGTGTTGCTATATGGTGTACCATATATAAACAATAATTAATTTATTAATATAAAGAAGTTACTATATTTTTTTTGTATTCACGCCCATAAGGCGAAAAAATATATTCATCACAAGTATGCTAGATCATTACATACTCTACCGCTGTCAATAGATAATAGACCTAGACATTTAAGGACATAAACACACAAGAGGTCAGAGTTAGTACCCACAATCCGACCCGCCTAATTGGGTTTCGGGTTGTGTTTGGGCCGGCCCATGACCGGCCATTTCTTAACAGGCTCGGGTTTGGGCTAGCCATTTACTCAAATGTAAGGCCCAGCCCAACCCACGACCCAAGTCCATAATGTGGTGGGCCGTGCTCGGGATGGGCTGGCCCGGGCCCATGAATGGGCTGTGTCGGGCCCGTTTCGTACAGAAAATTGAAAATAGTCGAGGAGAATATCTTATACCACTGTTTCTACTCTCATAATCTCAACTTTTAATTATACATGATACGATTACAAACCAAAACTAATTCACACTATCTATCGATTATTTTTTTCTTTTTCAACAAACTAAAGAAATAAGTGATAAATGCTTATTTTTCACAATTAATAAATTTTTAGGCAAAAACTTCTTATGAGTTTAGGGGAATCCATTCATACTCAAATAAATAATTATTAGTAAATAAGTTTGTTCACACTCAAAATTAAGTTTATAGCGGGTCGGGCCGTGGGCCTCAAATTATCGTGCTTAGGCCGGGCCGTGCTCATAGGCTCATTTTTTTAAACTCAACCCGACCCATTAGAATAACGTGTTTGGGTCGAGCCTGGCCGTTAACGGGTTTGAGCCGTACCGGGCCGTTTTTAAACATGTCATGCTCATACTTAGCAGCCCGTTTGCCACCTCTACCCACAGTGATACATAGAGAATAGACCTATCACTAGACAACTCATATTGTAGAGGTATAGAATATCCTCTTTTGGTATTACTCCAGAGACGCTAGAAAAAAAAAACTTAGGATATACTACTTTAGAAGATAGACTCACATGTCACAAAACACATAAGACACGACATGTGCTTAGAATTCTAATACAAAGAACGTATTAGGAACTTATTTTTTTAAGCAAAAATTAAAAACATAAACATCTAACCCAAGCCTAGAAAGTTGATTGTAGGTGCTGCACTTCGGCCATAATCATGAAAAATACCTCCAAACTAAGGGCTATATAGAAAATAAAAAATTCAGAGTAAAAGCTAACCTATTGTCAACTAGGGGTGGGCATGGGACGAGATGGGACGGGATTATGATCATCCCACGGCTCGTCCCGGACATTGTATACGGGACGGGATCGGGACGGGCCTTATGTTTTTAAGACTTGATCCCAAGCAAGTCTCATCCAGGACGGACTCAATCCCGCCATCTCGCCCCAATATTTATTACCTGATAGTGATACAAATATATTCCTACAATATATAAAGACTACATCATCTGAATCCATAATTCATAACTACAATTAAACAGTAGTGTATCTAATTATCGAAAGCACAACAATATAAGTTTCAAAGATGCTGCTCCAAATATATACAGGAAAACATAAAGTTCAAAAGCACAACAATATAAGATTACAAGTTGCTCCAAGCTGCTCCAAATACAAACAATTTCTACTCTAATCGTTAATGACAATACTAGTTGCAACAAACTTCCTTTTCCCTTTCACTTTTGCAATTGGAGGTGGACAATTCTTCTTGCTTGAAGCAGTGCTCTCATGCTCTGCAAAAATGAAAAAAGAGTTAGTCCATGCGTCTGAAAATAACAATAAAGTATAAACACATCAAAATTCATACCTCGTTCAACATCGTAATAAAACTCTGTGTTTTCAATTATTGGTTTATCAATATCTTTGCAATATCATCACCTAACATCCAGTTTTGCATGCAAATGAGTCCCTCCACTCATTTAGGAGTTAATGAGCTCCTAAAACAATCAATAACTCTGCCCCTTGTTGAGAAGCATGACTCAGAGGCCACTGTTGAGGTCTGAATTGCAAGAACATCTCTTGCAATTACTGCTAAGACTCTTTGAAATGCTCCCAAACATGAAATGCTCCTTAACATGACTAGTATGTTTAGTACCTGATTGAGCAGGACCATCACCATCCTCATCTATAGATGCAGCAGCAGAAGCCAGACCACCTTCGCCTACAGATGCAGTAGTAGAAGCCACACCACCCTCGCCTACAAATGCAGCAACTTGACCAACTTCAATCCTGGGTTCACTTGAAGGAGGCTGACTTGAAGTTGGATTTGTACCTTCGAGAAGAGGGACTGATGTAACTGGAGAAGATGGTGGTGCTACTGATGTCGCCATTGACGAATTCTGAAGGCCATAAGCAGAACAGTTAAGTTGCACAATTACTTTCTTTCCTCTCGTCATCGTTTTCGAGTAATTCCCCCTATATTCAGCCATTCACAATAAACTTATTCATAGCAATTACCAAGTAATTGAAACTTCTGCAATCTACAAACAATGAGAAGAACACTACATGACCGTAACCATTTGAACTAAGTCACAGTCCCAGTAGTAGTAGCAGTAGCAGTAGCTCACCTTTACTCAACAGGGAGGAGGAAACGGGTGAGGCGAGGTGAGGAGGAGACGGGCGAGGCAAGACGAGGAGGAGACGGTGAGGCGAGGTGAGGAGGAGACGGGTGAGGTGAGGCGAGGAGGTGGGCGAGGAGGATGCGGGCGCCAAGGGTAGGAGGAGGAGGGCGGTGAGGTTAGGCGGTGGAGGACTGGCCGAGGCGAGGCGGGCAATGGAGGAGTTCAAGGAGGCGGTTTGGCTGGATTGGAATTTCTGATTTCAAGCATCATTGATTTCAACTTTTCAAGGAGCGACAGTTTGTGGCTGAAAGAGTGAGAGAGAAAGAGTGAAGACTGCGTTGCGACACTGCGTACATAGCAGTCTAATTAGGTTTAAAAATGTAAGACTAAGATCAAAACATCTAAAAAACCAATGGCTCAAATTAATCTATATTTTTACACGGGACGGGATGTGACGAGTCTTGTGTTTTTAAAATTAGATCTCGTCCCATCCCGTCAATTTTCAAGACATGATCGGGATAGGACCGGAATTTAGGTTTTTTATGCCCACCCGTATTATCAACTGAAAAAACAGATGTGATATATGTTTACAAACAGTCTAATGTGGTATGATAAGGCAGCAAAGCTGTCTAAGACGTCATAACAGAGATCATCAATCGAGTATTCCAACTCTAAAGTATCAAGCGAACTTAAGTTTGTAGCTTGGACGGCAATTAATGTCCAAACACTAACTCCTAACATATGAACAAATGTTATCAATGGTCACTCTCCCAAAATTAGTAGATATCGTTGTTTTTTAACTTATTTCAATCGTTAATTGCTACATTAGATCTAATATATGATATTGAAGTTATAATTTTAATTAAAATTTCATGTGTCACATATTTGTCTCCCGGATACAAATATTAATGTAAGATACAGATATTAACATAAACTAGCACTAAGAGAAACAAAATACAATCTCACATTTTGTAAAGGGAGTCGTTCAGACCTCTAAAAATGATACTTGAGAAAAAGAAGAGGTTTAAATGTTAATTTAGAGCTATAAATAGAAACTCCTTTCTGTAAATTCACTCGTCCCACAGAAAAATAGAAAATCATTTACCCAAAGAGGAGGAAGAGCTCCACCCGAGACCCGAAACCCAAACCCGGATGACGTCAGCGGACGAAGAAAACAAGAACCCTATACAAAAAGCAAGAATCGGAAAATACGAACATATATATACCCAAAATCCTCTCCGCCTAAAACCCTTCAACTTTGTTCTCTGAATCTCCCTTCATTCTTTGGTTACAGACCCAAAAACCCTTCTCTGTTTTTGTTTGCTTTTGTCTTGTTTTGTTTGCTTGTTTTGTCTCAAATGGAGATAGAGCAGAAACAAGACCAGCTGATCGATCACTTCGTGAAGCAAGCCTCGACTCTCCAAGGCTCTTCTCTCGTCAGCCTCATCGTCCAAGTCACCTCTCACAATTCCCTCTTTGCTTTCTCTGAGATTCTCGCTGTCCCCAATGTCCTCCAGGTCAGTCTTTCCTGCATTCCTCAATTTCCAGATTGATTTTCATGGTGGGTTTTGTTGTGTTTTTGTTGATTTTGCCTGGGACTGTTTTGGGCTTGTGAAATTTTTGTGCTTTTTGCTTAATTTCTGTGGATTCTGTGCTCTTTGGTATCTGGGAATTGGTTTTTTAAATTCTCTGTTGTTGCTTTAGTTTTTCTAATTGTAATGTTTGTGGGGTTTATGCGCTGATGTAGTTTAAGTTCCTGATAAGCCCATAATGCAATTTAGAAGCTTTGAAATTCAGCTAGTTTCGTGTCAAGGTTTTTTTTTTTTTTGGTTATTATCAATTTGGGTTTGATTAGCTAGTGTAATACGAAGATTGTTATGAGTTTTGTTATGTCTATGTGCCTTTTGAGGTTTTTTTTTTCGTTCCCTTTTTTGACCGTCCGTTTGTTTATGCACTGATATGGTAGTGTGGATTATTGATGAGGTTTGTAGAATGTGAGTTTGTCGAAATTGGATACTCTAATAAGTGTCCAAAGGAGATAACTTTTCAGCTATTGAATCCCATGGCACAACTGAAATTTTGTAGATACTGACTTTGATAAGTTGAGTTTATTTGAGTAGACTTTATCCTAGCGTAGCTAGCCGTTGTTCAGTATTAGTTAATCAGTTACAAAGAGTGTCAAGTATGAAATTGAACTTCAACTGTTTTCTCTTTTGGGCTAGTTATTCAACTTTGTTTACGTGAAGTCTTAAACTGCAAATCGGGAAAGAAGGGGTAAAAGCGGCTCCCCATTGCATTTTCCGTCTTAGTTAACACAATTAAATTCCATTGGATGATTCTTGATTTAACTAAGGAATCACTTTCTTTTTTTCTTTTTGTGCTTACACCAACATTTGTTTTTTGTTTTTATACGATAATAGGCTGGTTTCTATTCTAATAAATTAATTTGAATGCAGCTTCAAGGAACCGAATATGCTGTATACATTGATATGCTTCGGCTCTTTGCTCATGGTACATGGAGTGATTATAAAAGTAAGCAACTTTTCTTTCAACCTCCCCTCCACCATCTGGATGAGGAAGTTATTTCTGTTTTGTTCATTGTTCTTTGTTCATTCTTCAATTGTATCTTTCGGGTAATATCATGCTTTTTCTTCATAAGTTAGAGTTTCTACTGTTGCCTAGGTAACAGTACAGGTCTGTGGTAAGCCCTCCTGTTATACATATATTTCAAACAAGAGCTGCATAATATATTAATTTTCTTCATAATATTTGTTCCGAAACAGCACGTTCACAATATTTACTATTAATCTTCCAGATTTTTTTTTTCTTTTCTACATCAGCAGAAATTGAAAAATTGACTTTCATTTGTATACTTGTTTTCCATAAGGCAGCTTAAATTTTCAATTGATTGGACTGTTCCAAATCTATTAGCGTGACACTGTTCTCTTTACCATCATTAGACTATTTAGCTATATGAGGATCTCTTCAGTTTGCTTATCAGTCATGTTTAGTGGAAATTTCATTGGCTAATGATGTTGTCTGTGGCACTTTGCAATTTCACTTTCTTGTTGTGCATATATATGAAATTTACTGAAATAATTTAACGGCAGGTAATGCTAGCCTTCTTCCACCACTAGTCCCAGATCAAATTATCAAGCTGAAGCAACTTACTGTGCTGTCTCTAGCTGAGACGAACAAGGTATGCTATTATTTTTTTGACCAAGCACTATTTTATTATACCTATATCGTTTGAGCTTCTCTTTTCATAGTTCTGAAATATAAGTCAGCATGTGGTTTTACATGAGTCATAATTCCACACATAAAGCAGCCGAACAGGTAATGTGAGTTTGCTATATGCATAATTTATAAGGCTGCCCTATATTGAGTTCGTTTAGACTGTTTACTTTATAGTTTTGTATTACTTGAATCAATTTTCCTAACAGAATTTACAATGGCTTGTGTTGCGGTTTTCATTCTAATTTTGAATTTTTCAAATAAAAATGTAAGTGAAGATTGAGTCTCAGAAAATAGAATACAAAAGAGAGAAAAAAAAGGATAAGGGCAGCTAAAATTGGAGTTAATGCCTCCTGCCAAGTTTAGTTTTATGTATGCTACACAAAAGAGTGGAAGTCGGCCCCCGATACCAATGTATGTCTCTCTTCAGTATGAAAAGCGACTAGACAAATAAATAAACACCTGTGGCATCCAAAGGAGGAGGCCTAGGATAACCCTAAACAAGATGGGTATCCCCTTGTGTGGAAAATAAAAACTCCTCAGAGTTTTCTGGGTGTTCTACTTTATATGCAAAGAGGATGGAAAGGAAATTATGGGAAGTATGATGATGACCTGTGATCAAGAGTCTTCTTAATGAGGAGAAAGGGAAAGCATTTATCATGTGGGTCCTATTTCCCCACTAGTTTTTTAGGTACAAAAGTAAAAATTGGCGAAAATAAGTAGTTGCCAGTGCTTCTGATAATATTTGTAAGTGAGTTAGCTTAATAGTTAATTTCATCTTCAAAACTCAAGGCATTGGCAGAGAATGTGCATGCATTTTAAGATGGTTTTAGCTTTTGAAGGGTATTCTCTGTTGTAGCCATTTAAAGGATGTCTCTTAATTTAGTTCATGTCGTTTAATGGAATGGTTTCTTTTTCAATAGTAAAGACTGATTGTGATGAACATCTTGTCCATCATACTTGTAGCTAGTCATCCTTAATATCTGGTCTGCTCTATGTCTCTCTTGAACATCCAATCAAGAAATTTTATTGGGTTAAGAATATTCTCTTGAAAACGGAATTGTTCTCAGAAGTTACAGACTTCTTAGAAAACCTTGTGAGCCAACAATATGAAAACTAATGGTATCTCTATTATTTTTCTTTCCCTAAACTATCAACCATATTTGATCTTTCATGGAGATACAAAACTGGATATGTGGAACTTTGAACATATATGTATGTATATATATATATTTACTAATACAACTAGTTTTCAATTTCTCTCTTTTTGCCAGGTTCTGTCCTATGATCAACTCCTTCAGCAACTTGATCTTTCAAATGTACGCGAACTTGAAGACTTTCTTATCAATGAATGCATGTATATGGTAGGTGCCATTTATTCAGTTTCATATATAATATTTGGTATCTGTGATGTGACTTTCTTAGGACCAGTAAAAAAAGAGTTGATATTTGAGCTTAATTTTCTAAATTTGAGATGACCCTAAACTGACATTTTGGTATATGTGTTTTATAGGGCATAATCAGAGGGAAGTTGGATCATTTGAAAAGATCTGTTGAGGTTGAATATCTTGCTTGATTATATTTTGGTTATAATTCACATGTCTTCCACCAGTATCCATAATCTTGACAATCATTTTATTTGCAGGTTCAATTTGCAGCTGGGAGGGATCTGAAACCTGGCCAGCTTGGGAATATAATAGACACCTTAACGGATTGGTTTGTATCCTGATTTTAGCTACAGCGTCCCTTTATTTTTTATTCTTCATATGTTCTTTATCCTTTTGCTAAGAAATTCCCAACGGTAAATAATTTCTTACATTAGTAATGTGCAATAATCAGGTTAGCCACTACCGACAATGTACTCCTCACAATTGAGGAGAAGATCAAATGGGCAGATAAGAAGTGTGAGTTGAATGCAACACACCAAAAGGAGGTCAAGGACAGAGTGGAAGAAGTGAAGAAGTCTCTTGGTCACGATAGGGTAAGTAGTTGATCAAAATCAAGCCGCTTGAACAAGATAAAAGGGGAAACAATTGAACTTTATCATGCATCCCCAGATTGTATCTTTTTCAGTTATACTGTTTACATTTGTTTCAGAGGATCTGTTACCTAGACATATAAGATTAATTTCAAACGCCTAGGGAGTTCCTGCACATGTAGGCATCTTTATATCCATAGTGTAGGGAGTGTTCACTTTTCTGTCAGCTATTGAACTTGGCCTGCTGCTGCTGCTGCTGTTTAGCATTGGACATATAAGATTAATTTCAAACGCCTATGGAGTTCCTGCACATGTAGGCATCTTTATATCCATAGTGTAGGGAGTGTTCACTTTTCTGTCAGCTATTGAACTTGGCCTGCTGCTGCTGTTTAGCATTGGATATGTCCTTTTGACATGTTGTTATTGTATCGGTTCACTTGATGTCCTCAATTGTTTAGCAATCTCTTTGTGTTTAATTTGGTGGTTTGCTTTTAGTGGATAAGTGGTCTACTTTTGTGCTGTACTTCCATGTGGTTATGGTTATGCTTCTCATAAGAATTGAAACTGGATTAAAAATAAAAATAATGTTTACATCACTAAAAAGGAAGAACCTCTAGGCTAGCCTTTCACTCATTTCACTTCTTGTTTCAAATATGGTTGAAAAGCTATAGTATTTTCACCTGAAAACTGATCATGAGCGATATAAGGGAATAATTTTCTCTCTTGTGATACTGATATTGTCTAGTTTTACTTACATGTCAACAGCCGCCCCGTGGATACCGTGTTGAAGATTTTATGCTTGGTGAACATGGTGGGTTAATGGACTATGAAGAAGATCGCACGCGAATGAAGAGGTAATTCATATCCATGTGTTTAATTAAATATTCACCCTTCTTTTTTCTATGTTGGTAATCAGTTTAATACCTAGACAACCTATATACTAATAGTGATGAACCGCCACCTCTGAAACTTTTCTTCCCTGAACCCTGGAACATGAACTATTGGGTTGAAGCAATTACTAGCAATTCACCCAGTAGTTAAGGCAAACATGATTTCAATTAACGAGTATATGGTATTGCCCTGTTATATGAATAACTATGGAGCAATATCATCTATGGTTTGCATCTGTATTACATGATTCTTGTCTCTTAGTGCATCTGCACCCTATGGAAGAGCCAAATAGCGGATTATTGAACTTCTGATTCCTGTAATTGAAGGCTCATCTGTTGCTTTCACATAGAGGATATTATTTCCTGTATTTTATCTAGAGTATAGTACATGTGTCTAACTCAATATTCCTGCTGTCTCATTAAGTTTGTTCTTGCAGAAGAAGGTCGCCAAGGTTTTGAAAGTGCAAGAAATCCGTTGATATCAATCGGATGGCGGTCAGATTTTCTTTTCCATGGCATATTGCAATCATATGCAAATACTGTTGAATGATCTTTTAACCTTTCAATTGAACCGTTGGACAAGAGGTGAGGGTTCCTTTTAGCACAATGCATAGTTCATTATGGTAGGATGATGGTATAGCATTGCATCCCATGTATTTATACCCTCGATATCGTATAACTAATCCATCCTGACTTAGTACCTTGTGGAGTTATGATAATTGGTTTTTCAAATGACGAGTAAAATTGGCACCCGGTTGGGGTTTGAAAAAGAAAAGGGTGCCAAAATCACCTTTCAAAAACTGGAATGTATGAGGTTAGGTTTATTTAAATCGTAGTTATTTTCAGTTGTTGGAAATGCTAAGAACACGTTGGCCTGTTTCTGTGAATTTCACATGTTGAATACACAATCGATCATGAAGGCACTGATGTAAGAATAAACATCCCCAAATCTAGCAAGTTAGTAGTTTGCACGACTAGTTCATTACATATCCCAGATGGTCATGCTTCTATAGTCATCATTGAACAAAGAAATCCTTAATGATCTGGATGTGGGTGAAATATTCTTAGACATCAAATTTTGGACGTCAACTGCCTGGGAAACGTTATAGATGAGCATACAAGACTCCTTGATTGTTTTTGACAAAAAACAAAAGCTTGAATCAAATCTAATTGCAATATAGACCACGAAAATATAATCTTTCTTGGGGAGTTTTAGTAGCACTAGAAAATGATTTTGAGAAGCACTAATCAAGTTTGTGTAGTGCTTTGAGACCTTTGAGAGCTATTTATAAACAGATTTGTAGTTGTGTTGGAAAAAGGAAATCACATTGTCCCAAAAGATTTTAGAGCCCCAGAAACCTACTGTCTAATTTCAAACCATGCGGGTAGCTTTTGGAGGTTTGTGAAGGACTGGAAGAAGAAGAAGACGACTCATTGATTACAAGTTTGGATCCACTGCTGTTCCTATCAACCTGCTTGTCTGTAACAACTTAGGAAAATTTGAAGGATAGGTCAAAACTGGATAACAGTCAGGGTCCAAATTTTGAAAGTCAAAGAATGAAATAAGATTTTCTGTTGCTTGCATGACGTTAGTCTTGTCTCTAAGCTTTGCTCTACACACGTGCATTTCTGGAAAATGGAGTTGTATGAGGTTGACGTGATCCATGTCATGCTGCTGCTACTTATTCTTCTTCTTGCTGCTGCTTTGTCTTTCTGCGACTGCTTAGCTCCTCCCAGTTGCTAAAGCATCTTTGAAGTTTGAACATGTCATTCTCCTTCAACGTTAGTTTGTGTTTATTGTTTGACCACTTATCTTTCTCGTTTTGAGTTATAATTTGTTGAAATTAGAGACTCATGATTGAGATGGTACATTCGATTAAAACTCCATGCTTGGGTTTTACCGTAGATTGGAAATTGGCAAATCAAGATATATATATATATATATATAGAGGCCCGTTCTGGTGCGGACGTCCGCATTCGGCTTAAAGTGCGGACGTCCCTCCGTTCTCCACCGGACGGCTCCAATGACGGCGCGCCTCCACCCCAGCGGACTCCAGCAGCATTCCTGATCACTTTCCCTCCCCAGCGAGTCCACTGAATTCCAGTTTTTCGGTAAGATCGATTGGATTTGAAGTTTTGGGTGATCTCATTGGAAAACTGGAATTCGGCAGACTCGCCGGGGAAGAAAAGTGGTCGAGAACGCTACTGAGGTTCGCTGGGGTGGAGGCGTGCCGTCGTCGGTGCGGTCCGGTGAAGAACGGAGGGACGTCCGCATTTTAAGCCGAGTGCGGACGTCCACTTTGGAATGTGTGTGTGTATGTGTGTGTGTTTGAAGCCCAATGATTATATAGTTCAAATGCACTATCATAATCCTTATTTGATTTTAAAGAAATGTTCTTTGATTAAATAAACATTGATCCTTTTATATCTTGTTTGGACCTGAATTTTAACCTCGGGTGTTGAGTAGAGATGGTGTTTTCCGTGGAAATGAGAAGTTTAGAACCCTAAAACCTAAATGAAAGTTTGATACAATCACTGTCATGTTTAATAATACATAGGTTTCTCCTATAGTAACCCCTCTGTTTTAGGATGTCTATTCTTGTAGAGTATTTGCTTCCTTGGCTAGCTAGTCGAAAACATTGAGTACGTATACCGCCATCGAGGCTAATCTGCAGGTTGAAAATGTCAAGTTTACTCTCTATAAAGGCACGAATGTATTAATCCATGAGTTGAATTGTGTGTGAATGTGACTAACCAGCTAGTTGATTAGCTCTTGACCAAAAAAAAAAATGTTGATTAGCTCATATTATTCAGCGGATCCAATTATATATGCCATTCTCAACTGCGCTCAGTATAGTTTATTACTTTCACATTCCATTGGGGGTCAAAGTTCCTGAAGAATTATAATAACCAAACTGTGTTCAGCCTACCTAAGAATTTTTCAGTGTTCAAAACATAGGTAGAAAGTCGAAAGTTTTCCGAATTTACGAGTACTAGATCACTACTAATTCTGAAAGTTTAATGAATATCTAACTTCAGTGCTTGACGTAGTACTGTGTTGGTGTAAGCAACAATTTGTTCTTTAATCAAGTTTCAAATGATGCCAATATTGTATTTGAATTTTTTTGTTCTGTTCAAGACTTAAACATTTATAAACTTACAAACAAAGTCTCACATTTCCGATATAAGATTGATATATCAACATTTTTCTACGTAACAAAATGAAGGTTAGCTCACTTAGCTGCTAATTGAATATTACGTCCAATTAAGGAGTGTATTTTAACAGCTGAAATCATCAAATGGTGAATGTCACTGTAAGCCATTTGCCAATCATGTTCATCTTGTTGAAAATGAGAGAGTGAAAGTAGCACTCCTTTCATTCTTATCCTTGTTTCAAACGACTGAAACGAGAAAGGGCATGTTTCAATTGCAAATCTGTTTCTGGATTCTCTAAGTCTCCATCTTGTTTAATGTTTGTCGCCAAAAACATGCAAACTTAGTTTGTAATTCCTTTAGTTTTTGTGCCGTAGTACTTGACATTCAATAATATTGGTGAGATTTGATTGTTTGAATTCATCACTTATACGATGTACAACTAACTGTTTACAACTCATCCGCTTCACTTCCTCGAAAAACTCATCGGCTTCACAGGCTCAACTCTTTTGATTGGTTAATTACTATAAAATTGTGTTTCAAATGAAATAGCTCTCTCACTTAATTAAGAAAAGATCGGTTATAATTGGGAGAAATTCTTAGGTGCGGCACTCAGCATCACGTCATCGGTGCGACCACACATTCACAAACCAACACCTGTCTTTTTTTTTTCCACCTCAGGTCTGCTCAAAAGAACTCAAAAATGATATCGGATTTCCTACCTTCTCCGAGCAAACCAAACCTGGTCTTCTCCCTTTGCCCAGTCGCCGTTGTCAAACAATACCACAAACCTGCATGCTCCGCCGCCAAGCCCCACCGTTCCAAGCTGTTGATACCTAAAAAATCAATATTCATGCTCAATAGATATTATAAGCTTAATAAAGAAATACACATGTAAATCACATTTAAAATACAAAAGTTACATATTTATTCGAATATTTATGTCATGCATGTGGACCCAAGCCACAACCATGCTCTTGGGGCTTACAAGTTTGAATGTGGTGTGGAAGGTACCAGAAGTACATGAAGCTCATTCTCGGTTTTGGTTGTTGACGATTTTGAATTTGGGACCAAAGTTCAATCCCAACAATCTAAATCGCTTAATGGGCTGCAAAGATGAGATAATCATACTCCATAGACTTAAACTAATTACATATTTTACCCACAAAACCAATAGCTTTCCGGCCACACAAATAATACTACTTGTTTTTACCCCGCGATAATTCATCTTCCTCTACGCCAAGCACAAGTCCCCATCAGCTTTACTTTACCCTGTAGCAAGTCAGCATTTTCTACACTGAGCATAAGTCCCTATTAGCTTTTTTCCCTTCACTCTGTTCTAAGCTCTAGACTCCACATGCTATACCAATATACACATCTATCAACACACATCAACATTTTCTTGAGATCTACTACTCTAATTCCAACTTCACGCATAACAATATACATCACCTCTTAATCTTATGGTCACTACAGTGTTTTGAATATTTAAACTCAACATGATACATCTCTTTGATTGTCCATCATATTTGCCTCATTCACCTGTGTATTAGCCTCACCCTCTCCAGCCTATAAATAAAGACTTTAGTTGTTGCAAGAAGGAGACAACTCTGGCAACAGAACATACAACCCCAAGCAATACATCCTAGATCACATAAGCAAGCCTCAAGCATTAAGTCAACCATCCCTAGCCTCTAATCCAAAACCATTCTCAAGCTCTATACACCCTCAAACCCATCAAACACCAGTACCACATCCTTTTTCTGCTCACTGCAATAGATTAACCCGCAGCAAACCTTTAGCCATAGCAAGTTCTCATCTTCTGCAACTCATGTGCTTCTAGCTCCCACGCCTCATGTCATCTTGCAAGCTCTTTCATATATTTTGTTCATTCATCTATCATATAATCAAAACCATATCACGTTCATGCCTCCAGATAACAAGCAACATGTCACCATAGCAGGCTATCATTCTCGCAGCAAGCCAATATTACTGCATGAGAGATCCTGAGGAAAACACGCACAAAGCTCCTTGAAGCTTTGGGCCCAGTCCTTGAACTCAGAAGGGGTAGAAAGAGGAAAACAAGTCATTCAAGCAAATCTAGCAACCTCTGTTCAAAATGACCCCAACAATAGTAAATAAGAAAAACAGAAATATAAAAGAATAAGAAATTAAGCTTTGATTACATGAGTATGCCACATCAGCCGTTATGTCAGGTGGGCTCTAGGTGGTTTCCCAAATGGTGGTTCACATAGTATTAATCGAACTAAAAACATCCTTACTTTAAGAGTTTAAGGAGGTCCTCTCGAGATCCGGACTTATACACACACAGACACATTTATTCGTACAGTACAGATTTCTATTTTAGACTCAATTTTCGTTCGAATATTCACATCTCCACTGTCTAGTCTTTATGTACTAATGTATAGATCATCTCCGAAAATTTCAGCTAATTTGGTTATCATTAAGGCAATCAAACTCGATTAAACCAATGGACGAACTGAATTATATCAAACTTGAACCATTCATGTTTATAACATAAACACAGTTTTAAGTGTCTTAACGATTATCAAATGGGTTGAAAATTTACATAGATAATCTACAAATCAGTACCTAAAGGCTAGACGGTGGAGATGTGAATGTTTAAACGAAAAGTGAGTATAAAATAGAAATATGTACCGTAAGACTAAATAAGGATGTCCTTAGCAGAGAAAGACTACCAACCACTTACAATGTGAACGGTTAAGATGAAAAAATATGATCTAAAAGTTGGTCAATTAAGAAAATCCGTACCTCTTGATCAAGGTCGGAGGAGAGACGTCCGCACTTTAACTTTTTTACGGACGTCCGCTTCAGAATGTTCTTGTGTGTGTGTGTGTATTAGATCATATATATATACAAGAACGTTCATTGATCAAAAGGTACAGATTTTCTTAATTGACCAACTTTTAGATCATATTTTCTTATCTTAACCGTTCACATTGTAAGTATATATGAGTAGATCATTTCTACAAATTTTAAGCCAAATTGATAATCGTTAAGGCATTCAAAGATGTGATGTAAAACTAAAAACATGAACGGTTCAGGTTAAACAATTTCAATTTATTCATTGATTTAATTCATTTTCAATACCTTAACGATCTCCAAATTAGTTGAAAATTTATAGAGATAATCTAATTATATATACCTACAATGTGAACGGTTAATAAGAGAAAATATGGTCGAAAAGTTGGTTAAATTAAGAAAATCCGTACTTTTTGTATAAATAAGGATGTTATATATATATATATATATATATATATATATATATATATATATCAGGGCCGATCAGGAGCGGACGTCCGCACGGCCCTTAAAGTGTGGACATCCATCCGTTCTCCACCGTTCGGCGCCGATGATTGCGCGCCTCCACCCGAGCGGACTCCAACGGCATTCCCGATCACTTTCCGTCCCCGGCGAGTCCACCGAATTCCAGTTTTCTGGTGAGATCGATCTTGTTTGAAGTTTTGGGTGGAGGTTGCTACCCAAACCTTCAAATCGATCTCGCCGGGAAGGGAAAGTGATCGGAGACGCTGCTGGAGTCTGCTCAAGTGGAAGCGTGCCGCCATCGGAGCCGTTCGATGGAGACAGAGGGACGTCCGCACTTTAAGGCCGATGCGTACGTGCGTCTCTGATCAGGCCTGTATATATATATATATATATATATATATACAGGCTTTCTCTGCTACACACGTCCGCATTTATTCTTACGGTGCGGATTTCCACTTTACACTCACTTTTCAATCGAATTTTCAAATCTCCACCGTCTAATATTTAGATACTAATGTATAGATCATCTCTGTAAAATTTCAGCCAATTTGGTTATCATTAAGGCACTCAAACTCGATTAAATCAATAGATGAACATAATTTTGTCGAACTTGAACCGTTCGACAAAATTATAACCAAATTAACTGAAATTTTGTAGAGATGATCTATACATTAGTATCTAAAGACTAGATAATGGAAATGTGAAAATTCAATTGAAAAATGAGTGTAAAATAGAAATCCGCAGCGTAACAATAAATACGAACATCAGCACCTAAGAAAGTCATATATATATATATATATACACACACACGAGAGGTCTCTGCCTTCTAGGAGATCAAGTGCCGACGAAGTCCATTCTGTTACATTTGCATGATAAATATTATTTCAAGAGGGTATTGCAAATGGAAGAATCAAACATCGATCAATGAAGTTATATTACTGGTTTTCCAGTCAGTTTTGTAGTTAAGGTGTCTTTCTTTCACACGAGTTAGTGGGGTTCGAAATTTGGTACAGTGTTGCTAGAGGTGATCTGGTTGAGCTTGTTTCACTACCAGAAATTTCAACTTGGGCGACGAAATTTTTTCGTCGCCCTGTTAAAAAATTTCGTCGCCTAAGTACTTAGGCGACGACATGTCGTCGGCCAAGACGTCGTCGCCAGAAGTGCGTCGGCCAAGAACTTGGGCGACGAAAATTCATTCCGTCGTCGCCTAAGAGTAATTCTTAGGCGACGACACGAATTTCGTCGCCTAAGATATTCTTATCGTCGCCCAAAAATATTCGTCGCCCAAGATTTAACACCTTGGCCGACAAAAAATTTAACACCTTGGCCGACGAAAAATTTTTTCGTCACTTAAGATGTTATAACCTGGGGCGACGAAACTAAATATTTCGTCGCCTAAGATCACTACATCTTAGGCGACGATAATTTTTTTTCGTCGTCTTATATGGTAAGTCCTTGACCGACGATTTAGCAATTTCGTCGCCTAAGATATATTTAAATTTTTTTAAAAAATATTTAAATAATTTTTTTAAATATATAAATAATATTTTTTTAATTTTTGCTGGAATTTTTTTTCGGCATTTCTTTAAATTTTTCTAGTACTAAAATTTAATTAAAAATAACACAAATTTATAAATTTATAAATAATTTATTACAAAAATTCAGTCCATCTGCCTATGGAATATCTCGAAATCTAACTCATCATTCCCGTTCGGAGGGTCCTGAGGCGGTGGCTGGTCAGGCTGAGGAGGCTGGGGCCACTGAGGTAATGGTATAGGCGTAGGCATGGGCGGAATATCAAGTCCGGCCGCATGTGCAGCGATGCAGGCAGTCATCCACTGTCCCATAGCCGCCTGGTTGGCATTGGTGACTTCATTCACCCGCTCCATATGCGCAGCCACCGCCATCTCTCTCGCTCTTTGGGCTTCCAGCTCAGACTGTAGACATTCGAACTGATCATGTAGCCGACTGTTGCAGCTTGAGGCTCCGGCGGCTCCCTTGCGCTGAAATCCTGGCGTCGTCTTCAGGATCCCCTTTCCAGCGCCTCCCATACCCCGGCAGTAGTAGCTGTTGGAACGCTGCGCGAAGGCAGTGGCCATAATCCGCGCCCCAACGGTAGGATCTGAAGTGTCGATCCTGGACATGGCCTCTGACATGTCATCCTCTGCCGTGCCCGGCCATGTGTCGTTCACCATGCCTCTCATGACCTCTTGCTCCGCCTCCCTCACCCTCGCCTAATTGGATATATTAAAAAAATATATTAATATACATTTAACAAAATGTAATTAAAATTAAAAATTAGAAAATATAAGGAACTTACAAGATCCTCCTCAGAATGAGGATATGCCCTCTGAAAGGTCCCCACATAGGGGTTCTCCTCTGGCCGCTCTCGCCGCACGTCGTCCATGATAGCCGAAAATGGCCTCGAACCGGCACGATGGTTGGTTGTGTTCTGTTGCCGGTTCTCAGCGTTCACCCGGGCGAGGTGCTTTAAAAAAAATTATCGTTAGTAAATATTTAAAAACATACAATTATAATTAATTCACTAATTAAATATTCAAATTTGTTTACGAATTACCTGTTTGTGAGGGTCGTTGAACTGTGTGACAAGAAGCCACCGCCACTCGTACTCCCGATACTCGAACTCCTTCGGGGTACCCGAACGGTCGCTCCCGTACTGCTTCCAGTGTAACCGGAGGTCGTGCTTCCACTCCTTGAACCTACATATACAAAAAAAATATTAAATATATTATTAAAAAAATAAAATTTAATAAATTATTAAATAGAGGTACCTCTCCCTATGGGCCTTGTCCGCCCAGTCACGTCCCTCCTCGGGAACCACAAACCATTGCTGCATTACCACTTGTTAGTATTTTTTTCGATAATTAAATAATTTATTAGTTAAAAAAATAGTAATTGATCGAGTAAACTCACCGACATCGACTGATGGAGCATCTCCTTCACTCCATCAGGAACCTGGCTCCAGACTCCCCACAACATAGGGAGTCTGGAGCGGATGGTGCCTCCCGCGGCGCGCGTGTACCGGTTTCCCAACACGGCGTCCACCGGTTTCCCGTTGGAAAACGGGATGGCGATCCGTCCAGCGGACTCGACCGCCCTATCGAGTCCCTTGTTGCTGACGGTGCCTCTCTTGTTCAGCTTTCTCGTTCCGGCGACTGTGACATTGTGAATCAAATTTAATATTAATAATACATTTTTAAAAAAAGAAAAAATTAAAATCGACAAAAAAGTAATAATAAATTACCTGAGGATGAGGCTGAGCCGACGGATTCGTCTCCGTCCGCCTGCTCGGAGACCCTCACGGGATGAAGAGGCGTGGGAAACTCCCTGTAGATATAGGCCTCGTGCGGTGCCACATGCGGGAGCTGCTCCCGAATCGGTCGACCCTCCTCATCGACGCGAGGTATCGCCGGTATCGTCGGAGGAAGGAAGAGGCCGGACAGCACCGTAGGGACCCCGGATGACCCGCCATCACCGTCGGTCGGGGACGACTGTGTGGGGGCGGTGTTAGATCGCGACCGGGGAAGTATCTCTGGATGACAAGGGGCCGCCGCTGCGGGACCCGGCTGACCAACAGAACGCGAGCCGCTCGCGCCACCCCTAAACGCCGCATGTCGGGCCGTCAGCTGCCACGGAAACCCGACCGACGGTGATTCCGACGGGTTGTTTGAGGTACCGTCCGAGGAATATTGGCTCCTCGCACCCGAACGTTGTCCAGAAGTTCTCCTCATGCCCATCCTGTTTAAAATAACCATAAATTAATTAAAAATATTTATTACAGCACAAAAATTAATTTATGAATATTTACATCCTTACTCAAAAATAATCCATTATTTTTTACAAAATTTCCACAATATATTTACAATTATAATTTATATTATTTAATTATTTAATCAAAAATTATTTAATCATTTACAATATATTTACAAATTATTTCCACAAATCCTAAACCCTAAACCCTAATATTTTACAATTATCATTTACATCACAATTTACCATAATTTACCCTAAAATCCTACCATAATTTACACAAATTTACCCTAATTTACCATTAATTTCCTAAATTACAACAACAACAACAATAATTTCACCAACAATTTCACAACACAACAATAATTTCACCAACAATTTCAAATAATTTCAAACAATAATTTCAAACAACAACAACAACAATTAAAATTTTCATCAACATAACCAATTTAGGGTTTTAGGGTTATACCTTAAATTGTGGGTTGGGGTCGGGGTCGGGGTCGGCGTCGAGGTCGGCGTCGGGTTGCGGGGTCGGGGTCGGAGAAAGGGAGAGAGAGAGGGCTTCGGTGGATTTTCGGAGAGAGAGAGAGAGGGCTTGGATTTTTGGAGAGAGAGAGAGAGAGAGAGAGAGGGCTGCGCGAATGGTTGCGGAGAGGTACTTGTTATGAATTTTTGCCTTTTATATTGGCGTTCTTGGGCGACGATTCTCTAAAAATCGTCGCCCTGTTTTTTGAAAATCGTCGGCCAAGATAATCTTGGGCGACGATTTTTTAATGTCGTCGCCTAAGATACTCTACTTGGGCGACGATGTTCTTCACTATAAATATCGTCGCCCAAGATCAAGAAAATCGTCGGCCCAGAGTCTACTTGGGCGACGATGTTCTTCACTTTAAATCTCGTCGCCCAAGATGAAGAAAATCGTCGGCCAAGAGTTCTATCATAAAATTCAGAATATCGTGATTTTGGTGATCGGAGAAGAGGAACTGAAAACCTACCGTCAGATATGACCAGCATAACGAATTACGTAGGTGGGAAAAAATTCAGCTCCATTTGACAAAGATAAGGGCTCGATCCTTCCGGTCAATCAACGCGGTCAAACCCCTAAACGGACGGAAACGGCTATTCGACCCTCCAAATCAAGTAATCTGGCCGGACCTTCAACTGAGAATAGTTTCCAATCGACGAGACTCTTACGGGGCTATAAAAATTTGGTAAAAAATAAATACCCGGGATAGGGCTACCACTAGGTAGAAATAAGAGAAATTCGTTGACCGGAACAACCGGCACCGAAATTTTACCGAAATATCTTCATTTTTCACGGGTTGACGTATTTCACCGTTCCGGTCATATCTTATTTCAAGACTTTTTTGCGTTTGAGGCCTCTACGTATACGTTGTCTTCAAAACGAAACTTAAACTCAACACTTATATAAAAAAGTTATACAACATTAGTACATATAACGTGAGTTTGGTGATCGGAGAAGAGAAACTGAAAACCGACCGTCAGATATGACCAACATAACGAATGACGTAGGTGGGAAAAAATTCAGCTCCATCTGACAAAGATGAGGGCTCGATCCGTCCGGTCAATCGGCGCGGTCAAACCCCTAAACGGACGGAAACGGCTATTCGACCCTCCAAATCACGTAATCTGGCCGGACCTTCAACTGAGAATAGTTTCCAATCGACGAGACTCTTACGGGGCTATAAAAATTTGGTAAAAAATAAATACCCGGGATAGGGCTACCACTAGGTAGAAATAAGAGAAATTCGTTGACCGGAACAACCGGCACCGAAATTTTACCGAAATATCTTCATTTTTCACGGGTTGACGTATTTCACCGTTCCGGTCATATCTTATTTCAAGACTTTTTTGCGTTTGAGGCCTCTACGTATACGTTGTCTTCAAAATGAAACTTAAACTCAACACTTATATAAAAAAGTTATACAACATTAGTACATATAACGTGAGTTTGGTGATCGGAGAAGAGGAACTGAAAACCGACCGTCAGATATGACCAGCATAACGAATGACGTAGGTGGGAAAAAATTCAGCTCCATCTGACAAAGATGAGGGCTCGATCCGTCCGGTCAATCGGCGCGGTCAAACCCCTAAACGGACGGAAACGGCTATTCGACCCTCCAAATCACGTAATCTGGCCAGACCTTCAACTGAGAATAGTTTCCAATCGACGAGACTCTTACGGGGCTATAAAAATAAGGTAAAAAATAAATACCCGGGATAGGGCTACCACTAGGTAGAAATAAGAGAAATTCGTTGACCGGAACAACCGGCACCGAAATTTTACCGAAATAACTTCATTTTTCACGGGTTGACGTATTTCACCGTTCCGGTCATATCTTATTTCAAGACTTTTTTGCGTTTGAGGCCTCTACGTATACGTTGTCTTCAAAACGTAACTTAAACTCAACACTTATATAAAAAAGTTATACAACATTAGTACATATAACGTGAGTTTGGTGATCGGAGAAGAGAAACTGAAAACCGACCGTCAGATATGACCAGCATAACGAATGACGTAGGTGGGAAAAAATTCAGCTCCATCTGACAAAGATGAGGGCTCGATCCGTCCGGTCAATCGGCGCGGTCAAACCCCTAAACGGACGGAAACGGCTATTCGACCCTCCAAATCACGTAATCTGGCCGGACCTTCAACTGAGAATAGTTTCCAATCGACGAGACTCTTACGGGGCTATAAAAATTTGGTAAAAAATAAATACCCGGGATAGGGCTACCACTAGGTAGAAATAAGAGAAATTCGTTGACCGGAACAACTGGCACCGAAATTTTACCGAAATATCTTCATTTTTCACGGGTTGACGTATTTCACCGTTCCGGTCATATCTTATTTCAAGACTTTTTTGCGTTTGAGGCCTCTACGTATACGTTGTCTTCAAAACGAAACTTAAACTCAACACTTATATAAAAAAGTTATACAACATTAGTACATATAACGTGAGTTTGGTGATAGGAGAAGAGGAACTGAAAACCGACCGTCAGATATGACCAGAATAACGAATTACGTAGGTGGACAAAAATTCAGCTCCATCTGACAAAGATGAGGGCTCGATCCGTCCGGTCAATCGGCGCGGTCAAACCCCTAAACGGACGGAAACGGCTATTCGACCCTCCAAATCACGTAATCTGGCCGGACCTTCAACTGAGAATAGTTTCCAATCGACGAGACTCTTACGGGGCTATAAAAATTTGGTAAAAAATAAATACCCGGGATAGGGCTACCACTAGGTAGAAATAAGAGAAATTCGTTGACCGGAACAACCGGCACCGAAATTTTACCGAAATATCTTCATTTTTCACGGGTTGACGTATTTCACCGTTCCGGTCATATCTTATTTCAAGACTTTTTTGCGTTTGAGGCCTCTACGTATACGTTGTCTTCAAAACGAAACTTAAACTCAACACTTATATAAAAAAGTTATACAACATTAGTACATATAACGTGAGTTTTGTGATCGGAGAAGAGAAACTGAAAACCGACCGTCAGATATGACCAGCATAACGAATTACGTAGGTGGGCAAAAATTCAGCTCCATCTGACAAAGATAAGGGCTCGATCCGTCCGGTCAATCGGCGCGGTCAAACCCCTAAACGGACGGAAACGGCTATTCGACCCTCCAAATCACGTAATCTGGCCGGACCTTCAACTGAGAATAGTTTCCAATCGACGAGACTCTTACGGGGCTATAAAAATAAAAAACATTTCCTTACAATTTAAATGTGCTATATTTATTTTAATTATTCGGATTATCTTGGCCGACGAAATTAGGGTAATTCGTCGGCCAAGATAATACTTGGGCGACGATATTTGTCAAAATTCGTCGCCAAAGAGTAAAAATAAAAAATCCTGTACAATGAAATTTAAACGTGTTTTATTTATTTTAATTATTCGGATTATCTTGGCTGACGAAATTAGGGTAATTCGTCGGCCAAGATAATACTTGGGCGACGATATTTGTTAAATTCGTCGCCCAAGAGTAAAAATAAAAAATCCTGTACAATGAAATTTAAATGTGTTTTATTTTATTTTAATTATTCGGATTACTCTTGGCCGATGAAATTATTTTATTTCGTCGGCCAAGTAAAAATAAAAAAATAAAATACTTAGGCGACGATATATTTGAGTTTCGTCGCCTAAGGATTAAAAAACTTAGGCGACGATATAAATATCTTAGGCGACGAAATATTGTTTCGTCGCCCTAGTTTCTATATTAGGCGACGAAATTTATCCTTAGGCGACGATTTTTTTTTCGTCGCCTAAAGTTGACGATTTTTTTTCCTTGGGCGACGATTTTTTTTTTCGTCGGCCAAGTTTTCTCTTAGGCGACGAAAAAAAAAATCGTCGCCCGGTTTTTTTCATTTCGTCGCCCAAGTTCTATTTTCTGGTAGTGTTTGTTACTCAAACCCGGAACAAACTGCATCAACAAAGTTTTTCAAAGTTTGAGAAATGCAAGTTGAAACCAAAATAATAGCCGCAGGCTGCCGCATAAACACAATTATTAAGTACAATCCAAAACGTGCCTGTATTCCAATATTCAAATGCAATTGATAAATATGCCCCTTCACGGTTCACACAATGCTGCCATGAATCTGATCTGTAACCCAAACCAATCTAATGTTGCGTGCATGACATATAATGTTTTCTTATACATATCGATCAATCTCGATCATTTGCCTTTGTTTCATCAACTTTATTAACTCAGTCGACTCTCTCATCAACTTGCAATATCATATTAATCCAGATCGACTCTAAACCCAATCCTTTCTATATATGTTTGTAATGGGTCTCTTATTTTATGCCGCAAATGCTGACAACATTTTGTTTTGAGAAACCCAGATTTCTTTTTTCACAATGCAGATTCTTCACGACTCGATTGCTAGCTCCATCGTATTAGAGTTTGGTGTCTGTCGTTCATATATGTTTTTTTTCTTTTTCTTTTAATTAGGGTAGAGAATCTGATTAGCTTTTCTAAACTGAGAAAGTCAGTGATGACGATGGTATGAACTATAAAGGAAGAACTTGGTATGTTCAATTTAAACAAAAGCCTATAAGGTTGAATCTGTACGTTTTATTGAGTCTATTATATTTGCATACCACCATCCAATCTGACCAATCACCAAATTCAAACTCAGAATGTGTAAAATCAATTATTCAATGTATAAAATCCACCAACTAAGTTGAAATTTGCAGCAAATGGACAGTTTCATAATTCATAAAGTGTTTGAAACTCAATTGATTTGAATTCAATTCGAGGACTGAAATCCACAGATCCACTATTACTTTTCGTCAATCAAAATGATAATATAAAAAGTTCAGTTCATAATTAATTAATTAATTAATTAAGATTATGAGTATATACATATATGATCACTCGTTATGAATAATTCAGATCAAGACATATGCCAAACGTACATTCTTCCCTTCAAAAATGCTACTCTTTACAAATTAAGCTTCTTGAGTTCGTGAAAGAAGCTAGGTTTGTATATGATAACAAAATACGCACCTAATTGCTCTTAAAGAACAAATTTGCTATAAGCAATACCCTTCTCGGGCGCACAATTGATGTATAGAAGTAGAACACAAACACATGCATATGGGAGCAGATGAATGAAGGTTGCAATACGTCCTCTCTGGCTCTCCCTAGCTAGCAGCTCAAACTGCAACGAATTATTTGGTTGCTATCTTGCTGATAAACCGATACATATATAAGGCGCCCCAAAACCAAACAACATTGCCATTGTCACCCATTTGGCCATTGTCCTAGTATAGTACAAAGATCAGGATGTTTGCCTTAGCAAACTTATTTGAACAACAAATCCAGGCCAACAAGTCCCAAACCATATCTCGATGAGTACAAATTTGCCGACCCATCCTTAATTACCTAGAAGATACATACGAAAACCATATTAAATCCATGCAAAGCACCAAATCCGAGCAAAAGATCACGTCCTCATCTACCATATCCAAAATCAAACAAAAGAAATCTAACTCGGCATTCTCAATCTGTAATAAATTAAACACCAAACATTAAATAAAGTTTCAACTATAACTAGATACTGAAGACCCCGAAAGTTTCGAAACCGTGAAACTATTGTTACCGGATCCAAGTCCGGTAGTAATAAACAGGTTGCCATGATAAGTTTTATTTTCTACCATAATTTTTTTTATTTAAAAAAAGGAAAGGGTTATATTTACCCTCATCGCTACACTATCGTGGAAAATTCTTGCATGCACCAAGATACAAGTGAACCAAATATTTATTAGGAAATTTTAACAGTTGATATTTATACTTAACTTTTTATTTAAATATTAAATAATGTGATAAATGTAATCCAACGATCTATTTATCTTGATTTAAGTGCACCTCGATGCTTTGAATCCTCTCTCCACTGTCGTAACTGATAAACACAAATTAGGAGAGGGCAAATCGTCGTTAGCCATAACGTAATGACGGTATTAAACAACTAATTAATCCTATCAATCTATGTTGCCCGGCCCCATCAATGCTTGCAAGTGGCAACAACTAAGAGCAAGTCCACCCCCTGGGCCTTCGTTGGGAAGACCTGGGTCATGGGCGAGACCTGGGTCGCCACGTGGCAATGATTTTGGGCTGCAGTTTCCACCCACGATTTCTATTTCTGGGTCGCCACGTGGCAGTGACTGTTTATTGAATTTTATATTTGGTATTTTATATGTTCGGTTTATTTTTGAGTTTTTCCTGAAATGTCGAGTCTTCGATTTAAGGCTCCTATGTGGTAGTACGTGTCGACATGAGGTCACCGAGGTATTCGAATTATTTTTCGATACGTCGAACTATTTTCTATGTTTTATCAAAGGTTAGATAAAACAAAATTATTTTTCAGAAATTAGAAATTAGTGATTAATCTCAACCGTTTGATCTCTTCCTTTTAAATCTGTGCCGTTCCTTTTCTCTATAAAATCCCAATCCAGGTCAACTGACCCAAATCGGGTCAACTGTTTCTTCTTCAAAGACGACCGAGCTGCTTTGCTCTCCGATCGCCCAAGACAACGCCATCGATTCCGGCCACCCCACAGCGCCAGACTTGGCCAAAACCTTCCTCTTTCTTCCCTATCCTAAACCCCTATCATCAATTTCACATGCATTCACCGTGGTGATCGAATCGACTCCGGGAAGCTTTTGCTTTTCCAGCTAAGGTTTGGATTTCCGGCGACCAAATCGTGTGCTAGAGGTATGGTTGTGATCACCTTTTCCTTCTCTACCTTCTCTTGCCTTTAATTTCGTGAATTGCTTCTATTTTTATATACATCATTTTCTCTGCGTTTTTTGGATTCGCCGGTGATCTTCCACCGACGGCGCCGTCCAAGCTTTCCGGCATGCGTCTGTGGCACGCGTCTTGCTCTCTCTCTGATTCGGTCGTGCCAGAGACGCGCGAGAGCAACGCGTTTAGGCGTGGGCGTCACAGTGCCACAACGTGGCCGGCGTCATGTGGTGGGGTGCAGGCGAGCTGAGGTGGCTCGGAAGGCCCAGGTCGTCAAAATCCTTTGCCTGGGTCATGGGTCTGACCCAGGTGATGACCCAGGCCTGACCCAGGTTAAAGAAATTTCATGGGTGGAAGCAGGTCTTTTCTGACTGGGTCTTCGTTTGACATGGCGAAGGCCTGGGTCTTGTTTTTGGGGTTGGGGTGGACTTGCTCTAACCATTCAACCTCCTAATTCCATCACGTGTTTGAAATCAATATTTTTAATAAAATTTTAATATTCCTAGTCGCGCTATAGAGCTTAGATTCATGCATCCACGATCAACAATAATTCGGGCTTTGTCGTTTTGTGAATGAAAAGATGCAGTTGGCACGTGCGGGTGCTTATTGCCCACTTGCTATTTTTTTTTTCTTGATTACTTTTAGAAACCCTGGGAGAATTGTTCTTCTGGTCAGAGTCTCTCCTACGACCGCAACGGTCTTTGGTCAACGATTCAACGTCAAAAGTTGACTTTTAGCCGTTAGATGGTGCCGGTTTGGTATCTGACGGACATGTTCATTAATGAGGGCTTATCATCGGGCGAGAACAGTTGCCAACTTTTGAAATAGAAAGGTTGACAGTAGTTTTACACTATTACTAAAAAGATAAAGGTTAGTTATTCGCTATGTTGCACGTACATATAGCAAGTAATCGACACGATAAAGGTTACTAAAAAATTTTAAGATCCGACACAGTTTGAAAACGGTAAATAATTAATATATTTATGTATTTTAATACATAAAATATATATTAAAAATATGAACTCAAGACCATATACGGTTATTAGCAAAGATACGCTGCAATTGAATAAAGATTAGGAAATCTGGTGACTAATTTGAAATGAAAAAAAGAGATGAAGAAGACTAATCCGCCCTCAAAAGTATCCGTGCAACATAGGTTTTTCGCTCAATTTCTTTCTAAAAATAAGACAAACATTAATCCATTTTAACCTTCTGGCAGAAAATTACCCCAAAAATACAATGTTTTTTTGATAGTTGGATACAAGTGTAGAACATAAGCTCCAAGCTTGCAATGTGTGAGTTTCTTTTTCTGTTTTCGAAGATTGGAATTCACATATACACTTCCCATCTTTCATATTTAAAGATGAAATTACTAGAAAAAGAACAAATGATAAACTACGAAAAGAGGAAGGTCAGAGTGTACAGAGTATACATTCCCGTTCGTACTTTTATCAAGGTCTTGAATTTTTTGGCATTTCAAAACTTGTTTTGAAGATATTTTTGCAGTAAATATAAGTAAGGTCTAAAACAATGAAATTTCTTATAATTAAAATATTTAATTTATATACAAAATACAATGTACAGCACGTACCAACGTTTGAGTTTTAAATAAGAATTTTTTTATTAAATAAAGACTCAAAACCGTCGACAATGATTAACTATTAAAAATTTAAAAACAGAAAAACCCGTATATCTCATCACCACAAATCCAAACCACTTGCAGAGGCCATCGCCCACAAGGCCACAGAAAGACATAGAAAACTGCTTCCACCAATACCACTCCACAACCAAAATCCAACACCTCACAAAACACCTCAGCTGCAATCGACCTCACCACCCTATTCAATAATTCCGAATGAACAAGCCTCAAATTGTTTCAGAAACTGAGAAAAGTATGTGCACAAGGAGGTGGGGGGTGACCCTGTGGAGCCTTTAGCTTATCCATGTAGGAAATTAGAACTAGTTGTGTTCAGGACCAATGTATCTCTGTATATTCCAAAACACAATGTCATTCCGTATATCTCATCACCACAAATCCAAACCACTTGCAGAGGCCATCGCCCACAAGGCCACAGAAAGACATAGAAAACTGCTTCCACCAATACCACTCCACAACCAAAATCCAACACCTCACAAAACACCTCAGCTGCAATCGACCTCACCACCCTATTCAATAATTCCGAATGAACAAGCCTCAAATTGTTTCAGAAACTGAGAAAAGTATGTGCACAAGGAGGTGGGGGGTGACCCTGTGGAGCCTTTAGCTTATCCATGTAGGAAATTAGAACTAGTTGTGTTCAGGACCAATGTATCTCTGTATATTCCAAAACACAATGTCATTTTCGGCTCGTTTCCTTTGTTACCTTCGTTTCTTGCAAGTTACTCACCAGCTAGAAAGACTTGCCTTTATTCTTCCTGTTCTCTTTTCAACCATTGACTCGTTGACAATAACTTGGTTGGCAGCAAGTTTCTGTACTCGCTTCAATGAGCAATCCAGTCTTGATCGATGCCCCCATTGGTTTAGGAAATTACAAGTTTTCTTAGCTAAATATGTCATTTTTTATTTTTAGGATGCAGATTTTCACTTTAGATTTACTTTTTAATCGAATTTTCACATTTTCACTGTCTAGTCTTTATATACTAAAATCTTAATCAGACAAACACGATTCATAGTAAACTTAAAACTCAAATATCTCGTTTATTTGGGTATGTAGCTTATTCGATGCTTGCGAGATTGTGCGGCACAATCCTAGTTTTATGTTTTTCACATTTTTAAATTGTTTCAAACATCTAATTTTTCCACTAATGTCATGTTTGACCAATATCGTGCTACAACATTTCAACTGTGCATTATTTTGCATAATAGTTTGATACACATGTATCAAACACGTCAATATTATTTTCTTTTTCACAATCAAAAGCGATATGCAAATACTGAGTATGAGATTTTAATACAACATTTAAACGCATAACCGTGTAGTTCTCTTTTTACTGTTCTAAGAAAACTCTCCTCTCCTCAACCTAACTACACACACTTCCATCATCAACATGATCCAAATATGGAAGATCAGAACTCACAACCACCAGGCAATACTGATTTTGCTAACCATCATACAAAAGAGAAAAATAAAGGGACGAGTATAATACTAGATATGCCGAGTGCCGACAGACAATATCCAGATGGGACAAACGGCAACAAAGTTGTTTTTGCTGCTGTTAGAAGCTGACGTCAGGCCTCCCTCACAAGTTAAAACTCACGTGATTAATACAAAATGGTGACCCCCCACCACACACAATTCGCACACTCACATGAACTTTCATCGAAGCTCCGGCTTAGAAAAAATATATTAAAATATAGACCACAAGAAAGTGAAGAAACCATTAAACAATTATTTTATTGTTTAAGAAAGAAAATATCAGAGCTTTTTCTAAATTAAAATCCACGCAGCTTTTTTAAATCCTTTTTAAATGCATGAACCTTGTCACCTATATAAACCTTTCATCTTCCTTGCACAAAAGAAATCTAAAACCAAATCATCCAAACAGACCAAACTCTTCTTCTTATCTCAGCTTCAAACACAGTCTTAGCTTCTACTATAAGCTCCGATCTAGAAAACCCTAAGAGCTTCAGAGCTGCAAAAATGTACGGACAAAGCGGTAGCGATGCGGATTTCACGCTCCTCGACTCGATTCGGCGACACTTGCTCGGCGAGAGTTTTAATTACAATTACAATTGTAATCCGTTGACGAATTCCGGCGCCGGTCCGATTTTCTCGCGGAGCTCCAGCTTCAGCAGTTTGTACCCGTGCTTGACGGAGAATTGGGGCGAGCTGCCGTTTAAGGAGGACGATTCGGAAGACATGGTGCTCTACGGCGTTCTAAGAGACGCCGTCAGCGTCGGTTGGGTCCCCTCTCTCGGCTCCGACGGTTGCGGGCTTGAGTTTGCCGTGAAATCGGAGCCGTGCTCGTTTGAGTACGAGGTGAAGTCGGAGCCGGAGGAGGCGGTGGTGAGTAGAGCGCCGGAGACGAATTCGGCGGTGGTGGAGGTGACGCAGCAGTCAGCGGCGGTGATGGCCAAGCCGGCGGTGGTGGCGGCGAAGGGGAAGCATTACAGGGGAGTGAGGCAGCGGCCGTGGGGGAAGTTCGCGGCGGAGATCCGTGATCCGGCGAAGAACGGGGCCAGAGTTTGGCTGGGGACTTTTGAGACGGCGGAGGACGCGGCGTTGGCTTATGATAGAGCCGCTTATAGAATGCGCGGCTCGAGAGCGTTATTGAATTTCCCGCTCCGGGTTAATTCGGGCGAGCCCGACCCGGTTAGGGTGACGTCGAAGCGGTCGTCATCCGAACCGGCCTCGTCTTCGGAGAGCGGGTCTCCGAAGAGGAGGAAGAAGGTGGTGGCGGCAGCGGCGGCGGCGGTTCAAGCCGGAATGGAAATGGGGAGTGGGATTGGGATTGGGATTGGGATTGGGCAGCAGCGACAAGAGGAAGTGGGAGGGCACTTGGGGGTTTCGTGTACGCGTGGCGAGCATTTATTGGTGGTTTGATGGTGAGGAGGGTGAGCTGGGAAGCAGTACTTGCGATTGTGGAGGAACACGTTTGTAAATTATCCGAGAGAGAAATGTAAAATGTAGGATTTTCAGCCTTTTCACTTTTGGGTTTCTCATGATTTTGATGGGTTTGTTTGTAGAAGCAAATTTTGTCGATTTGCAAAATGAAAACAAGAAAAAGCAAACAATAAGAAGAGGGGATTTAAGAGTAAGGTTTTGTATTTTGCAAAATTTGTTACGGTCTGGCGAATTAAATTTTGAGGATTGAGCTATACGGTGATTTTAAAAATTAAAACTGAGAAATCATGTTTAACATGGACATTTTGTATGAATGACAAACTTTACACTCTTGCATTTAAGTTGTAACCGTTAAGCTAGAGTATATATCTATATTTGATCTTAATAAACCTTATATCATAACTTTAAGCCAAACATGAAGAAAAATCTGATAAAATACAATAAGAAAGAGATAAAGAAGTCGTACTTTTATACGACAATTTATATTCGTAATCTTCTACAACTTTTCTTCCAATTAGCTGACTATGTTCTAGTTGAAGATTAATTTTCCATAGGAAATGGATTAACTAGTATTACTTGCTAGTAAAGAGATAGATGACGATCATATGTTGCCCTTTAGGACATGTGTAAGATCTTAGTTATCCAATTATAGAGAGATTCTTAGGTGCGGCACTCGTACCAATGAGGTGGACCTTGCTGAAAAAAGAAAAAAAAGAAGAAATCGGAAGTGCCATCTCCGACCAACCAAACCTAGGCTCTCCTCCCATCCTCCACCTCAACCCCACCCTCAAGCTCCGCCGACCTTCTACGTCTCCACCAATGTTCTAAAAGGCGGTAGGCAGGTGGTAACCAGCAGCCTAGAGCCTGAACGGTCTAGACGGGGATTAGGCGGAGACTATGCGATTTGTATTTTTAAAGATTTGTTAATTAAATATATATTTTATGCAATTCAATATTTAAAAATTATCAAATATTGATAAATTATTCAACATAAATCTAGTCATACCCATTAATAAAATAAATTATAACTAAAATTTAGCATAACTTCTTATAAAAGTGAGTAACAACAACAATAAGCATATACACTTTTAATTTTAAACACATCATTAACTCTTATACTCTCATATATAACAATCCCACCACAAAAAGAAAACAAAATTAGTCGGAGAGTTTGGCAACCTAAGCGGGGAAGGCGGCGTCTAGACAGGCTAGGCGGCCGTCTAATCACCCACAGCCTGACACAAAGGCCTGAAAGAAAAGCAAAGCGGCTTATTGCAGCCTAGAGCCTAAGCGGCGACTATGCGGTCCTAGGCGGGGCCTTTTAGAAGCTTGGTCTCCACCACCACCTAATCCTACCATCCTCCCTTTTGCAACACCCTCACTCTATACATATATATTGATATAGCTTAAGCAAATTGAAATCCCTAATCTTAAGGTTGTCGAAAATTGGGGATCTAGATGGTGGCGGAGAGACAGCCGGAGCTTGGGGTTGAAGGCTATCTGGACCAACGGCGTGCGTTGTGAGGTTTGGATCAGCGACAAGCCGACGATTGGAGTTTTGCAGGGCTTGACAGCGGCGGCGGGTGTATGCAAGGCTAGATGACAGTTGTATCAAGCTTGTGTTAGGGTCATTTTGAACAGAGGTTGCTAGATTTTCTTGAATGACTTGTTTTCCTCTTTCTACCCCTTCTGAGTTCAAGGATTGGTCCCAAAGCTTTAAGGAGCTTTGTGCGTGTTTTCCCCAGGATCTCTCATGCAGTAATATTGGCTTGCTGCGGGGATGATAGTCTGCTACGGTGACATGTTGCTTGTGATCTAGAGGCATGAACATGATATGGTTTTGATTGTATGATAGATGAATAAATAAAATACATGAAAGAGCTTGCAAGATGACATGAGGCGTGGGAGCTAGAAGCACATGAGTTGCAGAAGATGAGAACTTGCTATGGCTAAAGGTTTGTTGTAGGGTAATCTATTGCAGTGAGCAGAAAAATGATCTGGTGGTGTTTGATGGGTTTAAAGGTGTATAGAGCTTGAGAATGGTTTTGGATTGGAGGCTATGGATGCTTGGCTTGATGCTTGAGGCTTGCTTATGTAATCTAGGATGTATTGCTTGGGGTTATATGTTATGTTGCCTGAGTTGTCTCCTCCTTACAACAACTAAAGTCTTTATTTATAGGCTGGAGGGGGTAAGGCTAATACACAAGTGAATGAGGCAAGTCTGATAGACAATCAAAGAGATGTGTCATGTTGAGTTCAAATATACAAAACATTGTAGTGACCACAAGATTAAGAGGTGATGTATATTGTTATGCGTGAAGTTGGAATTGGAGTAGTAGAGCTCAAGGAAATGTTGATGTGTATTGATAGATGTGTATATTGGTATAGCATATGGAGTCTAGAACTTAGAACAGAGTGAACGGAAAAAAGCTAATAGGGACTTATGCTCGGTGTAGAAAAGGCTGACTTGCTGCAGGGTAAAGTAAAGCTGATGGGGACTTGTGCTTGGCGTAGAGGAAGATGAATTACTGCAAGGTAAAAGCAAGTAGTATTATTTGTGTGGCCGGAAAGCTATTGGTTTTGTGGGTAAAATAGATAATTAGTTTAAGTCTATGGATTAGGATTATCTCATATTTGCAGCCCATTAAGCGATTTAGATTGTTGGGCTTGGATTTTGGTCCCAAGTCCAAAATCGCCAACAACCAAAACCGAGAATGAGCCTCATGTACTTCCGTTACCTTCCACACCATACCCAAACTTGTAAGCCCCAAGAGCATGGTTGTGGCTTGGGTCCACATGCATGACATAAATATTCGAATAAATATGTAACTTTTGTATTTCAAATGTAATTTGCATGTGTATTTCTTTATTGAGTTTAGAATATCCATTGAGCATGAATATTGATTTTTTGGGTATCAACAACTATAATTCATTTTTCTTTTAGTTTTGTAATTACTTAATTATGTTTTTATCTCTAAACCCCTTTTTTCAGTTTGTTTGCTTCGACGTCTACAAATGTTTTCTTTTGCTCTTCTCATCTCACATCGATCTCCTCTTAACCCTCACCTCCTCTCAATTGATCGGCTTTTTTTTTTTACTGTAAACATCTTCAAGTTTTCTTCTACGTTAGCATATGCGAGGTCTTTCATTCTAAATAAAATTCTGCAATCTGTCAAACCTCGCACTTCGTTTTCAATTGATCGGCTATGATCCTCTATTTGATTTAGGTTTCCTCACAAGCCTCCCCTTTGATTTTCTTTTTCTTTTTCATGTATGAAATATGAATTAACATGTTTGGAATAGGGCTCATGAAACGTGGATTTAAATTTTGGTTTAGCGGGTTCTTGTGTTCTTATTAGATCTTGAATTATCTCTAGAACTCTTGTTTTTATTATAGCTTAGAACAAGAGTTGCACATATGAAAGGGGGATTTTACAGATTATATCACAAGATAAAAAATAAAAAATAAAAGAACCGATCAATTGAGAGGAGGTGAGAACTGAGAGGAGATCAACGTGAGATGAGAAGAGCAAAAGAAAACGTATGTAGATGTCAAAGCAAACAAACTAAAAAAATAGTGTTTAGAGATAAAAAACATAATTAAGTAATTACAAAACTAAAAGAAAAAGAAATTATAGTAAATAAGAAAAACAGAAATACAAAAAAATTAAAATTAAACTTTGATGACATGGGTATACCACATCAGCCGCCACGTTAGATGGGCTCTAGGTGGTTCCCCAAATGGTGGTTTACCTAGCATTACTCTTTTAGTTCTAGCATGTATTTTGACAATCAAAGTCACATATTTCCTAGTTACCTACCCATATATGAATCCTACAAAAAAATTAGCCAAAATGAAAAACGTTTAATCATTTGATTAGCACAATATTCGTTTTAATTTTATCTAACAGCTTACAATTGTTTACATCAATTTGAATGTCCAAATAATTATGAAATTAGTTGAAATTTTGTAAACATGTTTCTTGCATATGAATCTAGAGGATCAACGGTTGAAATCGTTAAATGAAGTCATCTACTAATGTTTAGTAGAAATCCTCAAATTCTTAAATTAAGGAGGTCCTATTTAGATCCTCCCTATATAGATAAATGTAGTACCCCGAAAATTAGTATTTATTATATAGCACACTAAGACTCCTTAACTTTAGATAGTAATCCAAATATCTTCTAAAATATTTCTTTTAGAAGCTAATGACTCCAAATATCATACTTACAAGATAATTATTTTTTATTAAGTACTAGAATTTGAGTAAACTACTTAAATACCTTAACCCGTATTTCTTACATACAATCAATATTTGTGATCGAATTTAAGACTTGTGTTAGTATTGCTTTTATCATGCATACTATTTTAATCTTAAATATTACTAACATATTTACAAGATCTTAAGAAATGAAAACTTCAAATTTATTTACTTATTAGCTTTAGTAGATATATATATATATATACATATATAAATATTTGTGTTTCTATAGATGCATGTCAATATATATATATATATATAAGGTATACCTCATATATAGATTCATGTACTAGCTGATTTTTCTTTTACCCTTCTTACTATTTAGTTTTCCTTGTGAACAATCACCCTAACTAGCTAGACTATCACTCAAATTTAATGTTTGGTCTTTTAAGTCAAATAAAATTTGTGGAAATTAATTTACAATGCATGCCTATAAATAACTCCTTTTCTTCATTTTGCCTATAAATAATTGGGAGCTGCAACATCTTTTCTTCATACTCCAAGATCAAACGTAAAGATGATCACAAACTCCCTTAATGGAATAGAAAAACTCCCACACCAAAATCTTACCCTTCACTTTTTTTCTCTTGAGAAGTTCTCTCTTTATCAAAGAAGTCCAACCTTGAGTCAATACCAAAATCTTCAATTCACATCTGAAAATTCAAGAGTAAGTACATGATTACATTTCTATACTTTTTTGTCTTTAAGATTATCAAAATGCATAACTAAGGATAAAATTGAAAAGTATATGTTTTCTAGAAAACTTATATTTTCATATATAATTAATTATCACTTGGTAAAATTTGATCAAAGAATTAGATTCTTCATAAAAAATACTTCAGTTTAGGTTTTTGAATCATCTAAAAAGGTTTGAAAATGAACAAATTATGGCTAATCAACTTCCAAACTAATAAATTCGCTGAAAATCCATTACAACCACCACAACTTCAAAAATTCATATCTCACTCATTTCTTAACCTTTTTCTACAAACTTTATATCAAATTGAAGCTTAGGACCTCTAATTTAAATCTGGGAAGTTTCAGAAGCAATGATAAAATATAAAGCACGTAAAGACCTAGACATCAAAGGTAATATAAAGGATATAAGCTTTCTGCACTGCTACTGTTTTTCACCATTTCTGGACTCTATGACTTTGAACTGGATTATATGACTTATCTCACTAGATTTCTTACGAAAAATCCTTCGACATGGACTGTTCACTTGCCTAATTTGGACATAAATTGAATGAGATATGAAATTGATAAGTTGACGGTTCTTTGGACAAGAATTTCTCTCACTATGGAAAATGTGACTACTAATTCTTTGACTACTAACTAATATTTTCTGTTTATTTAATTTAAAGTAAATTTACTTTATTTCACATTTACTTTTAAGTTTATTAAATTGCTTATCTTGTGCATACCTTGAGTTATTGATAATTTTTAAAGTATGTTGATGTACGCTTGTATATACTTTGTTGATCTTGAAGTACTTGTCTTACTTACTAAAATTTCCTATATTTATTGACATAATTATATTTGGAGATGTGAAACCGGGTGATTAGTACTACCCCGTGCGTAAGTAAATTATTGGTAAAAGTGTTTTGTGATTTGTGATTTGTGATTTTTGGAGTTAGTCTGGGCCCTAGCCTCTACAGATAGTGCACTATTATACTCATAGGAAGAAAGTGTCGACCTTCAGTATACATACTCTGGTATTGTCCTTGTCAAGACCCGCCCCGAATTTCACCATGAAACCCGAGGTGAGTTCTGCGGCGACCACCTCCAAGGAAAACTTACCGAAAGACTCGGCAAACCTCCCTTGAATATGGATAACCCTAACCCGGAAAAATTAAAGAACACTTTTAACCAATAATATAAATCTCCCACTTAATCCAAATAACCGAATAAAATAATACACAGTTATTTTTCCGAAAGTATTCAGAGCTACTACAAGAAATACAGCGGAAGCTACTAGAAATCCTAGTGGGTTAAACAGATGACCTACTGGTGAACAGTAGTGGAGAAATGAGTGACTATATATGCCTCGTCGCCTCCTTCTAGACCCCACCCGAACTCTGCAGACTGGGCATTTAAAAACGAAGGAAAAGCCCAAGGGAAAATATTTCATCACGTCAGAGTGAGTGGACAAAATAATCTCAATAACAATAATATTTCCCCAAGAAATTTAACAATGCAAACGACTAGTTCTGGCTAGTCTCCAAATCATAAACAAAAACAGCCTCTCAGGCTTAAATTATAAATATATATCAGTATATATTAACCACTCGTATACTCCATGTATGCTATCTATGAATAAACTTTAAAATAGATAGTCACACTAGGCTAATACGATGGCGTCTAACACTCACGTCGCCCCATACTGTCATTTTTCCTCAGAATGGGGGTAATGACCGAATGGATATAAATACGTGCTTACTCCTTGTACGATTTCTATGAATGAATGTAAAACATAGAATAATCTCAAAAAAGTAGAAAATCGTACAAGACTACTACGCTCGCGTCTAACGCTCACGTCACCCCATACTGACATTCGTCCTCAGAACGGGGGCTGCCACGTATAGCTAGCTAGCATTCTCTCTCATACATACTATTCTCGAAAACGTCAATAAATGAGTATAAACTCCGAAATTCTCAATTTCCGGATAAGAATCCAACCAAGGAAATTACTCCACAATAAAACAATTCAAACACATTATTTAAAACAAAGGTCCACTCACAACTTAGGCCTAAGCCTGACGTCGGTCGGAGGTCTCCTCTGCTCGAGCCTCCTCGCGTCCTGTTCCAAACATAATTAATTCCTTAAAATAAAACACCGACGCTTAAATAAAATAGGCATAATTAACTATGAGCTTCTAGCGCTCAACCATGCCTATCGTCCTAAATCTTAACTTCACTGCCAACCACAAATCTCTAAAAAAAAAAAACCAACTTCCTCATAATCACCTTCCACCAAATAAAATCCAATGGCCGGATTATAAATTAATAATCCGTCAAAAATACCAAACTTCAACAAATCTCAAACCTATCCAAAACTCCTCCAAAAATTCTAAAACTTATTCCATTAAACTCCTCACATTTTTCTCCACCAAAAACATTTTCTCGGTGACCAACTCCGGCGACCTCCGATGGTCACCAAAATTTGGCAGCATCTTCCTCTCAACCTCCTCTACAACATTCCTAACTACCACAAACTCCAATTCTAAGCCTAAGCACATCAATCGAATGCAAAAACACAATAAGTCCTAGAAAATTCAAATTTCGATTTCTCCTTACCTAGCTCGAGACGGAGCGAGCCTTTTGGAGGGATTGAAGCACGGGAGGAGGGCTTCCTTTTGAGCCAAGACTCGCCGGCTATGGCGGCCGGAGGAAGGAGTTCCGACGAAATGAAGTTTCGGGCAGCCGGGGCTCTCGGCGTCGATTCCTCCTTCACAGCAGCGCTAGGGAGGCTGCCACCGGTCTATAATTGCTGCTGGGTTGGAGACCGACCGAACGGGACCGGTGCTGCGGGCTGGGGCGGCCGGAAAATCATGAACGGCGGCCGGGAAATCTCGGCAGAAAACTGGGCTCGGGGGAGAAACCGGGAGGAAGAGAGAGAAAAGAGAGAGAGAAATAGAATGGGCCTTTAGCCCAAGCCGGCCACAACCCCTCTATAAACCCAATCCAAAAATATTCGATCAACACCCCAAAATAATACCCCAATAAAAATTACATTTTACTAGCTAAAATTTACAATTTTTACCGTCGTCACATTTTTTTCTTTCAAATAATTCATTCAAAAAAATTAGTCCCTCAACACCCTCTGGAGACTAGTTAAATTACACACTTAGTGACGAACACGGTAAAAAAAATTATTACCACTATGCTAGTAATTAAGGTAAAAATTAAGGTTCGGGGCGTGACAGTCCTTGATATGTTGCAGCCTATCCGTGTTTTAGTATAGTGGACATAGTACGTGATCTTTGTGATTTATTATTTGTTTCCTAATAAAATATTCGCATAGATGAATTTATTCACGCTTGTATATGTGTGTGTGTGTGTGTGCATAAATAAGAATCGGTATGAACAAATAAAAATGATTCTTGATACATTTTTTACTTAGTTATGTTTATTTCTGGTTTCTTATAAAACACATTAATATAAGAATGTAAGTTGTTCTTACTAGATCTGTGTTACTCATGATGCTACACATTCTTGTTTTTAGGTAACGAATAGATACCTGGGGAATGAGATGAACATACTAAATAAAAGAATGTTTTCTATTGTTATTTTGAGAATAAATATAATGTCTGATATACTCTTACTAAAACTCTCGTATTGTAAAATATTTGGCATTGTAAAATATCAATACTTTCACTTTCTAATAAAAGTATTATTTATGCATATATATTTCTTTTTCTAATAAATTATTCGAGAAAATTTTATTTGTTTTAACTCACGTCGCAAATTCGGACACTATATTTTCATATAATATTGGTCTCAGTTTGGGGGCGTGACAATATATAATTGGGAAAATACCCAATTGCACAAAAAAAACAAAAATCAAACCTTATTCCAATGACAAGAAGACTTTTGACTCCAATTGAATGAAACTTATTTGTGCTCAAATACACAAATTTTTATTAAATTCATAATAAAATAATATTTTTAAGACATTTTACCCTTGTGTCTTATACACATTTAAAAAGAGAGGATTTTGCCAGAGTGTTGCCGGACTCCTGTCACCGATCCACGAAATCCGGTGACTAGAATATTACTGACCCCCAGTAAACTTGTTATCCACCTCACCAAAATATTGCTGACCCCCAGTAAACTTGTTATCCACCCCAATAACATATTACTATCCCCCAGTAAACTTGTTATCCACCTCAACAGAATATTACTGACCCTAGTAAACTTGTTATCCACATCAAAACTGATTCACCTTCCCCAGTAAACTTGCAACAATAACTTTTATTGTCACCAAATTACTATTTATTACAAAAATAATAGAAACTTGTAAGCCGGAGCCAGCGAAGTTGAGAACTCGTCGGAGATCTAGTCAACTCTGACGAGATAGAGAGAGAGAGAGAGAGAGAGAGAGAGAGAGAGAGAGACACTACCAGAACAGGCAGTTTAGCCGACGAAAGATTTTCGTCGGCCTGTTAAAAAAATTCGTCGGCTACAACCTTAGCCGACGAAGGTTCGTCGGCTATAGTGTCGTCGGGAAAGGGTCGTCTGTAATGACTTTAGCCGACGAGACAAAAAATTTCGTCGGCTATAGTCATACTATAGCCGACGAAATAATATCGTCTGCTATAGTCCAACCTTTAGCCGACGACATTATTTCGTCGGCTATAGTCATACTATAGCCGACGACATTATTTCGTCTGCTAAAGTATGAACTATAGCCGACGAATAATGTCGTCGGTTATCTTCCAAACTTTAGCCGACGAATATTTTAAATTATTCGTCGGCTAAAGTTTGTAATAAAAAAATATAAAACATCTATGGCCGACGAAATATTGTATTTTTCGTCGGCCTTATAGACATTTAGCCGACGAATTAAAGCTTATTTCGTCGGCTAAACTTCTTTTTTTTTAAAAAAAAAAAACTTTAGCCGACGAATTATGGCTTTTTTCGTCGGCTATAAGTGCATTCCAGTAAAAAAAAAAAAGCCCGAAATTTCTGAATTACCATTCCATGCAAGCTGCAAAAGACATATTTAACAATTTCATATAACCAACAACAAACACATAAAAGAATATATGAACTACATAAAAGTATCAATTTACATAAAAGTATATTATCAACTACGTAAAGTCTATATCGTCTAAATTGAAGTCATCTTCTGGGGGCTGCTGCGGAGGTTGCGGCGGCTGGGGTAGCGTCATGGGCGGAGGCATGGGCGGAGGCGGAAGTCCCTGACTCTGGGCAGCTGCAAAGTCCTGCATGTACTGCAACATCTGCTGCTGCTGGGCCTGCTGGATGGCATATATCTCGGCAACATAGGCTGCCTGCGCGGTATTAAAGGCTGCCAACGAGGCAATATAGGCTTGCTGCGAGGCAGCCTGAGCAGCTTGAGCAGCTTGCTGTTCTCGTAGTCTCTGAACTTCCGACTCTAGCTGAGTCGTCCTGTTGATCGTGGACGTGGTGCTGCCACTGGTCGAGGTTGCCTTTCGTTGAAATCCTGGAGTGTTCTTCAGGACCCCCTCGCCTCTCTTTCCTAGACCTCGGCAGTAGAAGTTGTTTCCTCTCGGTGGGAAGGCTGTGCCCATGATCCTCGCCCCAATCGTCGGATCCGAATTGTCGATCCGGGACATGGCTTCGGACATCTCGGAATCCTGCGTGTCCGGCCATCCCTCCCTCACTAAGGTACTCAGGACCTCGTCACTAGCCTCCCTCACCCTCGCCTATATGGATAGGAAAAAAATTATTAATTAAAATTTTTACATAAATTTAAAAATTTAAAAACGTAAAGTGACTTACAATATCCTCCTGGGAGTCAGGATATGCCTTCTCGTACGTATAGACGTAGGGGTTGACTTCTGGATGTTCCTTGGCCGCCTCGTCCATGAAGACACCGAACGGTCTAGAACCGGCATGATGGTTCCTTGTGTTGCGTTGCCGGTTCTGAGCGTTCACCCGGGAAACCGCCTTCAAAGAAAAAAGTAAACTATTAGTAGAATATTTTAAAACGCACGTACTTATTTTTAAATTAACTAACTAATTTATTTAAATACCTGTTTACGAGGGTTGTTGAATTCTGATGTCAGAAGCCAACGCCACTCGTACTCCCTGTACTAGAACTCAGTAGGGGTACCAGAACGTGCGTTCCCGTGCTTAAGCCAATGGGTCCGCAGCTCGTTCTTCCACTCCTTGTACCTACAGATACAACAAAAATATTAGAAATATTATTAATATCACATACAAAATTGTTTTTCATTAACTTCCCAACGTACCTTCCCCCATGCACAACGTCGGCCCAGCTGTCCCTCAGGTGCTCGGGAACCTCAAACCACACCTGCATTTAACCGATTATTATTAGTTTAGCTTTTCGAGAAATCAACAATTTAATACATAATATTATTTTGTAAACTCACCGACATCGCGTTGTGGACCATGTCCTTAACCTCCTGCGGGACCTCGCCCCAGTCGGACCACAGCATAGGGACTCTATCCCTAATGAGAGCACCCACGCGGCCGGAGTACATCCTCGACTTCCCGCCCGATACTGCGTGGCCATCCCCGTCAGTATCGATGGGGATCCTCCCCATGGTACTCACCATCTTCTCGAGAGCTTTCCCTGTGACGGGGCCTCTCTTCTTCTTTGTGCCTATGACATGATTCGGCCAAATTGATTATTAAAATATATATATATATATATATGACCCTTTAAAAGTAATCAAGTTGCCTGACTGATTACCTGAGGAGCTCGCGACAGATTCCGGCTCTGTCGCCGATGATGATACCCTCGCAGAAATAAGAGGCGTATCAAAAGGCAGGAACCGGTACGCCGCTGATGGAGCCACTGGCGGGGGCAGTGGATAAATCGGCATCCCTCAGTCATCGACTACAGGTATCGCCGGTATCATCCGCGGAAGGAACAGATGAGGCGGCGGCATCTGTACCCCAGATGACCCACTATCCGAAGAAGTAGGACCCGGAGTGGGCGCCCGGTGTATCTCGGGCATACGAGGTGCAGACACCTCCGTCAAGGGCCTCGGGGAACGAGGGACGGCCGCCTGCCTCGATGAAACGGGCACCTCCGGCGCCGTCTCCAGAAGGCTCGCACGTCTGGCTGTCATGTGGCCCTGAAACGTCGTTTGAGGGTTGCTAGAGGTTCCCTCAGACGATTCGGACCTTTGGCCCTTCGAACTCTTCTTCGATCGAAAAAAGCCGCTCATCCTATTTATAATATTAATTAAAGGCTTTAGATTATTTTGTCTTTGTTTTATAAAAAATTATACATTTTTAAAATTATACTTATTCAATAAATAGATACACGCACATACCAATATATATATAGATATATATATATATATATATATATTTTACTTACATAACAATATTATATATATCAACATCATCATAAATTAAATTAACACAAATTAAATTAACACAAATTTAATTAACACAAATTAAATTAATAAAAATTAAATTACAAGTTTTATTCCTTTCTTCAACTTCGCGTTTTCATCCCGATTCTCTAGTTAATCTAGTGTTAAATTATTAATAAATTTAATAATTTATTAATAATGTTCTTTTTTTAATGTTCTTTTATTAATAATTTATTAACATGTGTTAATAATGTTCTTTTATTAATACGTATTATAAATTTATTAATACGTTTTGGTTTCTGTTTTTTTAGCGCATATTCTTTTATTATGTTGGGAAATGTTCTCATACTATAGCAAATTTGCACATGATTCATCCTAGTCACCGTCAAATTATAACATCAAAATTATAAACTATAACATCAAATTATAACATCAAGCACCGCATAAAACATCAAAATTATAACATCAAAAATCCAATTATAACATCAAAATTATAAACTATAACATCAAATTATAACATCAAAATTATAACATCAAGCACCGCATAAAACATCAAAATTATAACATCAAAAATCCAATTATAACATCAAAATTATAAACTATAACATCAAATTATAAACTCCAAGCAGGGATCCCAAATTTCCTAATACTGCTCGACAGCAACTTACAACAGTTGTTACCTGCAATCGGGTGAGAGTTGAGAAACGGCAGAAATGAGGGAGGAGGAGGGAGGAGGAGGGAGGAGACCGGGTCAGGCAGGAGGGAGGAGACCGGGAGGGAGGAGGAGGGAGGAGACCGGGTCAGGCAGGAGGGAGGAGACCGGGTCAGGCAGGAGGGAGGAGACCGGGAGGGAGGAGGCTAGGGTTGAAAAAGTGCAGAAATGAGGGAGGAGGCTAGGGTTCGCAATTAAAACCCGAGGACTTTAGCCGACGAAATAATTTGTTCGTCGGCTAAAGATTAAAATTTCGTCGGCTATACATATATTCGTCGGCTAAACCTTTGAAATTCGTCGGCTAAACCTTTGAAATTCGTCGGCTAAACCTTTGAAATTTGTCGGCTAAACCTTTATACATTTGGCATGTTGTTCTGGTGATGACCAAACTTGAGAAACACAAATCCAGCCGTCAGATCTTACCATCATGATAAAATACATGTATGGGAAAAAATTCAACTTGATCCGAAAAGAATAAGGGCTCGATCCGGACGGTCAATCTCGTAAGTCAAACCCCTAAACGCACGGAAAAGGTCGTTCGACCGTCTAAATTACGTATTTTGGCCGGACCTCCAACTGAAAATAGTTTCAAACCGATGACACGCAACAAGTCGTATAAAAATTTTACGCAAAATAACCACCGAACCCGGGGCTACCCATAGGGAGAAAGAATGTAAAATTGAATTGACCGCAACTATCGGCACCGAGACATGACCGGAATACCGTGATTTTTCAACCGTAGACTTATTTCACCATTCTAGTCATGTCTTATTTCACGACTTTTTTACGTTTGAAGGATCTACGTATAGTTTGTTTTTGAAACGGAACATTTACATAACACTTGGTAAACAAGTTATACAACATTAGTACACATGTTGTGATCGTGATGATCAAACTTGAGAAACACAAATCCAGCCGTCAGATCTGACCATCATGATAAAATACATGTATGGGAAAAAATTCAACTTGATCCGAAAAGAATAAGGGCTCGATCCGGACGGTCAATCTCGTAAGTCAAACCCCTAAACGCACGGAAAAGGTCGTTCGACCGTCTAAATTACGTATTTTGGTCGGACCTCCAACTGAAAATAGTTTTAAACCGATGACACGCAACAAGTCGTATAAAAATTTTACGCAAAATAACCACCGAACATAGGGCTATAGTAGGTAATAGAAATATTTTAGGGTTTAGCCGACGAATACCCTAACATATTCGTCGGCTATAGTATGTAATTAAAAAATAAAAAAAATAACTATAGCCGACGAATTATTAGGTTATTCGTCGGCAAAAACCATATTAGCCGACGAATTACAGTGTATTTCGTCGGCTAAAGTGAGTAATTAAAAAAAATAAAAAAAACAAGTTTAGCCGACGAAATTAAGTCTTTTTTCGTCGGCTAAGGTAGTTTAGCCGACGAATCACAGTTTATTTCGTCGGCTAAAGTGTGTAATAAAAATAAATAAAAAACATCTATGGCCGACGAATTAAGGCTTTTTTCGTCGGCAAACAACATCTTAGCCGACGAATTATAGTATATTTCGTCGGCTAAAGTAAAAAAACAGGGAAAAAAAAACAGACGATATTCATAAACCATACATTTAAAAAACCCTGTTCATCATGTATCACCAAAATCTCATATATTCATAACTGAAATATGAATTTAACATGTGTAAACTATAAAGGAAAAAGTCTTTGAAAAATTATACAAATTAATCGGAATCATACATTAAAACTAAGGCTCGTAATCGGAATCATCCGATGAGTCTTCTTCGGTGTCAGAATTAATGTCTGGTAATATATGTATTTCCTCATCGCCAGAGTCTTCGTCTGACTCTTGATTTGGATCAACATCAACAAGCCTTGGCTCTTCATCACGAATTCGCACCGAACGACCCGCTTTAAAATTATTAAGGCGAATGGTAGAGGAGTTAGGAATACCTATTGCGTTGGGCTCTTGATACGCAACATCTTCTTCCTCGTCTTCGGCCTCTCCAAGTGTAGCCGCCCGATAAATGTTTCGAGGGTGCACAAGGTTGACTACTTTCCACGCGTCACCCTTAGCAAGGTCATCAAGATAAAACACTTGTTTTACCGATGTGGCAAAAACGAAGGGGTCATCCTCGTAAGAACTTGTAGCAGTGTTCACCGATAATATTCCGTACTGATCGGTCTTCATGCTCTGCGGCCTAGTATCAAACCATCTACACTTGAAGAGGTGCACTGTCATGCCTTCACCGTAAACGAGTTCCACCACTGAATCAAGAACACCGTAATAGTCAACTCCATTCCGCCCACCATGTGCCATGACCCCAGAATTCTGTGTTCTCTTTCTGCTGTCTCTTTGTTCGCATATAAATTGCACGCCATTCACCTTGCACATCGGATAAACTCTTAAGACTATCGGCTTCATGGCTAGAAGTCTTAGTTCGTGCGACCAATTTGGGTGACCATCAGATTGAATATGGTTCATCTGCAACCAACCATCTCAACTGTAAATATGGATAATTATGCAATAAACATAAACCCGTAGAGAAAAATTAAATTACGTACCCAACCGCCAAAATAATCTGTGAACTCCCTGTTGTGCTACTCGAGATCACCTTGAATGTTGGGATGATTGAGATGGATGTCTTTCCAGTATTCAACTTCTGGACAGTTAATCAATACCCACCAGTGGGCAATGACTAGCTCATGCGGTTGCAACTTGTAGGAGTCTGGCAAAATTCCATACACTTCAACATCACTGGAGACTATGGAAAGATTGAACTTTGGTACATCTACCGGCATGGTTTGCGGAGTTTCCTTCAACGCTCCTAAATACAACTTCATGTAGGTGACGCACTCGTGCGCAATATATGCTTCAGCTATACATCCTTCAGGAGCGGATTTATTAGCCACATAATCTTTGTAGTCTCCAAGTTGCCTGTAAATCAAGTTGCAAAATGTTATGATTATTGAACATGTATATGTATTGAGGAATTCATGAAAGTAAAAAACGTACCTTTCCATGGGATACATCCAAGTGTAGTGTACTGGACCGGTAAGCAACAATTGCTCGGGAAGATGGATCATCAGGTGAGGCATGATGTCAAAAAAATTTGGAGGAAATATCCTCTCAAATTTACACATGATATAAATGATGTCCATTTGCATTTCCCGGAGGTCACATCGAGACACTTCCCGTGTGCATAACTTCTGGAAAAACCTTCCCAACGCTACTAACGGCTCCACCACCTGACGGGGAAGGAACGGTCGAATGAAAACAGGGAAGAGACGTTGCAGCAGGATATGACAGTCATGACTCTTCAACCCGTACATCTTATTGTCCCGGAAGTTCACACACCGGGCAATATTTCCTGCATAGCCTGAAGGATAATTCACACAACTCATCCACCTGAAAATTAGGTTCTTCTGGTCAGGCTTCACGGTGTAAGGAGCTTGAGGCATTTTTTTCTTCCCTTCTTTCAACCACAAATGTCTTCTTATTCCGCATTTTTTTAGATCAATGCGTGCCTTAGGACCGTCTTTCGTCTTCCCCTCCAAATTCAGCACTGTGCCCACCACACTGTCGCACACATTCTTTTCTATGTGCATCACATCCAGGTAGTGCCTGATCAACAACTTACTCCAATATGGGAGTTCCCAGAATATGCTCTTATGTGTCCAGAATTTGTACTTGTCGGGTCTTTCAGGTATAGCCGCCACAATGTTGGGATGATTGCTGAGCTGCCCAAAATCGTACTCATTAAGCACCGCTAAAATGTCTTCCCCCGTCCATCTTCTGGGAGGCACGCCGTGTTCTACGGTCCCATCAAATGCCTTTTCATCGAACCGCCATTCGTGATCATATGGAAGGAAAGCACGGTGACCCAATCTGCATATCTTGTTGCAATGACTGCTGCTCCCCTCATCGCTAAGGCACTCTGGACAAGCCTTGTATCCCCTAACAACGTTGCCCGACAACATCCCACGGGCAGGAAAATCACTGATGGTGCCAACAACCATGACATGCATCTGGAACATCTCGTGCGTGTACTTGTCATAAGTGGGATGACCAACGTCCCACAAAAATTTAAGCTCTTCAATCAAAGGTCTCAAGTACACATCGAGACACTTCCCCGGATAACCGGGCCCTGGAATCAACAAACTCAACATATTGTACTCCTTCTTCATGCACATCCATGGGGGAAGGTTGTACGGTACCAAAATCACCGGCCATATACTGTATTGCAGACTCATGTTCCCAAAAGGGTTGAACCCGTCGGATGAGAGCCCGAGCCTCACATTTCGGACCTCTGACGCAAATTGAGGAAACTCCCTGTCTATATGCTTCCAAGCCTCCCCGTCAGCAGGGTGTATAAGGGTATCTTCGTCATGCAATTCCCTATCAGCGTGCCATCTCATCGCTTCGGCCGTGTGTGAAGACATGTACAACCGCTCCAACCTATCCGTCAAAGGGAAATACCGAAGTACCTTTACAGGTTTCCTGTTGCCTGCAGGAGTCAGCTTATATCTGTCAGTGTGACATACCGGACATGCGTCAAGGCCACCAAGGTCATTCCCTTCTGGATCTTTACCCCAAAAGAGAACGCAGTCATATCTGCATGCATGGATCTTGATGTAGGAAAGCCCAAGATCTTTCAGGATACATCGGACCTTCCGATGAGTGGTAGGAAGACGATGACCGTTGGGCAGCATCGAAGCAGTGTACTGTAGATACTCATCAACAGCCTTCACGGTCGATTTTGTCTCAACTTTAATCCTCATTACGTCCATCACACTTTCAAAAACGGTCTTCTGACAACCGGGGTACACAGGGGTCTGTTGGAAAGCAAGCAGTTTGTTGTACTTTTCAATACCAGCAGTGTTCACAGCTCTAGGGAAGGGCTGCACCGGGTCAGGCATATACTGTCCTTGAGCGCATACACCGCTCTCATAAGGAAACATGTCGTTGATGAATGTCGTTGTTGGATCATTGGATGTACTAGCACTGCCCGTCTCGGAAAATTGGCCATGATCATGCGGACCCCCTGATGATGTTTCACCGTGATATAACCAACATGTGTACTTCTCCCAAAACCCGTTACTCCTCAGGTGCTGCCATACTTTGTCAATGGGAAATCGATACATATCGCTGCGACACTGACATTTCGTGCACGGGCAATAGAAAATTGTATTCCCGTTAGCATTATCCATCGCATATTCTAGAAAACTAATAACTCCTGCACCGTATCTTTTGTCCCATTTTGGAAGCGAAATCCAACTCTTATCCATATCCTGAAAATATAACAAAATATATATATATATATTTATAACGCTGCTAGCTAATTATTAATAAAATTTCATGCCATATATAAAATCTCAATTCATTTAGTATATATATATTCTACGTACATACTACAACTAATTAATTACAAAATTATCATTATGAACTCATATATATCATCAACAACTTCATACCATATCAACACAATAATATTATAAATTAATACTAACATATATATATATATATATTTACTATTTATTAACAACAAATTAATTCATATATATTATCAATTCAAATCATCAACCAAATCGATCAACACATATATATATACATCCAACGTACTCAAAATTAATCAACTCAATCACAATCAAAATCAATAAACTCAATTAATCACACTAATTAAAATCGATCAACTCAAATAAAACTCAATTAATCAACATATATATACATATACGTACCTATATATGGCTTCACAAACTGATTATGGACAGATTTCGACAACACCCAAACTTTTTCTTCCCTTTTTTCTTCTCCCTTTTTTTTTTCCGTTTTTTTCGAAATGAGCTGCTGCTGCCCAGATCTGCAAATATAAAGCACTTTAGCCGACGACTATGAATTTCGTCGGCTAAACCTTTAAATATTTCGTCGGCCATGGTTTGTGCACTTTAGCCGACGACATAAATTCTTTAGCCGACGAAATTTTTTTTCGTCGGCTAAAGTTTTTCATAGCCGACGAAAATTTAAAATAGCCGGCGAAATAAAATTTCGTCGGCTAAAGTGGACATCATAGCCGACGAAAATTTACCTTAGCCGACGAAAGAAATTTTCGTCGGCTAAAGCCCACTATAGCCGACGAAAAAATGATTCGTCGGCCTGATTTTTTTTTTTTCGTCGGCTATAACCTTTCTTCTGGTAGTGAGAAAAGACAAAGAAAAGGTAAAAATAATTGAAAACAGTTTTACTACTTCTTACTCACGACAACGGTGGAGATATCACTTACGACGACGGCGGTGAGATTACAAAAGACGACTGCTGCGAGATTCCAATCGATGATGGCGGCGAGAATTCGATCTACAACGATGGAGATTCCAATTGATGACGTAACGATATTTCAATTGACGACGGCAGCGAGATTCCGATCTACAATGGCGGTGAGATTTCTATCTACGATGACTGAGATAGTGGAGGCGAAGATGAGGTCGCAGCCGAAGGATCTGTGAGTGAGAGTTAGAGAGAGAGAGGGATTTGCAGATTCGTTGTCGTCAAGGCGTTGGCTTGCTTGGGCGAGGCGTTGGCCGGCTTCGGATCTCGTGGAGGATGAGAGAGAGAGAGAGAGAGAGAGAGAGAGAGAGGTAAGGTTTGATATTTATAAAGGATAATATTGTCTTTTTATTAAGATTTGTGCAAATGGGCATTGGAAAATGATTTTCATTGGAATGGCCATAAGCTCTTAAAATTATTACTAAATGGGCATTTTTCCTATATAATTTTTTTTTTTCTGGCAATGGCATATGTTGGTATATTGAAAGCAATACTGGATCTATTCATGTGGAGTCGATGTTTATGCTTCCACAGTTAGTTTGAGTTAGAAAGGGCTGAATGAAATATAGTCCGATGTGTTGGGTCTTTCTAGGTAACAGTTCTGGACTTTTGGTTACTAATATAAGGTTGCTAACTACGTACTCAACTAATTTGCATGAAATTAAGGTTTCTACATATCGATCAGTTATGTTACTAAGGTTGCTAATTACTAATTCGTATGCTGGGTTAAGGATCTCAGTGATGGAGGTAGCAATTATGGTTCTAGGTAATTTGCATGAGATTAGTAAAACGTGAAATCCATGCCACCTTCTGTAAGGTTGCCTGCAGAAAATGTAAAGTCGACTGTTTATGACTTTGTGATCCTGATACATGTTCGAAGGATAGTTCGAAGGATAGTGTTCTTAAGATGGAGTCATATATATGACAAATATATATTGCCTTTAGCGACAAAACATGCAAAAGAAGAAAGGAGGGCGCTGATAGAGTCACAGAATTTGTGATGACAGGTTTTCAGGGATTGTTATAATTTGAGCCTCTACTTTGTAGTTTGGACAAAATATGATCAAGATCAATTTGTTATAGCAAATGACGCAGAAGAAAAGTCAGTTGAACTTTGAAGCAAAACTTTGCAGCTTCTATTTCTTACTTCTGGAATTCTTAGAGATTACACAGCAAACATAACCCTTATATAGGTGCAAAGTAACCTACAAAATATCTTAGAAACACCTAATTAACTAGATTACAATTGTACTTTACATATAACAAAATATCTAGATTAGATGAGGAGAAAACAATAAACCAAGTGAAAGAAATATCTCAATGCAGTAAGTCACTGCAATTAGGACTTCAGCTTCCCTGCAGCTAAGTATTTCCTGCTGTTTCCTAGCATGTTGACTAAGGAAAGGATTAACCTTACTGATTTCATTCCATCAGAGCGCGCCAAACTTATGTGATCTCAAAAGAAACTAGAAAGTGTTCCTGCTTCAGGAAGTATTTATGGGCCTGGTTAACATATATATAGTTAAAGTTCTGCCTTCCCGGAGCAGAAGATCAGAGTTGTAATCAACCATCACCGGTGTAACCGTGTAAGAACAACAGAACAGCCATCTTTACTATAAGAAGCTAATGAAATGGATGCCATATATGGCTTAAAAGTCGCAGCATATATAATAATAAAGGCCATGTTATTAATTATTATGTAAGAATTCGAAGATATTGATCAGTTCTACTTCCAAACTGGACTAATTACTGTTGTGAAGAGCATGTTATTATGTTTTAGCTTCGATCTCTACTACTTATAGGGTACGTTTGGTACCCGGTATTACCTAAGCCAGTCTTAGGTAAGGAGTGAAATAAGGGTAATCTCATGTTTGGTCTCTCTCGGTACTAACATTAATGGGCTTAACTTGTACCTGTTTTCTGATTTCGCCGAATTAGCCGGTGTTAGCGTGGGTACTCCGAAATGGGAACCTTAGCTAAGAGCTCACTAATCTCTCTACCGCGTCGCCTCCTCCACAGCTCCTCTCTTCTTCTTCATATCCTCTCTGTTCCACCCCGAATCTCTGCTCCACAACTTTTCTCCTCTCCGATTTCATAGACGATTTCATTCTTCACCTCCTCTTTGACCCGCGCCCTCGGCTCCCAAACCCGCTCCTCCCTCAATCCCAAAGGTTCTCATTTGGTCTTCTCTTTTCTTTTCTTTTGTTTTCTATCAACTTTTGTGTAAAATTTGGTCTGCTTTTGCTGGTTTGGTTGTGGATGGTGGATTTAAAGGTCCAGGCTTTATGTGGGTTTGATTTTGTGTTGTGTTTTGTGGTTGCATGTGGTGTTTGAGATCATGATCATGAAAATAATGATGATTTGGTTTTGGGTTTGGTAAAGCTGTGTAGCTATTTGTTGGTTTCTGGCTCTCTCTTTTTTGGGTGTTTTGGGTGTGCCGTTTTCTCCCTATCTTTGTTGGTGAAGGGTGTTCCTTTTAGCTCATTTTCATTTTCTTTTGGCGAGTTTTTGGGGTTTTTCTTTTGTTTGTTCTTACTTTGATTGGTGCTCTGCTTGTGTTTTTGTGTTTTGAGGACAATGCTTTGCTCTGTGGGATTGAGCTAGTAATCGGGATGAGTGACTTATTTGTTATAACTGAAGAAAATGATTTGATTTCTTTTGGTAATGTTATTGGGATTGGTATCGAATTCTGAAGTCTCTAGTCGATTGATTTGTTTGCCTAGTCAGTCTTGCATTGATCTGTTCCTGTTTCCATGAAAGGCTTTTCTTTGATTTAGGCCATGTTGCATGTAATGGAAAAATCTCTCTTTTACCTTTAATTTTACTGAAATATGATAATGGATGGCAAGTTTTTGGGTCAGGTTCTATGGACCTATGCAAATGAGATGATACACTTACCAGTCTACAAAAACTTTGTGAAACCTCTTCATGGTGTTCTCTATGTATGTAGAGTGTGAAATTTCATTTGAAATGTTTTTAATACTAGATTTCCAAGTTGTTTGCTGCAAATCTTGTATGTTAATTCATAGTGGTTACATGATTGTTTTGGAATAAAAGGAACGGAAAAGCTTTCATGTTATGGTAAGTAAAAATTGATGATGGAGTTGCCCGTCTGTTGAGGCTTTGGTCAGTCAATAATAATTCACTTAACCGGTTTACATTGTGTTGATCAATCTGTTTTTTTAGTTTCAGTTCATTGTCTGATTACTTCTCTTTTGGAAATTCATCATTGTATTTGTGTCAAGCAAATCTTATTTATGATGTAAGTTATAATGAACGTGATTAAATGTTGCATAGTATGCCCTCAAATGTTCCATTTAATTTGCATTTAGTTTGAGCAGAGAGTTTCCAAGTGTGCCAAGAATTTGCATATTTCTTTCACAGATTTTTGCATATTTCTTTTGGATTCTGCATATTTCACAGGTTTCTGCATTTTTTTTTGGATTTCATGTCAAAAATTCAATGACTGAGATTGTTAATTAGATATTAGATTGTTAGAGTAGTCCAGTTTGTTATATGTTAGATGTTAGATTGTTAGATGTTAGAGTAGCTAGTACAGTCCAATGCATCACCAAACATGAGACATCTCTAATTTAGAACTTTTTTCCTAATCTCATGCAACACTAAACGTGGGCCAGTATTAGTACAATTTAAAGCAGTCCACACTAGTCCAGGACAGTCTTAAGAATTAAGGAGGTATAACCTAGTACTGGGTACCAAACGTGCACATATAGTACCCTCATGGATTGAACCTACTTCATATATATGGCAAACTATAAGAATTGAGAGACCATATGGATATCAAAGTTGTGGACAAAAGCTAAAACCAGATCTTCCAAATACTGCTTCAAACGCTTCACCAAATTGACCCCAAGCACCAAATTCATTTTGATCGAGGATGGGAACAGATGAAAGCCTGTGAAATCAAAGCATTTGGAAGTCACAAAGAAAAGAAGTAAAGAACGTTTGATAGTGAGACATATTTTGTTGACATAAGAGGTGAACAGTAGCTGCATTTAGACAACGGTACAATTAGCAAGTGCATATAGTGATATATATAGAAGGGAAGAGAGTTTTAAGATTGAACATCAGGATTCAGGAAGCATTGTGACTACTTTGGCGCTGAAATCTATACTTATGCATTGCAAATTCTTTGGGCGCTATTCAGTGGTTTGAAATCATATATATTAAATGAAGCACTGAGGAAAACTTCCACCTGTGATGAAGTGAAAGCTGCTATTCTCAGCTAATTAGCAGAAACCACAATATATATTGTAAAAGAAATTGAACATGAGCATGATCAAAAGCAACCTGTATGTCCGAGCTATAAACGAGCTTTCTGATTTTAAGTTATTCTCAGTTGTCTAGCTATATACAGTCTTCATCGAAAACACAAGAGTACGTGAGCCTGCAGTACGTATCAGAAATTCAGAATTAGAATGGGACAGCCGGACAGGCTTTATGTTGCTTACTTTGTGCTACAAGTAACCAGCTGATTCAGTTTATTGTGTACGCTGCACGGATCGGCTCTCTGATTTTATGCCACAATTTCCTCATAAAACATATATCAAGCTACTCCTATCGGACACCACATAATATATGTTGCTGCACTCCCTTAAGCAAGAAACGGTGGATGCTGCTGAAACAGGACCATTAATTAGCTTAAGCACACATAAAGAGAAATCAAATTGCATATTTCCAAACAATTACATTGGTGCATTCCTTATAAAACTGTATGGTTTTAAGTCTAAAACTGTTCTTCCCAACTAACTGCAGTTACTGTGAGTAATCATGTTGATGTTCACTACCAACTTTTCACACTGTACGTGTTGTATATAAAAATTAAATGATATCCATGTCTACATTCAATCCTTATCCTTCATTCTTGTGCTTCAAATTCTTTGCGCAACACTTAATAAACTCTATGTTTTACCATATTTCTTCAGAAGATATATATGCCTGCTTAAATTTGCACCTCTCCATACCATACAATTCAAAAGACACTTTACAATAAGAATTACTGAATTAGTCCTCATCAATACCAATTTAGTTGAAACTTGAAAGTACGAAATATTCTATGTTTTCCAAAGTTTCAACACCAATATATATGTGCTAGTTCAATATCAAGCAAGCCAATTTACCCTCGAGACGCCTGAAACAGATCATAGGAAGGTCCGTAATCAACCCTGGCCTCGACATTTGGAAGTTCCGATTATTTTCTTTTGGAATTATTCCAAACAAAATTGCCCAAGATCAGCAAAAGAAGATCTTCAACTTTGAAAGATCACAACCTGCTGTCATTGACCTTGCATACGTTTAGATGTGGAAAAGGGTGTGATTATGATTTAGCAATCTTAAACACAACTATTTTATTATTCACAGCTAAACTACCGAAGTTCAGAAGATCGATCATTCCTAACTTTGATAACTTCAAGTTTCCCAGGTCTTCAGGATCGTCCTCACCCTTCTTTGGGGTTATAACCATAGAGATTTCAGAAATCTCATATGCACAAGTAACCGCGTACAAGTTCGAACCATCCAAACCTAAAACCGACTAATCAGTCAGACTAGAGATCCCAAGTATCTTTTACGTACATTGCTAGGGACCCGGCCGGCGAAGCTAGCTAGTCTAAACACTTCAACAACTACAGCCTCGCCAGTAGCCGCGTAAGGACCTGTTCATGATTGCGTCTTTCTAGTTAGGCATGGCTTAGTGATCTCATTCCACATGAGATTATATTGTCTAACAGTACATATACACACACAACCTGCAGCCCAGAAAAATAGTATTAATTAAAGTGATTCAAGACAGCAAATTAATTATGAAGAAAAGCTTGAGTTAGGAGTTAATTAGGACAACACAATTATGTCTCGAGTATATAGAACTGTATGTTTGTATGGATATGCTAATCTGTACATGGTTGAGTACGGAGATTAATTTGAAAAAGACTAAGAGTATCACCCTCATCTGCACAGCGACAAGATACAAACATGCAGTGTGTGACTGGTTCAATCACTATAAATTGTTCAATGTTTAGCTTAAATCCCTTTTTTTAATTCGGAAAACCCCGTAAAACTCGGTCATCTCAAAATCTTATTACTACTACAGCTAACTGGAAAACAAAACCATGCAATATATATACTTCCATGAAATTTTTAAGGGCCAGGTTGGTGATCACAGACCAACAGTATCAAACAAGGAGTTTAGCCAACATACAAAAAAACAAGTATTTATAAGAAACATAGCCAAAATCTAGATAGAAATACTTCTGATGGCCCCTTTGTAACCAGGCCCTGCTATTTGTTTTAGCAAACTGGTAATCTTGGATTAGCATGAATTGTGTTGTTCTTGTTTCTATCTATGATTTGTTAAACCAAAAGGGATTGGAGACTCGGCAAACTTCTTAGACTTGGTAAAAACCTCCTCTACTACTTCAGTTCTTAAGTGCTGATTTTGGGAGCATTATGACTATTATAATTCATATGATTCTAGCTTCTTCTTCATCTTTGTATTAAAGTATTGAGGTGGTTGAGCTTGTCGGGGTCTTTGTAGACTTTGGATTATTAGCTCCAAACTGCAGTGCTTGACTTCTTCTTTCGGTTTCAGCATTGACCCCAATGACGTCCCTACATCATTAAACCTGTTGATGATAGGCTTTTAAGATTGGATCAGGTCAAATCAATTCTGAAGTTTATGAATAATTCTACTGTCTTGTACCTAGCTACCTGAAGACACACTGCTTTTCTACAGTCTTGTTGCTTAATTTTCTCCATTTGTTTATGTTTCTTTTTATTTTAGAGTATTAACGAGGGTATCCTCAAAGACTTTCTTGACCCATAGACTAAACAGCGCTAAGGGATCATGTCAGAACGTTTCCTCCCCTTTGGTCACTCATCTGACCATCAAAAATAAATTGAGATTTAACTCCAATTAGCGTCAGCGGGATTCGAACTTGGTTATGGGTTCCACACCAAGACTCTTACCAACTCGAGCTCAACCACTTATGGTGGTTTTGTTTCTGTTTCTTTGAGACGAGGTAAGACGCTCCTTACCAGTTAATTACCACCCTAGTTGATGCATGTTTATGGAGATTTATAGCTCAAATCTAGCCAACTTCTACAGTTGAATATATGTGGATCCGTAACTTATGCAGTAATCATAAACTAATTTTATGTAATTGTAGACAAACTCTATGATACACATTGATTTGATTTCCATGCACGGTGATGAAAGACAAGCTTGCATTGATAGACCAATTTCTTAGGCTATAAACTACCTCTTCCTACTTAATTGGTATGGTGGCTCTCCTAAACTTGGAGTTAATCTAGCTACCATATGCATTGAGGTTAATCTACTATCAAGTTCGTGTTGGATGGGTGTGGTCGGAATAAATTGCAGGCTGTAGGAGCGTGTTTGTCAATTTCTCTTACACTAGTCAGCACTCTTACAAATGACTCAACTTCAGAAAGATCAAATTCTTCATTTTCAGTTCTTCAGGTACAGAGTTTTCTTTGTCTACTCTCTTGTTCATTTTGACAATAAACATACGCTTTTACATAAAATTAATATTTATACAAGTAGCTAGCCGGAGAGTTTTCACTACTCGATCAGCATGTTCAACAAGAGGTAAAATGAATATAAAATCTGATTACCCTGTTGAAACGTTAATGTAAAATGAAAGAGTAGTAGAATGGAAAGGTCATTCAGTTCAGACATCGATCACGCGATGAAAAATAAAGTGTAGGAAGTTCACAAAGTTTAAATACACGATAAAGTAGGATTCAAGTCATGACTCTCATGAGTAAAATAACGGAAAGAAAGAATCTTGGGGTTGAAATCTATTTGGGGAGTTTCTGGAACAAAGAAGACAAGGAGAACCAATCTAGTATTACTTGCAATTGCTTGCACGTATGTCAATTTGTGCTTTGTCTAGAATCTCAAGCTATTGAAACACGGGGAGCTAGCTAGCTTGAAAGAGACTCTAGCATGTATGAAATGATCGACAAGACCAGATCCAAAGCGAGCGTTGAGCTAGCAAGGTTTGATATTCTCATAAAATGGAATCTAAATTAGCTAGCATCTCTACTTTTAATCTTATACAATGTTGCAGGCCTAATACCCTTAGAATGAGTAAAATGTTAACAGTACAAATGTACAATCTTCAAGCTACGAGCCAATCATCCCAACCTCAAAAAGATGAACTCGGTGAAGAACCCTAGCTAATATTCTAACCAAAACCTTCGATTCGATTCACTTTAACAGAAGCGTCCAGGAAGGAAGTACACACCACTCAAAAACCGCAGAACTAGCTAGCTACCTTCTCGAAGAAAACGACAAAACGGATCAAGGTCAATAAGTCTGATGTAGTACCTGACCACCTCAAATGGGCCCGACCACCACCCAATTGGCCCATGGTAAAAAGAGAGAGCCCTCGCATAGTTTTGTTTGTTTTACGTAGAAGCATAACGGATAGGGCCATGTTGGAAAGGAAAGGGTAATATTAAGCTCAGGAGGAGGATTAGGATGCTTCGTCTCTCTCTCACCCGGCACCAAAGTCTTCGTTTCCGATTTGTTTTTTCGGTCAAATCTCTGCAGAACGTTTGTATAAATAGACGCTTCTTGTTTCTCCATTCCCATTCCCATTCCACTCCCAACTTTCCACTCTTTCTTAACATCTCTCTGATATATTCTCCCTCTCAATTAACAGATTTGAAATCATTCCCCTTGATCATCAATGGAACCTGCTCTCAGCTCAGACATGGCTGCCCTCGATTTCATCAAGAACCATCTTCTCGGCGAGTTCTCTCCCATCTGCAAAACCTCTGGCTGCTCTGTTGTTACTGAGCTACAAACCACCACCACCACCACCTCCTCCTCCTCCTCCTCCTCATCATCTTCGGATATATCCAGATCCCAGTCTACTTCTCAATCTTCCATTGAAATCTCTGACTACTTCGACAATGAACTCTTCGACTTCACCTCCAACGATATTCCAATCCCTGACGACTTCTTCGAGTTCGAAACCAAGCCACAAGTGATTGACCTCACAACCCCAAAACCAACTGATCTCACCTCCCAAACATCCTTTGAGTTTGATCCCAAGCCTCAGTTTAACAGCTCTGCTAGTTTCTTCGAGTTCCAAACGGAGGTTCAGATCTTGAACCAAACAGCTCCCAAACCGGTCAGTACTTCTGCCCGGAAACCTGCCCTCACCATCTCTCTCCCCAACAAGACCGAATGGATTCGGTTCTCGAATTCCGACAAGAGTCAATTAGTGGTCCAGAAAACCGTTCAGAATGAGGAGAAGAAGAAGCACTACCGCGGCGTCCGACAAAGGCCGTGGGGCAAGTACGCGGCGGAGATCCGAGACCCGAATCGGAGAGGCTCCCGGGTCTGGCTTGGAACCTTTGACGCAGCCATCGAGGCCGCCAAGGCTTACGACCGGGCGGCGTTTAAGCTCCGAGGCTCCAAAGCCATCCTTAACTTCCCTCTAGAAGCCGGGAAACATGACACCCCGCAGCCTAATAAGACGGCGGCCGTGGTTGAGAGAAAACGACGTCGTGAGGAGGAAGTGAAACCGGAGGTACCCGTGGTGGTGAAGAAGGAGAAAGTAACGGTATCGGAGGAGGCTGTGAGTTATATTAAGGATATGCCGTTGACACCGTCGAGTTGGACGGCGGCGTTGTGGGACTCCGATGAGGATGTGAAAGGGATCTTCAGTGTTCCGCCGTTGTCGCCGTTATCTCCCCACCCGGCGATGGGTTTTTCACAACTTATGGTCGTATGAAAAAAAACAGAGAGACTAATTCCATTTTTCATTCGCGCCGAGTTGTTTAATAGATTAGGACCTTTTTAATTCTTTTTAATTATCTGAAGAAAATGGTATATATGTGATTGATATATGTACGTGGGAACTTTTGATAATGGATGAGAAGGATTGTGGTAATTGGTAAACTTTGTGTTCTCAGTTTCTCATAGCTTCTAATCTTCCATATTTATGATCTTGGATATTTCTTAGTAGAAGAAAGATATATTATTTTTTTAATAAGTAAATAACTTAAATATTACAATTTATGAGTCAAACTCGTACCATTCCACTTATTAAGAAAATGCTATACCGCTAAACCAAATAGTATTAAACAAAGATATACTAATTTGATAAGTACATTAGATTCACCATTCACCATTATAATTAATTTTCTACCTAAAAATAAAATACATGAAATCAAAACGCGATAATTCTAACCAGGTACAATGCGTTACCACTACATTTCCCAGAAAGTAAGATTTTGGCTTTCGATGAAGGCCATTAATGCTTGGGAATCACGCTTCCAGAATTAGTTCATCAAGTGGTAACATAAACTTCTCACTCAAGATATACTAATATCCTCTGTTGGGTGAGAACATGCTATATCTCAACAAATCCAAATTGAGCACTCAACTATTATTGTACCAATGTTGCTCAAAAATATATATGTATCGTGTTATTGTGAGAGCTAAATATTGAAAATTATAGATGGCACCGTAAGTGCAGTGTCCCATGTATAACATTTTCTCATGAGTCACGAGTGCTCAAGTGCATACCGTGTATTGAATCACCGAGCATCATTTCCCAACTAGAGATTGCTTGAACTAAGAATGGAAACAAGAATGGAAGAAGCGATTTGATATTACAGTACGTACTTTTACATTAAGCGAACATATATAAGATATCAAATAATTGACTTGAACAATTATACTAGCTAGCTAGAGTGTAAATGACTCATGCATATAACAAATGAATTGGAGCTAGGCTGCTAATTCTGGTCATCACTTTACAATTTTGATGTGATGCTTCAACGATAAAATCAAGAGCTGATGCCTTAACTGGCAATGTTCCATCATATATTGTTCTAGTCCCCATTCGATGCATTTGACCAAGCTTCAGCTAGTTATATGATTACGATGCTCGATCATCAACTACTTACAGCCTTTTGAGACCGCTACCTTGAGTAGAAATCGTGTACTTCTTCCTGGATTTTGATTTTGATTTAGTTTTAACATGGAACGAGCACTGGGGATATACAAAGTCAAAACTACATATGTCTGTATAAATAATTTGGAATTCATCGCAACGATTTGCTTCGAGTACAGTCACAAGGTCAAATGTAAATAAAAATCGATCACGGAGTAGTATATGTTATGTTAATGTAACGTGGCAATATAGCAGATGAACATTCTTAATCAGTGTTGTCATGAACACGTACTGCTGTCAATGCTTAATATTTTTGTGTTGTGGTAATCTCATGTATCAAATTCATTTATATACATAAGCGGTAACATATATATAGCTGGCTTGTAGATTCCTAATATGACGTATCAAGTTGATAGTGAAAGAGATGGAGAAAACTCTAGATGCTCTTAAAAAGATCGGTGAAGTCAACTGTATACATACTACTAAAATAAAGGTGTGTAATATAGATCGATCTGGTTTCTTTGTTTGGATTCATGTTATTTGAATTTGTTTGGAACTCTTATAGTAGGATTGAGTCTGAGATCATCATATTATTCTTACTCAATCTAATGGTTATAAGAGATCAAAGTCTCAAAGTATATACAAGCAACATGAATCCAAGCAGAAAGTCAAACTCAGTGTAAAATATATATATATATATATATACACACACAGAGTACGTTTCAGCTGCGGACGTCCGGACGGGTTTTCCGTACGGATTTCCGTTGTTTCTCCACCATTCCAGCGCCGGTGACGCCGTTTCTTCTCCCCGGCTTGATCCCAGACCTCACCCGACGGTGTTGGAATGAAGAAGAAGGCCGGAGAGATCGCAATCAGAGGTCTGTGCAGCAATTTCACTCAGAACTTCACGATCGATCATGGTGGACCTCCGATCGCGATCTCTCCGGTCTTCTTCTTTATTCCAACACCATCGGGGGAGGTCTGGGATCACGCCGGGGAGAAGAAACAGCGTCGCCGGCGCTGGAATGGTGGAGAAATAACGAAAATTCGTACGGAAAACCCGTCCGGACGTCCGCAGTTGAGAAAACCTATATATATAGTTTATGTATCCCCTGAACATGTAAGTGTAGGAGCATTGATAATCGAATTTATTCCGTGAGCTAGTTTTAGGTTGGCACAATCGACTGCTCGACCTTGCTAGCTAATTCGCCAGAAACAGAACTTGCTTCTAGGAATGCAGGTTGTGCAAGAACACAATGGTCTTTTTGTTCGACCTTAATTAACTTTGGTATTTATTCTTTTGTTTTATTTTATCAGAGCTCTCACTTTCTATATATTTGATCTGTGACTATTCAAACAAACAAACTCCTCGTGGCTTGCTTGAGGTTGACTAAAACCCTAGCATTTGAATATGATGTCGTCACCATGATAGAACCATTCTCATATGTCGGTTTTTATTGCTGGACTTTGAATTCTCCTCCAAATTATTGCAAAAAAAAAATTGTCAAATCTATCTCAAAAGCTGTACGTGGTGCATGGCTAGTACGTGGAGGAAGCTCCGGGCTCCAGCTAACAACGGTCCACGGCGGCTGCTTTTGCTTATGTACTGACAGCACCGCCGTAGCCACCGACGTCAGGCAGACCAGACCATACCATATATTGCTCGATCTGCTGTCGTACGTAGCGATTCATCCGCACCGTTTCTCGTTTTGCTGTGCTTGGAGATTACTGTGTATTTTACGCTGTCACGAACTGGCAGATGATAACTCACAAGTCAAATTTAGACGTGAAAACTAAAACTGTTAGATCTTTCTTGAGAAATACTCCAAAATGTAAAAGTCAGAATTCAGAACGTAGATATATGAACGAGTCTGGATATCGGAGTTACTGTGTGGTTGACGAAGTGAAAATGTATGTTTAATCATTGGAGTTAATTTGGATGTAATATTATCGGGGCACCGGAAACAGTAGAAAATCGGGTGGAACGTAACGTACGTACTCCCGGCATACATTTTCCTTTTCAGATGACTTTGTTTTAGTTTTCAAAACTACAACCAGGGATCGAATACTCAACACATGTATAAACTGAAGCTAAAGCGTATATATGTACGTGATCGACTTAATAGCATAAAAAGATGCTAAATTCTTAACTTTGGAGCAATATAATTGATGATGATCCCGTGATTAATTAGTGATCATAAAAATTAATTAATGGGTCAATACCCCGATGACTGATTCATCCTTTTCTTCTTGTTTGGTTTGGTTTGGTTGCAGGCTTCAAAGTTCAAACATATAATAAACTGCACTCGATCTTTGTATTCTAGTCCCCAGTGGAACTCACTGATATGTATATGGCTTGCATCAATACATATCTCCAATTTTTTTTTCTACTTTCCAATTCGGGAATTAATCACAGTACTACTCATGTTTACGGGAAATTCTATCTACACTGTTATTAGTGAAGACGAAAGGAGATGAAAAGAGTTTTTAAGTATAAAGGGCTACACCTAATTAACTTATGTATCAATATGACAACACCAGTTAACTTCAACCCCTTGGGTCCTCGTTTGGTTCGCAGAAATGAAAGTAGTTACTTTGTCTTTCTCACGGGAAGAGAAAGAGATGGAAATTCATTTCCCGATGACTTTATGTTTCGATGTTTGGTAACACAAGAAAAATTATCCGAAAAGTTGTAAATTAAAATAATAAACTAATATATTATGAATAATAAATGTAAGAAAATGAGATGAGAAAGTGGTTCCTATAGATTTTGGAAGGAACAATTTTTTCTCATGTTTTGCTAATAACCTTCTAGAAAGTATTTCCTTTCTTTCAGCATTTTCAAACGCATAAGATAAACAACTTTCATTTTTTAATGGTTACTTTCCACGAATTAAAAGAGACCTAAGTTCTAACTAATTTTTTATTTATTTTTGGTCTTGAACATGCAGTACGTAGAAACCAGATTTTTGAAGTACAATAATCGACACCCCTATTTTCTGCAGCAATATATGTGGTGATCAACACCAGCTAGCGAACTCCAACCTTATAGCCACCTGGCTTTCAGATCCGCTCCCCGTTTCCTCATTTTTTTTTATAATCTGGGAATCACAGATAGAGCTCAAACACATGCATGAGAAGCCAGCTCAATCCGTTAATTGATATTGGCAAGGGCATCAGAAGCTACCAACATTAGACTCATCATGATCAGTTTTAGCCATCGAATTTCTTTTGATATATTATTGTTCTCAATAATGTATTCGATATAGCCATCGAATACATTGATATGAATAGCCATGGGATTTCATATTCTAGTTAGGTTGTGTTCTGTTGACGACGATCAGAAGTTACTATAAGTTTAATCGTACTGGGCTCGCAAGCATAGACGAATTGCTGAAACTAATTATATATCAACGACAGAATCTTCGACCAGATACTGAACTTAAACATGCATGAAGATATCAAGGCTTGATTTTTGGAAGAATAGTATCACTAGTGGATTATAGATCTTAGCCGACGGAAAAATTAACTTCCGTCGGCTAAGATTTTCATAGCCAACGAACCTAGTTTCGTAGGAAGGGTGAAAAGATCCGTCGGCTATGATTTTCTTATCCGACGGAAAAGTTTGGACGGGAATTTCCGTCGGTTAAGTGAATCTTAGTCGACGGAAAATTTTGGACGGGAATTTCCGTCGGTTAAGTAAATCTTAGTCGACGGATAACTCATGTCGGTAAGTATTCGTCGGTTAAGATGTTTTAAGTCGACGGAAATTATTCCGTCGACTAAGAAAAATAATCCGTCGACAAAGTAAGACTAAGTCGACGGAAAATTCCGTCGGTTAAGAAGATAAAGCTGAATTATTCTCTGGCAACGCGCAGAAGGAATCTTCCGCTCAATTATCAACCCAGCTCGGCACAGAATGTATCATTCCTGCAAAAACCTCCTTCTCTATCACCAGCTCTAAATAAAACACCTCTCGCCATGAATTGAAGTTCAAGCAAAGCAACTAATCTAGCTAGCTAGCATTTTGATCATTGGTACATATTCTTCAACCTTTACATTTTCGACGGAATTCAGTTCACCGGTCATATTTTCCGGCGACTCTCCGGCTATATTCGTTTAATTTGTATTTTTATTGTGTGTTTGTGTGTGTGTGTATATATACATATATACGATTAATTATATATATATGGTTTGATTAATATATTTTATATATATTAATTGTGTGTGGATTATTGATTATATATATATATATGCATGTATACGTATATTTTGTGTATATATATATATATGGATGTATATATATGTGTGTGAATTTTTAATTTGTTGATTGTATATATTAATTTTGTTTATGCAAATCATATATGTATATATATAGATTATATTATATATGTTGTAGCAGAAAATGATGATGTTTATTAAATCAATGTATGTATATAGATATATATATATATATATATATTATGTATGTGATCAACTTCTTTCGATCATTATCTTTTTTTATGTAAATCATGATGTGTATTAAATGATCGATATTTTGATGATGATATTTTCGTGGTGATATATTAAAACAATATTTATTTTCATTATAATATTTTCGTTTATGATCGATTATATTAAATTTGTGTTTGAGATCATATATATATTTTCATTTTGTTTATGCTTACAATATTTATCGTTTATTTTCAAATGCTTGTTTATGCACAAGCATTTGATGGGACTGTTGAGCATGGCCCGAAACCCGAAGGGAGGTCTGGTCAATGGATTCTGGATATGCTGAACCAGCACTGGTTTGGAATTTTGAGCAGCGCTAGGTATGTAAATGACCAGAATCCTCCCACCCCTGAAGAGTTTAAGTATTGGACGCACAGGAGTTCATTCTTTGAGTTGCCTTACTGGTCGACGTTGAAGATCAGACACAACTTAGACGTCATGCACATAGAGAAGAATGTTTGTGACAGCATCCTTGGAACAATTCTAGACATCAAAGACAAGACCAAAGACACCGCCAAAGCTCGTGCTGACCTTCAAAAGATGGGTATACGTCGAAAGCTATGGATAAAACTAAACAAAAAGACCGGCAAACATGTAATGCCTCAAGCAGGCTACACGGTGGTTCCTAATAAGAGGTCGGAGATATTTAAGTGGCTTCGTGAGGTTAAGTATCCTAGTGGGTATGCCGGAAATATAGCTCGATGTATTAAGATGGGGGAAAATAAGATTATCGGGTTGAAGACCCATGACTGTCATGTTCTCCTGCAACGTCTTCTTCCTGTGGTCATTTGCCCGTATTTGCAGAGTGATGTGGTTGACACGTTGGTGGCTTTGTCCAACTTCTTTCAGAGGTTATGTGCTAAAGAGCTAAAAAAGTCAGAGGTCCGGTCCTTGCAAGACGATATTGCGTACATCATGTGCAAGCTGGAGAGGATCTTCCCCCCCACTTTCTTTAGCATCATGGTCCACCTCATGATCCACCTTCCTGAACAAGTGTTGCTTACAGGTCCGGTACAATATACCTGGTGTTATCCAAACGAGAGGTATGTATGCAGTCTATACTTTTGTCAATAAAGTCTCACATCACATGAATTTTTGCAATAACTTTTTATTTTGTAGGCAACTTGGAGATTACAAGAAGACAAACAGGAACAAACGTTTCCCTGAAGGTTCGATCACGGCGGCTTACATTTCTAGTGAGTGTGTAACCTTCTACAACACATATCTTAATGATGAACACACGGGAGGGGAATCTTCAAGAGGTGGAAATCAATTCCATTTATCAGTTGTTTCCGACGAAGTACAACCGTATGGCAGGCTAGGTAGGGAATACAGATTGAGTCGCGAAGAATTGAAGGAGGCTCATTGGTGCGTCCTTCAGCATTGCGATGAATTGGAGGATTATCTGGAGAAACATTTGAGCAGGCAAAATGGGAATGAAGCCATTCACAAGAGAGATTTTCCTGACTACTTCCCGATTTGGGTACGTTATTCTTAAGTTACTTATAAATTTAATGTATTTCTCATCATTTTGTTTGACTAAATTGCGTTATTTTGCAGATGATGCATATTCAACAGAACCAACGTGAATTTTACGACCCCGAGCTGCACTGTTTGGCTGGCGGACCGCTAAAGCACAGAGCACATGCGGGATGTTTTGTTAACGGGGTTAAGTTTGTGACATCAGAACGAGATGATGGTCGCATCACTCAAAACAATGGAGTTATGGTTGAGGGCAAGTCTCACAACTACTACGGGGTGCTTATCAGCGTTATCGAACTAATCTACGGGAACCGTATGCCGGTTGTGTTGTTTAAGTGCAAATGGTTCAATACTGACCCAAATGTTTGCAGGAGTACGGTTATAGACCATGGTTTGTTATCAGTGAACACAAACACTTCATGGTATGAGAATGAGCCGTTTGTTATTGCCGCCATGGCACAACAAGTCTTTTATCTTGATGATCCGGCTATGGGTGAGGGTTGGAAAGTGGTGCAGGTAATGTCACATAGGAATATATGGAGTGCAGCTACATTGGGAGTGGATGAGGGTACGGAACCGAGCTCTGTACCGAACGAACCATATCAAGAGGAAACTCCACCTGTAATTCCCAATGACGTGGACATTCGCGTCAACGACCAACACGTTCCGGCCATTACAGGTTACATTGAAGTTACTATGCCCGAACCCGAAGAAGATGACGAATACGAGGACGAAGAAGATGAGGATTCAGAGGAATTCGAGGAGGATGATGATCCCGAAGACCAAGATTATGAAGATGAGTATGATTAAATTAATTTGGGGATGTAACTTAACTTTCATTGGTTTATTATTATGAATTTGCATAACTTCGGAGATCGATGTATTAACAATTACATTTTCATATATATTGATCGGAACACACTTTGCGTCAAATGTTCACGGCCTTTATTTTTTTTATTACTATTCTTGTTGCAGATTTTTATAGCCCCGTAAGAGTCACGTCGATTGGAAACTATTCTCAGTTGAAGGTCCGGCCAGATTACGTGATTTGGAGGGTCGAATAGCCGTTTCCGTCCGTTTAGGGGTTTGACCGCGCCGATTGACCGGACGGATCGAGCCCTTATCTTTGTCAGATGGAGCTGAATTTTTTCCCACCTACGTAATTCGTTATGCTGGTCATATCTGACGGTAGGTTTTCAGTTCCTCTTCTCCGATCACCAAACTCACGTTATATGTACTAATGTTGTATAACTTTTTTATACAAGTGTTGAGTTTAAGTGTCGTTTTGAAGACAACGTATACGTAGAAGCCTCAAACGCAAAAAAGTCGTGAAATAAGATATGACCGGAACGGTGAAATACGTCAACCCGTGAAAAATGAAGATATTCCGGTAAAATTTCGGTGCCGGTTGTTCCGGTCAACGAAATTCTCTTATTTCTACCTAGTGGTAGCCCTATCCCGGGTATTTATTTTTTACCAAATTTTTATAGCCCCGTAAGAGTCTCGTCGATTGGAAACTATTCTCAGTTGAAGGTCTGGTCAGATTACGTGATTTGGAAGGTCGAATAAAAATTTCGGTCCGTTTAGCAAATAAGAAATAATTTCTTTTCTTCCTAGCCGACGGAATATTATTTTTCCGTCGACTTGGACTTTCTTAACCGACGAATTATTTATTTTCCGTCGACTAAGATGACGAAAATTTTGGCGGTTTATCATTGCGCTTTTTTTTTTCCGCGAAAATTGAAATTTTCTTAGCCGACGAATTTCTTATTCCGTCGCCTAAGTTACTATAAAACCTGGTCGACGTTTCTTCTCTCTGTTCTGTTCGATATTTCTCTCAAGTCTAAACCCGATCGCCTCCACTCCGCTGCCGACGAGCTCCGATCCTCCACCCGACCACCACCGTCAACGCCACCACGTCCGACCCCCCACCTCCACCCCAACCGACTAGGACACTCACCTCCTCCACCCAATCCGAGCCTCCTCCACTCCGCTGCCGACGAGCTCCGATCCTCCACCCGACCACCACCGTCAACGCCACCAGGTTAGTCTCTTCCTCTTCTCCGATTTTCTTATTCAATGTTGTGAATTGTTTAGAAAGTGTGCATGAAATTGATAAAGTTGGTTGCTGGTCATGAACACAGGTGTACTGTAGGTGAATTTTATTGATAATAAACATTGTTATTGAATATAATTGGTTGCTGGTGTTGAATATAATTGTTAGGAGGCAAGTCAATGTCGTAATTCCAGCAAAGGATGCTGGTGTTGAATATAATTGTTAGGTTGCTGGTGTTGAATATAATTGTTGGACATTTGCTGGTTTTGAATATAATTGTTGGACATTTGCATTTCACTTGCCGTATTTCTTCTTAAGCTGCTCATGTATACTGGGAATGTTTATGGTTTTCATCATTTAGCTGCTCATAAGCAGGCAGGGGCGGAGCCAGCCCAGTCTTGACTGGCTGGAGCCTAGAAAAAAAATACCACATCCCATGTGTAGCAACTGTGTGTTCAGTTCTTTGATTTAATTAAGGTTGATCTAGCTGTGTTTAGTACTTTGATTTTCTCATGGGCTACTGTGTGTTTGTGATTTGTGTTTAAATAGTACAAAATTGTGTTGGTGACCTTGTGATCAATGTGCATTTAGCTGGTTATGTTTGTGTCATTATGCTGCCGGTTGATTTTGTTTTGTTTAAAGATGCCGATCATTGGGAAGAGGAAGCAACGTTCGGAGAGGGCTCAACAGATGATGGAGGCCTTATGTAACCAGGCTACTGCCGGCCAGCCCACACCTTTGCCGCCTGGAAGAGTACCACCAGGGGCTCCTCCTTTGCTCATCAGGCCGCCCTTTATACCATCCGATACGACTTCCACTATTGGGGCGACGACCGGAACCACTGAAGCGTCGTCCACATCGGCTTCCGAAACCAGCAGGCCCATTCCTAGTGCCCGCTGTAAAGCAAAGGCCCCCACTACAGGTAATGATATTTTTTAAATAAAAAAAATTATATTTTTTAAATAAAATAATAAAAAAATCGTTTATTTTTTAAATTTTCTTGGCATGATTAAAAGGCTTAATTTTCTTGTAGTAAACCATAATATTTATTTAAAATAATAAATGTTTTAAAATAAAAAAATTATTATTCTTTTACTTATATTAACTTGAATCTTTTTTGCAAATGATACCTAATATTTTGTTTTATTTATTGTAGGTCCCCCACCGAAAAAGAAACGGGGTTTTGTGTGTGGAAAGGCGACGGAGGCGTTATGCAAGAAGCTAGGGGGGAAGATACCGATAGAGTATTGCCCTCGTATGAAAGGGCCTAAGGTTCAAGGGGTCAACAGTCTTTTGGTCAAGGACATTGGGTCGGCCATACGTAGCCTGGTTGGAACGAGGGCTAGGACGTTCCACGACCTTGAGCAATCGGAACAGTGGAAGGTGTGGAACGCATTGTCGGTAAGTACATAAAAATTAATTTACTTAGTTTGGTTTATTTGAATAGTTTTCAATTAATACTTTTGTTGATGTATTAATTTATTTTTATTTCTTAGCCATGGTACATGTGGGACAACAATGACATTGTGACGGTGAGGTGGATCATGGACACGGCACAGGCTAGGTACAAGGAGTGGAAGTGGCAGTGTCACAATGTCTACCAGGAGCATGGACCAGAAGGGATGCCGACGGAGTTCTATGGGAGGGAGGATGAGTGGGCCTTTCTTTGCACGCATTTTGAGAGCGACGCGTTCAAGGTATGTGTATATTGCTTTTTTTTTTGGGTGATAATGTTGACCACTATATTTTGGAGTAATATATTATTAATTTTGTTACAATAATATATTTTTTCAAGCATTTTTAGAATAATATATTATTAAATTTGTTCTTATTAAAAAAATTAAAATTGTAAAACTTAACATTGCCGACGATTATGCATGATGATTTTGTGGGTTCGGTTATGCTATTTATTGCCATGTTTTAGGTTTATAGAATAAAATATTATTATTTATTTTTTTAATAAATAAAAAAATATAATTACTGATATTTTATTTATATCGCGTATTAGAAACTCTCGAACGCGAACAAGAAGAACCGTGGTAAGAAGACGATGCACCACCATAGCGGTTCTTCTCCTATTGTCTACATCATGGAGGATCTAAGGAACAAAGGTGAGCCCTTGCCGATCATCAAGGGATTCGAGGCGAGTTATGTGAGACCCGGTGACGAAGTGGCCACCCAGAAATATGTAAGTGTATTTCCTTTAATTATTTAATTAATTATGTCTCTTTGATTTGGATACTTAGTATTAATTAAGAAATATGTTGGTGTTGGTGTTGGTGTAATTGTTGTTGAATTATGTGGTTGGTGTATTCCTTGGTGTTTTGTTTATGCAGGAGAAGATGCTTGCGGAGGTCGAAAGCCGAAAGACAGACTTGAAGAAGATAAATCCGGAAGCTACAGAGGAGGAAATGATGGAGATCATTCAAACACAACAAATTGATGTGTTGGATGCTGTGTTGGACAAGCGCAAAGGGAAGGAGATACGAGGGATGGGACGAGCAGGTGAGCGAGACTTGAGCCAGTCCTCGTCCGGTTCGACCTTGCGGAGTCGTGCTCCTCCAAATCAAGACAGGGAAAGGATTGAACGCCTTGAACAAGAGGTCCGTGAGTATAATGAGCGGACTGAGCGGGCTGAGGCCGAGTCTGTGTGGTACCGTAATCAGTACACTACTGTTAACTCACGGATGGACCAGATCTTCTCTCGCCTAGGTCTAGAACCTAAAGGTCCGGCTCCTCCTCCTCCGCCTTTTACGGCTCCTCCTCATTCTTCTCCGGGTCCTCCTCCTCCTCCTCAGTCATCTTCGATTCCTCCTACTCAGTCGTCTCCACCTCCTCTTCCTACTCAGTCGTCTTCGGCATTTGTTGATGAAGATCAGTTTTTGAATTTTTATTAGTCAAATTTTAGTTTGTATGAACACAATTTTAATTATTAATGCATAATTTTTATATTATTAATGATTCGATCTATATATTTTAATATAATTATTTCTAAAACAACCGAAACAAATATCTACTTAATCAGTAAAAAAATTAAAAACCAAAACAAATAATAAATTGTGAAAAAACAATTCTGAAAAAAAAAAATTCTGACTCACCTTAGTCGACGGAAAATTGAAAACCCGTCGGTAAGGGTATAAACCTTACCGACGGAATATTTAATTTCCATCGGCTAAGAATGAATAACGACCGACCGTTGACCTTCTTAGTCGACGACAAAGTATACTTTCCGTCGGTATTAGATAATCATTACCGACGTAAAAATTTATTTTCCGTCGGCTAAGAATAAACAGAAAGAGGACCGTATCGTCGGCTAGATCTTAACCGACGCTAATTTTCCGTCGTTTAAGAAACTGGAATCCTAGCCGACGGAATATTTCGTCTGGAAAGAAGGAAGAATTTTGTCGTTTAGGTAAATGTTAATCGACGGAAATATAGCCGACGGATTTTTTCCGTCGTTTAGGAAACAATAACTTAGTCGACGGAATAGTCGTCGACTAAGATCCGTCGATTAAGATATAACTTAGTCGACGGAAATATATGTTTCCGTCGGCTATTGTCTTAGCAGACGACGGTTAGCCGACGGATCTTAGTCGACGACTATTCCGTCGACTAAGTTCTTAGTAGACGGAATATATTTCTTAACCGACGGAAATATTCCGTAGGCTAAGAATCGTAATCCACTAGTGTATACAATCAGTAACGACTGTTTTAAGTAAGGAAATTAACAATATTGCTTCAATTCAAGTTTACTGATGATGAGTTAATTATTAATGAGTCAAGGTCTTTGCATTGCTAAATTCCTTGTTTGTATCCCTGAAAATCTCATTCTCAGAAATGACCTATATGTGCTCTGTGTTGTTTTAGATATGACTCGATTAGCGAGTGATTAATAACTTAATTTGTTGAACATGATATATAATAGTGCTGTCGTGTGGTTGGGGACCGGCCAAATACAAGCTTCACTAATCATTTGGCAAATTGACATGTGTGCTAAGTGACCTATATTAAAGGATTAATCTCTCAATGAATCGAATGCATATAAATCTCTCACAGTCAACCAGTTAGGGAATATATGATTAAGATATAATTAAGCTAGCTCCTCTGAACAACTTTGCTGATATAGTTGAAAATCAAGGGTACATACAATATTTTTTTTTTCTTCCTATTTTTGATTTGAACTGGCAGGATTACATTGATTAATTTTGAAGTAAAGTAGAGAATGCATGAGAGATGGCGATTAACTAATTATCTCCTTAAGTAGAAACTTTAACAGAAAAAAGATAGCGCATATATAGATTACTTCTTTTTTTTTGACTCAAAGCTTGTTTCATTCCATCAAAAAAAAAATACTTCATGAATCGATCAACTGCCTTGCGTGATAGATTGCTTGAAGTTCATAAAATCCATCTTAAAGACGGGTTTCAACTCCATGAAGTCCTATAAGTTAACTTCTATTCTACTAATTTTTAGCTTTTCTTTTCATTTCCTTCCAATATCATGTGCTGGTTAATGGTTATCAACTATTTACAATGGGAAGTTGCATATTCTTTATCGAACAATCTCACACTTATATGATCAAATTTCACAAAGATGTAATCATTAACTATCAAGCAAAACCAATTTGATGATCGTTAAGATATCAAATTAGATTAAAAAATTAAATTCATTTTACTCTCTTGAGGTTTCGAGTTAACCTCATTTCAGCCCCCGATCTCCCAATTTTGAAAATTTACCTCATGAAGTTTCTAATCAATTTAGCTTATTTGCTAAGATTTTGTTCAATTTGAAGGTTAAATGCTAACATCAAATCTTATAAATTGGGTCATAAAATATGATTTTTGTCGTTAACCGACTGTTCTAGCCATAAAAGTGAGTTATAAAGTCAAAATTAACATTCAATTTTGACGGATTCTTAGCAAATAAGCAAAGCTGATGAAATTTATAAACTTCAGGGGGTAAATTTTCAAAATTGAGAGGTTGGGGGCTGAAATGAGGTCAACTCGAAACCTCATGAAGGTAAAATGAATTTAGTCCTAGATTAAATCAATGAACGGACCATAAATATGTCTAACCATAATTGTATGTGTAAATAACGATTACGAAAACCCAAACGATCTTCAAATTTAATGAAACTTTGTAGAAGTGATTTATGCATTAGGTTCTACAAAGTGAATGGTGGAGATGTGAAAATATGTCTGAAAAATGAGTCAAATAATAAACATCACACTTTAATTTCAAATCGAAGCTTCGGTTTGGATAAGTACTGTGTATATATATATATATATATATGTTTTTTTTTTTATCTTCCTTTTATATATATATATATATATATATATATATGTGTGTGTGTGTGTTTTATTTGAATAATGAAGTTGAACAGATATTATGTTGGGCAATAATAAATCGATGCGAAAGAACATGTCGTGTTTGAGTTATGGATGAGTTGACCAAGTTGCCTAGTCAACGGACAATCGGGGCCTTTTCTTCCTTCTTCGATCTTATTCAATCTGTTAGTCCAACATTTCCATTTTATTCAATCTGTTAGTCCAACCTTGCCTGTAAGCCAACCGTCATCAATTATTGGGAGTGAGAGAGAATTGTCAAAAGACCACGTTTATTGGACTCGATCATACCCTTAATTAATTATCAGTAAGAAATTAACCTTAATTAATTTCTTTCTTGAAGAAATTAACTTGTTTATTAGAAAGACTACCAAGAAGGATGGAGGGAATACTATATTCAAATATTCATGTACATGCAATACGAATACTACTCATCAACTTATTCATTAATTGTTGTCATAATCACAAGTTTTATTTATTTTGTTAATTTGCCGAATCAATATATTCATCAGCTTAATGAGCTCGTGCGCCAAGAAAATTCTGAACTCTGCTACCAGCAGCAATATTGTATACCACAAGAAAATGATTTTGATAAAGATTTAAGCTTACGATATTGCTGGACTGAGATATCGATCTAATGTCAAGACCAAAAGACGAAGAAGAAGATAGAGATATCGATCTTATTATTAAGTAAGACCAGACTAGTCAATCACAGAACATGTGTTTCTACAAAACAAGCTACAAGAATCGAATAAATAACCCAGCGATGATCTAGTACGCTAAAAGAATATGATCTCTCTAATTGTGGACGTCTCTTCTGTAAATGATAACTTGAGAGTTTGGATTTAGATGTTTAACAATTTTTTCTTTTCTAGGATTAATGTAACTGAGTTTCATTGCTAGCCATTTACACCTAGGTAGACTACCTTTTTCCTAATAATTATTGATCAACAAACTTACGTCTAAGGAAGAACTTATAAGCTGGCAATGTAAGTGAAGTGTATTATGATGAAAATATGTATTGATTGTGATTGATGTAAGTGCCAATTAAATAAGAAGTTCGACATATACAGGCATGCGCACCTATACATGTAGATATACATCTGACTATATATATAATTAAAGGATCAAAAGATCAATTCTAGGGTTCAAATGTAATAAGTGTAAGAAAAGTCAGTGAGCTCGTGAATTTGACTATTATGCAAGTGACCTCATTGGGTTTATACGTTTTAGAACAAATCTAGAGCTTATCGGAGGCGTGCAAATGAAGGTCAATACCAGAACTGGCACAGTAGCACCTTCACTGATTCACTCCACCCCGTTCTATTCTTATCTGCAGGCTAGGGGATTATTTTTTGTAAGTATAAGGAACTGAAATCGACAAGTTCAAGAACTAATGTCAGATGGGTGAAGCCTCGGGAAGGTATATACGGTGAAGCTGAATGTTGATGGTGCCTTGGATCCTCAGAATGGAATTTTTGGTACATGAGCAGTGTGTCGAAATGAGAATGCATATGGTTTGTGTTTAGGAGTTTTGGCCTCTCCTGAAGTAGGATATCTATCTGAGTCCTAATGCTGTTAAAACTATGGCGTTAGTAAAGGGCTTCATTTCTGCCTTAGAGATTGAAGGTGATGCCCTGAGTATGTTTACAGCTCTCGATAATCACTACCAGAAATGTAGGCAACATACACCATCACCAATGGACACTAATCATTGATGGGGATCCATAATAGACACGGCCCTAGCTACTATTCTGGAATTAATTTGCATTGCTGGGGTGGCTTTTCCTAATGACCCACTATCATCTTTTTGGTGAGTACATTTACACACACCAATCCAATATTTGGTGACTTCATTTAATTAAAAAAAATAAAATAATCAGCCATAGAACTCTATGGTAGGGGTGGGCACAAATCCCGCAAATCCTGGTCCCGTCCCGATCCCGGCGGGATTTGAATCTAAAAACACTCGTCCCGTCCCGTTAGAGAAATAATGGGACGGGACGCGGGACTGAAATTTCCCGTCCCGTCAGGCCCGTCCCGTCCCGTATAAACAGTGAATAATTAATCTTGACCGTTAATTATTAAATTTATTATATCTCACCGTTGATGGAAGTGCCCTAATACCGAACATTGAACAAAACTTACTCAGCCTCCTTATTCAGCTTCGAGTCTCCTTTCCTCTCTCTGCTTCCTCTCCTCTCCTCTCCTCACTCTGCTTTGACCCTCACTCTCAACCTCCCGCTGCTCTCCTCAAGCTGACGCAATCGGTGACCTCTGCTCGCCTCAACCCGATCTGCAACCTCCATCCGTTGCTCGCTCAACCCGATCTGCAACCTCCATCCGCTTCTCGCCTCAAGCTGCTGTTATCCAATCCTTCAACTGTAACTCTCTCTCTCTCTCTCTCTCTCTAATCTCTGAGAAATAAACTTACCTATGAACTTCTGATTACTAGGATTTGAACTTTGTGTTTAATTTCATCACATCATTGAAATACATTTGTCTGGTAGAAGAAGATATGCAGCAGGTGTACATGTCTATGTATCTGTTTTCATGTTTGATTTGTTGATTGAACTGTGAGAAATGGAATCGAAATGTATGAAGCAGTTGTATATAGTTCTTGTTGGTTTGTGTGAAATCGAAGTGTTTGATTTGTGTGAAGTGAAATATGTCAACTAATTGGTTTTCGATCTGAATTCTAATAGATGACCTTATATTGCAGGTGCCATAGGAAAACCAATGGCTAGAGGGAAGAAAGCAATTGTTCGACCACGAAGCTCTGCTTCTGGCCTTCAGGATGTTTCAACAGCAACATCAGTCGGATCACAATCTCCTCCAACGACATCAGTCCCTGCTAATCCGAGTCCAATTCAGACTCCTTCAAGTGGCCCTGCTGCATCTGTAAGTGAGGCTCCTGCTGCATCTGAAGATGAGGCACCTGTTGCATCTGTAGGTGAGGGTGGTGAGACTCCTACTGTATCTGCATCAGGTACGAAACGATCTAGTTCTGTATGGGAGTATTTTAAAGAGTATGACAAAATTGAGAAAGTAAAAGACGAGAAGGGAAACATAGTTGAGGTAGTTCGTAGAAGGGCTCATTGCATATTCTGTCCTAGGGGAAAGATTGGGGACTTTTCAGTTGAGAGTAGGAGTGGCACTTCTGGTTTGCTTAGGCATATCAATCACAACTGTAGGTATTTTCCATGTGCGGTTGATAAGTCACAAAAGGTTTTTACTGGGGATAAGTCTAAGACAAATAAATTGACAACGGTTGCTTATAGCCAAGTTGATTATTTGGAAGCTTGTGTGGAGATGATTGTCATTGATGAGTTGCCTTTTAGCTTTGTGGAGAAGAAAGGGTTCGGCAGATTTTGTTCAAAAGTGTGTCCTCTGTTTGATGTTCCAAGTAGAAGGAAGTTGTGTAGAGCCTTTCTAGGTATGTATGACACCCAAAAAATAGAGCATGAGAGCACTGCTTCAAGCAAGAACAATTGTCCACCTCCAGCTCCAAAAGCGAAAGGGAAGGGGAAGTCCGTTGCAATTGGATTGATCAATGTTTAATTCTGTTTTGGAGCAGCTTGTAATCTTGTATTGCTATGTTTTTAATTTTCTTCTTTTCTTGTTAAACTTATGATATGTGAACTTGTGTAACAGATTATGGATGTTATTCTTGATATGTTTGGTATCATTAGGTTATGGATTGTGACTTATGAATGTAAGCAGGTTGTGTAATTGTAATCAGATCATGGATTGATGCATGTAAATTATGAATGTAAGCAGGTTTTTCTTCTTTTCTGTTTTCAGTTTTGTGGCGGGATTGGGCCCGTCCCATCCCGATCCCGTCCCGTCCCATCCGGGATTGGGCCCGGCGGGATTCATTCTAAAAAATGCAAGGCCCGTCCCGATCCCGTCCCGTGTGTAACAACCGGGACGGGACGTGGGATGACCCCAATCCCGTCCCATCCTGTCCCATGCCCAGCCCTACTCTATGGTCCTACATATTCAACAAAAACATCTCCAAAACTGGCTTCTTCATGTTCAAAACCGCTTTCCCTTCTTTCATCTTGTCTCTCGTTTCTTGTCTACTGCAAGATTATCTCATGCAAAACAACAAAATGGGTAAAGCTATAAATAACCCCTGATAATTTAATTTCCTTCATAATACAGATGATATGTTTCAAATGAAAATAAAATCAACTTGAAGCTCAGAAACTATCTACATGTTCATAACCTCTGACTTAGTAAAAATATCAACTTGAAAGTTCATAAACTAAACAAGTTCATATAAAAGCTCCCTGTATGTTATGTATCACATATTTCAAATACCTTATTGCATAATATAAGTTAATGCTCTCCTCTCTCCTTCCATCACTAAATTGCAAGTACAGTCTACATAATACACATCTTTTCCTGTAATAAGAATAACGCACAATTAAGTTAGCCAGAAAGCATCAGCATGTAATAAAATTTCTTTTGGGTAAGAAACTTAGAGCAAACAATTATCATTCACATTAATTATGTAGTAAAATCTAGTTCAAGTTCATAAATTAAGCATCTATCAGCATGGTTGACACATAGAAGGTAAAATCTGAAGTTAGAAACGAGGTTATAATGAACAATAGTGTTCCCAAGGACTTGGTAGTATCATCCCACTTTTATGGAGGATGCATATTTAATTACTGATTCACATTTACAAAAGAATATAAGGCGTACCTTATTAAGTGAACAACATTTTTTTTTCTCATTAATAGGGTATTGCAGCTTTCTGTTTCAAAATTAGAACCCCAGCCCCTACAAAATAAAAAATGCTACATGTCAATTTAGCATCAAGATAAACATTAAAAGTAGTCATGATATGTCATATGAGTCTTTAAGTGCTACAACATGAGTCTTTAAGTTTAAAATCCTACAAACCAGACATAAACTAGCAATAAAATGCATATAACTAGTCACTTAAGAATCTTAAGAAGTTCAAATAGAATGATGAGAACCAAGGACAATTGTATACAATTAAGATCTGATCAGGACGGAAGATAAATATGTAAGTGGAGAAGTTTACCTCCTTCAACACCAGGGCATCCAACTATTCTTTTGTCATAGTAGGACTTGACTATAGGAAGCACTTCATATAACACAGAAACCATACTAGCCTTAGTACATGATAATGTCAATCAAATACATTATTTATACATGTTCTAAACCATGTAAACATACTTCAACTACACCACAGTTGAAATGGACACATAAGAGGTGCATACTACACATTTTCTGTTTTCAATTCATTCGATAGACGTTGAGAGCACTTAACCTGGTTAAGAGGAGAGCTTTAATTGTATATATCTATTGATCTTAACTTAACTTGTATATATCTAGGTGCATAATACACATAGTTGAACTTAACGTCGAGAGCACTTATCCATGAGCACTTAACCATGTTAACCACAAAATTCATATGGTTAAGAGGAGTCTGACGATGACTATTGTCTTACCTTTCAGAAACAACAGTCTGAGCAATTTCTAACTCTCTCTGAAGGTTTAAAACTTGTTCACTTAATAAATCTCTGTCATGAACTTTAATTGCATGATCTTCCAATTCTCTCGCAAAAACAGCTACCTTAACACTTTCAACCTACAATACCATCATACAAGTCAGAACAAAATGATGCAGGGATGCAGGATACTAAACTGTCAATTTATTTGATTGTTGCAATTGATAATGGTCTACCTCTTTTGCTAGTTGAGCTTCTTTTTTCATTTATTCACTCAAAGATCAAGACATTAAAAGAAACCTTCCCGTCGACAGTTACTAGAAATTTGTAATTATATAGTAATCAAAAGATTCTGGTTGAAGTCTAAAAGTATGAATGTAAAAGCTCACTTCTACGACAACAAATGCTATAATCATCTCATATAATATAATTATGTATAATGAAGCTAAGAACATGAAACAAAAAATTAAGTCTTTGGAGCACCTTAGTACCATGAGGACCAACTGGATTATTGATTTGTGAAAGGAGGCAGAGTAGAGCACCCAACCCCCGTACTCAGTTACAGCTACTCTCCTATGAATCCAGATCTCAACTCAGGATTTCTGTTCATAAAAAGAATAAATCAAAATGAAATCAACTGATAAGAATACGTGCAATAAAGAAATTGAGATTTATACCTGTAGCGCCGGCAAGGCCACGTCGCTGGATTAGACTAAATGAATGGGGGCCGAATCATGGTCGGAGAGCTTCTCAGCCGATAACCAAGCTTTGTGTCAACCTAAAATGCAAACTCTTGCTCCCAAAATCTCCAAATCACCCTGTTTCTGGCTTTATCAGAACATAATATGACCCCCAGACCCAGAAAGAGCATGCATATGATTTGATAGCCTGAGTTGGCATTAAAGTCTGAGATGCTCGATTCGATCTGGTTTGGGTTGCATATGTGTAGTTGGTGGCATGGGTTCAGGAGACGGAAACAAGAGAAGGCGAAACAAAATCGGAAGAGGTGACGGAGTGGTCTGCCTCGTCTCCAAGCCAGTGGTGAGGTGCTGACCACTGACCAGATCTGGGTCGTTTGACCAATGCCTGAGTTTTCAAAGACTGTTCTTTTTCTTCTTTTTTTTTTTTTTTCAACAGGTTTCTCAAAAGATGTTAGAAGCCATGGCTTTTAGATAGAGGAAGAGGAAGCTTCAGAGAGAAAGAACGTTATTGGTGACACTGGAATAGTCGTTATTGGACGCTGGAATAGTTGTACCTTTTGCTTTTATTAATTAAATTAAAATCAAAATCTTATAATAAAGACACCATTAGAGGGTTATGCCACCTTTACATTAAACGTGGGGGTCTGATGCCCACATTTGTGGTAGTGAATGTTGTGGATGACATGAGTGAAAGATCTCACTAGTCATTTTGAATAGGGAAATTCGTCCATATGGTATGTTAACTTTCAGTTTTTATAAGTTTTGGTATACCAATTTTTTTAAACATCAGAATGGTATGTCATGTTTCGCCCCCGACTGAAGATTGGTACTTTTGACCGTTAGCTCCGTTACGACGCGATTCAAAAATCAAAAATGGGGGGTACTGTGGTAAATTTACATGTGACTGATTAAACCTATTTTCTGTTAAACTCTCTCAGCCTCTCCTCTGTCCGCTCTCTCTCTCGTCTCTTTCGTCGTCCGCTCTCTCTCTCTCGTCTCTTTCGCTGTTCACCTGGTACTCTCGTCTCTCTCATCTCTCTCTCACCATCTTGCAGTCGATCCGCTTTCTCTCTCGTCTCTTTCGCTGTCCGCTCTCTCTCTCTCTCGTCTCTTTCGTTGTCGCTCTCTCTCATCTCTCTCACCATCTTACAGTCGATCAGCCTCTCTCCATCGATCACACAAGCAAAGATTTTGCGATGTCTAAAGTTTGGAGATACTTTCGTCTCTCTGGAGAGCCGCCAACATACTCAGGTAAAATTAATGGTCCCCCTCTCAAAATTTAATTCATTTACTCAATTGAATCGCAATACTTAGTGTTGCTTATAGCCATCGTCTATGTTTTCCTATTTCATGGGCGTGTGTAGGGTTTGGGTGTTTATTGTGTTTGTTTTTGAAAAGTTTTTGTCTTGATGTGCTATTATTCTTTAGGGTTGTCTCTGTGATGTTAGGAATGAAGTGGGTGGGGGTTTGAACATGAATAAAGAGGATACGTTGTGAGGGAAAATCCACCTGAGGGAGTGTTCAAGATAAAAGGCAGTGACCACTGCCAATTCTTCTCAAAACCAATGTCACTATACAAAATTTTGGTTTAGGATTTCCCTAGATTAGGGCCCTGCTGCCTTCTCAAAATCAGGAATGAGATTCTTTTATTTTACATTCCCTTTACAGAACATAAGTTTAGCTAATTACTTAGTTCCTTTTTTGTGTGTGCAATTTCTTGTTAGTAAAGATCAAAAGATCGAAATGCCAACTTACATTTTAGAGAAGCATTTTGTAGAAGTCATTCCTTAATATGGCCCGAGAAGCTTCAATATAGAACAATGTTTTTGCTATGTTAATGTTAGTTGTAAGTCTGTAATCGTTGTTGCTATGGAAAATCAAAAGGGGGTGGGTGAGAGTTTCTTAATTTCCCTAGATTAGGGGTTTCAACATGAATAAAGAGGGTACGTTGTGTTTGGGGCTTGGTTGGTGACTGTCATAACTTCATCATATGCATGCTTTGGATGAATTGGTTGTGTTTTGCGTGTGTGCTTAATGTGTAACAAATAAAGGGAAAAAAAGTGACAATTTTTTTTTTCCATTTTTCACTTACAGATCCAACTGTTTTTACTGTGAGGGTTCACCATGGAGGAAGATTTCACTCTGATAGGGGATTAAATAGGCATTATAGAGGAGGAGAGGTATGCTTTGTTGATGGAGTTGACCGGGATAATTAAGGTTTCTATGACTCAAATCCACTACTGGGCAAATGATTTGGGGTACCAATCACCTCCAATTCAATTTTGGTGAAGAAGGATCAGGATATTTGCCCGTAGGAGATGACACAGAGGCAATAGAGATGTGTGGTCATGTCTCCCCTAGGACTAAGCTCTTAGACATGTACATAGTGTGTACTAGTGAAAGGAAGGTGTTCTGTGAAGAAGAACTTAATGTATATAATGAAGACTTAGATCATACTAGTTTGCTTGGTTGGTGGATTGATGATGTGGAAGAAGGAGAGCCTAATCATGAGATATTGAAGAAGAGGGCTGTTGCCAAAGGCAAGCAGAAAGTTCAAGACGCACCAAATAAGAAAAAATGCAAGTCATTTAAAAACGTGAATAGGAGATACTCCACTAGGTCTGCAAGGGAGAGCTCAAGGAGGCAACTAGGTCTGCAAGGGAGATACTCCATTGTGTGAGACACCTTCACAACAACTTCAAGAATGATGGGCATCTAGGTATGAACCACAACATTTCTTACAAATCTTCAATTTGTTTTACTTCATTTTTCCAAAAGCTTATGAGAATGTGTTTACTAAATATTGATAGGGTTGGAACTCAAGAATAAGTTATGGGCTATTGCAAGGAGTTGTTCAATGAACCAGTTCAAGAAAGCGATGGAAGATATGAAGAAGAGCTCTGAATCAGGATGGAATTGGTGCTTGAAAAGGCCTGCAATACACTGGTCAAAGTCTCACTTTGATCTCAAATGCGATGTTCTCTTGAACAATCACAGTGAGAGTTGGAACAAAAGCATATTTCCAGCAAGGAAGAAGTCCATCCTTGGCTGTTTGGAAGATGTCAGAATTGCTACAATGGTAAGGTTAGCAAATAGAAGGCAATCAGGCCCTAATTGGAGGTGCAAGGTTGGGCCTAGAATTGAGAAACAATTGAGGAAAAATGAAACCTTTAGCCATGAATATAGGGTTGTCTCCTCAAGTGATAAGATTTTTGAGATTCAAGGCAGAGGTGTAGCTTGTGCAAGTGGTGTGGTAGCTGCACACGTAGTGAATTTGGAGAACATGAGCTGCACATGTAAGAGCTGGGGAATATCTGGGCTTCCTTGTGGGCATGCAATAGCTGCCATACACTCAAAAGGGTTGAGACATGATGATTTTGTGCATGAGTACTACACCAAGCAGACTTATATGAAGGCATATGAACCAATTATGTATCCAATTGCCGAAGTGAAGGAGTGGGACAAAATACATCGACCAATAGCACCTCCTATTTATAGGAAGCAGCCTGGGAGACCGAAGAATTGTGATAGAATTCCAGAGCCAAGTAAGTCATTTCTCAATCTGATTTTTTTAATTCATGTTGTTTATGTTCATAAATATATGAGGCATATATTTCTCTATGATTGGTTAAAAAGGTGAAGCAGCCCCACCACCTGGTGCAGATAAGTTGTCTAAGGCATATTACACACAAATTAGTTGTGGGAAATGTGGGAAGGAAGGCCACAATAGTAGGACCTGCTTAAGAAGGCAACATGTATGGTTTTTAGGCCTTATTTTTCTTTATCTTGTGTTAAATTTGTTGTTCTGAATGGTAATGATATTATAAATTCTTATAAATATAGTGTACAGAGATAGTTATGAGTGATTGAATCAATAGCTTATAACTTGTGTTAAATTTGGTGTTGTGAATGGTGCTTAGATTATTGTATGGGATTTGGTTTTTAGGCGGCGCAGGATGCACAACAAGAGGCTGCTCAAAATGAGGAGAATGCCCAACAAGATGCTACTCACAATGTGGACAATGTGCAGATGCAGCAACAAGTTTCACAAAATGTGGAAGAATCAGAACCTCCTCATGTGCCTACACAACATTCCCAAAGCACAACAGCTCCACAAAGCTCCTTCATTCCCCAATTCAAACAGAGGAGGAAGAAATCGATCGCTCATAGAAAACCCAAACCTTCAAGAATCTGAGTAGGTTGTTGTGGAAGAGGAAAACCTTAGATGTAGTTTTTGCTATTATGGCTATTACTGCTAGACAATGCTTTTTGTTGTTGATTTTAGACTCTTTTTGTGTATGACGATTATTATATGTTTAAGGGATGTTAATTTTAAGGACGATTAATTATTGTATTTTGAGGGATGTTGATTTTAGATTATGTACATTTTATTTTCCAAGTTATGTTTACATTAAGAGATCTCTTGAGTTAAAAGTCTTGTTATGTCTCTACCGAAAATAACATGTACAACAGTGAGTTTAAATTTGGTCAACAACACTTCAATCTAAAATTGATGGTAAAAATTCTACTGCATTTCAAAATTGGTGGGAAAATATTAGGAAATTGGCGGGATGATTGGAGAGACCAAAATACCCATGAAAAATTGGCAGCTACCAACTGCTATAACGGAGCTGACGGTCAAAAGTACCAATCTTCAGTCGGGGGCGAAACATGACATACCATTCTGATGTTTAAGAAAGTTGGTATACCAAAATTTATAAAGACCGAAAGTTGACATACCATATAGACGAATTTCCCTTTTGAATATTGTAGTTGGAGAACAGAGCTGCTCATGCAACAACAAGAAAAGCTCTCTCGCTCCCTTTTCCTACATTCTGGTGGCTATTGGTCCCAGAACGGCTAGTTCATAGTCTCTGAGCAGTTTAGTTAGTAAAGTTTTTCTAATGGAGTGTGGTACTCTTCCTAATTTCATGTTAGGTTTAAAGGGGTCACTATAAACTCTTTTGATGTATTCTCCTATTCATTGAAATAAACTGATTTGATAAAAAAAAGGAACTAAAATCGACATTATCTAGTTGCAACCTACACGTACGTAATCTACATGTATATTATTTTTATATACAAATTTTAATTAAAAAATAATTGTTTTAAATTTTAATTGAAATCTCTAAATTCTAAATTTCTAATTTGCATGTCATCTGATCGTTGATTTGAAAGTTCTTACTTGATCATCCTTAACGTCCTCGTTAGAATCTCTATAGATCGACTAGCTTAATTATTGCTTGAAGAGTCACGCGTTTTCTTACTATTGGGCCTTTCGGATATGGGCACATATTTGAATTTATATCATACCATTTACATGAAACCAAAGAATGGGATACATATGTATTACCATCTTATACAGATCCGTAAATTGGGCCTGGTAGCATAACAATATGTTTCAGATTAATGTTATTATGCACGTACTGCTAATTTATTGAAGGGCGCATGAGTCAAGATATTGGTGAAAATTAATAGTATTAGCATGTAAATTAAGCCTTGATTGTTTCATTCCACCGATCTAAACAATGGTGTGATCTTTGGTAAAGATAAGGACACAATCTTGTGATTGTAAATTAACTATGAAAATTACAAATGTGATACAGTCATGAAGAAATTGGTATACACATGATGTAGACTAGGTTTCATAATTAAAGTTTTGATCTGGATCTCCCTCTCTTATTTCATACTTGTAACAACCAAATCATTTGCGTTTATTATCTCTGGAGTAGTAGTTCTTTCAAATCCAATGATCCAAAGTTGCTTATATGCGCGCAAATCATCAGTTTACAGACCAAGTGACCAACAAAAGTAAAATTTTAAATGAGGTGGGTTTAATTAGATTCTCAAAGATGGTCTTCAACGTGTGTCATTTGATATAATTTCACATCTTCTTGTGCCACAAAATGTGTCCTTTTGTTAGCTTTTATGTCCTGTACGCTTTCTTTTCTTTCGATATCCGTTTGTTTTTCGTTATTGTACCAATTGATGAACATCTAAGTTTCCCCTGTATGTTTTAGTCTAACTTTTGTTGTTTGTAGAATTGTACCGTGACCATGTTGTACACCTTGTCTATATAACATATTACTAGTACCGGAAATAAGGATGATCGAGAAGGATATTTGTGATATAGCTTGGACGCTTTCCTTGAAGCCAAAATTATCTTCTTGTTCCCAATATTACAATAAACCTTTCTCCAGCCAAAACCAGTTCAATCGAATCTCTCAAAAATGTGACTCGCGTTGGTTTTTTCTTATTGTTAACATAGAAGCATGCATAGGCATGATTGCAAATTTATTCTTATTACAAATTGTCATGTATTTTCTTGTTGTCATTCTCATGGTTTCCAATTTTATGTTTTGTTCGTATGTTCAAACCAGAATAAACCTTGAAACTGTTACCCTTTTGGATCATGTATAATTTAACTTGTAGCCCAAGTTAGCATCTCTCTTTTTTTGGCTAATGGAAGTTATGGAACAAGGAATTTGGAGTAAACAACAAAACCAAAAGCATTTTGATTGATTATTTCTATGACAATTAGAGTGTACCATTGCGTTGTACGTTTTCCTTATCTCGAAAGGGTGCCAATTCAGCAATGCTAATGTCCAATTCAATCCGATCGTACAGAGCAGTCCCCTTTAGTACAACTATGGGAGTTCATCCCTAGGATTAGTGCCATACAATCAACGTAAGCAAATACGCATTACTTGTTTATATACAAGTACTATTGTGATTAGAACAACGCAATTTTATTGTGAAATTATCCAGGAGTTTTGGGTAACATATGTGTGGACTACATTGCTATGTCTAGTTCTAATTTTGCTTCTATAATTCATGAATAAAGATTGACATCCAACATACAAGATTCAAGCTTCAAGCTTCATCTTTAGTGGAAAGTGGTCGAGTGATCATTAAGTGACATGCAACACTATGTGTATGTGTAGAAACACGTCGTGTAACAATATATTTAAAACGTAAAGTAAAGTAATATAATCACTTTGTCTTTCTGAGCCTAGAGATTGATGGTATTCAAGAAACCTTACAACCAGTGGCGTAGGCAGTATAGGGCGAGAGGGTTCAGGTTACCTCTCTCAACTTTGAGAATTGCTCATGTGGTTAAGATTGGGGCTTCAATCAATATAAAACTAACACTATTGATTGAGATTTGTATAAAATTGACCGTTGTAAAAAAATTAGTCTATTGTATTCTAGTAATCACGAGTTCAAGATTGGTGATGAACCAACAAATGTAATATGAAGTTTGTATATATTATTTATCTTTCTCTAACCAAATAATCTGTTTGCTACATAGATTCAAGCAAGAAAAAAGAAAAAAGAAAAAAGAAAAAAGAAGAAACTTTTTCAATAGATGGAGTACAATAACACATTGGACTACTATTAGTTTTCTTGTCTTCTTATTTCTTACAGGGCATCTATTTTATTTTTCCGGATAAAATTAAAGCTATTATTGTTAACATTTTAACAATTTTTTTAAGCATTAATTTTGATAATTCTTTAATTGTAAATTATGGCTATATAAATATGAGCAAATGTCTATTTAGTACTAATTTTAAGAAGTTTTAGCCCGGTCCAATGAAAATAAGATTTCATTGCCCATTCCAACTGTTACTTAGTAAAATACATCTATACCCTTATACTCATTCTCTCTCTTCTCCTCTCCTTTTCTATCAGATCTGTTTCTCTCTCTCTCTCTCTCTCTCTCTCTCTCTCTCTCTCTCTCTCTCTCTCTCTCCCTCTTTATGTCTAGTCCGGCCACCAGGTCTTCACCTTCAACTTCGACTCTCCGACGAGGTCGGTTGAGTTCTCCGTCGGCGATAGGCTCGCCGTCATCACTACCGATCCGTTCATGGAGCAGACTTCTGCTATTCACGTCAAACGCATTGCCGCCGATCCTGCAGATCGTAATCATCTAATCTTATTCAAACTTTGATTTGTGTTTGATTTTGAGTATGAATTAATCGTTTGCTGCTCTCGATTTGTGCAGAGACTGCGGAGTCGATTCTGACACTGAAGATTACTCCTCAGGGGAGGATGAAGATCAACAGAGCTGTGTGGGCGCCATTGAACAGAACTATAATAAGCGCCGGAGAAGATGCTGTCATTCGTATCTGGGATTCTGAGGTGATTATTAGCTTTGTTATCGAATCATCGAATGCTTGGATTGAGACTGTGGCTTATTTTCGGTTAAGTTTTACTTACAGTTGTTTCGAATTCGCAGACTGGAAAGCTACTTCAAGAGAACCAGAAGGAGGATGGTCACACAAAAACAAATACTTCGCTAGTAAAGTCTCCTGATGGTTCACACTTCCTAACCGGTTCCCTTGATAAATCTGCCAAGGTGACATTCCGCATAGTCTATTTAACTGTAGTAGATTATCTGTTGTATCTATTTATCTGCAGATTATTTGTAGTTTGTGGAAGTGTTGGTTTCTAAATGTTTACTGGGGGTAGTAAACTTTATTTTTTCACATTTAAGTTGATTTTTCATTGTTTAAATGCGTATAATGGCATTGGAGCTACTGTTTTGCAAGGTTACTACCCCCAGTAAAAGTTTACTAGGGGTAGTAATCTTCATTTTTTCGCATCTAAGTTGATTTTTCTCCTTTTCAATGTGAATTGTGGCATTAGAGCTACTGTTTTACATGTTTACTACCCCCAGTAAAAGTTTACTAGGGGTAGTAATCTTCATTTTTTCGCATCTAAGTTGATTTTTCTCCTTTTCAATGTGAATTGTGGCATTGGAGCTACTGTTTTGCAAGTTTACTACCCCCAGTAAAAGTTTACTAGGGGTAGTAATCTTCATTTTTTCGCATCTAAGTTGATTTTTCTCCTTTTCAATGTGAATTGTGGCATTAGAGCTACTGTTTTACATGTTTACTACCCCCAGTAAAAGTTTACTAGGGGTAGTAATCTTCATTTTTTCGCATCTAAGTTGATTTTTCTCCTTTTCAATGTGAATTATGGCATTGGAGCTACTGTTTTGCAAGTTTACTACCCCCAGTAAAAGTTTACTAGGGGTAGTAATCTTCATTTTTCGCATCTAAGTTGATTTTTCTCTTTTTCAATGTGAATTGTGGCATTTGAGCTACTGTTTTGCATGTTTACTACCCCCAGTAAAAGTTTACTAGGGGTAGTAATCTTCATTTTTTCGCATCTAAGTTGATTTTTCTCCTTTTCAATGTGAATTGTGGCATTTGAGCTACTGTTTTGCATGTTTACTACCCCCAGTAAAAGTTTACTAGGGGTAGTAATCTTCATTTTTTCGCATCTAAGTTGATTTTTCTCCTTTTCAATGTGAATTGTAGCATTTGAGCTACTGTTTTGCATGTTTACTACCCCCAGTAAAAGTTTACTAGGGGTAGTAATCTTCATTTTTTCGCATCTAAGTTGATTTTTCTCCTTTTCAATGTGAATTGTGGCATTTGAGCTACTGTTTTGCATGTTTACTACCCCCAGTAAAAGTTTACTAGGGGTAGTAATCTTCATTTTTTTGCATCTAAGTTGATTTTTCTCCTTTTCAATGTGAATTGTGGCATTGGAGCTACTGTTTTGCAAGTTTACTACCCCCAATAAAAGTTTACTAGGGGTAGTAATCTTCATTTTTTCGCATCTAAGTTGATTTTTCTCCTTTTCAATGTGAATTATGGCATTGGAGCTGCTGTTTTGCAAGTTTACTACCCCCAGTAAAAGTTTACTAGGGGTAGTAATCTTCATTTTTTCGCATCTAAGTTGATTTTTCTCCTTTTCAATGTGAATTATGGCATTGGAGCTACTGTTTTGCAAGTTTACTACCCCCAGTAAAAGTTTACTAGGGGTAGTAATCTTCATTTTTTCGCATCTAAGTTGATTTTTCTCTTTTTCAATGTGAATTATGGCATTAGAGCTACTGTTTTGCAAGTTTACTACCCCCAGTAAAGGTTTACTAGGGGTAGTAATCTTCATTTTTTTGCCGGTATGCTTCCGGGAAAGTCTTCCCTTCTTCTTTTTCATTTTTTCTCTTTAAATAAAGGTTAAGGGTAAAAAAGTCTTTTAAAATATTATTTTATTATATTTTAATAAAGATTTGTGTATTTGGGCTTAAAATAAGTACCTTGTATTCAAATGGGCTAAGAAAAAAGATTATTATTGAAATGGGGTTTGACTTTTTCTATTTTGTGCATTAGGGCTTTTTCCCAAAGAAGTAAAAAAAACCCGTATGGTAGTTGTGTACTTGTATGTAGTAATTTTCTGCAATTTGAATCGAGTATTGGATAGAGACTGCGCGCCGTGAAGTCGACATTTGTGTTATTATCAAAGATAACTCCAACCTTCCAAGGAAGAAGTACCAAGAGGACGTAACCCGTTAAACCCAAGAGAATGTCAACCCGTACGGCTCTGCCAATTTGTCACCTTCTCCAATCCAATCATCACTCATCATCAGACGTCGATTTCTCGTATCTTTGGAAACAGCAGCTGAGTTGTTTGAGCAGCTATTTTGATGCTGGTGACGTTGTTTCAGATGCTGAATCTTTATCTTGTTGTTTCAAAGGCCTCCTCGTCTGGTCTGTCACTGGCATATTGTTTTTTCATCTCCCATGTCTTATATGGTGGAGGCCTGGCTTGCATGGCTCTTATATATTCCATTTCGATCTCTTTGTTTCTCCAAGCACTCTCTACTCTCTCCCTCGTTTTCGGCTTCTGGCTTCTAAGGGTCTTGGTGTTTGGTGGCTATCTCAAGTGGGCTGGCGGATTCGGTATATTTTCGCATTTTAATCATTTTTCTGATGACTGTGTTTGTGACTTTGTGTTGCCCCCAACTGTTTGAATCAAGTTCTTTGAGAGTTTATGCTTAACATGTTTTGTTTACATTTTAGTCTTCCATGTTTATTATTACGCTTTGAAAAGTGAGATAGGATTTATGAGATTTGTTATCACTTATCAGTGAGGTGCATTAGAGATTTGATCTCCATGGTTATACCACTTATATGTATATTAATTAGTTCTCTCACATAGTGATGAAACTAGAGGATTATTTCTGATAGATTGATGCTGCATTTTCTAAATAACAAAAAGCCTGATTTCTCATATTTCGAGATTGATATAAGAAGCAATGGTCTCAAGAAGATTGAGGAATCATATATGACCAACCCTTTTTAGATGTGTGTGAATTTGCTCTTTTGAAATATTTTTTGCAACACAACATCCTTTAATGATTATTTTCTGATTCTGCAGGTTCACTATCCTTGTGTTTCTTGTTGAGGCTAAGACTGTATGGCCGACATGGACACGTCAATTGCCCTTCAGCCTATTACGCAGGAAGCTGTTGATCTGGTGCATGTTCTTGACCTCTTTTCATTGTGTTAAACCATAGTGCCCTGAATCTTATGTTAATCTTAAAATAACAATTAATCGAGTGAGCAAGATAGTACCTGTGTGCTTCTCGTATATGAGGTCATTTCAAATACCTCTTGGAACAAAAGCATTTGTGTGGTTTAGAGATGTTTTAGTACATATAGTCCAAATTGTCCAATATATAACTTGCTGTAGTTGTTGATAAAAGGAGCAATGTTTACTTTGTTGCATGCCAGGGAGTGATAACTACTTTTCTCAGTTGCCTATATCCAGTTCTGAATCTAATATGTGGAATTGGGAGTCTGCTCTAATCCATTTTATTTCAAAGGCTGCTACCTTATCTAAACTTGAATATGCTGGCAGGAGAACATCCCTGTAGAGGAAGTTTTTGAACACTTGAAATGTACAGAAGAGGGTCTAAGTTCTGTTGAGGTGCAAAAGCGTCTGGAGGTTTTTGGTTACAACAAACTTCAGGAGAAAAAGGTTTCAATGAACTGGTTTCAGCTTGTGATCTGTTATTTCAATGGGATTCCACCTTTTTTTTAATAACTGTTTTTGGCTATGCAGGAAAGTAAAATACTCAAATTTTTGGGGTTTATGTGGAACCCTTTGTCGTGGGTTATGGAAGCAGCTGCACTGATGTCAATAACTCTCGCATATGGAGGCGTAAGTGACTAGAAGTACACCTTTTAAATTGTTCAGAGAAAACTAGGTTCTGGACTGACTTCTCAGAATAATTTTCTTTCAGGGAAAGAAAAGAGATGTTGAGGATTTCTGTGGAATCCTTGCACTACTTATTATCAATTCAACAATAAGCTTTTTTGAGGAAAACAATGCTGGGAATGCAGCCGCAGCTCTTATGGCACGGCTTGCTCCAAAAGCCAAGGTTACCTCACATTTTGATGAATTATCTTTCCTTTTCTTTACCAACCACCTGATTACATTTTCTTTCTTCGGCACTTGGAGATTGTTTTGTGGTGTTCCATGTGAAATTGACATTTCGTCGATTCTCTAACAGGTTTTACGTGATGGGAAATGGAATGAGGAAGATGCATCTGTGCTGGTTCCTGGAGACATTATCAGTATCAAATTAAGAGATATAATTCCTGCTGATGCTCGCCTGCTTCAAGGAGATCCTTTGAAAATCGACCAGGTAGCTAATTGATATTGCATTGGGTCACAAATCATGTCTTATACAGCAGATTGTTTATATGCAGGTGTATCAAAATGTTAATATGATAAGATGCACCACTTTATCATAGTGTTATGTTACTTCAGGCTCAGTTCCAGGATTCCTTTTTTTTTTTTTTTTTTTAAAGAAAAATATTAATTGTGTTTTCTTTTCAGTCTGCTCTTACAGGTGAGTCTCTCCCAGTAACTAAGCATGCAGGTGCTGGAGTTTACTCTGGCTCAACATGTAAACAAGGTGAAATTGAAGCAGTTGTCATTGCAACTGGAGTACATACCTTCTTTGGAAAAGCTGCTCATCTTGTGGAAAACACAACACATGTCGGGCACTTTCAGAAGGTTCGTTTGAGAAACCTTCTTTCCTTCATCGAGCCAAATCATGTTCATGTTGGTAGACTGTGAAGCCAATGAGCATGTTTCATATGATAAGCTTCTGCATATAGGGATCAGAAGTAGAACTAATTTTAGTTTGTTGTATCTTGAGTGTGAGAATTTGCTCATGGTTTTTGAATAACCATATGGACTACTTGTTTCAGGTCTTAACAGCCATTGGAAACTTTTGCATCTGCTCAATTGCTATAGGAATTGTGATTGAACTAATTGTCCTAGTTCGTCAAGGAAGAAATTATCGTACTAAAATAGATAACCTTCTTGTCCTACTTATTGGTGGCATCCCAATTGCTATGCCAACTGTTCTCTCTGTCACCATGGCCATTGGTTCTCATCGTTTGTCTCAGCAGGTATAAGAAGCTTCATTTAACTTCAAAAGATGAAATTTCAGCTCTGATCTAGCTCTCTTTAAGTCTTTAGTACGGAATTTAAAGTGGGATCTTATTTGAGTTTTCTTTCAGGGTGCAATCACTAAGAGAATGACAGCCATTGAAGAAATGGCTGGGATGGATGTGCTCTGCAGTGATAAAACAGGAACTTTAACTCTCAACAAGTTAACAGTGGACAAGAATTTGATAGAGGTGATACTTTTTTTATCCTGTTATATGAACTTCAACTCTCAATACATTACCTGTTCACTGGAGCTGCCTTCTTGTAGCCATATGCTTCCAGATTAATTGTCCAGCTGCTTAGGTTGTTTGCACACAAAAAAAGATGAAATCTTATTGCATTTTCTTCAGATATAAATTTTGGAAAGCATATTGGGTCTTTTTTAATGTTTGACTCCACTTCATTTGCAGGTTTTTGCTAAAGGTGTTGAAAAAGACACGGTTGTATTGATGGCTGCAAGAGCTTCAAGGTTGGAAAATCAAGATGCCATTGATGCAGCAATTGTTTCCATGCTTGCTGATTCTAAGGAGGTAGTAGACCATATAAACTGAAACTGTTAATGCACTTCTTACGGGCTTGTAAAATTGACTTTTTTGGAGAAGCCGCACAAAAAAATGTCAATGTAGTGATTTTTTCTTCATTAAAGGCTTCATTGAGCTGATTTTTTTCTTGTTTCTCAATTGCAAGGCACGAGCTGGAATTACAGAAGTTCACTTCCTTCCTTTCAATCCAACTGATAAGAGGACAGCACTTACATACCTTGACAAAGATGGTAAAATGCACAGAGTGTGCAAAGGTGCACCAGAGCAGGTACTTAACATATCAATTCCAAATATTGATTTCGTAGTCACAAAAAAATCATCTAACCTTCCAAACCCTTCTATGTGTAACTTGGTAGATACTCAATTTGGCGGGGAACAAATCAGATATTGAAAAGAGAGTACACACAGTAATTGACAAATTTGCAGAACGTGGTCTTCGATCTCTTGCTGTTGCACGACAGGTAACCAAGATTTAATCATGTACATGATAATAGATTTCCCTTCCTCTGATGCTAATGAATGATGATTTCTGTAATTTACAGGAAGTACCTGCTGGAACAAAAGACAGTCCTGGTGGACCTTGGGAGTTTATTGGTCTTCTCCCTTTGTTTGATCCACCACGTCACGACAGTGCTGAAACTATTAGAAGAGCTCTAGATCTTGGTGTGAGTGTAAAGATGATTACAGGTATTTAAAAATGACCTTTGTTCTTCTTTCAATTCAATGAGGACAACTCAGTGTAATACAACTAATTCACTTGTTTAGACTGTTGATGCAACTTCTTATATTCTTACTGATTCTACTCCAGCCATTTAACTAGTTTTAATTTTCCGAACTTTCTTTTGACTGCTCTATTTGTTTTACTTCCGCCAGGCGATCAACTGGCAATTGCTAAAGAGACAGGTAGACGACTTGGGATGGGCTCAAACATGTATCCATCATCTTCATTGCTTGGCGAGCATAAGAATGGCTTAGATGCAAGTCTACAAATTGATGAACTCATTGAGAATGCTGATGGTTTTGCTGGTGTCTTTCCAGGTAATTTTGCTTACAAACTTGTGTTACATACTTTGCATTGCTTCTATTTGATTGGATGCTTCATTTCAGAGCATAAATATGAGATTGTTCAGCGATTACAAGTTAAGAAGCACATAGTTGGAATGACCGGTGATGGAGTTAATGATGCACCTGCCTTGAAGAAAGCAGACATAGGTATTGCTGTGGCAGACGCCACAGATGCTGCTCGTAGTGCGTCTGATATAGTACTGACAGAACCTGGATTGAGTGTTATTATTAGTGCTGTTCTGACAAGCCGTGCAATTTTTCAAAGAATGAAGAACTACACAGTGAGGGGATTCTCTCTTCTCGTTGTTTTAGAAATTGGACCAGCCTGGTCATAACTCTTGAGATCTGTTTACCCTAATTGCTTTCGTTCTGGTTTAATTTTTCAGATATATGCAGTGTCTATAACCATACGTATCGTGGTAAGTATCTTGTAACACACCCCTTTTCTTTAAAATAGATTATGTACTAATGTAGCATACAAACAAACATAATTCTAAGTTCTCATTTTAACTGCGTTTGTATGACAGCTCGGTTTCTTGTTGCTAACTGCATTCTGGAAATTTGATTTCCCTCCTTTTATGGTTCTCATCATAGCCATTCTTAATGATGGTGAGCATTATTAACCTTTTAAGTTCTTTTACCATTGTCTGTAATCCTATGGATATAAGTCTCATTTTTCTATTACTCTTTTCATTTATTCCACTCCTTACTTCTGAAAGTAAATCTGAACTTTGAACTATTTAATTTCCAGGTACCATTATGACAATATCCAAAGACAAGGTTAAGCCATCTCCAGTTCCTGACAGTTGGAAGCTCAGTGAAATATTTGCAACTGGGATTGTCTTGGGGAGTTACCTTGCCGTGACAACAGCTATATTTTTCTATCTCATTTACGAAACCCACTTCTTCCCGGTAATTATGCCTTCCTGTGTTTTCATTGACAAATGCTTATTTTGATAGGCCTAGATATAATTGTGAGCCCTTGTATTCTACTTATGGCAATGGAGAAGTTATTAAGATATCTCTCTGTCTCTTAGAGAAAATTCCATCTCGACCTGGACTTCAAGCACCTCGTTGATCTTAATGATTCGAGTTATACAAAGACACTGAATGGCCAGCTAGCATCTGTTGTGTACCTTCAAGTTAGTACCATCAGTCAGGCTTTAATTTTTGTAACTCGCTCAAGAGGTTGGTCATTCATGGAAAGACCTGGTCTTCTTCTTGTTGGTGCTTTCATAATTGCTCAAATGGTAATGATCTCATTCCCTTTTTGAAGAACTTTCAATAGATAATTATTAGATGATAATATGTGGGATGAAATCATGCTTCCACATTCTTCTTCATATTCATGAAATGCTTCATGCTCACAGGTTGCAACACTAATAACTGCCAAGGCATCATGGGGTTGGGCTCAAATTCATAGTGTTGGCTGGGGTTGGACTGGAGCTGTTTGGGTGTACAACATTATAATCTATATGCTTCTTGACCCTATCAAGTTTTTCGTGCGATATGCACTCAGTGGGAGGGCCTGGAGTTTGGTACTGAACAAAAGGGTGAGTTAATTTAACCCTACCATATTGTGCATTTGATTGAATGGAAGTATGTTCTTGATTTGATAAGCTCCTACAATTAGTCTGTCTAAGAGTGTACTTCCACACACATCTATGTTTCTACAGACGGCTTTCACCACCCAAAAGGACTTTGGTAGGGAAGCTCGTGAGGCTGCATGGGCAACAGAACAGCGCACCCTTCATGGCCTCCCAACTATGGACACAAATATCTTCCATGAGAGGCACACATTCAGGGACGTTAGCATGATGGCAGAAGAAGCCCGACGACGCGCAGAGATTGCAAGGTTGGTCTGTTTTTCAAGTTTGGACATTGCTAATAGTTCAAGTTTTCTTCAAGCTAGCAACAACATATATATGCATAAAAACCTTGCTCATGTGTTCTGCTGTTTTTGTTGCAATGCAGACTAAGGGAGCTTCACACTCTCAAAGGAAAGGTGGAGTCCTATGCGAAGTTAAGGGGTTTGGACATTGAAGTCAACCCACATTACACAGTCTAAACTCATTTTCCACTTCAACTGCAGCTTCCCTCATTTTGTTCCACTTTGATATACCCTTTTTCCCCCATCTTTCTTTGTTGTTAATTTTTCCATGTATGAGTTTGACGGCACATGAAGCTTGATCATTCCAAATAATTAAACTAATAAAAGCTTGTCCTATCATGATCATCCATTTTTCACAACTCCATAAATCACTTGTTGCATATAGAAATATGCATCATTTGACGAGAAGACTTGACTAGTGTAATACGCATTTGGTTTGGAATAGTCGTGGAGCAAATATTTCTTCACACATAGATTACATACTACCATTGTACTAAATTGTTTTGAAGCTCTTCTCCTAATGGAGATTATTGTTCCAATGTCATATCTCATTGTTTATTATGTGTTGATAGTGTTGATGACTAAGATGACATTGTTTTTATAAAAAAAACAGCAAAACTATAAGTGAAGGAATCTCATTATCTACTGGATTAGAAACTGTTTCAACAATATATGAACTATTGACGTAGTATTCTTTCTAATGGTTTGGACCCGTTCCTAGCACATATGCATCACAATGCCAGCAAACATAATGGCCACAAAAGAGTCCCTATCCATCTCAACAATCATTCCACCACAACCACTAAAAATTATAGCAAACATAATAGTTGTTTTTTTATTTAAATCTTGAGGGATATTGTGTTCCTTGTAAAGCATCACTATGTTCAAATTATCAACATTACCTAAAATCTAACTTTGTCTAATTGGTGACAGAAAAATTCATTCCAACCTACAGTGTTAGCTAATAGATTGGCCTTTGATCCTCCTCCAATCCATCTAACTGAAATAAAAAATAAAAAACTCCCCAACATGTCCATGCAATTCACATGTTGTGTGATACAGTTCAACACTAGGTCTGAACTGGAAAATAATTCTGTCACAATTCAAGGAATGAAATAACCATCAGGCGCCAGAAATTCTATTTTATTTTATTTTTTTTTTTTATCAATCAAATAACTCACATGCAATAACTAAGTTTATTATGAGTCGAACTCACGACCGCCTATTTACATAAAGGAGACTGATGCCACTATACTAAATGATGATGGACGAAATTATGTTCTTTTAGTCGAATTCGTGTTATATTATTACAAAAAGATATCGGATATAAGTTTAGTTGGCAACTCATCTAACATCAAATATGAAACCACGAAACAAGAAGCACATACCAAGAGACTGTTACTAGGTTGTTCGAGGCTAGTGCAAAAAACCAACTCCTAATCAGAGAAAGGCGGAAAGCTTAGAACTTTTGTCTAAGCTTATAAACCCTCATATTGATTTAACATTGGAATAGTTTCACATTGCCGACCAAGATGAGTAAGAAATGGTTTCTTTCAGTTCATGGAGGACGTGTGAGACTGTGACCCTCATTTGCTACTGCATTCTTCAACCGTTGAGTCAGAACTGGACTGTATACGTCTCTTTCCCACATTACCAAATTTCCCACCTTTTTGGCAAGTTTACCAATCCTTCCCTCATCATCTCCTTTCACATAATAAAGCTTCGAATTCTCTCTTTTGTTTGAAATCAATTATATCTTTGCAAATATCAATTAGGCCGTTTTGTCTATATCAGAACTGCACCCCACGCATTTCACACCACAAATCAAACAAACATCCCCACATGAAAAATCTTGATTTCCAGATAACATGCATGCCTTAAACATGGATTTAATGGCTGTCCTCACTTGGGTTTGTACTTAACTTCCTCCTTCTGCATTTCCATCTCTCTTTTAACGCCTTCTCTGACTTTCTGCTCTCAAATTCCAACTCATTGTATAATTTGTAGTCACTTCCCTCGTTTTCTTCACACCCCACTTCCAAAACTGCTTCGTTAAACCTGGCCTTACATTCTTGGCTCTACATGTTTAGTTGTTTATGTAACTCACAAACAGCATGCTTAATCTGCAAGCTAGCTTCCAAGTTTTAGATCATTCTGAGCGGTGAATCCCATGGTGGTTTCTTGTTTCTGAGCATTATGTGTGATGAGAATGTGGATATTTAGGGAATGTTTTATTAAGTAGTGGATTTCATTCAATGGTACATCTGTGGTGTTGTTTAAAGTAATTGGGATTTTGGATAATGTCTGTAATGGAGATGAGCTTGTTTCAATCGAAGTCTATGTCTGCTTCTGAGATGGCTCAGGTGAGGAGGATGTACTCGAATTCGTTTTCGAGTTTCAGGTACTTACCGGCTGGTGTCAAAGTATCTCCACAGTTCTGTTCTTGCATAGGTAATTGATTTTACAATCTTATATTTGTTTTGTTATTTTATATTTTCTTTTTGCTATGTCCTGCTTTGTAGTGTATTGGTTGATCAAGTAAAATGGCAAGTCTTGATGAGTTTGCAGCTAATTTTGCTATGTTAAGAACCTAATAAGTACAGCATTTGAAATATGGATCAGTTTATATCATAGAGCAAAAACCTTAGTTGATTATTATCTGCATTTTGTGGGACAAATTAATACTAGTATGTAATTCTTGTTCCTCATTAAGTGTATTGAGGTGATAATCATGGATGTCATTTATCTATACTGTACTATGGAAGTTAGATCCTAGTGGGATTTGAGACTTCGAGGTAAATAGGTAATGGAGGTTATGGACTGATTTCTTCTGTGTTTTCGGTTTCTTTTCCAGGGAATCCTCTGAAGGCTACTTCTTTTTCTCATCCTTCTAGTTCAAACAATAGATATCTCTCAACAAACGCCATTGGTAGTGTCGGAGGGGATAAACTTGCAGCTGAAACTTCCTTATTTCAAATATTTGGAACAAATTGTGCAAGATCAAATTTGTTTCCTAGAGACATTAGAGTACTCGATGCCTTTGATGATGAGTATGGGGGAGTTATCGTTGATCCAGAACGATTACCAGAAAATTCAGATGCGTTTGCTTTCATCCTCAACTCCTCCCTTTCTCATTGGAAAGTGAATGTATATCTCTTCCTATACGAACTTTTAGTCACTTAGCTAAAGAGCTCTGATTCTCTGATCCTCCTTAGATATAGTTGAAACACATGTAGCCTCTACTCAGTTTTGTATATTCTGAAATCAACATCTATTCTTTGCCTATTTGCATATAAAGAGACATGACATAAAATCTTCAAGCTTCGAGCTTGTTGAAACATGTTTAGGAATTATTATATCCTTGTTCTGCATAGAGGATAGTAGCCTAAACCTAAACATGAACAGTTCCATTTGGTTTCAGGGAAAGAAGGGAATTTGGCTTAAGCTGCCAGTAGAAAGAGCTGAACTTGTTCCAGTTGCAATTAAGGTAACTTCTCTACAGACTACACATGACTTCAAGCAATGAAACTATGCTTTCTTGAGATGCTGATCACTTTAAATTCAAGTTTTGATCGGCTCCTTTCCCTACTGCACAACAGTTTCAGTTCAAGTATAAAGAAAAGAATGTCCTAGCATTAGAGTGATAAATGCCAGCTATCCTTTCTTTTATATATCTACATTATGTACTGAAAGTGTTGAAGTCTGTCTCTGAGATAAGTTCTTTGGTTTCAGGAAGGTTTCCACTACCACCATGCAGAACGAGGATATGTGATGTTGACATACTGGATTCCAGAAGGACCTTGCATGCTTCCGGCTAATGCTTCTGTTAGAGCTATTCACTCACTGCCTCAATCAAGCCTATTATCTTCCCCAAATCAAGTTCCTTGATTACTGATATATTCTAGATATGACAGTTACTGTTAGCATTGATATTAGGCTAATTATATGGATCTTGTAATTACTTACTTGTAGCAATTGCTAGGATAGCAACACTGCTATATATGTGAACTCTGTAAATCTTTTGAATCAATGGAAATCACTTTCTACATGGTATCAGCCCTTTTCGATCCTCACCTGTGACCCTCTTCTTATCCTTTCTTCCTCTCCTACTATTTGTCCCAGTCTCTGATTCTTGATTCCTTACGTTTCTTTTCTTGTTGTGTTTTCGTTTCAATCCTATCAAAATCCTTCTTCTCAGTCAAAAAAAAAAAAAAAAGACTTCTTCTTCATCACGTATGGCTACCAACAATTTTGGTGCATGTCACTCATCCTTTCCAAACTGGCCACATGTCGCCTCCTCTTACCTGATGCAGCAGCGACACAATGCATCTAGTTTCTCTCAACGCCCACATCAATTTTCAAGTCAAGTCCCTGTCCCATTTGCTGGTGTCCATTCTGCTGTTGACCCGAACTGGTATCCGGATACAGGCGCAACCCACCACATGACGGCTTTACCAGTCAATAATCCACAACCATATGTTGGTCCTCACAATGTGTATATGGGAAATGGGGACTCAATGTCCATTTCCCATACCGGCAATCTTCCTATGTCATTGGGTTCTTCAACTTTTTCTCTCCAAAATGTCTTTCGTATTCCGTCAATTCAGAAAAATCTACTATCAGTTGCTCGTTTTACTAAGGATAATCTTGTCTTCTTCTTGTTTGCTCCTGATTATTATCAAATCTACTGCTTACGTACTGGTCGTCTCTTATTTCAGGGCCCATGTCAAGACGGTCTTTATCCGCTTCGTTTGTCTTCCCAGTCCACCGTTCCCCAAGCCTTGTCTACTATTCACTCGTCTCTTTGGCATAATCGCTTGGGTCATCCTTCCTCCTCTGTTCTTGCTCGTTTAGGTTCTGCTATTGGATCCAAACTCTCTTTTAATTCTTTTTGCAATAATTGTGCACTTGGCAAATCCCACCAACTACCTTTTCCATCTCGTCATAATTCTGCTTCTTCTCTTTTTGATATTATTCATAGTGATGAGTGGCAGTCCCCAACCTTATCTTTCACTGGCTTCAAATATTATGTGCTTTTTACAGATGAGCACTCTCGATATACATGGCTCTATCCAATGCGTCGGAAAAATGAAGTCCTCACACATTTTCAAACCTTGGTTGCTATGATCCGAAATATTTTTCATCGCTCAGTCAAATATCTCCAAAGTGACAACGGAACAGAATATGTAAACCGAGCATTCTCTCACTATTGTGCGTCCTTGGGCATCCAACAACGCTTCTCTTGTCCCCATACTCCACAACAAAATGGACTTGCCGAAAGAAAGCATCGCCATATCGCTACAATGGCTCGTATCTTACTTCTTACCTCTAGCGTTCCTCAACATCTTTGGGTTGAAGCCGTCATCACCTCCGTTTATCTCATCAATCTCCTTCCTACCCGAACTCTTGATTGGGAAACACCCCACACTCGCCTTTATGGCACTCCTCCTTCCTATTCTTCCCTTCGCGTCTTTGGATGTTCGTGTTTTCCTCATCTCGGTGACTATGTGTCCAACAAATTGTCTCCTCCTAGTCTTGAATGTGTCTTTATTGGTTATAGTCCTCATCACAAAGGTTATAAGTGTCTTGATCCCTCCACCAATCGTGTCTACATTTCGCGTCATGTATTATTTAATGAAAATCACTTTCCTTACAAAGATTTGCAGGTACCTTCCAATGGTGATTCTGGCTCTTTCGAATTTATTCTTGTATCTAGTCCACGCCCAATAACACCTCCGCAGGCCCAACTGCCGAGCCCATTGCCATCCTCATCTGGCAACGTCAATAATTTTAGTTCACCTCCGCAGGCTCCCCTGCCAAGCCCAGTCACATTGTCCTCGAGCTCAAGCCCAAGTCCTCCAACAACTTCAACTTTGCTCCAGCCTCATCCATTGCATTCCACACAATCCCAAATCTTCCTGCCGCAAATCGAGTTGCCCGGTCTGATCTCCCCCGCCGGTCCGTCTGACGGCGACCCATTACCTGCCGTCGCCGACTCCCTCCCGGCCGCCGTTGTTCCGTCCTCTACCGCCGGTCCGTCACCTGCAGATCTGCCCCACATTGAACCACCACCCTCAATTCCAATCTCTAGTACAGACACGACGTCACCGGTCATCCCAACTATACAGTACAGTCGCCGCCGTCCTCGGCAGTCGTGGCCGGATTCTGCCGCCGTCATCCACCCACCGGTGACAGCCTCCACTGTGGCGCATCCATCACAACCACATGACCAGTCTGTCACTCCATCAAACATCTCCACTCCATCAGACGCGGCTCCACCGCCGCCGCCTCCGGTCATCACTGAATCACCGGCGGCAGTCTCTTCATCTGCTCTTCCACCACCAGACCCGGCTCCGGCTCCTCATTCTGTTCATCCCATGACCACACGTCTTCGGGACGGTATTGTTCAACCTCGCCAACGCACTGATGGCACTGTCAGGTACCCCTTACCTCGTGCTCTCTTATCCATCATTGATTCTATGGAACCTACCTGTTACACTCAAGCATCAAAACATGAACAATGGAGAGATGCCATGGCCACAGAGATCAATGCTCTTCTGAAAAACAATACTTGGTCTCTTGTTCCTCCTTCCCCATCACAGCACATAGTGGGTTGCAAATGGGTGTTTCGTATTAAGCGTAACCCTGATGGTTCCATTGAACGCCACAAGGCCCGTCTTGTGGCAAAAGGATTTCACCAACAGCACGGCATTGACTATGGGGAAACCTATAGCCCAGTCATAAAACCAGCAACCATTCGTACCGTGCTTACTATCGCTGTGTCTAGAGGCTGGTCACTTCGTCAGCTGGACGTTAAAAATGCCTTTCTTCATGGCTATCTTCAGGAAGATGTTTTCATGACTCAACCACCTGGCTTTGTCGACTCCTCTCGGCCCTCTTATGTTTGTAAGCTTCACAAGGCACTTTATGGCCTCAAACAAGCACCTCGTGCTTGGTTCCAAAGGATGAGTTCCTTTTTGTTATCTGTTGGGTTTCGGCATAGTCAGGCAGATTCTTCTCTCTTCATTTATCAACATGGGTCGCATACCATTTTCTTTTTACTCTATGTTGATGATATTGTGGTTACAGGCAGCAATGATACGCTCCTCCAAAGTTTTATTGATGCCTTAGGCCGAGGATTTGACGTCAAGGATCTCGGCCCTCTTCATTATTTCCTTGGGTTGCAGGTCACATTACATTCCACTGGACTGCACATAAATCAACTCAAGTATGCTCATGATATTTTAGTGAAGCATGATCTGTTACTAAGCCAACCGATGAGCACTCCCATGTCAGCCAAGTCCATTCTCACCTCCACTGATGGCGAACTTCTTGATAATCCTACTGCCTTCCGCGAGATAGTTGGCTCGTTACAGTATCTCACTATTACCCGGCCTGACATAGCTTTTGCTGTCAACTCTGTTTCTCAATTCATGAGCCAGCCCCGAGTTCCACATCTTATTGCTGCTAAGCGCATCCTCCGTTATGTCAAAGGCACACTTGGTCATGGTCTCTCCTTCACTCCTCAACGACAACCTGTCCACCTTTCTGCTTACTCTGATGCTGATTGGGCTGGTTGCCCGGACTCTCGCCGTTCCACTTCTGGCTATCTCATTTACCTTGGCAGTAATCTAATTTCTTGGTGTTCCAAAAAGCAGCCCACTATAGCTCGCTCTAGTGCAGAATCTGAGTATCGGTCTCTTGCACATGCCAGTGCTGAAACAACATGGTTAGGCTTCTTACTCTATGAACTTGGTGTAACAATTCAGTTTCCAATACTGCTTTATTGTGATAACCTCAGTGCCACATACATGGCTTCTAATCCGGTCTTCCATGCTCGCACGAAACACATAGAGTTGGATTATCACTTTGTTCGTGAAAAAGTTGCACTTGGGAGTCATCGGGTTAATTTTGTTCCTTCAGTAGATCAACCAGCTGATCTCCTTACAAAACCACTCCACAAGCAACGACATCATCTCCTTTGTGCCAAACTTGTGCGTCCAGAACCGCCCAGTTTGAAGGGGGGTGTTAGAGCTATTCACTCACTGCCTCAATCAAGCCTATTATCTTCCCCAAATCAAGTTCCTTGATTACTGATATATTCTAGATATGACAGTTACTGTTAGCATTGATATTAGGCTAATTATATGGATCTTGTAATTACTTACTTGTAGCAATTGCTAGGATAGCAACACTGCTATATATGTGAACTCTGTAAATCTTTTGAATCAATGGAAATCACTTTCTACAGCTTCACATCAAGTAGGGGTTGGGGGATTTGTCATCAATGACAAGAATGAGGTATAGTTGCTTATGCATGTTCTGATTCTTGCATTATTGTCACTTTCTTGATTAACAAATATCATTTTCGGTTTGAAAGGAGCCTAATTCTTATCGCTGCAATTAGTTATGCATTGTTCAACTGGCCAAGAATTTCTGAATTTCTGAATTTCTGATACTAGTAGGAGTAGTAAGTAGCAAACCCATAAATAATTCTGTTGGTAAGTAAACAGCCAAAGGGCACCAATTGACCATAGTTGTGAAAGGATTCTTTGGTTCTGTTATAATAACTGTAGCTGTAGTTCACATTATTAATTTAGATTCAGCATGATTCTATTTAGGAAAACCTTTTGAATTGCTTGTTCAGAATCCAGTACAAATAAACAGATGACTGATTGCAGGTTCTTGTCGTACAAGAGAAACACTGTTCTCCTTCCTGCGTTGGTTTCTGGAAGATACCAACTGGCTTCATCCTGGAGGTACTTTATCCAACTTTAAACCTTGAAAACAATTTTATAAGTTCCACTTTGTTCTGCTTGGAATTATCTGATGTTTTCTTTCGTATCAGTCAGAGGAGATTTTCGCAGGAGCTGTGAGAGAAGTTAAGGAGGAAACTGGGGTAAGAATGTGTACTAAGTATCATTTGTAGCATCTATTTGTACTAGTGTACTATTGCAATGCAGAATTTAACTTTACCAATCAAGCTCTTCATCTAATAGTTACATCTGCATTCTATTTTGTTTCAGATTGACACGGAGTTTGTGGAAGTTATAGCATTCAGGTAATAACCACAAATATGTAATTCTTATTCTTTTAGAGACATGTGGTCGAAGGTGATCATTCTAGGATTTAAATTTTTACTGTTATATGCAAGAAAGCATTCATGAAGTGAAAGAGTCGAAACCAATGCACTATAACGATTCCTATAAATACTGATGTTCTCTATAAATTGTCAGTATGATATTTTCTGTTCTGTATCTTCATCTCCAGGCATGCTCACAATGTAGCTTTTGAAAAGTCTGATTTGTTCTTTATCTGCATGCTGAAACCACTATCCTCTCAGATTATAGTTGATGATCTTGAAATTGAAGCAGCCAAGGTAAGAACCTGCACTAAAACAGAAATCCAAGCCTACTACTGTCTACAATTGTTGCTTATTACCAATTACCACATCTTACCTTTTTGTTCTGCAAGTAAGTAATGCAAATCTGCCAAAATTTGCTAATGCATGCAATTTGAGGCAATAAGCTATTTGCTAATATGCATCACTCGGAATATTGGATTAGTTGACTAGAAGCATATATGCTATATATTGTGCAGTGGATGCCCCTGGCTGAGTTTGTGGAACAACCACTAGTAAAAGAAGATTGCATGTTCAAGAGAGTGATTTCTATATGCATTGCGCGGCTAGGAAAGCGTTACTGCGGTTTATCTTCTCATCAAGTCGTCTCCAAGTTTGATGGCAGGTTGTCATCCTTGTACTATAACGTCGTCGATACACAAGATTTCAACTGTTCAGATTGTTGAAGCTGTAGAATTACTGCCCAGAAACATTTCTGCATGTTCACTCATCTCTTGATGACTTGATGTATATATATAGTTGCCACAATAGCCAGCTATTTGGGGCTTCACTCCTGGAAACTGTTTAAATCAAAGGTTATCAGTGATGTTTAACATGTAACTACAATGTTTATGTAAATATGTCTTCTCACTCTTCTGATATAAACGGGCGGCATGGTAACAACAATGCATCATTCTCTCTTATTTTCATTTATAAGGCCCAAGGCTGTTGTAATTTGTACATATGTTGTCGACACATTTTGTGATGGAGATGTTACTTACAAATATTGTTAGGGGATTGAAATTTACACTCCTCTATTTATAATTCACACTCATTCTTTCATCTTATAGTAACTTTAATTGAGTTTACTCACATGTATTTTGTTTTTTTTTTTATGAAATCATTAACTATAAAAAGAAGGTGAGAAAGTGAGAATATGGATTGTAAGACTAAATTTCACACTCATATTGTTATGCGGAAAAAATTAATGCTTGTAAGTTGTAAGTGGTAACTGAGTTAAACATAGAAACTTGAAGTTCTATAACTGGTGATTGTGAACATTTCCTTATCGAAACATTTAAAAAGGCTAGACAATCCTATATGTGATATGAGTCATAGGGTCATACACATCATTATCTTGTCTTGCAATTAGGTGACATAATACAAAATATCATGACCCTTGATATGACATTACTATATCACATTGTTAAACTTGCTTGTCAAGGACTACAATCCTTGTTGATTTCTTCTTCCTGCTCCAACAAAGGCATGCCTAACATTTGTACACCATGTTCACGGCCCTAGCTAAGCTTTAGCTTCGTCCTTTTCCAAGGTTGAAGTTGAAGAGAATCCGAGTGCAACTTCGTATTAGCCAACGCATAACCTTCACTCGACACATATTCGTAATTAACCTTATACAAAACTTAACTCTTGCTGATATCAACCGCGACCATAATCCATCCCTCGGCACCTTGATCACCAACTTGCTCCGGTCATGAACACAACATGATCACAAAATGTATGTAAACAAACATGAACAGAAATATCTAAAAAAAAGAAGTCTTTTTTCGAAATACAAAGAAAACATACAATACAACTATAAAAATACAAACCGAATCCTCACACACAACCTAAATTTTTATGATCAAAGAAGAAGCCCTGAACATGGAGAAAAGAAAAGTTAAAAACATTACCTTAACATTAAATCCAAAAATATTTACAAAGATTTATACAAGTGTGAGGGTTCTTTTTGATTTAGAAGTAACTAAGCCAAAGTTAACTCAAAGAATTGGATTATCGAATTAACTTTGTGCGTGTTTTAAGATCAAAGAGAGGCTTGTAGCATGAGCAGGCGTGACAGCTGAAGGCACACCGTGGTAGTAAAAATTAGACTGAGTTTTGAAGTTAGATTTCTGGGGAGAGACCTGGGTTTCAAAGACAGGGACCGGAAGATGGCTCAAAGAGGGGGTTTTGGCTTGAAGGTTTGAAAGCATGAAGGCTTGAGTGCTTTTCTGGGTTGGTTGCTTGATGCCTTTTGCAGCTCTCTGAACTTCCTTTTTATATCACTGAATTGGAGGGTTTTGCGATGAATCGCGATGCTTAACCCACTGTGTAAAAGGATTGTTCTTTTCAAGTACATGATCTTGGCCTCAAAAGTTGGCAGAGAGAAGTTGACCTTGAGAGATGGAAGAGACGACTAACTGCTGGGAGGCTGCGGGGAGGCTGCGAGGACGGCTGTAGAGACGGAAATCCTGGGACAGGACGGACCAAGTAACTTGATTCCCACAATCTCGTCATTCAAGGATGAAAGAGCTGTTTTGAAACCAGTCACTGACCTTCTTCTTCCCTGGATTGGGAGTGGTTGACACTTTTCTGCTGTACAAAGCCTGTCGTTGTACTGCTGCAAGGAAGAGAAAAAATGGCTGACTGTGTAGTTGGCAAAGAAGAAAGAAAGGGGATTGAACTTTTTCCAAAAGAAATGAGAGTTTAGGCTTTTCCTAAAAGATAAATATATAAAAAAAAGGTGTTGGGTTTTAGATTCAAATGTATTTAGGGTTTAAAGATGAACAGTCCAATTCTCACGCTTTTTACCGATTCGTCGCCGATTTAAGTCGTTAGGCTTGAGTTTCGGGCCCAAGACCGAAACTTCTTAACAACATTAAACCGGCGGACGAGCGTTATGTGTTTGCGTAACTATCCATATCATACCCACTTCTACAAGTTCCAATGATGCGTGTATGCGGATTGAGCCCACATGAATGAATGCATGTGTTCGTTTGTGTTAAATCAAAAATTTAACCTTTACATAAAATTATTGCGTGACAAAATATTAATAGATCACGTGATTTTTTACGTATCAACAATAAGTTAGCCATAAGACAAGTTTAATGATAAACCATAAAAACCGAGGGCACTGTCAAAAAGTCCCCGTTAAAGAAACCTTCTTTGCCATTTTAGCATTCAAATTTGAAAACCCATATAAATAATCCAATCCAAATCCCCAAATTCTCTTCGAATTTTAAAACCCAGTGTACCCAATCTTCAATCCGCTGAGGTTTCAATCGAAGATGATCAGCTTGTGATTGTTTTTGCAGAAACCCAAATTGGGAAATTAGGGTTTTAGCGACTCGATCCCAATGCGGTTGTTCCCTTTGAACTCGAGCCCGAGCTCGAGCTCCACCGTAGAGAAGGAGCAGACTGATCGGAAAAGGACTCGCGCCCTTTTGTACCTCAATGTCTACGACCTCACCCCTGTAAATAACTATCTCTACTGGTTCGGATTCGGGGTCTTCCACTCCGGTATCGAAGGTAATCTGAGAAATTAGGGTTCTTGCTTATTCAATTTTGGATTTGAGGTGTTCCAATTTGAAGTTTTGAGAATTTTGATGGTTATGTTGTTGGGTTGAGCTAGACTGTGGTGATTATAGTGTGTTGATTGCTGTAGACCTGTAGTGATGTTTGTAAAGAAAGAGTGAGTGAATTGGGAGCTAAGAAGAGATTGCGCGCGCCGAAAAAAGATAGAAATTCAGTGATTTTTCTTTGATTTGTGTTGATATATAATGCAGCTTTGGTTCGGGTTCATTGGGAGCAAGAACTTCTTGCTGTCAAATTAGGAAGTTTTTTAGTTTGAGATGCGGTATGTTGTTTTGTTCATGGGTTGAGATAGTTATGTGGGGAAGTGAGCTTGGTGGGAAATTTGATGGTTGTTAGATCATGATATGCGGACTTGCGTGGTGTATAATCAAAGTCAATGCAACAATTAAATTATATTCCTTGCATGCATGGAGTCTCTTCTAGTGGCCGGTTTAGTCACTTGTTTATAAGCAAGCTATTAGGAATGTAGAGTCTGCAGAGTTCAGTCTAACAACAATCAAATCTGCACCAAATATTGTAATGTTTTTCAAAACTAAGTTTTCTTAATTCAGCAACATGAAGAATAGAATCAGCATTCATAATGAAGAACTTGTCAGCTCAAAAACAAACATCAATACAGCTTGCACAAGCTTTAAGGACTCTTAAGAAGTTTCTGTTTTATCATATCATCTGAACGTGCCGTTGCATGCATAGATATATAGATAGATAGTAGTAGTCCAGATATATTTTAGCAAAGATTTTGAAACTTTGTTAAACTAAAATGATAAGGATAGTTTGAGGTTCTGTCATAGGAAAGATAATTTGGCATGAGGAGATTTGAAATTGGGCAAGCTCTTTAGTAGACTCTAGTGGATTATGTATCGTTGTTGAAGCATCAAAGTACTCGGACAGAACATATACTTTTTTTGAAGCATCAGCTTAAGTACAGGGTTATTGTAAATATGTCATAAAAAGCTGATAGTTATCTATGCTACTTTGGCAGAACGTTTTGTAAAAGTGAAGCACATGAATATTAAATGGTGCTATAGAAATGTTGGAGATTGCACTAATATTTTGGTTTAACAGAATTCCATACATTTATGGTTGTTTGTTTTGCCATTTATTTATTTAATACATGAGTGTTTGACGGGGGCACCCCTGTGCAGCCTTCTTATGATAATCCTTCAAAAGCATGATACAGTTCTACCTGTTCTTATAAACAGTGCATGGCTTGGAGTATGGCTTTGGAGCCCATGAGTATCCTAGCAGTGGAGTTTTTGAGGTGGAACCAAGGAGTTGTCCTGGCTTCATATTCAGAAAGTCACTCCTACTGGGCAGCACTGATATGTCTCGTACAGAATTTCGGTCATTTATGGAGCACCTTTCTGGAAAGTATCATGGTGATACCTATCATTTAATTGCCAAGAATTGCAACCATTTCACTGATGAAGTCTGTTTGCGGCTAACCGGAAAACCTATCCCTGGATGGGTTAATCGGTTGGCACGAGTAGGTGAGTGTAAAAATCCTCTACTTCAGTATCCACAGGGACTTAAAAAGTCGTTTTTTTTTTTAGGTTGAGAGAGGGAGGAGGAGGAGGAGGAGGAGGAGGAGGTGGGTGTTGTGGGGTTGTAGACCATAGAAATGACATAGACATATCCTTGTTTCTGATTACAAGTTCCTTTAGTTTGGAATTTGGATATCATGTTATTAATGGAAATGGATTGTAATGGTCTCTGAGGGTCATCTATAATGGTTGCTAGCACTTAACATTGTTAATATTAATTGTCTGGACCAGAGTTAATGGGCTTTTCCAATACTGAGTAGAGAATCTTCTCAAGTTTCAGGTTCTTTCTGTAATTGTCTTCTGCCAGAAAACATTCAATTATCAGCAGTCAGACATCTTCCTGATCATCCGCCATATTCTGGTATGTTTCTAGTGGACAAACCATGTTTCTAAAGATTTTTAAATCACAATATTGCATACTTCATAGTACACATGACAGGCATGACAAAGCATATATATGAATATGATCTTCCTAATTATATGACATATTAGTGAGCTTATATCGCAGACAAGGAAAATAGATTGACACAGTTTTCTTCATAGTACACATGAATTGGCATGCAATGTGATCATAGCTGTGATGCGAAGAGAGGGAGTTGGTGTAATGGAGGAAGATGAGAATAAACAGGAAACATAGAAGTAAATAGGGTAGCCATGTCTTCTTCAGTGTATTGTCAGGATTAGTTGGGGTCTTTTGAACATTTCACACACAAACATGCATAATCAACAAAATGAAGAAAAACTCGGTGATTTATATGGACCTGAGTTCTATATCATTTGGCCCACGCATAATTCTAAAATTTTACTTCTTAATTCCCTGTACCAAAACTACCTCAGTTAAACAAACCAATATATACCGATATAGTCGCTCTTTATGTTTACAATTCCTCTCAAGACCCATAACTTCGTTCAAGCTCACTCCCTCAGTGCTCTGCAGTCTGCACTCATCAGAGTACTTTACGATATAATATTGATTTATAGTTTATCTTAGATGACTTGATAAATTCCATTGCGTTTGTAGTTTGATTATTGAGTGTTTTTTGAGATGCCCCATTACTGAACAGACATGAAATGGAACATATTAGTCGACAAGCATGGAACATGCAGAAGTTTTTGATTGCCAGATTAGGTGCATTACCATTTGGCAGTGTTTGTAGACAAATATTATCAATAAATTTCATATTTTCATTTGCCAAACGTTTCAAAATACACTAAGAAGTTGTGACTTCTTATGAACTGCACGGCTGCAGGTAGCGGAGAGTTTACAGTAGGAGAGATGAAGTATAGAGAAAGGGTGGTGGGGATAGAGCGTCAGTTTCATGAGCTGGATTTTATTGAAAGGGACCTGGATTTTATTTTTTTATAGTTATCAGTTTACAAAAGTGTAATATAGGTATTAGAATTTGCATTTAACAGGGAACTAAGGTTTGAGTCAAATTAGGATCACCCAAATGTCTCTAATAATCATAAAGCCTAATTTGGTTATCAAAAGTTACACACAAAGTGGTCCATATGCCATATGCCACTAGCCTAGAGTTGTCCTGCTACGTTAATATGTATGTGAATCTGGTGGGGAGTCATTTCAAACACCAGATTGATCTCAAACTTAATGGCATATTAGCTTTTGTTTGAAACTTGATATACTAACGTATTGTTAGAAACTTAAGGTGGTTAAATGTTCAGTGCTATTTGTTGGATCTTGAGAACAGAATTGCTTGCAGAGTGACATTGGCTATGTGTGACTATACATCTATTGTAAAATCTATAATTATATTTCTTTTTTGGATCTTGAGAACAGAATTGCTTGCAGGGTGACATTGGCTATGTGTGACTATACATCTATTGTAAAATCTATAATTATATTTCTTTTTTGGTGAAATCATCTATGTTTGTAGGTGTTTTGGTGCTTTACATGTGTTTCTTATATGTTATAGTTTTCCTTTATTTTTATGTCAATACAGAAGAAGAAGAAGATGATGATGGATCAGAGTCAATTGCTTCATCTGGAACAGGAAGTGATGAGGATTCAAATCATCACCTGTTGGCTGCACCAATTGGTGATGTAGCTTTCGTGAAGGAAACACCAGTGAGGTTAGCGAGGGAGCTCATGTAACTCCCATCATTATTTGTGTGGAAATGTGTCTCTATGTGTGTGCCCTTGTAGTGTACGTTTCTGATTGTACCACTATACATGTTTCAGCAATTTTAGCAATCCCAATGTCAGGGATAGTTCCTTAAAGAAAGGTCAGAGTTTCCTTGATGGTGCTCGAGATTTGTCTGCTGCCTGTATTGTTCGGAAATATAAGTGAATGCTCCAACTTAAATCCAAACGACAGATAAATATGCAGTTGTTACATGATCATATTTTACATAATAGATGTTGCAGATCCCTGACAATTTCTTGCAATGGCCTTGTTTTTTTTTTTTCTTCATTACTTGATAGTTCTTAGATCACCAAATATGATACTTGTTTGGAAAAGCAGGGAGAAACATTTTTGTTTAGTAAATAGTATTGGAGTTTTCTAAGGAGAAGTACTACCGTATTCTAAATTCATAAATAGTATTATTTCTCATACATTGAATGATTTGTTTGAGTGTTTGAACAAAATGAAGTACCAGAAACATGAGCATTCATGGTATCTGTTATTTCATGAAAGAGTTCTGAAGCATCCTTGCAGGGTTTACGATGTGAATGAAGCTAAAGCAATCTTCCATTTAGGATATGGGACATTTCAGAGTTTCTCTAATGATGCCTGTCGAGGATACTTCAAGTTTGGGAATCATAAACAGGGGTGGAAACAAAGATGGGGTTGGATAAAAGGTAATGATCAAGTCTTGGGAAGATTTTATTGGATGCTAGGAGAAAGAATAGTTCAATGGCCAGAAATTTTCAGTGTTATTTTGCACATTTGCACTCCTTGATATCAATGTTTGAAAAATCACGAGGTCTTATTGGGGAAAAGACAAACAAGTTAGCACCTCGTTCACAAATGCTGAAATACCTGCTGACACGTTGATTCAATGCCATGAAACTTGTTAAACATGAATAGCTGAACGACATGCTTATTGCCTGATTGGGCTTTAATTAACATGCTGCTGCAGCATTAACATGATATATGAAGGCCTCCTTCGAGACCCCTTTCCTTTCCCAAGCAACCCAAGCTTAGTAATCCCAAGCAACAGTAAGCAGCATTTCCGGCTTAATTTTTAAGATTAAATTCAGTTTGTCTCCGGGTTAAAATTATTTCAGTCCTTATATTCTCAATTAAAAAAATTTACCTCTTAAAGTTTTCAATTTTCATAAACCATGTCCAATGGTTAAAATTCAGTCTAATTTGGACGTTAATTTTAACTCTATAACTCACTGTAAGGGCTAAAATAGTCGTATAACAACATAAATCGCTTTTAAGACCCTTTTTATAAGATTTCATTCTAGCATTTAACGTATAAATTTGACAGAATTTTAGCAATTAGGCTTGATTTATGAAAATTGTAAACTTTAGGAGGTAAATTTTTAAAATTAAAAGTATGAGGATTGAAATGATGTGAAGCCCAAACTAAGGAGGTAAACTGAAATTAATCGTGTTTATACACTTTCATGAAGAAATTAAGGCCAATGGTGGCTTATAGTTTTTCTTATACGTTCATAGACTAGGCTCCAGCTCCTACCATGATCGCCATCTTCATCGTCCTCATCTTTTTCCTGATCAGGCTACACCCATTGCCTCGTTGAACGAAAGGCTTGTGCTTCTCTCTCCACCCCTTAGCAACCAGATTATATTCATCATTCAGACCATCAAATTCAGACTATCAGTGTATATGTTCACCAGCTTAATGTCCCGGCTAAATTCAGACCCTATTCTTCAAATCGTCATCCTAGACTTTAAAACCAATTAAGGGTTGTCTGGATTAATTTTTTACATGCTCAATATCATCAACACCAAGTTACCTAATGTGTTATTGTCCAAAACGACCCCAAAAAAAAAAGTGTTATTGTGTTCCTTATATTTTGAATTGGTGGGAGGGAAGACGTGGTAGTGAAGGAAGAAGATTGAAGATCGCCGCAGCCAGAAAGCCACAGTAGCCCCAAAGGGCTCTATCAGGTATATATGCTTTGTTTGATGAAATATATATAGTTTTGCTTTCATGTTCTATGATCATGATCACAGTTATCTGCTTTTACGAGAATGAGAGTTGTTCGAAATTTTGATATATCAGTGCATGTCTTTAAGAAATTCATGTTTAGTCCCTGAATTAGAGACATGTGCATGTCAGATTTGAATTATCTTTTATGTTCTCTGTTTCTGTCTTTTTGATTTGGAGGAAATATGTGTTGCATTGTTTGTGAAGGCCATTATTTGTTTGATTCGTTGTTGCGAGTAGGGTTTATTTTCTTTTTGATAACATGGGGTGGATTGGTGATTAGTGGCATGGGTATTGAGTGAGTGATCAAGCTTTTGTATTAGTCAATCAGTAATGGAAGAAGGGTCATGCATACTCGGGTCAGTTTTTGGAAAAAGAGAGTGGCTCAGATGTGGAATAATGGGCATGCTTTTTGTTCAGAGAATATGGTGGGCATTGTCGAGAGTATGCCCGCCCAATTATTAATCGGGGGCGACAATATATATATATATATATATATATATATATATATATATATATGAAAACGATAGAAAGTGTACGTGCGCACAGTCTTTAAAATATGCACGGAGCTCCGTTTGTTACCGTCCGGCGCCGATGACGGTGTGTCTCCCCTCAGAAGACTCCAGCAGTGTCTCAGACCATTTTCCCTCCCTGGCGAGTCCGTTCTTTTTTCGACGAAATCACCCAAAACTTCAAATAAAGTCAATCTCGCCGGAAACTAGAATTCGACGGACTCACCGGGGAGGGAAAGTGATCGGGGACGCTGCTGGAGTCCGTTGGGGTGGAGGTGTGTCTGCGTCGGACAGTGGAGAACGAATGGATGTGCGCACTTTAAGCAAGTGTAGACGTGAGCTCCACATCCGGCCTTATATACGAAAACGATAGAAAGCGCACGTGCCCACAGTCCTTATAGTGCGCACAGAGTTCCGTTCGCCACCGTCCGGTGTCGACGACAGCGCGCCTCCCCCCAGAAGACTCTAGCAGCGTCCCCAACCACTTTCCCTCCCCGGTGAGTCCTTTCTTTTCCGGTTTTTCGGTGAGATCACCTAAAACTTCAAATAAAGTCGATTTCGCCGGAAACTGGAATTCGGCGGACTCACCGGGGAAGGAAAATGATCGGGGACGCTGATGGAATCCATTGGGGTGGAGGCGCGCCGTTGTCGGCGCCAGACGGTGGTGAACGGAGGGACGTGCACACTTTAAACCAGTGCGAACGTGCGCTCCACATCCGGCCTATATATATATAAAGCATATTTAAAATAATCATCTGGTAGAATAATGACTATATATAGTCCTTCATATCAGCTTTGTGATGTTTATGGAGCTCTAGCTCCTTATGTGTAGACAACAGAATGAGTAAGAAATTTATCTCATGTGTGAGCCCATGTTAGATGATCTTTGATGGTTGGAAATGATTCTATATACAGAACGTTTGTATCTGCTTTATAAGAATCTGAACCCCCTACCCCAAGCCTGCACACTAATGATCAAAACTATAAACATGTTGGGTATCCTTTAAGGATCGATCATTTCTAAAAATATCAATTAATTCCAGATACTACTCATTCCTTCATTTCAGTTTGTTGGACAAACTTTCTGCTTTGGCTGATATCAATAGTATACATAGATATTTCTATAACAATCAGTATCTAATTATCAGTAGTATTAGAGGCGGAGCTACACTACGGCCTCACGGGTCCGAACCCCTTTTAGCTTTTCTACATATACATATATGTATGAGTATTTTATTAACTAAACTAATGACATATGTATATTTATTGCTATTGAACCCCTCTTAAAAACTAAGTTCAAGTAATGCTAAGAGAATTTACACCCCTCATAACCATGCATTACGCACGTAATCATCATATATTATGAACAAACAACAAGTGTAGTATTCAATTTACAACTAAAATAATAATTATTAATAATTCCTTACAATCATTAGCATTTGTAGCTTTTCAGTTTTTACGGCTTCGTCCCTATATCGGGATTTACGGTACTATTTAAGCTATTTTGTGACACATTACTTGTTTTTATTAGTTTGTAGCAATAAGTGAGAAATACATATTGTTTATGTTTTGGTTGATTATGTTTGGGTACTCATTGCTTATATGAATTTTGTTTTAATTGACCATTGGTTTATTTTATTACGTTTTTATCTTATATTATAGTAATCGGTTGTATAATCAATATTTTATATACGGATCCCCTCATAAGTTCAAATCCTGGCTCTGCCCCTAGTAGTATAAATAGATATTTCTATAACGATCTGTATCTAATTATCAGTATGGACTCAGTTAGCTTCTCTACATCATGATATATATTTTTAGATGCCATCGATATATGACCAGATCGAATGCTACCTTAACTTTGTACAGTTAAAATTTCTCATTTTGGCTATATTTCTGTATATTAATTTGTTCGAGTCATAACAATGTTGATACTTATACCTGCTTAATTATAATTGTAGGATACAGTATATTTCTATTTGCAATAATGGATAGGCCAACAATATCTGGGTTCCATGATGGATGGAGACAGATTGAGGAGGGAATTTCAGAGCTAATAATGATTGCGGAAGGAACAGATCGGGACATAATAGGTGTAGAATACATAAGGCTTCGTGCACTGGTCCATGCCATGTGTTTTCCGAAGTTCAAACAGCTTTGTAACAAATACGGAAATATGGGTGAAGAATGCAGGGAGAGATGTGAAAAGTACAGTGTGCCATCTAATCCGGATGATGAGTTTATGTTGCGGGACTTTGTCCATAGATGGGCACATTGTAAAATTGTGGTTAAAATAGTGCCGCAACTCTTTGGTTATCTTCATTGCCTCCACATACCTCATAGGTCACTTCCTAAAATGAATGAAATTGTCGGACCTAACTGCTTCCATGATTTGGTTTATCAGAAAGCAAATATTCTGGTGAGAGTTGCTGTAATCAATCTTATTCGTAAAGAACGTGATGGAGAGAAAGTTGACAGAAAACTATTGAAGAAGGTGATGGATATATACATTGAAATGGTAATGAGAACATCGGACACTTATGAGCAGGACTTTGAAGCGCACATGCTAAGAGATACAGGTGAATGCTATTCTCGTAAAGCATCTAGTTGGATTTTGACAGATTCATATGAAGATTATATGTGGAAGGCGGAGAGATGCTTGACAAAGGAGAGGGAACGAGTTTCTCATTACATCCATGTAAGCAGTGAGCACAAGCTGTTGGAAATAGTACAACAAGTGTTGTTTGATCCTCTTGCTGATGTATTTAAACAGCAAGTGGCAACAGAATGTAGAAATTTGGTACACCTGGTTGAAGATGCTGCAGAAAACCAGGCTTCTTCTAATGGAACAGGCATGCTGGAACAGGTCATATTCAGGAAATTAAATGAGGTGCAGATTAAGTATGTGAAATATCTCGATTGCTTCAAGAACTACTTTCACTTTCACAGGACTCTGAATGAGGCTTTTGAGCAATTCTGCTACAGAGCTTTCTCTGGATGTCTTTGTTTTCTTAGAGAGGATATGGTGGAGGATCTTTCACTGATATATAGTCTTTTCCATAAAGTACCTGGAGGCCTGGAATCTATAGCTAATGCATTCAAACAGTTTGTTACTGCTGAAGGTACAGCCTTGGTTAAACAGGCTGCTAATATTGCAAATAATCAGGCTTTAAATGGAGCAGGCATGCAGGAACAGGTTCTTGTTAGACAATTACTTGAGCTGCACGCTTTGAAAATGGGATATGTCTGGGGCTTCTTTATGTGCCACTCCCTTTTTCACAAAGCTCTTCATGAGGCTTTCGAGGTATTCTGCAATATAAGTGCTGAAGTACTTGATGTGTTCTGTGATAATATCCTGAAAGGCAATGGGATTGACAAACTGTGTGGTGATCAGGACATGGAAGAAATTCTTGACCAAGTTGTTATGGTGTTGCTTCGCTATGTCAGTGACAGAGACCTCTTTGCAGAGTTCTACAGGAAACAACTTGCTCGCCGTCTATTGTCTTATCAGAGTACCAACAAGGACCTGGAAAGTAGTATATTAACAACAATGAAGCAGGAATATGGGGGGCAGTTCACCTCAAAGATGGAGCGAATGGTTAAAGATGTCATTTTATCTCGGGAATGTGAGACAACATTCAAGGAATATCTTCGCAGTAATCCAGATGCAAATCCGAGGATGGATGTGACAGTCACTGTTCTTACAACTGGTTTCTGGCCAAGTTATAAGTCATTTGTTAACCTTCCTGCAGAGATGGTGAAGTGTGTTGAAGTTTTCAAAGGATTCTATGCTTCAAAAACTGAACACAGAAAACTTTCATGGGTTCACTCACTGGGCACATGCAACATCATTGGGAAGTTTGAGCCAAAAGCAATTGAATTAGTTGTGTCAACCCAGCAGGCGGCTCTTTTGCTACTATTCAATACTGCTGATACTTTGAGCTGTTCAGAAATCGCAACTCAGTTAATCTTAATCATGATGACTTGGTCAGAATCCTTCATTCTCTGTCGTGTACCAAGTACAAGATCCTCATCAAGAATTCATATACAATGACAATCTCAACAAATGACACATTTGAGTTCAATTCTAAATTCACACACACAATGAGGAGAATTAAGATTCCTCTCCCATCAGTAGTGGATGAAACAAAGGAGGTAAAAGATGGTGTTAACAAGGACAGGCAATATGCTATTGATCTGCAATCGTGCGGATTATGAAGGAGCAGAAAGTTTTGAGTCATCAGCAATTGATCCTAGAGTGTGTTGAGCAGCTGAGACAGTCTTTCAAGCCTAACATCAAGGCCATTAAGGAGCGCATTCAAGATCTCATCGATCGGGAGTACCTGGAAAGGGACCAGGGAAAATATAGGTACCTTGCATGATTCTATCATATGCTGCTCTTTTAGAAAGTTTCCTTTTCTATCCATTTTTTCTGCAATAATTCACCAAAAGAGTGAGTTCGAAATAAAGAACATTTATATTTAACATTTGTTTCCAAGGTTTTATCATGATAGAACATTCATAAAGAAAATTAAGGTTTTGTGGCCTTCTATTTCCATCAAGTGACTTCATTGATTAGGTCTTTTAAGTGACTCCATTGATTAGGATTTTTGGCCTTTACTACATTAGTTCAATTGCTTTCATGCATGCCTTCTTCCAAACCCACATATGATGGAACAGTCTTGCCTATTTTCTTGTTCTTATCCTTCATTCCTTCTCGTATAAGGTATAGTTCGTCTTGTTATATTCAATAACATGACAGACTACTGAGACTAGTGCTTAGCTGTAATTGAGCAGACTTTTGTTACTTTGAATATTGGCATATTGGCTTAAATTGAGGAACAGCTTACTTAAGAAGTAGAATGAGTGAGAGCCGTCACGTTCCAAAGACCGGACAGTCCCTAATTCTCCAGAAGGCATGACCCGAACCTTAAGTCCATTTTGAAGAGTTCCAGCTTGCAATTTACCACAAGCAGAAAACTGCCCTCTGGAAGATTTAATGACATCACATATAGGCATCAGCAGTGACTTCTCAGACTCTCTCTTAGGAGGTTGAAAGGAATCAATTGCCTCCAACAAGCAAGGTCCGCTATACCAAGACAACAAACGTTCATCTCCAGGAGCTGACACCATGTTCTGATTCTCCATGGCACTCAATGGAACCCAACACACTGCAGACTCCTCGAAACGACAGGAACCTGAGAAATATGTTCCTAGTGTGTGTTTGATCTCATCAAATCTATCCTTGGAGTAGCCAACAACATCCATCTTGTTAACAGCAACTACAATCTGCTTAACGCCAAAGCTTTTGATTATCTGTGCATGCTCCTTAGTCTGTCCTCCCTTCATACCAGCGTCAAATGCACCATGCGAACCATCAACAACAAGTATTGCAGCATCGGCTTGTGTTGCATCGGAGATCATGTTCGGAACAAAGTCTCCATGGCCAGGGGAGTCCAGCACAACAACCTTGTACTTTTTGGAGTCAAAATATGCAACAGCCACACTCATAGTTATTCCTCTCTCTTTCTTCTGCGCTCTCGTCCAATGCCCACGCATAGGCAAAAGAACCCTTTCCCTGTGACTTCGCCTCTTTTTCATTTTTGTGCATTTCTTTTTTGGATATTCGTCCTAGTAGATGAAGCAATCTACCTGACATTGTGGATTTTCCCGAATCCACATGTCCAACCATCGCCAGATTCAGTTGATGACTCATGGTTGGTTCTTTTCCTGGTGGAGAGATAAAGCACTGCTGTTGAAGAATATTGGGTTTGCTTAAGCTATGTGTAGACATGAAAAATTTAACAAAATAATTGAGTTTACAAGTGATGGCGCGCCAAAGGTTAAGTGAACAAGATAGTGGAGTTCGCATGCGAAAAGGACTTCGCAAGGAATCAAGAAATGGACTTCGTGCGTAGATGTACATGAAGGCGAGGCGAGATGGTTCTGCACGCGTACATGAAGGCGAGGCGAGATGGCTCCGCGCGCGTGCATGAAGGCGATGCAAGATGGCCCCGCGTAGGGAACTTCGCGAAGGAGCTAGTCAGCAAAGTTCGTATGCATGCGGAGATATACGTTCAAGTTGAGTCGTTCGCGAGGTGGGACCAGAAATCATTACTTGCTTGGAAATCAAGGTTCTGCACCCTTCCTTCCATATCTGCGAGATGACATGCTCCTTTACTAAGGATCTTGGTCAAAACAGGATATTCGATCCAAAGCGATCTGAGCATATCTAAATCTTAAGATTTGATTTGATTATGGTAAAATTGGCAAGTAAATCAATCAGTTAAGATTCATTGATTCAATTAAGGAAATATTATTGATTCAGTATTTTCATTACATACCATAAGTGAAGGAATGTTAACACTATAAATACCTCCTCTCATATCAAGAAGAGGGGGCGAACAAATGAGGAAAAACAAGGGAGCGGACCAGAAGAGGGCAGAGGACCAGAAGGAGGGAGCGAACCAGAGAGAGAAAAAAATTACTCTCAAGAGTCCAGAAGTCTCCCAAAACCCTTGAAGAATCATCAAGCTACCAAATAGCCGATTCTTCATCAACCTCAAGTCCAGAAGTCTCCCAAAATCCTGAAGAATCATCAAGTATTGCCAAATAGCCAATTCTTCATCAACCTCAAGTCCAGAAGTCTCCCAAGCCCTTGAAGAATCATCAAGTTGCCAAATAGCCGGTTCTTCATCAACCTCAAGTCCAGAAGTCTCCTAAGCTCTTAAAGAATCATCAAGCTGCCAAATAGCCGGTTCTTCATCAACCTCAAGTCTAAAAGTCTCCCAAGCCCTTGAAGAATCATCAAGCTGCCAAATAGCCGGTTCTTCATCAACCTTAAGTCCATAAATCTCCCAAAATCCTGAAGATTCATCAAGCTGCCAAATAGCCGATTCTTCATCAACCTCAAGTTTAGAAGTTGTCAAATCCCAAAGAATCATCAAGCTGCCAATATCTTCACAAACTTCAAGACAAAGAATAAACCACAACGTGAAACCGCTCGTGGATCAAATCCGATCAAGAACAAGCCTCTACGGCCCTTGGTCAATCAACTTCTACAAATCGTCAACACGACAAGAAGTCCAACCTACAAACAATTCGTCTCAAGAACAAGTACTTGTCACCCTTGAGTTAAATCTATATTCAGAAATAGAATCAGAGGAGTTCACAAAGATTGTAACCCGCATTCGCATTGATAAAATTAAATATTATTCTTTGTACACGTGTTGTTCTGTTATTTGTTGCAGATATTTTCGTGTTTACACTATGAAATCGGAACGGCAAGTCCCTGGCCTTTTATACTCAACGTCCTCCTTCCTATTCCTATTCCTATTCCTATTCTAAATGGGAATACAAAAGCGAAGGAAGAGGTCTCCTTATCCCTACTGGATGTAGAAATACACAAAGAAGCTGTGGGAAACGGTCTCCTTCTTCATATTGGGATTTAGAAATACACAAAGAAAGCGGTGTCCTTAGTCCTATAGGATAGACGAAGAGACGGGAATTCTTTGACTTCTTTCCCTATAAGAAAAAGGAAATTGATCGATTTGGCCTTCAAAGTGCATACTCTCTATATATACCGAAAGAAATATAGGACCCTCTCCCGGGGAAATAAGTGTTTATTGACCGCATGAGTAGTCGTTTTATTCCATTAGATTGGGAGGAGAGCAACTTCATTACACTAGGGGGTCTGAGATGGATGCATTGATGACTGCAAATGCTGGTATTGGTGGGAGTGGCGGCAATGAGATAATGGTTCCTCAAATCAATGATTCAGTAGTGGATGATCCAAAGCAAGACCTGAACCAGGTCATTAACTCTATTGAGAAGACTTTAGGGCTCATTCACCAGCTCTACCTTACTGTGTCGTAGTTTAATGCTGGCTCGGAGCTCCCCTTCCAGCGCCTAAATGCTCTTGTTACGAAGCTTGACAATATGGCTAAGTTGTCAGACAAGTGCACTATCCAGGTTCCTGCAGAGGTTTTTAATTTGATTGACAATGGAAAGAATCCTGATGAATTTACAAGAGATGTCATAAGCAGTTGTATTGTGAAAAATCAGATCACTAAAGGCAAAAGTGATACCTTCAAGAGCTTGCGCAAACATCTTCTGGATCAACTTGAACATACATTTCCTGATGAAGTTGAATCATACAGAGACATACGTGCTGCTCACTGCTAGAAAAAGTATCCATCATCGTTGCACTTTTGTTGCTGAAACGAAACGGCTTGCCTACAGGCACAAAGCAAATTACCAATTGCAATGGAGATGTGCAGGTCAATCCGGAGTTTTACCTGTCTAATTCATTTTGTAGCATGTTCTTAGATCCCTGTCTTACCATGTGTTGATGTGCAAATACTCTTAGTGATTAAAACTTAATGATTTCGGTAACATATTCCTAGTTTCATGTTAAAGTGATGTTTTATGCATAAACTTGTAGGCTAAGTATGAACATGATAGAACATAAACATACACATAAGAACACAACATTTATAGTGGTTCACTATGCCATCGGAGGACATGACTACAACCACTTGAATCTACTATCATGAGACCTCAATGACTTTGGTGTACAAGTGTGGAGTTGAGATCCTTTCTACATATGAGAAGCCTACCTTTTATAGCTAAGGAAGGTTCCCTCGCATTTCATGTTTCCAATGTAGGATTAACTACACATATCTCTTATCATAGTGTCTTCTTATGAAGCTTGGTGGAGCATCTTCCCAATGTGATAATGATGATCCATCACCATGACGAGGTGGTATGAATTTCGGTCTACCAGATGTATGCCGGAGGCGAGGCCTGCCGTGACAGGAGAACGGTCTACGAGATCGTTGTTTGAGCCAAAGGACATTTTTGTCCACATAATAATACTTTACTGGGTTGTAAAAATGTTCATGTGAATATTAGTTACGTCTCTGGCTCATGTCATGCCGGCGAGCCTAAGTTCTTAAAGTTTACAAGTAAATGGCCCGCCAATAAGCCCACGCGAACTGAAATGCAATATCTCGCGCGGAATCACTTCGCGCGGAATGCACAGCTCGCGCGCTGAATATTGTTTAGGCAAAGTGGAATGTTCAAAGCGAGCTGGTGAACTAACTTGCCAGTCCGCACAAGAGACTTCGCGGGGGAGACGCAGGCGGAGTCCGCCACACATTCGTTAAAACTTTTACTAGTCTTTGATATGCTTCGGGCCAAACTCTGTGGCCCTTTTGATATAAAAAGTCCTCCTAAGGCCCGCAAGCTGGAAGCAATAGCCCATGCGGAATGTGCATGTGTCACCAATTTATTGGTCCGCACGAGTTAAACCTTGTCCTTGTGGGATTGGGTTGCTAAGCCCGACTTGGATTCTAAGCTAGCTTCCTTTGTCGCAAGTCGGATTGCTATATAAGGGATTCTAGAGTTTACAGAATGGACACACAATCTCTCTCAAACAACACATGCAGAAAACTGCAAACCCAGTTATTCCTTCGAGCTACCTCGAAACCTTAAAACTAAGTGCTCTGTCGCCTAGTTTCAGAGCCCTTCTGGACTCTACCCCAATTCCTCTGAATCTCCCCATTTGTTGCTCTGCTCGCGATATACCGTGAGTATCGATCGCCTAGTGCTCGTAAATTCCTCATCTGAGGTGGCACCTGGAAACTCCCACGCCTGATTAAGAAGTCAAGATGGCACACTCAAACCTTTCCTCGTCCGCGAGGTGGCACGCCTGTAAAATCCCCCTCTTTTTTGTTCGCTATCTACCTCTGCTCCGCGCGCTGAGGATCGTGGCCAAAACAATCGTTGCTTATGCTTTGTGGGATAAGATATACATTGTATCTATAAGTTTCCCAACTGGTCTATGGGCGGAGAATGTAGTTCCTTACTATCGATTAATATTGAAATTTGTTTTTAGTTTTCAAGTAAATGTGTTTCTTTGTTTTTGTTTTGTTTTGATTCGGGGCTTGAATAAGTTAAATGCATACTTCATTGGAAAAAATCAGTTAAATGCACACAGTGTACTATATACTCGAAGTCTTAAATCGTAAGCGGCCTGATCCTTTTTCAACAGCTTCCCTACAATTTATCTATTATAGGGAAACAAAAGTTAGAGATATAAGTAATTTTTCATCTCCAACTCTAAAATTTTAGAGTTTGTTGTAAATATGAGGAATTTGGTTTTCTTTCTCATCGCATTCCTCATTTGGAGAAAATTTTAGGAATCTGAAAGAAACTTAGTGTCGAAATTTGTATTTATTTTTCAAGTAAATTGGTTCTTAATTTGTTTTTGGTTTGTTTTGATTCGGGGCTTGAATCAGTTAAATGCATACTTCATTGGAAAAAAATCAGCTAAACGCGCACAGTTTTCTATATACCCGAAGTCCTAAATCGTATGCTGCCCAACCCCTTTTCAACAGCTTCCCTACAATTTCTCTATTGTAGGGAAGCAAAAGTTTGATCTATAAACAATTTTTCATCTCCAACTCTAAAATTTTAGAGTTTGTTGCAAAGATGAGGAATTTGATTTTCATTTTCTCTTTCATCGCATTCCCAATTTAGAGAAAATTGTAGGAAAACTTAAAGGAACTCAGTATCGAAATTTGTATTTAGTTTTCAAGTAAATGAGTTCTTTGTTTTTGTTTTTGTTTTGTTTTGATTCGAGGTTCGAGGCTTGAATCAATTAAATGCACACTTTGTATAATTTTGTTTACTAATATCATTGTAAACATTCACAATATCGTTGTCTAACACAAGATCTTTTCCTGTTTGAGAGATAATGATGCAATCTATGTGTTCAACTTAACAGTACCAGAATTGAGTCGCTATTTGATTCTATCTCTATTTTTTACTACTAAAGCCAAACGCTCATGTTTCACCAAAAATTTGGATAACCCAAAATACTTAGTCTAGAAAAAGATTAATGTCATAATAAAAGCATTTACATTGTTCTTTTTCTTAAATAAATAGTAAGAAAATGTTAATCCATTTGAATGATTAATATCTGGAAAGTAACCGACAGTAAAAAAAGAAGAAGCATAAAGACAAAATAGAAACCACATAGAAATACCAATAGTCACTGTCTCACTTCTTCGTCTCCAAAAACCCTTAAACACAGGTGACCCTCTCTCTCTCTCGCTCGCCTGCAATTAACCTAGGGCTTCGCTACGATTCGAAGTTCGCAACCACAACAACTCCAATTTCGTAAAGGTAAATTTCCGTCTTCCATTTTTCCGTCTTTCATTTCCTTCATCACAAACCGACTCTCTGAATCCATTACCTTCTCGCCGATTTTATATTTGAATACGCATAGTTTAACTGCTGTATGTGTTTCGATCTTGTTGATTATTTACTGAAGAATTTTCATTGCAGTCAAAACTATTTAGGTTTTTTTTTGGGGGAAATTGAAGCACTATGATTTATGTGGTGGATTTCGACGAATTTAACATGTTGGCGTATGAAATTCTGTTCCAGTTGGAGGCTGTTGAGTATTTGTGACGATGCCGATAGAGTACAAACATATAGAGTTTAATGAAGGATGGGAGTTTATCCAGGAGGGGATTAGGAAGCTCAAGAGGATTGTGGAGGGATCACCGGAGCCTGATTTCAACTCCAAAGAGAGAATGACGCTTTACAATACTATCTACAACATGTGTACTCAGAGACCGCCTTTTGATTACTCACAAAGACTTTATGACAAGTATGGGGAGACTTTTGAGGAGTACATTACTTCCGCGGTGTTACCTTCTCTAAGAGAGGGGCAGGATGAGGTTGTTATGTTGCAGGTGCTTGTTAGAAGTTGGGAGAAGCATAAGGTTTTGGAGATGTGGCTGTCACGCTTTTTTCATTATCTTGATCGGTACTTTATTCCTCGGAGGGGGCTCCGCAGGTTGAGTGATGTTGGAAGGAACTGCTTCCGGGATTTGGTCTGTCGGGATTTGGGTGCTTATGTGAGAAATGCTGTGCTTGGGCTTATTCATAAGGAACGTGAGGGAGAGGAGATTGACAGAGAGTTGTTGAAGAAAGTGATTGATGTATTTGTTGAGATTGGCAAGGGGCAAATGGATGTTTACATAGAGGATCTTGAAGCTTGCTTGCTGAAAGATACCAGGGAATACTACTCTCGAAAAGCATCTAGTTGGATTTCGGAGGAATATTCTTATGCAGATTACATGGTGAAAGCTGAGGAGTGCTTGAGAAAGGAGAGGGAAAGTGCTTCTCATTATCTGCCTCCAAGTAGTGAGCAGAAGTTGGTGCGCACGGTGCAACATGAGTTGTTTGAATCTCTTGCCGATGTATTAGTCAGACAGAAAGTTACTGCTGAATTGGCTCCCTTGTTTCAACATGTTGAAGATGCTGCAACAAAACAAGCTTCTTCTGTTGGAGCTGGGATGCCGGCGCAGGTTCTTATCACAGATTTAGTTGAGCTACATGTCAAGTATACAGCATATGTCAATGACTGCTTTAGAAACTACTATCATTTTCACAAGGCTCTGAATGAGGCTTTTGAGGTATTTTGCAATAAAGCTGTTGCTGGCAGTTCATGTGCTGAATTTCTTGCTGCATTCTGTGATGATCTTCTGAAAAAGGGTGGTGGTGAGAAATTGAGTGGTGTTCAGGGCATAGAAGAAACACTTGAGAAGGCTGTTAAAACATTGCTTCCTTACATCAGTGACAAGGATCATTTTGCAGAATTCTACAGGAAAAGACTTGCTCGCCGTCTACTGTTTGATCGGAGTGCCAACAAGGATCATGAAAAGAGCATCATAACGAAGATGAAACAGCAGTGTGGTGGACAGTTCACTTCAAAGATGGAGGGAATGGTCACAGATTGGACCTTGGCGCGGGAAACTCAGAACAGCTTTGAGGAATATCTACATTGTAATCCGAATATAAATCCTGGAATGGATTTGGCAGTCACTGTCCTTAGAACGGGTTCTTGGCCAAGTTATGAATCTTTTAATCTGAACCTTCCTTCAGAGATGAGGAAGTCTGTTGAAATATTCAAGGGATACTATGAAACTAAAACGAAACACAGAAAACTTACATGGGTTTATTCATTGGGTAGTTGCCACATTATCGGCAAGTTTGAGCCAAAACCAATTGAATTGGTTGTGTCAACCTATCAAGCAGCTCTCTTGCTACTCTTCAATACAGCAGATAGATTGAGTTATTCAGAAATCTCATGTCAGTTAAAACATCCTGAGAATGCTTTGGTCAGAATTCTTCATTCACTGTCATGCGGCAAGTACAAGATCCTTGTTAAGGAGCCAAATACAAAGATTATCTCCCCAAATGACACATTTGAGTTCAACTCTATGTTCACTGACAGGATGACAAGTATTAAGATTCCTCTCCCACCTGTAGATCATGAAAGGAAGGAGGTAATGAAAGACGTGGATAAAGATAGACGATATGCTATTGATGCTGCAATTGTGAGGATTATGAAGAGTCATGAGGTGTTTGGTCATCAAAAATTAGTTAAAGAATGTGTTAAGCAGTTGAGACGTATGTTCAAGCCTGACATCAAAACAATTAAGAAGCGCATTGAAGATCTTATCATACGTGACTACTTGGAGAGAGACAAGGAGAACCAAGAAGTATATAGGTATGTTGTGTGAGTCAATGTTGGAGTTTTCTTAATATCTGGAGATATGTTGTAGGTATATGAAAATGACTTATAGTTTATATTGATATTAGATTATTGTCGACTGTGGCAGCTTTGTGTAGACTGTAGGATATGAACTATGGCTTTAATGTAATTTTTAGAGAATCTAGGACTATGAAGGTAGACGAGATGTGTTCAGTTTACCATTAAAGCCAGTTTTGTCCAATTCCAATCGTTATGACATGAACTTAGTCTTGAGTGGTTCCATCATTGTACAGTTTGTACTGATGAAGTAGAGTTATAATCTTGGGCTCTTTTAGTTTACTGAAATGGGCTGCATTGTTCATTTTATTTACCTGTCCTTTATTTTTCGATGGTTAGTTATTTACCTGTCCTTTCTTCTGATCAGAGCCATGTTTTTTGTTATAAGTAATAATATAAAATGTTGATATTTATTGTCCATTTGCTTCCTAACGACTTATATACCTCTGAGCTGCTGTTGATACTAAACTGGGAACAGCTTAACTGCTTTTAGCTTTAAACCTTGTTGCCTTTCCATTTGTTGGATATCCTGTTATTTCTACTGAAGGAACAGTGCATATTTGGAAATGAGACTTTCCATTCCATTCCTTTCTTAAGCTCCGTTATTCTCACCAGTTTGTTTAAACCTTTCCGTGTGCTGAGCAGTTCTGAAGGACTTCCCTTGTACGATTTTCTTTTGTTATTTTCCTTTTCTTGAATTAATTAGTTATCTTTGTCAGAAGGACTAGTTTTTTCTGAGATTTCTGAGACATGGTATATCTTATTTTGTTCCATTGCTTTCAGTTTTGGCTCCTCTGATTTGATTTTTGGGCTGTTTACTTATCCCTTGTTGTATTTGGGTGGCTTTGTCTTTCTACACCTTTTTTTTTGTCTTTTTTGAAGTAAACCTTTTTGAATGAAAGGAGGTGAGACGATTGAAGTAATCTTTTATTTATTTATTTATTTATTTGCATAGTAAAAATAGTTCGTAAACTCTTTGCTATTGATTTGATGCTGTCTCATGATTGATCATATAGAAGCTGTATGTATGATCCTACTTAGTTTGCAAAACATATAGTGATTGGAAAAATTCAGAGATACCAACCCTGTCTCGATCAAAAACTCTGCAAGTCTATATCACAAAAAGCAGGGCATTATGAGTACATAATCCAAACTCTATTAGTTACTAATTCGAGCGGCATCATCCTTTCATGCAAGCATTAGGCAGTTAGCTCGAGGAAAGGCATATTCGTGAGACCGTGAGCCATTACAGGTCATTGAGTAAAGAACATAGCAGAACTTGATGAAGCAGAGGAGGCCATGAGGCCAAGATGGCACAATTGCGGTTGCTACCCAAAATTTCCTGGGGAAATTTGCAGAAACAATATGACCACTTGGTAAGTCTCAAATGAATGAAAACCCTAAAAGTCAACGTGTGGCAATTAGCACCCAAAACAGAAAGCAATCTTTTTTCCTTGCATCTCAATCGTTAAAATCATAGTCCTTGGATGATAACAAGTTACCGATTGAGTAAAAACATCAAGGTTGTTTTCCAGGACTCATCTGCCATTCAGAGCAAATGATTTTGATTTTTTTATTTTGTTCAAGGATACTTTACCAAGAGTAATAGGTTTACTTAGGTTTTTAAGTGATTGAGGTGTATCAAGTATGGTAGGTATACAAGCAAATTTGGAGGTGCAACTACAACGTCTCATCTTCTTATGTGATTAGAAGACTTAGTTGGGTTTGATTCTGAAGATTGTCGAGCCTTCCAAGTTTCAGACCCTTAATTAGAAAAAGTAAAGTAAATAACAATGAGTGATTAGCTCTTGATGTATACTCGAATGTCATCCGATTGGTAATTTGTTCAACAGACCATGTTTAATCCAAGCTACATATGTAGATACCAGATGGAAAAGAGCACAGCCATGCATACATGTATTATACTCCTCCTTTTATTTAAACTGGCGGTGTCTTCGATCTGTTTGCTGATTTTCTATTCAAAGCTCATTACCATGCCAAAATCAGCATGGATGCAAAATGAGATGAGCACCATACTGTGGCTGAAGACTTGGAATTGCGTGAGGAGTATGAGCATAAGATGGAGAAAGCTCAAATGTGAAGTGCTGTAATATCACTGCTACCACCAGTTTTGCTTCAATCATAGCAAAGTTTTGACCTATGCAAACCCTAGGACCAGCTCCGAAAGGGAAGTATGAAAGTTGGCCCTTTGTAACCTTTGAAACTCCTTCTGCAAATCTCTCTGGCTTGAACTCCTTTGCATCATCTCCCCACAATTCTTCGTCATGTTGAACAAGGAGTATAGGAATTGTGATTTCGACTCCGGCTGGAATGGTTTTTTCTCCAAGTTGCGTTTCCTTGTAAGTGTTTCGAGTCATTGTAACTGCCGATGGGTATAACCGGAGAACTTCACGTAATATCATGGTCACCTGCAACATTTTAGAATCTTAAGAATTTCAACAAATTAAGTACGTTATTACCAACCAGTTAATCCTATACACAAGTATGAAACTAATTTGTCATGAGATTCAAAAGAAGGCAGTGGAATCGGTGGCAGCTGAGAAGCTATGCCCTTTACCTCTATATTGTTGAGAAATAAAAGAGTACAAACCTAACCCCGTACCTGTTGGAAAAATCAGAATAAGCTAGCAGGGTGCCTCCAACAAAAACGGGCACTATGCCACTATTAATTAGCTATAGACTACTCCCTCATAATGTGAGGAAATTTAGACTTCAAGAATCACTTCATGCAAAGGTTGAGTTTAGTTTATTTAGGACACACATTCAGAACCTTACATATCGATCAACCGCACCAATAAGTCTTTAAACAGGTTAACCAATTCAATTAATCTCCATTTCTTGCCCTAAAAGAATCACTTCATTATTTTAGGGCAAGAAATGTACATTAACTGAACAAGAAAAAGAAAGTCAAGAGATCAAACTAATATTTTTACCGTATTACCATCAAATCGAAGCAGACTTATATCATATACTTACAATTTTTAGGCGATTTAACCCATCAAAGTCTGGTTTGTTGCTTCCAAAGACTTGCAGAACCTCTTCTCGCGCAAGAGTTTGCCAATTCTGATATTGACTTAGTAAAACCATTGTCCAAACAAGCAGCACCGTGGTTGTCTCTTGCCCAGTAAAGTAAAACAGCTTACAGTTCTCGATAACGTCTTCGGTACTCATACCAAAGTTTTTGTTGTTCCCATGTTCATGAATTTCCTTGAGATTGGATTCCAGAAGTATACTTAGTAGGTCGTCTTTACAGGGTTCACCAGCCTTAATGGCCTTTTCTCTATTATGTATAATCCCCTTGAGTGAACCTTTTATTTCTTTATTAATCTCCCTCATCCTCTTGTTTGTCTTAGTTGGTATAAACCTGCAGAATAACATGCAGCAGTTAATCCGAACTTTTTGTGAAGGTACAAAAAGAAGACAAGCTAGAACTTGAAAGAGGGAAACAAAAGTATTGCGTGCATTTTAGAAATTGAAAGAAATGAAAGTTGATTTTGTAAGTTAATAATAATCCCCTAATCTCTCTTCTGTCAATTCTTCTACATGATTCACTATTTTCTAAGTTTTTATTTCTTAAACTAGCTAGGAATTAAACACAAGCAAGAACATAAAACATTGCATCTAGCTACTTCAACATTTGTAGTTGAGATTTATAATTTGTACCTAGTCATATCAATTTAATTACAAGATTGATATCTAGCTAGGTACAAACTGCAATGGACTGTTACCTCCATCCTGGAATGTTAACACCACTTTGTAAAGCATTTGTTGTAAGTACTGCCTGCTCTTTCAGGAGTTGAAATATTATCTTGCCCTCTTCATAGCTACTTCCAAATGATGTTCGAGAAATAATATCGTCCGATAAACTTTGGAGACTAGGCCAAACATCCAACTCACATGAACTCTCTTTGTACACAAAGCTTTTCCATTCATTAATCATCTCATCACAACTTTGTTGAATTGCTGGTAACATAGACTGCATGTAACAGAAAAGGCAAACCCAGAAACTATCAAAATTATATGTTGATCCAACATATACAATAAACCAGAATGGGGTGGTAATAAGAGTATTGTAATACCTTTAGTTTATCTAAATGAAAGGCTGGATTGATAATCTTCTTGTGTCTAGCCCATTCCTCACCTTCAAGAGTTGCAAATCCTGCTGCTAGCAACTTTTTATAAATGGGTGCTAGCTTCGGAAATTCCTCATATTTGGTTAAGATTTCTTTAACATCTTCAGGATTAATAATGTTCACTTTTGGTTTGGGACCAAACCAAGTGAAAGAATTCTTACCTGCATTGTTATATATGTTGAACCTTTTAATCATTAATCTTCACTTAATAAGATCAGTTTTTCAGTAGAGAAATAAAAATTAACTGTCTAAAAAATTAATCTGGCTATTAGCAGAGATCAATCACTATAATTCCCTGCAGTCGATCATAATGAATCAAATCAATCACTATAATTCCCTGTGATAATGAATCAAATATAAAATGATTGTATATATACTTGTTCCTTATCATGATATATATTAAAAGAAAAGTAACTTATAAATATATATATATATATATATATATATATATATATATGTAAAGGGAAATCATAACGAAAATTGACCATGGATGTTGACAGTTCGATGCACAAATGGGATGACTCTTGGGGCAATATCATGACAGTGTTTCATTGGTTTAGATTTTGCTTCTCTCAACATCGCATAGCTCTCCTTGACGTCTCCATAGAAAAGCTTGTAGGAATTTCCCAGAAACCCTTGTTGCCTCAGCAATCTTTCTAGTTTCTTTGGCCTCAGCCACACCCAGTTGAGTACACTCCATGAACAACTCAGTAAGCCAAGAACAACAATGCTCAGTGCAACACCAACCACTGAAACTTCCATTTCTGATCGGAAGAGAGAGATCGACTAAACTGGGGAGATATTGGAACGAGGAAAAATGCAGGTTTGCTTTGATGATTTGGTTTTCTTTTTCTCCGGGTGAGCGTTTTCTTTTGGGAAGCAATGTCACCCCCTTCACATTCTTCTCACCACTCTGAGCGAGTCTCTGATTTGTCGCCACCCAAATTTGTATATATTTCAATACTCAATAGTTAATACTCTAAACTGCATACGGGAAGCTCATAAATATAAAAATTTATCTATATATATAGTGAAGCAATTCACCTCCTCTACAAGTAAATTAATCTAACATGCCTTATATATCCTTTCAAAAAATAAAATCTAACATACCATATAAAGGAAAAGTGGAAAGAAAAAAGAACAAAAAGAAATGCCATTATTAAGGACATAGCATCTACACAATGTAATGAATGTATATAGAAAACCGATGTGTATGTATGATGATTCTTATATATGAATGATTGTGAATTGGTTAAGATTATACCGTGTACTTACATCGTCGTAAATACGAGAATGTGTGTGTGTATAGGAACGATATGAACACTATGCCAATAACATCATCAGATGACACAAGAGGCACGACATATAAAACAATATTTCAGCCAAGTGTCGTCTGATGGTTTTTGTGGTTTTTTAGACGGCATATAAAATGTAAAAGTCGTCTCCTTGATTGTTCCGTTTTAGCATTGAGTTCATCCATAGTTTGTTGTTGTTGTGTAGTGGAAGTTTGGAGCGAGGAAAACAGTTGGAGTGGTTATCAGCTGGACCTAAACAAATTGAGGTAAGCCGGTTGTATGGATTGTTAAATATGATTGTTTCTTAGATTTGTTTGTGAATGATTGTTTAGATGGAAATGCTTATTTTAGTTGAGGTCATAACATTACGCTTATGCTTGTGTGTGTGTGTCTTTAAGATGGATAAGGATTAGATGCTTGCTGATAGGAGATATTTGAGGTTTCAAATTGGGTTTGAAAATTTCCTCAAATTTGCTTCGGCAAATGCTGCAGACAAAACAAGTATACGATGTCCTTGTCTTAAGTGTTGTAACCACCATGGATTTATCACTGGTATTATCAAGGACCATATTTTTTGGTAACGGCATTATGCCCAATTACAGGAATTGGGCAAAACATGGTGAACCTTCTGCCATGAATGCCAGAAGTAACGAAGAGTCGAAAACAGTAGAAGGTCTGCCGGAGGGTGTAGACAGTGAAGAAAGTCAGGGTGAGGAGATGTCAATTGACTCAGATGAGTTTCTTAGGTTTGTGGAAGATGGAGATAAACCTTTGTATCTCGGTTGTACAAAGACAACAAAATTGAACGCTCTTATTGAACTATTCAATTTGAAAGCGAAGCACACAATGACTGATGCTTGCTTTTCCGACGTGCTATTGCTGATTGGGATGTTGCTTCCTGTATTGAATGAATTACCTAGCAATATATATGAGGCGAAGAAATCGTTTGCAGCATTAGGGATGGAGTATGAAAAAATTCATGCTTGTCCAAACAACTGCATTTTGTATAGAGGGGACCTTGAGGAAGCTGTAATCTGTCCAGAATGTAGTACATCACGTTATAAACTGGGAAAGAAGGGACGAGATTGCAGCGAAGGTTTTGTGGTACTTCCCTATTATACCAAGAATTAAAAGGATGTTCCAATCACCAAAAACAGCTAAGGACTTGACTTGGCATGCTGATAGGAATAAAGATGGCATGATGCGGCATCCAGCTGATCCACCGACTTGGGAACTGGTTGACAAAAAGTGGCCAGAATTTGGGAAAGAACCTAGGAACCTTCGTTTAGCCCTCTCATTCGATGGATTCAATCCCCATGCTGCTTTAAGCAGCCGCTACTCTTGTTGGCCGGTTATTCTTGTCACGTACAACCTTCCTACATGGTTATGCATGAAGAGAAAGTTTATGATGTTGTCGCTGTTAATATCAGGTCCCAAACAACCCGGAAAAGATATTGATGTCTATCTACAACCGTTAATAGATGATATGAAGTTACTGTGGCAAGGGGTTGAAGGTGTGTATGACGTTGTAAGAGACGAAGTCTTTACACTCAAGGCAGTCCTATTTTGGACTATAAATGACTTTCCCGCTTATGGGAACCTCTCAGGTAGTGTCACCAAAGGATATAATGCTTGTCCTATTTGTGTTGATGAAACCAAACCCTATAGGCTGAAACATAGCAAGAAAATGGGGTTTTTGAGGAATCGCCAATTTCTGTGGAGACACCATCCATACCAAAAGCAGGATGCTGCATTCGACAACACTATTGAGGACGAAGTCGCTCCTGAACCATTATCTGGAGAAGAAGTGCTGTCAAGGGTGGAAGGTTTGCCTCGTGACTTTGGAGAAGGAAAAAAGCCTGCCAAGCATGCTGGTGGACGAAGACCTTGCTGGAAAAAGAAAAGAGTTTTCTTTGAACTTGATTACTGGAAATATATTCCAGTACACCATATTCTTGATGTGATGCACATTGAGAAGAATTGTTGTGATGCCATACCTGGTACCCTACTGAATATTCCCGGAAAGACAAAGGATGGAGCTGCTTTACGTTTGGACATGGTCAATATGGGCATCCGAACTGATTTGAAGCCCACTGCTGGTCCAAAAAAGGCTAAGTTGCCTTTGGGTAGTTGGAACTTGCTGCTAGAGGAGAAGAAAATAGTGTGCAAATCCTTTTTCGGCATGTCAGTTCCCGTACGCTTCTCCTCAAATATTAGGAATCTGGTCAGTATTGAAGATTTAAGATTGGTCAGTCTTAAGTCACATGACTGCCACACGGTGATGCAGTACCTTCTCCCTCTTGCATTACGATAAGTTTTAGAGAAGCCTGTTAGGTATGCCATTATTCGGTTTTGCCTGTTCTTTAAGGCAATTTGTAGTAAAGTCATAGATGTTTCTAGACTTAAACAAATGCAATGTGATCTGGTTGATACAGTTTGTTTGCTGGAAAAGTTCTTCCCACCTTCATTTTTCGACATAATGATTCATCTGACAGTCCATCTTGTTAGAGAAGTTGAATTGTGTGGTCCAGTGTTTTTCCGATGGATGTACCCCTTCGAGAGGTACATGAAAGTGTTCAAAGGGTATGTCAAAAATCGACATTTTCCTGAGGGGTGAATAGCTGAGAAGTACATTGTTGAAGAGGCTATGGAGTTTTGTGCGGACCGTATCCTTACTGAAGATGCTACCACTGTGGGAATTCCCTCTACAAGCATAGCTGGACACTACAAACAGAGCAGGCCCTTGTCACGGCCAAGAATGATATCAGTTTACGGAAAGCAGATGCATCTTGCACACCTTTGTGTATTACAGAATACTGAAGATGTCCAGCCCTACTTGGCGTAAGTGTCTACATCATCATATATTTAGTTATATTTTTCTTTTTCATTTCAATACTCTTTAACCTTATGAATGAACTTTTCTTAATGGTTTACCTTGTTCTTCTACTTAGGGAGCATAAGGAATATTTGGATTTAATTTATCCAAATAACGTGAAGAACAAGAAGTGGATGAGGGAAAAACAGAATGCAACATTTCCAGTCTGGTTAAAGGATAGGGTAAGTGTATTTTGCATTCTTTAATGCTCCAATTTACTTCTAATAGGCTGCTGATTTTTAACAGTCGATTATCTTTTGCCAAGTTGCAAATGAATTGAGGTTTCCAAACAATAATGTGTCGCAAACATTAAGGTGGATGGTTGCCGGTCCAAGAAACTTAGTGCCAACTTATGCTGCTTACCATATCAACGGAGTTGACTACAACACCAAAGAGAGAGACAATGTCCGATCAATTCAGAACAGGGGTGTTACATTGCTTGCCAATGCAATGCAAGTTGCAAGTGCGAGGGATCAAAATCCTTTTGACGGTGCTATGGATTTCTATGGAGTTATTAAAAGTATATGGGAGGTTGACCACTATAAGTTTGGGGTACCCGTGTTCAACTGTGATTGGGTAGAGAGTACTAGGGGCGTCAAAGTAGACAAAATTGGGTTTACTTTTGGAAATGAATCAACTTCATTGAGGGACAACAACCCAATAGCCAAAAAGCCTAACCAAACATTCAAACATCATAAATAATACAAGAAAACTAATCAACTACTTCAAACATCAGAAATAATACAAGAAAACTAATCAACTACTTCAAATCCAGAAGTAGGAATAAACAGTTTCCTTGCCAACAAAAAGAGAAGAGCCACGACCAGAATGTCGTGCTCAATCTGTGACCATAGGAGGGCAAGGGAGCCCGTCATTCCGGAGTACATTGGTGAGGGAAGGTGGTGGCTGGGAAGGTGGTGGCCGGGAGCCCATCATTCCGGAGTACATTGGTGAGTACTTGGGTTTACTTTGGTGAAACTGAATAGGTTAGGGCATTTGAACGACCCTTTTATGTTAGCTACACATGTGAAACAAATATTTTACATATTAGATCCCCTAGACGCTGACTGGTCAGTTGTGGTGAGGTGCCCGAATATAGACTACCGTGGGGTTGATGAAGACGATGAGGTGGATGACATAGAGGTGGAAGCACAACCGTTTAATATTCCACCAATGCCATAATTTGACACCTTTGATGATGTAGATGAGAATCACCATAGCAAACATATGCGAGATGGCAATGAAGGAATATGGATTGATGTTGATTCATTGCCTCGTGTCAATGATAGCTTGCCTTGTGACATTGATGTCAATGAATGGAATTTTACCTAATAGGGTTGTCATTTCTTAGAATTGAATGTACGTGTTGAGTACAGTGCACTGCTACTGCAATATTATTTCGTTGTTTCACTTTAGTATGCTTCCTGACCGCTGTTTACTTTTGTGTTTCAGGTCATGGCACCATAGAGGAAAGCAGCAATGTCTGAAAGTTCAAAGAAGGATAAGGGGAAACGGGTAAGTGCATCAGATATTGCTTCCAAAATTAAGGCTGTGCAACTGAAGGCAAGTTCGGATGGTATTCCAGCAGCCATGAGCTCTGGACAGAAGAATGCAACAGATATTGCGAGAAGAATCAAGGCTGTGCAACAAATGAAAAAGGCTGCAGCTTTGGATGGTGTAGCAGGCACAAGTTCAAAGAAGAATGCCACTTCAAGTCAGGTTGATGCCGCAAGAGAAGAATGCCACTTCAAGTCAGGCAGATGTACCACAAGAAAAGAATGCAGCTACAAGTGAGGCCACTGTGTCAACTGCAAAGAAGGTTAGGTATTCCCGGAAGGCTAAGTCCGGTTTTGTTAAAAAAAAGGCTAAGTTAAAAAAGAAGAGAGAAAAAGCTACTGAGGTGGAAGACCCCAATATTACTGGGGGTCTGCGGCTGCTAAGTAGACCAATGGTAACAATGGCAAGCGTAATAAAGCGAGTTATCAGAGGGATCAAATATACTATAGATGTTGATGACAGAGGGACAGGACCATTGTTTTGAAATGCAATCTTACATTGGGGTGTTAGCACGTACGACGATCCCCATTATCTATGATCATTGGAGGAATGTGGATGATGAACGAAAACAGAAGATATGGGAAGCCATTGAGGTAATTGAATGTTTAATATAACTAATCTAATAGCTTTTAGTTGAACACTTTTTAGATGTTAACTAATATCTTTTTCTTTTATGTTTATGTAGGAGGCTTATGTGATTCCTAAAGAATGTAGGAAACATGTGCTTAGATCCGCTGCAACAAATGGCGGGAATTCAAGAGCTGTCTGACCACAAACTACATTATCCCATTCAAGGACACCCCTGAGAAGTTGGAAAATCCTCCAGGTGATTATAGATGCATCCCCAAGCTTCATTGGGCACTTTTTGTGGAAGATAGGATTTCAGATGAATTCAAGGTTTGTCCAGCTGTTGGTTTAAGCTTACAAACGACAAGTAACATTATAACATTATTATTCCTAATAATTCTTTGCTTGGTAGGAATTGCGTGAAGTCCAAAGTGGAAAAAAAATAAAAATGAACAAGTACAATCATTGTATGTCACGTAAAGGGTACGCTCAGTCAAGGGTAGAATTGGTAAGTTTTGGTAGATAACAAAAGCTTTCTGCTTTGGCTTAATGTGGTTCCACTTGTAATATATTTCTCGTTTGTTATATCGTTATAGGCGAAGAAGCTGGCTACAATGTGGCTAGCGGCACATTCCGACAAGGATGGTAACTGATGTCCTCACCATAGCTTTGCAGAAACTTGAGCACCATGGCAGGGTAGGAGGGGTTGGGGGTTTCGTTCGGCCAAATGTTGTTTTTGACTTGCCTCCAAAGCGAAAGAGTGGTGGTTCTTCTCAGCTGGCCCGGAAAAGCATAAGGCTTATAATGAAGGAGGAGCATGAAGACTTTATGGCCGAACAAAAAGCAAAGTGGGAGGAGGAAAATAAGAGAAGGGTTCTGAAGGAACGTGAATTCTGGACCTCCAAGTTTGAAATTTTGGCTGCACAACTTAAGGGTACGGGCGTGCAAATACCTTTACCTGTCACACCAGTGAATGAACTAAATTCGGGCCATGGGAGTTGCTACGACCCCACTCATGAGAAGCTTAATCCAGTCAAGAAGAGTTTGGATTTAGGTGGTGATGAGTTGCCAGAATTTGAAAAGAACAATGTTGAAGTATTTGAACCAAGGCAGAATGACAGAGCAATAGACTTGGATGATATTAAAGACGCCTAAGCTTCAAAACTGTCCTCAAATATTCTGGTAATTGAAACCATTGCTCCCCACATTTAACTCCTCTCATTTCCTTCAATTGGCTTTGCTTCTAACTAATTTGCCTTTTTTCATTGTTTGTGTTAGGATCTGACTTGTGGTGATGATGAGTGTCAACTAACGATAGATAGCATAGACAATATTGTTGCTATGGGAAAACTCATTTGTGTGGATGTTGACTCGAGCAATCATCTGATACATGGTATGCCATTAGGGGAAAACAATGTGCGCGTGACAGTTGTTCGGGCGATTGTTGGTGATTCCCTGGTACCAAATCCAATGAGGGATGAGATTTTAACGGTCGACGATGCAGTTGGGAGTTGTGTTGCCTGGCCTAAGGAGCTGGTAGTTACCCCTGGAGCAAAGGCCCCTATTGCAGCAGCTGGGATGAAGGTAACAATCGGTGTTATGTTTTACATGTTATTGTTTTCTTGTTATTCTAGGAAATGTTGCTAACATGTCTCTTAATTTTACAAAACTAGAAACCAAAGCGTTCTTATTCCAGGAAGAAATCGATAACCCCCTTTGATGACAATCAAGACCTAGAACATTTGCCCCCAAATCTGCCACATGAGTTGAATGAATTGTGCAAGTGGGCGAACACGTCCCTTAAGAGAAGGCGAACATTGTATATTGTATTCTTCTCCAATCTTTTTTGCCATGCCAAGAAAGCATCGATCTATAGAAGCGATGTCTATGCCATAGTCAACATGGAGGAAGTATCCAACGGTGTCATTTTGTTCTACATGAGGTAAACAATTATCAAAGAAAATTGTATCTTATATTCAATTATTGAAAACCGGCTAAACATGAATGCATGATGTTGTGTTTAATTGGTTTTTAGGTTTTAATCATTTCATGTTGCAATATGTGTTCGTAGCTACTTGCAAGGAGTGTTGAAGAAGAATAAGATGGAGGATATGATCCAGTTTGTTGACTGTGATCAAGTCAGTGCAATTGGGAGTGGAACACCTACAACGAGGTCTCGCGATCTGTTTGAGATGTATAAGAAAGGGAAGCCATGGCATATCTTTTTGATTCCTTATAACACAGGGCACATAAAAATGATTTAATTTCATATATGTGATTTGCAACACTTTTAACTGCTTATGAAGAAAATAATGGAAATATATTGCATGTTATCGCACAGAGATCATTGGACTTTGACAATTGTGAACCCGGAGAAAGAAAATGCTCGCTATATGGATCCACTAAAAAAGAGTTTGAATGGTAGTGAGTGGCCTTCTATTGTCACTGGGTAAGTGTGTGCTATTGTACTGTAGACATGAATAAGTTAGTAGTACTTATTAAATTCAATTATTATTACATGCTAACAATTATTTTTCTGTTTGAAGCTCCCTTAAAATGTACAAGGGCCTAAAGAAAAATAATGGAAAGAAGCAAGCAAATCCTTGGAAGCCTCTTCTTGCAAGTGCTCTTATATTTTATACAATATAGTTTTACGTTCACAGTCATGTGTCATGTTCAATAATCTTGATTCTTTATTTTCAGGGTGCTCTGATACAAAGAGATGTGACAAGTTATGGATATTATGTGATGCGCTACATGAAATACATTGTGGAGGACGACAACCTAGACCCGGATGAAAAGGTTCGGCAATTTCAAAGATTAAACTTGACTTGCTTATTAACCTTGTTGGAAACTAGATAAAACTTTAGATTCCAAAGCATAATGCCTTTTCATAAAATGTATAAGGTTTTATATATAAAATAAATTTTTGATTCCATTGTTTAGTTTATTAAACTCTTATGAAACTAATCATCATGCTACATTTCCTTGTTGTAGTGGGGAACAAGGGCTGGAACAAGGGATGCTCAGACTTACACAACTCAACAACTTGATGAAGTCCGAGAGGAATAGGCTAAGCATATGCTAACATTTCCAAATCACTGAATTAGGCCATTAAACTTTGCCAGCTAGCTTCACTTTTGTTTGTGGTAGGTTCATGGTAGTTGGTATATATATTTAGGAACTGTTTTTGTGCATTATGACTTTGGAAGGTGTTGTACAATTTAATGCATGTAGTTGGTATTATATATATATCCTGGGTTTGAAGCCAACTAGCTAGCTAGGTTGCTATGTTAAACATACTATATTGATGCCCTAATACTGTTTTTTGTTAAAGGCATTATGGCCTAGTACATGGAATTGGAAGTTGAAGTTGGCTAGCTTGTTATATATGTATGCTTTGAACTGAGGTTTGTGTCCTACAATTTGGTTTTGTTGTGGTTCAGAATGAGGTTTTAATTATTCATGTCTTAGAATGTATGAGGTAGGATGAAGATATTGTACCAAATGAATAGTGCATTTCAGCAGGTTTTACCATATGAACAAGAAAATGAAACGTTAGAAACGTGTTGTCTCCTTCTCCATTAGACGACATATAACCTAAAATAAATGAGGTTAACGTCCACAGAAAAATGTAGTGCAACATGCATAAGCCAACATATGTTTTCTCATCAAACTACATAAGAATGTAGTGAAATATCACAATCAGTCAATATATGTTTCCTCATCAAACTACATAAAATAGTCGTGTAGATAACTCGCTCATCCTACAGAAATATGTGGTCCAAAATATCATCAAACCACATAAAAACATATGATTGGTCGCTCAACTTACAGAAATATGTGGTCCAAAATCTTATCAAACCACATAAAAACATATGATTGGTCGCTCAACTTACAGAAATATGTGGTCCAAAATATCATCAAACCACATAAAAACATATGATTGGTCAATGTAGATGAGCTAGCTCAACAGTTATATGTAGACTAAACACAATTGGACGACAAAAAAGTTGACAAACCTATATTATTCTTCTCTCAGTTGACATTTATCTGTGATTAGAACATGCACTAAAACTAGAAAACATAAATATTAGTAGTTATAAAACAATTCAGATGACAAGTAATTGTCGTTGGTAAAACATTCAGATGACAAAGAATCCAATATTTTCCCTAATTTGAAAACACCAAACGACAGAAAAATGTCTTCAAAACCTCTTCTAACCACTATTTTTCACTTTACTTGTCATTGTAAGTTCAGTAGGTCAACAATTATATGCAGTCTAAGGTTGTATCACAAAACATATTCTGTGTCGAAACCTTTACTTTTCTTGATTCAGTCGACATTTAAATGTTGTTGCTATTTTTTCCAAACGACATAAAGTCCAGAAACCTTGCAAACTTGTCAAATTTCATATGACTTATTATCTGTCGTCTGACTAACATTCACACGGCGGTGGAAAGCCGTCGTCTGATAGCTTATCAGACGGCAGGCCCTCAGACGACATATAATTTTTGGTCAGACTGTCGTCTGATGATGTTTTTGGCATAGTGGAAGCGGACATCCGCAACTATGTTAAAGTGCGGACGCCGGCTCAAATCAATTCTAGCTGCACCGATTGCTTCGTTGTTCTTGCTGGTTCCAAACAAGAGCTCCATTTGGAGCTTCTTCTCGCCGGCAGACTCAACGGTGATGAGTTTTGAATCCAGGATTAAGCTTCTTCAAGTTTCTATAGTTTTTCCAGCATCGAACCTTCTTCTACGATCACCTTGGCATTTAACTTGTTGGTAATAGCATTTGAGGATGGAAGAAGAGCAGTCATATGCAGCTGCCGGAGTTGATTTGAGCCGGCATCCGCACCTTAACATAGTTGTGGATGTCCGCTTCATATCTAGCATATATATATATATATATATATATATATATATATATATTGAATGTATATATATACAAATCCGTTCAGAAGCGGATGTCTACACAGTTCTTAAAGTGCGGACGTCACTCCGTTCTCCACCGTCCAGCGCCCACGACGGCGTGCCTCCACTCGAGCGGACACCAGAGGCGTCCCCGATCACTTTCCCTTCCCGACAAGATCGATTTGAAGGTCTAGGCAGCAACCTCCACCCAAAACTTCAGATAAGATCGATCTCGTCGGAAAACTAAAATTCAGAAAACTCGCCGGAAAGGGAAAGTGGTCGAGGACGCCTCTGGTGTCCTCTGGGGTGAGGCACGCCGTCGTCGGCACCAGACGGTGGAGAACGGAGGGACGTCTGCACTTTAAGGGCCGTGCGGACGTCCACTCCTGATTCGGCTTATATATATATATATATATATATATATATATATATGACGCGGACGTCTGCAACTATATATAGAGGGAGGATCTAGAGAGAACCTCCTTACTTTAAGAATTTGAGAATTTCTACTATTTTACAGTAGTAGATGACTTCATTTAACAATCTCAACCGTTGATCCTCTATATTCATATGCAAGAAACATGTCTTCAAAATTTCAACTAATTCCATAATCATTTGGTCATTGAAATTGACGTAAACAATTATAGGTCGTTAAATAAAATTAAAACGAATATTGTGCTAATCAATTAGTAAAATGTTTATCATTTTGGCTAATTTTTTGTATGATTCATATGTAGGTAAGTAACTAGGGAATGAGTGGTGTTGATTGTCAAAATACATGCTAGAACTAAAAACATTCTTATTTTAAGAGTTTAAGAAGGTTATCTCTAAAACCGGTATATATATATATACACATATATGAGGTCAATAAGTTTCAGGTAATTACTGAACTATACTTGACATCATCAACCTTACTATAGTCATGTATAAGGGGAAATGATAAATTGTTTCTACAACATATGGCGCACATGCAATCTCTACTGAGCTGTGCCTCGCTCCCCATTTTGAGCATCCATTTGGTACACCTGCAATAATCTACCCAGGTCAGCAAATAGTTTTGCAACTTTTGCAACTTTGCATATACACATAAACGCATCCACCTGTCAACTACTTTGCCACTTTGCACTCATGCAGTTTGTGGGCTCTCGAGTCACTGGATTAGTGTTGCAGCCCAAGCTATGCAAGAGAAAGATCTTGTAAATGACAATTTTGCAACTAATGTGTGGCACTGAAGGCTTTCATATTACCCAACAGACAGACAATCCTCTTTCTTTTATTGGATTTTACATGATACTAGTACACTACTACTTCTGATTATACTGTATTTTCAAAAATTATGATTATTTGTTATCAACTTATCATATATGGCGTATGGCGGGCAAGAAATGATCTGATTTTTCATAACACTGAAAATACTTTTTGCTACATGAGTTGCTTTCAAAGCTGCTTCAATTTCACAATTATGCTTATTCTTCATCTCTCCTACAAGTAGCACATATACCGTTATAAAATAGAGACCCCCTCGTCCCTCAAATTTTAAAAAAACTTAACTTTGATGGCTTGCTGTTTAATAACGCTCAAGCTTCCGCAGGTTTTATAATTTGAAATGATCAAGGTTGTTCTGTTGCTGACACCGCAAAGTTACTAGGTCACTCAGTGTCCTTGTTGCTGAAGCCTTTGGCCTTAGAGAATTAAAGCTGGGTTAGAAGCTGCTTTGATCCACAACATTACTGATCTCAAAGTAAAGAGAGACTCGAACCCTCTGATAGATTCGACCAATGACAAAATTCAAGTTCCTTGGCGTATCAATACCTTAGTTTATCATGATGTCAGAACATTGTCTATCAGATTCTGATCTTCAGAATTTGCCCATGATTTGAGAGAGGTAAACTATGTCGCGGATGCCTTGACTTCTCTTGCCATCACATTATTACTAGTGGTTCTTGAACTACTACTTTGTCAAATGCGTTTTGATCTTCTAAACTTATAATCTAAACTTAGAATGTCACGGAGGTTTTTCTTTGTATTTTCTAAACTAGTGATATGAATAGAGTACTTCATTATCCGAAAAAAGAAAAAAAAGGATTAGAATACTTCCTGCATTTTGATTGGTTAATGGTGGGTCTCAAATCCCAACCAAAGCTTTCAATTTTTCTAGGTCCCTGCTTCTTCCATAAGTCTTTCCCTAACTGGATATCAACAAACAATCGAGATAAAAACTGGAAATCAACCCACATAAACACTCTTTGATTACCCAAACTCTGTTTAAACATGTCTTTACTCTTCTTATCCTGTTCTTGAAAACGAAAGACAACCAATCCATCTACGTCTTGGAGAGACAAAGGCTTCATAGCCTCCTACTGGGTCTCCCTCACTTGGAAAGTTGAAGTCTACCTGGGTGTGCTTGACTGACTTTTCCTTATGAGCATTCTATATCATCTCCTTGTGAGCATTATATATTATCAATTATCTCTTTGTTAATTGAACCTTCCACTCCTCATTGCCTGTGCAGCTCTTCATCTTCCTCATCCTCTTCAGTTCCATATCTTTCTTGATACAAATGGCCTCCAATGAAAATCGCTCAACAAGGCAACAAAGGGACTGTCTTGTCAAACGTAAATGTCATCTTATTTTATTTTCTCTTGTTTCAAATTCATTTACATAATGTTGACTGTTGCATGTCAAGAAACCATGCTCCCTCTCCTTACTGCATTTTTGTTGTAGCGGAAAATATGGAACAAATCTATCAACATCGACGGACGGCGAATTCATCGAGTTTGATGAATGATGGGAGTTTCTGCAGAAGGGGATCACAAAGCTGAAGAGGATCCTAGAAGGACTACCAGAAACTCAGTTCAGCTCAGAGGAATATATGAAGCTCTACTCCACTGTTTACAAAATGTGTACTCAGGATCCCCTTAATGATTACTCTCAGCAACTTTATGACAAATATCGGGAGACATTTGAGGTTTACATTATTTCAACAGTGATGCCAGCTCTAAGAGAAAAGCCTGAAGAGTCGATGCTGCAGGAACTTGTCAAAAGATGGAAAAATCATAAAGTTATGGTAAGGTGGCTGTCACGTTTCTATCACTTTATTGATCGCTACTTCATCGCAAGGAGGTCACTTCCCACCTAAATGAAGTTGCACTTAACTCCTTCCGGGATTTGGTTTATTGTGAGGTGAATGCTAATGCCAGAGTTGCTTTGATTGATCTGATTCACAAAGAACGCGAAAGAGGGCCGATCGACAGAGAGCTAGTGAAGAATGTGGTATACATATTTGTTGAAATCGGAAATGGGAAAACGGATGCTTACGAAAAGGACTAGGAAGCTCACGTACTGGAAAACACTAGCAATTACTATTCTCTTAAAGCATCAAGTTGGATTCTAGAGTATTCTTCTCCAGATTACATGTTGAAGGTCGACGAATGCTTGAGAATGGAGAGGGAGAGAGTTGCTCATTACCTACATTCAAGCAGTGAGCATAAGCTGGTGAACAAAGTTAAAGATGAGTTGTTGGCGGTTTATGCAAACAATGACATAAAGTAATGATGGAGATTGGAGACATTTCTTTCCCATTTGCTTTCCAAGTGTGTTATTGGCAGCTATTTCTTTGTAATAAAAAGATAATATTTGGTGTTTACAATGTACCTAGTAGATAATTACATGGAATTTGAAGGCATTACAATTTACAAGTCAACAGACTTAAGCCAAGAAAACAAAATAAAGTGAGAGAAATGATGAATTATGGACCCTTTAACGTATTGGAGAGGTAAGGGAAGCAGAGAAAGTGCCCATAGACACCGGTCTGCAAGAAAAACCATTCTCCTAAGAGAAAAATCAACCCCTATATACACTCAAGCCAAAAGTCTGTTAAAGCTCAAGTCATCCCCATTTCTTTATAGACTTCTTTATATACACCAGGAATTGTTTAATCTTTCTCTCAATTTCTTCTGGTTCTAGGCGGCCAAAGCCCAAGTCTTTCGGGTCTTCCCCACTTGGAGTCTTCTTGTGTGTCCTAGACTTATTCCTAGTTCTGCTCTTTCCTTGCATCACATTTTTTTCCTTATAAAACAACCAGAGGAAACCCCTTGCAGTTGTGTTTCTCATTACCAAGCTATGCATTCCTTCATCTTCTTCATTCTCTTCTTGCCTTCCATCTTTCTTGAGACAGAAGCCTCCAATGAAATCTGTGAAACAAAGAAGTGCGCTGTTGGGGCTCCTGAGATTCGGTTTCCTTTCCGAGTAAAAAGCCAGCAGCCCCAACACTGTGGTCACTGTGGTTTTGATCTTGACTGCAGCAACAACAGAACCACAATCCACATCCCATCTTATGGTGACTTGGTCGTGAAATCTATCTCCTACGATACCAAGATACTCGAGCTTCTTGACCCCAAGAACTGTGTCCATGGAGTCTTTCTTAATCTTAATCTCTCCCTTACACCATTTCAATGCTACTATGTCATGAAAGAGTACTCGTATCTCAATTGTTCGGTTAGGCTACCAAGATCTTTCACAGAAGTTCCCTGCTTGAGTGGGTCTGGCTACCATGTGTACACTGTTGAGCCTACTTTTGCTGTACCAAATTCTTGCAGGGTAGTGAAAACTGTTCCTATTCCCTTCGAGTATAGTCCCTATCTGGCTGATAATAGCTTCGGTCTGGGATTAACCTGGAACATACTTGGCCATGAAGATTCTCATGAAGCAAAAGTAGGCTCATTGCAGACTGAAACAGAACAAGAAACTGATTGCTTCACAATGGCACATGTTAAAGGTAAATTCCATCTTCCTTTTGCTTTTGCTTTTTCAGTTCCCTCACAACTCTTTAGGAAATTAGTCTTCTACTCACATATTATGGAGGAAACTAAAGTGGAAACAAAAGGAATATTGTTCAGCTTCCAAGATCAGAAACCATTAGATAGTTTCGAGGGAGAGACTATGATATCTTAGGACTCAAGTATTCACTTTTCATGAAGGCATTAACACATAATACCAAAAACAAATCATGACATATAGTTAGCAAAATATTAGCCAACATGTAGCAGAATCAATGACAATATGCATATGCACATATGATGAACTGAAATATACAATAAACACTTGCAGCACTTCAATATAATGGAAACTGCTACTGGATAGTGAATGCTGGTTAATGTATCGGAAATGAAATATTAAAGGATATCATGTCAGCAACTATTTTCTCATTAATTAGTCTTTTGTTAATCTTATGTATAATAATCAAAAAAGAGAAATGTTTTACTAGGGAAGAATCTGATAGAAGATTCCAAAGATTGTAGAATTCTGTCCTACCCTTTATTACTATAATGTCAAGAAATCATTTTATGTTACTGTCAAGTTGTTTAATTGACAAAATAGACTTTGACTAACTGGTCAGTCATCCATAAGAACCGAAGAAAACTTTGGTTCTAGTCACTGTGTGCCCCTCCTGACCTTTCTAACCATCTTCCTAGCAACTCAACATGGAACTTTTGCCAGTGTTCTATACTATTCAATGCAGTTTTGCATTGAAATGGTCTCTAATACTTGTGGCTTGATCTGTGCAGTGTGTGTTGCAATTCTTATTTTCGTGGCAGCAGCAGTTATTATAAGAGTAAACATGAATCAGTCCATAAAACGACATAATCAGAAACAAGTGGAAAATCAAATTCAGGTTGAGGAACTGTTGGGAGAGTACAAAGCCAACAAGACTGGAAGATATCATGAAGCTGATCTTAAGCAAAGCAACAGCCAGTGTGAAACAGTTATGGACATTAAAATCATGAAGACTCAGAAAGTGCAAGTATGATATTTAAAGCCAAAAAAAATGTCCCCATGTTAAGATGCAGTTCTGATGTTTGTGGTATACACCAGTTCTGATGATGCAGTCTTATGTAAAGAATATAAGGCCTATACACAACAGGCATTAATCTCTATTATGATTTTTACGGCTATTAAAATTTCAAGTATGTAATAGGAGTAGAGATTTCAGTACCCTACAGTTTTACCTTTTTTTGTTGCTACTGGTGAATAACCATCCACAGTTAAAGTAGTGAGGTTTTGTACTTTACATACATCGATAAAGCCGGTTTCGTTTTATTACCACATGATTTTATTCCAGCATGCTTTGCTCTGCAATTAGAGTAAGCATCACCTAATTAGAAACTATAACTGTGTTATGAGTAAAAACAATGAACTCAGATACGATGTTATAAACATAATGCAAATGGGTGAAAAAAGACAAAAAAAAATTATGAGATAGGTTGTTTATTTTCTACTACTAGCAATGAGCTTATCTTCAATGAACACAAACCAAAGCAGAAATGGTTTGATAAGCCCCATTGCCCCTCCTCAGATTAAAAAAAGTATGATCCTTTTCTTCAATTCATCTTCCCTGATATAATAGTCCTCAATGGAAACTGCATGACAAGAAACTGCACTTAAGGGGATCTGAAATCCAAATTATTGGTTCCCATTCCAGTTAGGGGCCAACAGCTCTAACTGTGGTCACTAGGGCCATCATATATGATATAAAACTGCTTGATCAAGCTCCTTGATCCACAGAATTATGTTATGAAGTCCCCAATACTAGTATGTTGAGAAAAACTATTATCTCAACTGTCATGGACTTTATTTAGGTCATCAAATTGCTTCCTAACATTTGTATCTCATCACTGCATTAAATAACTAAAACATCATGTTATCATGATGCCACACCCAGCCATTTAGCAGAATTCATTCATTCAACTCTTCTCAGATTTGAAGACACAATAAGAGGGTCATTGCTTCTGCAGATGTTGCAGCCATTCTTTCCTTGTCATCATCATCATCATCATATCTACTACATCTTTTCCTTCAATCTTACAATTTTATGGAAACAAAAGATTCTTCATTTGGTGATTTTGGATTCCAATAATTCCAGTAGACCTGAACTGCAAGACATGCCCTCAGTGGATACTTAATCAAAACTACATTGGAACAGAATCTGTTTCTCAACTCACTCACTCACCCTCTAAAACTCCTAAGTTATTATAATAGCATTAAATTTGCAATACCTTGTACCCCAAACCAAAGATCAAAACAACCCCTATAATGTTGGAACTGCTTACAAACTCGCTGCTACTCAAAACCTTGAAGCATACAACTCATGTCCATGCCCAAAAATGAGAAAACCAAAGATCAATCTACAACTAAAATGAAGTAAACATTAACCAACCAGAGAAACACCAAAAATCTGCATCTGGGTCTATAATTCTCTCCCAGCACTCCCTAATTCAATTAAACGTTTGTATACTTTAACTTTCAATTTGAGCAAGAAAACAAGGGCCTTTGTGATGTTCCCACATACATGAACATAAGGACATTATCCAACAAGATGTTTTTTTTTTTTTTGGAGACTAATGAAATATCACACTGGAAGTTTGCCACTAAAGATCCCTATGCAGTGTCAACTAACCGAAAAGAAAAATGACCATCCAAATCTATTCTAGTAATCATAACTGAGCTAGCATTGGAACCCATGGAGGTAGAACGGAAAGCACTGACAGTAAGGGAGAGGGCCGGTATATCTGGAAGGGAGAAAGAAAGAAGAAGCCTAGAGATGGAGGGATTGAATTATTGACAGTTCTGATGTTAATGATACAAAGCCTATTTAGTTATATAACAGCGACCTTGTACTCGTGAAACTCTTGCCGCAACAATTCAAGTCCTTTAGGAAGGTGTATAAGGACTTGGTACGCAAGTACGAAGGGCCGTTTGAAGTTATCAAACGCATTGGGAAGGTTTCATATAAGCTTCACCTCCCGCCCAAGTTGAAGATTCATCCGGTCTTCCACGTGAGCATGTTAAAGCCTTTTCATGAAGACGAGGAAGACCCATCAAGGGGAGTTTCACATCGGGCACCAACAACGGTTGTCACTTCTTTCGACAAAGAAGCTGATGAGATACTTGCGGACCGAGTCATCCGTCGTCGAGGTGTGCCAAGCTATAAAGAGTATCTCATCAAGTGGAGAGGTTTTCCCGATACGGAAGCCAGCTGGAAGTCCGAGGACATATTATGGCAATTCAAGGACAAGATCCAGCACTACAACGAAGGTGCGATGAGGGCATCGCGTGCTTAGGTGGGGGAGAGTGTCACACCCCGCCAAATTAAAGAGGAGTTTCCTTGAGCATTTTGATGCAAGCTTAGCTCAAGGAAAGGTTTTGGAGAGCACATGAGTATTCTAGAAACATTCGGAATATTATGGAAGGTTTTGGAAGCATCCGGAAGGATCGGGCAGCATTCGGACAACTCTAGAACTCTCTAGCACCTTAGAGAGTTTTTAGGACACTCCAGAACTCTCTAGAACCCTAGAGAGGCTCAAGGCTCAAGACCACTCCGGAAGTCTCTAGAATACTCAAGAAAATACTTAGAGTTATATAGATTGACTAGATTCATACTACTGCTCCTGATTTCTCATTCTGAAGATGCAAGATCATGGCCATTCCTTCCTCAGGTGCAAGTGCTCCATCAGCTTTTATATATTCGAATCAATGGACCCGAATAGCAAGACAGGACATTTTGAGCGCATACAACACCAAAATAACATTTTGAACAACACCCAGTCCCCCATTACGCAATTCACTTGCTTTCCCTGTAAACTCACATGATAATCCACAAGCAAAGTAGTGCGAATTGTAAGCTGAATCAGCCAAACCAATTTGACAACCTCTTTGCTTAACACTAAATCATCTGCATTAACGTTTGGAACCATTCAAGACCCTAAATTTTGAGCACACATCTTGAAGAAAACCCCATTTACTCAATCACTTGCTTTCCTTATAAAAACAAACATGACAAGTTTATACATATTATAAGACAAAGTACAGTAACTGAAAGCAACCAAACACCAAAATCCCACATCCAAACTCACTGCTCCCACTCAAAAGCTCAACACCCAGAAACAATATGCAAAACACTCATGTACAATTGAACACAGCAAACGACATCTAACAAGCAAAAACGACATACAATCTGGACCTGGGTAAATAACCTATCCAATACAAACCAACAAAACAAGGACACCCTTCTATGAAACTCCCCAACAGAGAAAGAAGAAAAGGATTCACCTTTACATGTTCAGAAATCAGAACCACAAAGCCTCCTGATTTCCACAGTAGAAACTTACCCAGAGTGACCCACTTGGGAGATATTTGCAAGTGAAAACAGAACGTTGAAAACAAGGGAGGTAAAGTTGTTTCCTTTTGTTATGAGAGAGGGGTAGACTGGGTAGTAGCGAAAAAAAGGGTATAAAATACATAACAGGAAAAGGGGGGTAGTGATATCTGAATTGATCGATTGGGCTAGGGTATTGGACACCATTCTCAATTGGGTTTCTATTGCAGTTCTGACTGAGAGCTCTTTCTATCTTCTCCTTCCTTTATGTCTCATCTGGGATCAACCTGGGTCACAATTCATCACACCCATAATACAGAACAGAAGAGATAATGCTTCTTCTTCTTCTTCTTCTTCTTCTTCACCAGAGCAATTGTGAAAGGTGAGGTCTTTACTTTCATTTTATTATTTTCATTTGCTTTTGAGTTGAGTATTGAAATGAATCAGGTACCCAATTAATCTATCTCTGTAAAACTAAAAACTGAGGAGAATTTCATGAGGTTGGCAGAGTTAGAAATCTCAAGGTACTCTAAACAAATGAGATTTTGGTGTTACTTTTTTGGTCTATACATATTGTTTTTATATAATTGATAGAAATAATGAAACTCCCATGATAGTAACTTTAGTGTTAATCAAGAAAGTACAGAACTTTGAATGATGTAGCTGTTGATATGGTTATGGGCTGTGCTTGTTATATGAGTAGTCAATTTCATTGAGCATAATCAAAACGTTGAAATTTTGATGAGGAAATGGCATTCCAAATGCATTGGATTAGTTTACAACAAAACCGTCATAGTTATTATCAGTAGATGATGAAGTGGCTGCCCAATTTAAGACTATAGTCGCCATATATAGGGAATTACGTAGACAGATCTTCCTTTGTGAGTCCCTTTGCTGCTCTGGAGCCAATTATGTCCATTTCATTGATGGGTTGCTGTTGTGATGTTTAAAAGAGGCTCGCCTCTTAACATGTACTCTCTGCATGCTATTTGGCTTTTCATTTCCTTTATGTGAAATTATAAATAGCCATGAATATTAAAACATCAAAAATGAAAGAATGTTTGACTGTATAGACAGCTTGTAAAAGAATTTTTACCTATATAGACATATCTTTTGTATGTAGTTAATCAAAGGTTCGTGCTCTGATCAGGATTTTGATGTACAGAGTTTGAAGACGGAAGATTTCTCAAACTATGGCAAGGGACTCAGGTAATTCCTTAGTAATATCACCTTGAATTGAGTATATGAGTTCCATGAAAAACAAGGCGATATAGTGTATGACTTGCTTTAATAAATCTTACAACTCAGAAAAGAATAGATGGTAGAAATTGAGCACTTATGTTAACAAAACTATTTAGAAACCGTATTCATTTCTGAACTTGTTATCTTATGTGTTCTCATTCTAGTTGCAGGGTATGGAATATTTGTGACCACAAAAACCGAACTCGAAGTTATTGAGTGGGATCAAGGATGGGACTATATGCAAAAGGGGTTCACAAAGCTGAAGAGAATTCTAGAAGGATTGTCCGAGTCTCAGTTTACATCAGAAGAAAATATGATGCTTTACACAACTATCTATAACATGTGTACTCAAAAGCCCCCATATGATTATTCTTGGCAACTTTATGACAAGTACGGGGAAGTATTGGATGAATACATTACTTCAGCGGTCTTGCCCTCTTTAAGAAACAAGCATGATGAGTTTCTGCTGCTGGAGTTTGTTAAGAGATGGGAGACTCATAAGGTTATGGTGAAGTGGCTATCATTCTTTTTTAATTATCTTGACCGTTTCTTTGTATGTCGAAGATCACTGCCAAAGCTAAGGGAAGTTGGACTTGCCCGCTTCCGTGAATTGGTTTATCGGTCCTTGAAGGCTAATGTGAGAGCTGCTGTTATTGCTATTATTAATAAAGAACGTGAGGGGGAGCAGATTGACATAGCACTATTGAAGAATGTGGTAAATATATTTGTTGAAATGGGAATGGGACAAACTGATGCTTATGTAGTAGACCTTGAAGCTCACATGCTAGAAGCTACATCTGAGTACTATTCTCGAAAAGCATCAAGTTGGATTTTGGAGGATTCATGTCCAGATTACATTTTTAAGGCAGAGGAATGCTTGAGAAGGGAGAGAGATAGAGTAACTCATTACCTGCATTCGAGTAGTGAGCAGAAGCTGATGGAGAAAGTGCAATTCGAGTTGTTAGTGGTTTATTCAGGTCCACTGCTTGAAAAGGACCTTTCTGGATTTCATGCTTTGCTTAGAGATGATCAGGTGGAGGATCTTTCGAGGCTGTATAGACTTTATAATAAGATTCCACATGGCTTGGATCCAATTGCCAAGTTATTTAGAGAGCATGTTACCGCAGAAGGTATAACCTTGGTCCAACAAACAGAAAATGCTGCAAATGACCACTCTTCAAATGGATCTGGAATGCAGGAACAAGTTCTTGTCAAAGAAATAGCCGAGCTGCATGATAAGTATATGGCATACGTCAGTGATTGCTTTATGAACCACTCTTCCCTTCGCGTGGCTATTAAAGAAGCTTTTGAGGCAATTTGCAATAAAACTGTTGCAGGCAGTTCTTGTGCTGAATTACTTGTAGCACTATGTGATAATATCCTCAAAACAGGTGGCCGTGAGAAATCGGGTGATGAGGCTATAGAAGAAACTCTTGAGAAGGTTGTTAAGCTGCTTCCTTATATCAGTGACAAAAACCTTTTCTCAGAATTCTACAGGAAAAAACTTGCTCGTCGGCTGATTTTTAATCAGAGTGTGAACGAGGACCTTGAAAGGAGTACTTTAGCAAAGCTGAAGCAGCAATGTGGTGGACAGTTTACCTCCAAGATGGAGGGGATGGTCACTGATTTGACATTGGCTCGGGAGAATCGGACTGGCTTTGAGGAATACCTTCACAGTAATCCAAATGTGAATCCTGGGATGGATTTGACAGTCACTGTTCTTACGACTGGCTTCTGGCCAAGTTATAAATCATTTGATCTTAACCTTCCTATAGAACTTGTCAAGTGTGTTGAAGTTTTCAAGGGGTTCTATGAAACCAAAACAAAAAACAGAAAACTCACATGGATTTACTCATTGGGCACTTGCAACATCATCGGGAAGTTTGAGCCAAAAGTGATTGAATTGGTTGTATCCACCTACCAGGCTGCTCTCCTGCTGTTGTTCAATACTGTGGATAGATGGAGCTATTCAGAAATATCCACTCAGTTGAACCTTAACCATGACGACTTGGTTAGAGTTCTTCATTCTCTGTCATGTGCCAAGTACAAGATCCTTGTTAAGGAGCCAAATACAAACACTATCTTGCCAAGTGACACCTTTGAGTTCAACTCTAAGTTCACACACAAAATGAGAAGAATTAAGATTCCTCTCCCACCAGTGGATGAAACAAAGGGGGTAATTGAAGATGTTGACAAAGATAAGCGATATGCTATTGATGCTGCTGTTGTGCGGATAATGAAGAGTCGTAAAGCTTTGCGTCATCATGAATTAGTTGTGGAGTGCGTAGAGCAGTTGGGACATATGTTCAAGCCTGATGTCCGAGCAATTAAGAAGCGGATTGAAGATCTCATCACCCGAGACTACCTGGAGAGGGACAAGGAAAATCTTAAGATGATCAGGTATCTTGCATAATTCAAGTGCTGGATTCCTCACTCATATAACTTTGGATAGAGTGGAACATGAATATATGTAATTATAGTTTCTTTAAATGTTAGAATTGCTGTGAAGTACGTGTATTAGAAATTATGACTTCACAGGGGGAGAGCGGACTTTTTTCTTTCAGTTACCTATTACAGCCAGTTTTGTAACATTTACCGAGGAGATTTACATGAAATGTGAGAGAATGTCGTCTGATTTTTAATTTTTATTGTTCCTTGTTCTTTTATTTGAATCTACAGATGTCATGACATATTCTAGAAGAGTAGAAGACATATACATATTTATAACCCATGTAAGTGTATGTATGCTCTCTGATTTCATCTTCATTTGTTGTTTGAGGCATTATGTTTATATAGCGATTCAAGATATCTTCATGTAATGCTTCGATGTCCAACGTTATCAGCTGAAACTCGAGCAAAGAATGGAAAGAACCAGCTCCAGATAAACTAGGAGATAGTCCTTGCTCCTCAGAGCTTGATCTTAGCTAAGAGGGCGAGAAAGATATACAAAACCTAAACCATATATAAAGTCACACAATGCAAGGAAGTCAATAACCATGTTCTTACTCTGTTTTTGAAGACCAGCTTAAAATCTTATAAAATAAACAACCTCAGTACAATGTAAACCAGAGAAACAAGGCACGCCCTTTACTAAACTAACTAGCCAGCTTGAAATGTTGTACCCTACTAAACTAACACAAATTGTTCAGTGATTATTAATCATAAAATATACTGTTACAAATCCATTTTCACTACATATGTATTCAGATCTTTCTATATCAAAATACATACATACACCAGTTGCATTACTTGGAGGAAGAAAAAACAGGACAACAATACTAACGATCATTAAAAGTACTCCGTGCACCCGCTTTCATTAGAGTCAGTACTGAAAACTTGAACCAACACATCAGGAGCTGCGCCAGTTGCCAAGGTTAGCTCGGGGCTCGGCATCCATTTCGTAAACTGGCTCTTGTTCTGGTCTGGATCAGAAGCCTTATTATTGGAACATCCACTTAAGTCAGAACCCCTATTGATCTCGGAACATTCAATTAATAATTTCATATATTTCAGCTTCTTCTTCTTCTTCCTCTCTGTATTAGAAGCCTTATGCTCTGGACATTCACTTGATTTTGTAGATTTCGTCTTCTTCTTCTGCTTCTTCTGTTCTAATTCAGAAGCCTTATTCTCTGAACAATCACTTAACTTCGTAGAGTACTTTCTCTTCTTCTCCGTCTTGTCTGCATCAGCAGCCTTATTTTCTGGACATTCACTTAACTTCTGTGAGTACTTTCTCTTCTTCTGCTTCTTCTGGTCTGCATCAGAAGCCTCATTATTGACTTTTGAACATCCACTTAAGTTTATAAACTTGCGCTTCTTCTGCTTCTTCTTCTTCTCTACATCATAAGCCTTATTCTCTGAACCTGAACCTGGAACTGGACTAGTCCCATCCCCCATTGGCATGTAGTCGTACACTTTAATTGTTTGATCATCAGTAGCTGGAGGTGCCCAGCTGATTGGTTCTGGTGACAGCACCACATCATTGTCAGCGGCATACTTCAGCTCATCGAGCTCTGCTTGGCGAATTAAACGGATCAAACGCTCACTTTTTTCTTTGCGGTGAGCAGTTTGGTGCCCTCCTAAGGCCTGAGTGCTTGAGAAAGCCCTAGAACAAAGACGACATGTGTAAAGATTAAAGCTGAAAGTCTCAATGCTCCGTCTCATGGGTGCAGCTATCAATGGGTCTCCCATGTTTGGGTTGCATAAAATCTCAGCAGAGGTCATATGGACGGTCTGGAACTAAAAAGGAGAAATGAAAGCAAAAGAGGAGGAGGAGAGACCTCTGGAGCAACTTGTAGTTTGGGGACAACAAAGTGGATACTACGCTTTTATAGATTACTAATCCTAATTCACATGGAACAAGAAAATCTTAAACAAGTAGACGCGCGTGTTAAGACTAGCTAGCCTAACTAGGAATCCTAACTAGCTAAGGAATTGGAATAGGGAACCAAAATATATTAGTTAATTATTAGCTGAGCTTAGAAGAGAAGGATCCAGGAACAGGAAGCGCCAGGAAGTTGAAGAAGCAGCCGCGCCGCTGGTCATCCTACTCCGGTGGCAAGATCTGCCGCGGGGCGATCCGAGAAGTAGGATGATTATTGTGCCCCCCGAAAATTATATGCCTCCTCCTGGGAAAGGGAAAGAGGATTACATCAGAATGGGAAACCAAATGAGTGAGGGATAGGGAAATCACAAGAACCACTGTTGGCTAATTACATCAGAATGAGTGAGTTTCTCCTGGCCTAGTCCAGATTGGCACCGGACTTTTGAGTGCCCAAACCAGCTGACTCCTGAGCTAAAGGAAAGGCTAAAAGAATCAAGAAGCAAGTTGGGGAATAGTAGGGCATATTAACCACTGAATCTATGGATCGTTGTTTGATCAACAAAGTAGAATCTTGCTAGTTCGGGTTTACTTGACACATGAAGTCATAAATATATATTTATCCATTACAATGTTGGACAAAGTCCCTCGATCAGTACTCAAAATACTCATTGCAATTCAAAGTCATTGCTATTTGCTAACACTAAAATTCACTAACGGTTCTTAAACTATTGTGTCAAAATCAATGTGATATCCGAACTCTGAAAAGTATTAATGTGATACCCAAATAATGATTTTGACTTTACCCAGATACTTATGTCAAATTTTCGTAACAGAACCGTTTGATTGCTGACGTGTCAAATACATGGGTCCTAAAATAAAGGGCAAAACAGATATTTAACCATTTTTATTTCTGATGCATATCCGGATATCCCTCTCATGAGTCTCATCTCATCCAAAATAGGTTCTATTTCATTTGAATCGAAAAGAAAATAAAATGATCCAAAACAAACCCAAACCAAACAGGTTACTCCCTCCCTACCGATGAGTCCGTCTTAAACCTAGTAACTGGGTAGAAATTCAACGACGGCGTGCCTATTTTGGACTGGAATCCGTAAATCCTCTTCCCTTACCACTTCCCTTTTCTAGGCTTTTCATCAGACAACAATGTTAAAACCAGAGAATCCAGCAGCGAAAACGACCTGCCAATGGAGCCGATGACGAAGTCCTCATTGACGAACAAGAAAAGTTGGCCTACGAAGTCGCTCCCGAAGTCGCCAGATGGCTCCAAGACCGAGCTTGATTCTTTGGAGGTCAAGAACACGGCTGTGTGAGAGAAATAAATTTGGTTTTGTGGCTTTGCTTTGTGGAATTAGGAGCTTTATTGGTATTTGATTTAAAGGTATTGGCTTGTTTTTAAGCTTGGGGGTATGGGTTTTGGAGTGAAGTGAAGTATATGGGGTTTTGGCTTTTAAACAAAGAGAGGAGGATTTAGTTCATATCAGTTCTGGGTTTTGAGTTGGTTCAAGTTCTGAGCTAGTCAGTTAGATGCAATTTCAAGGTAAAGGGTTTGACTTTTAACTTGTTCATGTGGAAACAGTGGGGACTTGAGTTTTGATTTGCAAGTAGTTTGCTGTGTTTAGTTTTATCATGCTAAGGTTCTGGGTTTTATGTGCTCCATGTTTTGGGATATATGTGGATTTGTTTTGTGTGGGTGAGATGATAAACTCAGTTTGTATAGAGATATAGAAGAGATTAGTTTGGCTAACACGAAGAAAAAGAAACAAAAAAGAGAATTAATATATAAAGCTAAATGGGTCATTCGACTTCATTTTGGTGTCTACACGTGAGCAAACAAACGGTTCTGTTACGAAAATTTAACAGAGGTATCTTAGTGATGTCAAAATCATTTTTTAGGTATCACATTGATACTTTTCAAAGTTCGGGTATCATGTTGGCCTTGGCACAATAATTTAAGGATTGTTGGTGAATTTTCCTCATTTGCTAATGACTATAAAACCTTATCAAGAGGCCTAGCTTGGTTCCTATTTTTCTCATCAAACTGTCATGTATGTACCAAATACAATATCTTAATTTGAAGCCAATTATATACTGCAATCTGCATGTGTTAAATTGCTAAATTGACTTCAAAGAAATGCAATCACACTATTGAAACGAAGTTATATATAATACCCACCCGTAGGGAGCCCTATGACTCGAGGGTTTAAGAACGTGCCAAATGCATTTCACCGAAATGAACAAACTAAGATAACCACACATTATCGAGTAAAAACTCACTCGCCCTAGCCTCTAATCACACCTTACCGAGTAAAGACTCACTCGTCCTCTAATCATTTTAATGTTCTGCTTGGAGATTGGGGCGGAGATGGAGATCTAGTCCCAGTAGAGATGGATGACCTCAATTTATTTTTACTGGGGATGGGGGTGGAGAATGACCCCAGATGGTATTGTGATCCCATCCCCTACACCCGCCCTATTGTCTCCTCCCTATTTAAACCAGTGATCACAGTGGACAAGAACCGATAGGATTCAAATATAACATAACTTATTTCAGAAACTTGGATTGATACATCATTATTACAGTCAACCTTACGAAACTGCTAGCATATTTGTAAAGACAATCTCCTTGTTACATTAACAAACGTACAAGAAAACATTGATGTTAAGATAGTTTCTAAAAATGATACCATAACCATGACACAACGACTAACGATCCACAACTAACCAAAACCTCAATCACTCGCTCAAAGAGCTAGGAGGGAAGACAAACCCAACAAAAACCAAAAGAAAACTAAAAAAGAAAAAAGAAAATAATAATAATAAAACACCCGACCTTGGCCAAACTAGAGCCCAGGACCAATCTCCAACTAATGGACCATAGACCCACAAACGAGACCTATAGAGGTTGGATCCAAGCAACCATGACCACTCGAGGCTGCAAGGCAGCAATCATTCCCATGAAGGACCAAATCACAGGCCGGGCAAACACCTACACAGTTCTCAAAAAAGAAATTCATGTCATCAGCTTCCACATTTTAACCAGTTTTGTGTCACGTAGATGGCTGTATCAACTGAAATTTTATATTAATTGTTCGACTTACTTATATGTTACACCAATTTTCGCCATTATAACGAGAATGGATAAATTTTTCATTTTTCTTTTTCATCCAACCATAACCCCTAAAAGCTTACGTGGCATCATCCTTTCTCTTCCGCCATCATCCGACGGCCAAAATACAATCCTGGTGTAACCGGCACCAACAAAACCAAGCAGATTATCTGATCCCAAAACAATCTGACACTGCCCATTTCCCATCGGTGACTTTTATGGCTGAGCAATTAAATTTCAATGGGTTACTTGGACAAGCAATGAAGAAGCAAACCTGATATCCTCAATAAATTCTGAGCAGCGCAACAGTCCAATTAACCAGTCCTCGGTGGCTCAGCCCATACGTGCCCCCGTGTTTTCTGCTTCGTCTCCACCAATCCCACACCGCCAATTGTCACTTTTACCATCAAAGATCGTTTCTTTACTGTAAATACTTCAATTCTTGCACACAGTGATGGTATAGAGAAAGATCAAGAATTTTTCAGAGATAGCTAACACTTAACACTACCCAATACGATCATGAAGTTTGATTCATTCTCTTCCATTGGCTTCGTCTTCGTCTTGGCTTTTGCATCCATACCATGTTCAGTTTCAGTACCCTTCATAGTACTCCATGGTAATTTTCTGGGCTCTATTTGCAGTTCATTAGCTGAAAGATAATCTTTTTGTTTAAGTATCTGTTTCTGTATCTGGGTTTAGCTTATATAATCTGGGTTCTTGATGTTATTATGTTTTCTGTATGATTATACAACTGTTGATTAATGTTTGGTATAGCAGCTTCTTGTGATTGTTGGTGTGATTTGCTGTATTAGAGAGGTTCGAGAACTAATAGGAACTTGATCATTATTAGTTTGATGTGGTATTGAAGGAGTTCATGTAGACACTAATGTATATATTGTAGTATGTCTATACATTTAACATGTGTTAACCTAATTATCAAGAGATTTCATGAAATTCTTTTCTGCAAACTCGAATTTTTGTCTGTTGTGAAAGAATTATTTTATTAAATAAATGAGTTGATTTGTCAAACCGGTATTATGAAGATGATCAAGCTTATTATTTTATCAAGTACTACATGCTTCTAATTTGGAGGAGCACTTGAGATCTGGGTTGGTTTTTGTGTCTTTACTGTGTATTAGTAATCAATGTGAAGCATGATCACTAAGACGGATGATTTTGTGATGAACTTTGAATTTTTAGAATCAATGTGAAGTTTCATTGCAAGATAATTTCAGTTGGAAAAAGCTGACATGGTGCTGAATTTTGAGATTTAAACTGTTAAAGAGAGGAAAACCAACAGCAGCATGGATGTTGTCATATGCTGTTGCATTCCTCGACATGCAACATCTGACTGCAGCTGACTGTTTTATTCCCCGGGATACTTTTGCACGAAGATCCGTTAACCTGTTCTTCCCAAATAAAGAAAGAAAAAAGATCCCTTAGTCTGCATAACTGTTTTGAGATTGTAGGGTATAATGTATATCTTCAAAACTTGAGTGCTTTCCAATCTTCTCCCTCCCCCTCTCCCTCTCATATCCTGATTCTGATAGTTTACATTCTTGTAATAGGTGTTAATTTTTATCAAAATACCAATTTAACTGATAAGTTCTATAACATTTCTTTTTTCTCTGCTCCACTTCTGATGCTTTATCATGACAGGCATTGGAGATCAGTGTGCTAATAGAGGAGTTAAACAGTTTACGAAGCAGCTGAGGCACTTTTCAGGTGCTGAAGGATATTGCATGTAAGTACATTCTTTCATCAAATCTATTTATCTCCTATTCTCCTGATTGTCCCAAGTTATATTCTGCAAGAGATAGTTTCTAGCAGTTCAAGCATCACTTTGCTTTTCACAATAACATGCTCTAATTCAAATTCTGATCTTGCTTTGCTCATTATACAGTTAAATCTAAATGATTACTGAAATAAACAATACCAATATTGCAACTTTAATTTTTATAGAAAAGGATGAAAAAATATGAGTAATGTGGTCATTGAAGTCTCTTGATTAGATGTGTTTGTCTTTCTTAGTGCTTTTCTGGGCATCATTTACATATCAGTTTAGTTATTATACTTTTACTGATGTTGCTTGGTTTTACCACCTTCCTGCAGAGAAGTTGGGGCTGGAACATGGGATTCCTGGTTTGTGCCTCTTGAGGAACAGGTAACTGCAAACAAAGCTTTTCATCTTTGGGATGATATTTTTATCTACATTTTCTGATTTGAACTTTTTACCCATGTTTGCAGACCAGAATTGTGTGTGAGAAGGTAGTAAGCTCTCTCAGTTACCATATATAGCTGGCCCGGGATTTGGATGTTTCTGTCATTTTAACATTGATTGCTATTGTAACCATAGGTTAAAGAAATGGAAGAACTCAGACAAGGTTACAACATTGTTGGTCTCTCCCAGGTAATTGTTATCATCGGCTCTTTCTGGTAACTCATATTTTGATACAGTATGCTCCAGGTCTTCAACATGTTGATTGATATGCAATACGTTTCGAATAAAATTAAAACCTTAAGCCTATATCCAATATGCAATGCGGACTCTCTTTCATTGCTCAGAGTTAGGTAGGCTCATGTGTTCTAATAAAAAAGTGTTGTCTTGAGTACCCAAAAGATCGAAAGGAAGGAAGAAAAAAAGAAAGAACGAAAGCGTTTCGGTCCACTGTATGGGTCTTATCAAGTCAAACATGATTATGTGAAGTCCAAGATAGTCAAGATTGGTCGTTTCTCATAGATTCTTTTTGAGTTTGACAGGGGAATTTGATTGGCCGAGGTGTTGTAGAATTCTGCGACAATGGACCTCCGGTAAGACATGGTTCAAGCTTCAAACAACTCTATGAATTCCAACTTTTTATTTCGTTCAGCTAACTACATGGATTGCTATTGTAGTTTTGGTTGAACCTTAGCTGCTGTACACTCATTGAGCTACATCCTTTAAAACTTATCATCCTTTAATTTATCTGATAATGCACATGAAATGGTATTCATAAGTTTGTTGAGATTTTTTCAGTTTCCAGCATTATTATAGCTTGTAGGATTTATCTATGGGTCTTTAAAAGAAAAGAAAAAAAGTTGGAATTGAAAAGGTTTGGCTGAATCAATTTAAGAGATAATTGCATTTTGGTATACATGTGCATACTTACCATTTGAAAATGAGAAGTTTTACTTTTTCTATTTCTTGGAGCAGGTTAAAAACTTTGTGTCTTTAGGAGGGCCTCATGCGGGTATTGCTTCTGTGCCACTCTGTGGTGTAAGTATTGCACTATCACTGTGGCTCTCAAGTCATTATGTAAATGAATGCATTTAACTAGCTGAAATATCATCTGGTTAAAAAGACTACCTATGAACTACAATTGGATTGACTTAGGGTGTCAAGATTCACATGGTACCATTATGGTATATGAGCTTGATATTTTCTTACCTGGGGATTTGGGACAAGCTTATGGGTGTTACATTGTAAACCTGGTTCAACATTTATGAAGAAATTTGTGCTTGTAATACAAATGTGGATCAGCACTGTCTGCAACACGCCGTGCTTGCATAACATAACAGAATACTTTGAAAAATTGTATGGTTGTCCACTCAAGGGTAGCACCTCCAGAAAATATTTCCACCAATCATACTGAAGGTGCCAACCTTTCAAGTGATGTCTATGTAGTATTTTCACTTTATATGTATTGCTCATTCCTCAAATCATTATGGCCATATAATAAAACACAGATAAATTCCTGCCGAATAGCCCTGAAATTCTGACATCTCTGACCTTTTTGACATGTCACTTTGCCAACGTGCTATTTTACTTGAACTCATTTTGTGCCTCTGCAGTCTGGCATATTTTGCATTATTGTGAACAAGCTAATCAAAGGGGAGATCTATAGTGATTATATCCAAGTATGCACCTGCTGTTTCTTTCATCTTTAGCCTAGTGTCAATTTAAATTCTATTTGAGTATATTTTTGGTGAGGCAAGACCTTTCTGAATATTGATTTGATTATGCAGGCTCACTTGGCTCCCAGTGGTTATATTAAATTGCCCAATGTGAGTAGCTAACTTAGTTGGAGAACTAAAGATATCTAGTGAGGCTTTTTACAGCAATATTCCTAATAGATAGAAGTAACCTTGCAATCATAAGCTAACTGAAATTATTACAGCCTGCTTATTTGTTTCCTTCCCTCTTGTTATTGACTTATTATTAACTTGAATAATTTGTTTCTAATCACTGAATACTCATGGGATATAGTACACTTTATGAAACAGCACTTACAAAACTCATGTTTTTAATTTTCATATAAAGCTAGTTACATAGGCATTCATATTCTGTTACACTTTCCATAATTAACTCAGTTTTCTTATGATGATGGTAAGCATCTGACTCACCAATGTGTGTTTCCAGGCTATGACTGATTATTTAGGGAGGTGTAGGTTTCTTCCAAAACTCAACAATGAACTCCCTGATGAGAGAAACTCTACTTACAAGGAAAGATTTAGTAGCTTAGAAAACCTTGTGCTTATTATGGTAAGTTGGAAAATATAAAATATGTACATAATTATATAACATTAGTTAATACTGAAATCTCTTGTTAGATTTCAATTGACATTTACGTTAACTAAAGAATATCGTATCATCTTTCTATTGTCCACAGTTTGAGCAAGACAATGTTTTGGTACCGAGAGAAACCTCATGGTTTGGATATTACCAAGATGGTGCCTTCAACTCAATTGTAGGTCCACAGCAGGTAACATAGAGTTGATGTCATTGGCATGAGTTATCAAATTCTCTTATTTGGAATTAACCTTGTGGTGAGAGATAAAAGTAACAATCGGATTTTTTCAAGAACTATTCATGGCTTATACAATATGTCAATACCCTTTAAGTAGCCGCAGAAAATCAAAGTGTTTTTCCATTATTTTGATTTGTTTTTTCACTTTGATCTAAATTTCTCATCCTTACGCAGACTGATCTGTACACTGAAGACTGGATTGGCTTGAGAACGCTGGATGAAGCTGGAAGGGTCAAATACGTTAGTGTTTCAGGAGGTCATCTTGGAATTTCCAAAAGTGATATGAAGAAGCATGTGGTGCCTTACTTGGTATGTTCAACATCGCCAGCAAATGGAAACGAGGTCAATGGACCTCAGCATGGAGTTGTGAATTAATGAGGGGGTCATATTATCCCCAGTTTCATGAGAAGCATCCGCTGGGCTGGTTCTGTTGATTTGATCTGTATATGCAATCGACTGAAACCAATTGGTGAACTGAACTATCAATCAAAATTGTATTGTGGTCGATGGGGCTACTATGTACAGGAAATACAAATTAGTGTTTGACACAAATGACTAAGGCTCACTTACAAATCAACTGTGCCAAGACATTAGTAATGAAAATTTTCCACTATTCAGTAAAAACAATGCTACCTTTTTATATGGTGATCACGAAAGTAGACTGAGCAGACTTGCTTTCATGCATGAGTGATCACGAAAGTAGACTGAGCTGACTTGCTTTCATGCATGATCGTGGCAAGTGTTTCTCGAGGAAATCCTGGTGACTGACCAGAATTTACACATGCATGTTCTTTCATGCTTGTAAAGACACCAACAGACTTGTCAGTCTTTCAGAGGGAATCCCAGATGGGAGTCAACGGTTCTCAAAATCATAAGACTAATCTGAATTAAAACTGGACACTGCAATCTTAAAAGCAAGAAACAGGACATGGTGATAAAGCTCAACTTTCATTCGATTACCAACTCAATTTACAGGACGGAGAAAAAAACTGAGTTTATTGCAGAGCCTAAAATAGAGTTATTTCCATTTTTTCTGTACGACAGGAAAATATAAACACTTCGGAAATATTTTATGTATTTACGGTTTACTGAGGTTTTCCTCAGTAAACTTGTATGTCCACACTAATGCCTCCAAGATGATCAGTTGTAATCGAGCAGCTGCTTTCTCTGCCCAACTTCTCTGCTGAAATCCGCTTTTGGGCATGGCAACGGAGCCATAGGCATGAAATCCTTGTGAGAGCTGCCTGACCAGCTACACGAACCCGATAGACCACACTTAAGTCGGCCCATATCTCATTTCCCACAACACCAGACTGACGAGTCGCATCATATCCTTCAAGATCTGATTCGGTCACCACTACTACAGAGCTCTCGTCGAATGCAAGCAGATCATGCGAGGGAACTGAACATGGGGGATCCAATATCAGATTTGTCAATTTGCTGTAAACCACAGCTTTCTTCACCATGAAATAGTAGTACTTCTGAACAGCCTGCATAACACAATCAAAGAAGAGTCAGGAGGTACAATAACAACATTTCATATGTCAATGTAAATCCATGTTAGTACACTTCTATCAACCTCACCGACAACGCAATGTCTCCAATACGGAGCAATAATTCTAGATATCCACATGGTTATTAGCTAAAATCTAAATGGAGCAGATACAAAAGGTTAATTCACACCCAGAAATGAACCGAACAGTTGTTTCCATATTATAATAATCACCCACAAATACCAAAGAATTAAAAAATAAAAATAAATAATAAAAATAAACAAAAAAGAAGACGAGCATTGCCGCAGAATAATAACAACATAAAATGCATGTTCCAAAAACCAAAACAGGAAGAGCATGCTCAGACAGTGAGAGCACAAATCATATACGTTACCTGCCACTGAGCAGAGGCCAAAAGCACACGTGGCCGAATCGACTTAAGATATTCATAGGCAGAATGAGGGGTCATCTGCTTGTGATGGACCTATAAAGCAACGAAACATCAGAAAGCCGGCAATCTTAAATTAATTTGTTTTACTATTTCTGAAGTATACTAACCAAGTAGCAGATAACAATGGTTGTACTGCGGCCCCGTCCAGCTTTACAGTGAACATATGTTGTCGTCCCATTTGAAGCATTTTCTTCACACACAAAAAAAAAAAAAAGAAGAAGAAATATATCATCAGATTATAGTCCAGGAAAGTCTGCATACAGATTAAAATAACAAACCAAATATAAGCAGAAGTACCACAAGCCCTAAGACCTTTTTAACTAGAGATAAAACATTAAGTACTGCTTCGAAGCCAATCAAATAATTGTATGCCCCTTGAACATGAAATTGCAGCAAGCTAGTCCATATGCCTCCGCCATTGCAAAAAAAGGTTATTGAATAGGATCATCCAAGTTGCAAGAATGCTTACCATTAATGAAGTTTACAGCACGACAGATATCATTCAGCGATGGGGCAAAACAGTAGTCTCTTGTAGGGATCACCAGATGGCTAATGCCATTGGACTGCAAAAATATTTAAATACAAAGTTAAAAATATGGAGGTGCCCAGCAAACATATTGGAATGTATGTAAAACAAAGGAATCACATACCTGATAAAGAGATGTTGGAACCAAAGTCTCGTATGGCTCATTAAGAGTGATGACTCCATGAACTCCGACCTCCTTCAAGCGAGGCACGTCAGTAGGGAATGGAACTGCACCTAACAATACAAACTGAAAATACAAATGTTAGAAATTAAACAAAATCTATAGTCTAACAGTTCAAGCACATAAAATCAAACTAAATAAACACTGCAAGTCTAGTACAAAAGAACACCACAATAATCAACGAAAAACCTCATCAGTCACACAAATCACTCAATAGCAATAGCAACCGCATTGTTCACAATCAGATAAATATATTTGTATGCAATCAAGTAAAGATCACATAAAATAAGTGCATCTCCGGTTACATGTCCAATTGACAAAAAAGCCAAAGAAATTCATAATAACATCAGCTAAACCATGTTTAAAGCTCCGTTATTTACAAGGCAATTCACAATCAGAGAAATATATTCATATGTAATCAAATCAAAACCATAATTTAAATCAAACCATACACGAAAGCTACGAGAAAGAGCAAATTGTTACCTCATCGACCTTATCCCACCAGCGAAACTCAGCCTGAAGCTTATTCCGAATGACATTGTACAGCAGAGTCGGGTAAAACAGCGCACGAGCCCCTGCGCCAATCAACACCCGTTTCGCATCCGATCCTGCAACACCCCCACTATCACTCCCACGCCCTAACTCCACTTCTTCTCCGCCTCCTTCTCCTTTCAATTCCTCAATATACATATCCTCCTCAAGTCAAACCCTAACCCTAACCAGATCACTCCAAACCAAGACCGCAATCTCCACAAAAACCCTAACTTTTCACACTATTTACACACAACCACACCAGATCACACAATATCTGGCATCGAAATTTCAAAACCCTAAGATCTTCACCAAATCACAGAATCAAGAGAGAAAGCCTGTAACGCCTACAAGAGCGAGAGAGCTGAAGCAGATTCGAGTTGAAGAGGGAGAAATTGTAAGCCCTGGAGGAACTCGCGACCATATTTCGCGAAAACAGAGACGATCGGACGGCGGAGACGCGGCGCAGATGTGATCGGGGATCGTGAAATTCGGGGGATCGGAAAAGAGGGATTGGAAATTGAAGGGGGAATATGGGAAACCCTAACCCTAAAGAAAATCGGGAATTGCTTTGCTTGGGAGGAGAGGATAGCACACGTAACTAGTTCCACCTTTTTTGGTTCAACAAACACTCTTCTTCTTCATAAACCAAACCAACGGAGAGAGAGAGTCACGGGGGGTGACATAGAGTAAGGTATGAAGGGTTGACACGTGGAAATTATATGAGGAAAAAAAAATTCTTTATTTTATTTTATGTGGAGTTTTGGAGATTTGGAGGCAAAGGTGGGGGGTTTTGCCGACAACGCTTAGGATATTGGATAATACAAATTACAATGGGAGAAAAATTCTTAATTTAGAGAATTCTATCCACACAAATTTCTTAATATTGTCTCATTTTCCGAGAGTCTTATCGTAACTTCATATCCAGTTAGGCCGGGTTTTAAACCATTTTGAATAGAAATGAGAGGAGATATTCTTCAAAATTACCTAAATAAATAATTCTTCGTAATGAAATTTTCATACATTAAAGTGTTTTTTAATTTTTGTCAAACATTACAGTAGTGTCTAGTGATAACCGATAAGACGATCTTTTTCTTCCTAGGTAGCGGTGTGGGTGCTATATAATGTCAAATGTCCTTCTTTTTTTAATAATAGGAAGCCTTGACTTTAAATTATTTATAGAAGCTTTTCAAAAAAAAAATAAAAAAATTGTAGAATAAAATATTGTAAGATTAGGTAGCCAATGAAGCTCTTACCAAGATTGAAAGCAGCTGAATTACTTTTATATACTTGCAAGCGAAGTGTATATTCATTCTGAATGGCAATTTAAGTTGCTTAAGGAAATAAAGTGGCAAAGAGCTTTGTCAAATTGGCGTTCTTTCAGCCTAATATACCTTGCCTCTTATGGAATACTTAACAACAGCCACACCAAAAGAGAATTGGAGTCCTTCTCAGTCCAAACAGAGGACAGCATATAAGAAGACCAATATTCTCATCCCTCAGTTTAGCTTTGGGTAATGAGACTGATCTTGGTGCTCAATATGTTGGCTTCTCCTCCATGGGCATGCCCCTTTTGGATGCTACTGGTTGTCCGAAGTTTCGAGGACTGTAGCCTATTCCATTTTTGACCTCCTACTGTACCAACAACCAAAGAGGAAAAAACCAACAACGACAACAGCAACAACTGGAGTTGGTGGTTTCCAGTTGAGAATTAAAATATTAGTTGGAGTCTTATCCTACCCACCAAGAGCTTACCAAGCCCTTTGAAGAAGGAAAGAGGCCTACCCTCTTGGGTAAATCCAGATGAAGGAAGAGTGCAAAAGTATGATGAAGATGGAGAATATAAATGCAGATATAGATGCTGAACAAAAGGACCACAAAAGAAGCAGGCTTCGATGCCAATTCTAGAACAAACAAAAGCACATTATGTTAAATTCTCGGTGTGAATAAAAATCATATAATCATCCTCATCATCCATAACAACTAGGACAAAAATGTAGGTCCACACTGATGTCTAAAATTATACAAGATCCAAATATTGTATGCCTCACTAAGATGAACAAACTGGAAATGTCCATGACAAAGCCACCGGCCCCTAGTAGGCTAAGACATCATAGATGTACTTTTGTAGGAAACTAAATGTATGAAAGTTTCGCTACAGTCAACACCACAACCGTCCATTTTATCACAGCCAGAGCTTTCTGGTGTCTGACTATGCTAAAGGGGAGTTCCTGTATTGATTGCTTTATATTCTATATATCTACCCTAACTTGCTCAATTCATTTTCAGTGCCATATATGTGATTTCAGAAGCATGACTAGTTTCTACCAGTAAAGTGGTACAAGATCTATCATCACACATTATCCGAGTAATACCAAGATTATAGATGCTTCATTTTGAAAGATTTTCATTAATTTATTTATTTCTAACAGATAAGATAGACAGCGGACGTCGATATGAGTTTCATCGTATGATGATGAGGGCAGATCATAGATTTCAGATACAGTTAATATTGATCATCCAATGACCATAGATAAAGTTTATGTGATAATCTTAATCAACAGTAAGGCAACGAGAGAAGCTTTTGGTTGATAAGGTGCACCTGGATATGATGAACCTTCAAGTACTACTGTTGGTGCTTGCTATCAAATTAAGGTGCAGCTTGCTCCCTGTTGTAACCCACCAACTTTATGATGAACTCCACATACTCAGAATAACTACCTCTCTGATTGCCATTTCATGACACAGAATCTTTTATCAAGAGTACTTCTTAATCTGGCCGTCAGATATTCCTAGATAACTTGTTGGACTTCAAATTCAGACCCTCTCAGGTTCTTTTAAGGTTTCCAAACAGATCCGGGCCACAATGTAAAAGTTTGTCTGCATAGAAACAAGGTGTCAGAATGAGTGAGAGATGCTTATGATTTGAGCATCCAACGAGAACCCAGTTGACAATGGCTAAAGAGAACCCCAAGTCTGTGTAAGAACGACTTTACATTACAGTACGGGATATACTCTCAAGACTCAACAATACATACAGGAACACTACCAACAACAAACAGAAAACGCTATGAATTGATGAATGCTAACAGATTTCCTCACTTGATCAAATTGTCTGCAATTTAGCTAACAGACCAAAGTAGAAGTGCATGCCTTTCCTTCATTATTTAGCTAGTATACAGACGACTATACCAATTCAATAAGCTACTTCAAAGTCGGTCAATCTTTTATAATTATGTCATCTTAACCAGACCCAGTAGGTCTAACAGGGAGAGAGAAAACTTATGTACATGAAGTCAGTGCTAGAAAGCCATTAAGATATTCCGTACAAAGAGGCAGAAAAGCATATAGGCACAAGGTCACCCACGAAGAGAAAAAAATGCAAGTGTTTAGATAATTAAAAGGACAACCCTGCATCTATGAGAGAGAGAGAGAGAGAGAGAGAGAGAGAGAGAGAACAAAAAAACAAGAACAACAACCAACACAAACCGCAACATACAATCACAGCCCACCAAGAAATGAGACTGCCATTATCTATGCTAGCAAAGAACATGTGTTCTTACATACACGGTATGAGGACTATAAAAGATACAGTTGCATGACTTGCATCTAGATATCACCAGTCACAATGCCAACTCCACTCCCTTGCATCAACACACAAACTGAAAGCAAATAATGAACCAAAAAAAGTAAAGTTTACTCGTTTAAAAGAAAATATGACCTGTGGACTGATAACCCTATAACTTGTGAGCAGTATTCATTATGCCATTGAAATAGCTTTCGGGTAAAAAGTAAATTAATTTAGAATAACAAAAACTCAAATGAAATCATTGTTTACAAGGATCTGCCTTTATTTACTTCCACCTCCACGAAAATGGTTTGTATGCGAGATTGGAACATGAATGAACCCAACTCAACTACTACCAACTCAACTCAAGCATTGTAAAGTCTATGAGCTGAAGAACCCAGGTCAACAAACATGAATGAATTTATTAACAAACAAGAGCCAAGGCTACAGCTGAAAACTGTATTTTCTTCAATGTCACCTTCAATTCCTTGTCAATTGTTTAACTAACTCTTTGTCTCCAGATTTCACCAGGACCTCAGATATAATATCAACATATGGAGCTTTTAGTTTAATTCCTTTACTTAGCATTACCCTTGCAAGCTCTGCAGCCTCCACCAAGTGTCTTTGCTGACAAAGCCCCAACAAAAGAATAGAATAAGTATCGGATTCAATAGAAGATAAGCATTCCAGCTTCTCAAGTTCACCAAATAAGCAATATGCGTCCACCATACGTCCCTCCAAACAACATTTTTTTAACATAATGGTACACACCAAACTGTTCGGTTTCACCCCACTATTAAGCATCGTCCTAAGGACTTTCTCAGCCTCTTCAGGTCTTCCAACTCTTTCCAAAGACACAACAAAAGTACTGTAGCAATCAGTTTTTGTAACACTTCCACTTTCAACAACTCTATCAACCAATTTATAAGCCTGCTCAACTTGATCCTCCTTAACAAGACCTGTGATCAAAGTACTAACAGTGACGCGATTTGGTAAACAACCACGAGCTTCCATCTGGTCCAAAACAAGCAATGCCTCCACCGACCGATGCTTGTTACAAAGACACTGAATCACAGTCGTATATGTTACTACATTAGGACCACAATCCCCACCTTCCTTCTCCATCTCCTTCAACAATGTCAAGGCTCTCTCCATATCCCCAAACCTACAGAATCCATCAAGAAGTGCCGAGTACACCACAACATTCGGCACACAACCATTTTCCTCCATAAACTTAAACAGCCCACACGCATCATCCAACCGACCCACATTACAGAACCCTTTAATCATCACCATATACGTGATCAAATCCGGATAAAGCTCCACCTCACTCATTTATGCTATTCTACGACAACAAGTTTTCTTTTGTTTTTCTTTTCTTTATTTGTTTTGGGCTCGGGTTTAGGTTTTCTGGGTATGGGGTCATGGTGTTGGGTTATGGACTCAACACTTTTACCTAACCTAAAATAAAATAAAATAAAAACAAAACAACTAGATAAATTTCAACATGTTAATACTATATATAAATATAAACACTGGAAATTCTTGTATGCACGACGTGTATTTACACGACACAATCTTAACCGTTCATAACAATTCATATGTTTGACCACCATGTTTCTATATTATTTCTTCTAATCCTGACCATCCATGTATGTATGTGAAGATACACGCCGTGTACTAAAGATACTCTCATATAAACACACACAAAATACTAAATACCAACAGTATAGAGTAAAAGAATATATATATATATATATATAAATACCTAAACTAGTATATATATTATCTATATACTAGTTTAGGTATTAATATTTTTATTTTAAAAATTTTGAGTCGCTGCATTGCATCTTCCAAGATAAGTTTTTAATTCGTTAAGCTTTATTGTTTTTCATGAATGTCTAGTGATTAACTTTAGACTCCCTTACAACGTTTGCCAACCTCAGATCTGATTCACCAACACTTGGACCGCAGAGATATTATGGTATGTATCAAGTTCCATATATCATTTATACAAGTCATACATTTTGAAATAAATTGCATGTTAAGTTTCATATTGATCAATATATACATACATTTTGAGGAAATTAAGGCTGAGGACATTGAACGATATTCCCATGTCATGCACAAGCCCTACGGTCAGTAAAGACTAAAGACATGACTTGTTGTTTTATTTATTTTTTATTTTTTTATTTTGTAGCTCCTCTGATCAGGCAAATGAAATTTTGTCATGTTCAGCTACTAATTGTGTTGTGATGTAGAGAACGACTATATATTGTTAATAATACTCAGTAAAGATGTTTGATATTGTTATCGATCTCAAACACAATTTTGTAAGTTCGTACAAAATATGTGTTTAAGATCAATATTGGTCCCGTTTTGTTTTAGGCTAGAGAAAAGGAATCAGATCCACCCCTCTACGGATCGTTAATTTCCTCCTCACGTATACTTTTGGCCACAAATGTGAGAAAAGAAGGATACCTTATTGCTCGTCTTCATCATTCTTCATCGTAAGACGAGAATTATCTTCTTAATCCTTCTTTTGCCTTTTCTCAAAAGCTGTCTAATGCCTAACTAACTACATGTATGATTATTTCAATAAGCACTACTCTTTACATGCAAGCTTTTTTGGTCTGCTGATTCAAGATGAGACTCAAAATATAAGATTAAATTTAATTTACTCCCTTCATACTTTAAGTCGTAAATCAGTTTGATCTTTGATATTTTTTTTAATTAGGTAGTCCCTATATTTCTAAATTACATTAATGTGGTCCAAAATTCGAATTTGGACATGAAGGTGACCTCATATGCTGATGTAGATCCGACAATATGGTCCCACTTTTAAGATATTAAATTCTAATTTAAACATAATGTCTAAACTACCCTTATCTTCTTTTTTTACCATGAAAAAAATCAATAATGGGTAGACATGATTCGAACCATGGACCTTGATGTCACAGTCACCGTATTTTTTTTTTGCTAATTGTGAAGAATTTAAACTTCACAGTCACTGTATTTTCCTTACACATGCAGAAGCTGTAGTCGACAGCTTTGTTTCACTCGGTGACTCGGGATTTTCTCTCTATCTATGAGTGAGACGAAGTTTGCATGTCATATTGCTCGATCTTTTGCCCTAGTAATTCCTTCTTCTTTTTTATCTGTTGAAGGTGATTTGTAGAACGTTATGTGCTTATCGCCATGAAAATCATAAAACCAAGCCATCTGAACTGCATGTTGGGCAACTTTTGTAGAAGAAATATCGAGCGCTGATGATGATCCCCTTCATGGATATCGAATGTGTATCGTATCGAAAATACTCTTATTCTTTTCTTTTTCTTTTTTTGTGTAAAAAGAAGTATAAATTTAGTTCCATCTTCCAAGCACACACTACTACATTGCAAATACTTCATTTAGTTTGTTATACTACATTTTTTTTAAAACAGGGATATGTTCCTCAATTTGCCTAAATATCATCTATAAACTATAAGAAAAAAACCTCAATTATTACTTTTCCTTGGGCATCGCATGTGAGCTTCTTCAGCAAAACTGGGACAAGACTGCTTTTTCTAGACCTATATTCGACAAAATGTGGTGGATTCCAAGTAGTCTGAGTGAGTATTATGTTCTCATGACTACAGCCCATTACCGACCATTAGAATGTTTAAGAAGCATCTTTGATTTTTAAGTAAAAGGAATAGCGTAGGTTTCCAGAATAGCCGATAAGTTTGACTCATTTGTAAGGTGGAAGATGCTTCTTCTAAGTTCTTGAACCATTTTTAGCGAGCTATTTTAGTTGTTCACCATTTTAATTAGAATTCAGCATATAACCCTTTTCTCCAATTGCTGAGTAAATTCACGAATCAAAAGAGTAAAAGCATTTTAAATATGAAGAATTTAAGTGAAGGAAAGGCTATATATGTAATTGGAAATGGATAAAGGTTAAAAAGCTTAAGCCTGCAAAATTTCTTCTCACACTTCTCCAAAATTTTCCTCTCCACTGTCCCTACTTTCCTCTCTCTCCCTCTCCACTTTTCCTTAATCCTTAAGTCTTCCTTACCTTCTTCCTCATCTTCTTCTTCCTGAAATTCTGCTGGAGCAATAAGGGTTTCATTCTCTTCATGTGTTCTTCAATGGCAGAGCTAGAATCAGAGTCATACACCAAACCCCAAAAGTTGGTGTCATCAGATCAAAACCATGAAAACCAAAGTAAGTTCTACAGTCATTTTCTTTACAAGATTGCTCTAGTTGTAGTTTTCTTCGTTATTCTCCCACTTTTTCCATCACAAGCTCCTGAGTTCATAAACCAAAGTCTTATCACCAGAAGCTGGGAGCTTCTTCATCTTCTCCTAGTTGGTATAGCTGTGTCTTATGGCTTATTTAGCAGACTAAACGAAAAAGTAGAGAAAGAAAACAACACCAAATTCGACAGTGCTCATTCCTATGTGTCTAGAATTCTTCAGGTGCCCTCAGTTTTTGATGATGAGGCAGAAACCTCTCCTGGACTTGATGAAAGCAAGGTCCAGGCATGGAGTAGTCAGTATTTTAGAAATGAACCTGTGGTGGTTGTGGCTCAAGAACACTCTGTTCTTGATGAACAGAGAGATAGCAGTTCAATACTTGGTGAAAAGCCATTGCTTTTGCCTGTTAGGAGCCTAAAACAACGTGTTCCTGACCAGGAGACGACAGAATCTGTTGATGAATCTAGTGTTAATTCTGGTGGGGCTCTGAGTAGGTCTAATTCTAGGTCTGGTTCAAGAAGGTTTTCGAGCAGATCAATTAAGGCTAGAGCTGGTGAAACTGGGGGTCTAGATCATCGAGAATTGGAGGAGAAGTTGAAGGAGAGTGTTGTGCTTCCTTCTCCAATACCGTGGCGATCAAGATCAGGAAGGTTGGAAGTGAGGGAGGATCTTGTTAGTAGTACTCCAATGGAGGAAGCTGAGTTTAACCGCCTAGATCCTCGGGGAGTTTCGAGGTCCCAAAGCTCTCGTTCATCTCGATCCGAGTCAGTATCTTCATCACCAAAGCTGTCTCCTTCAACATCACTTTCGTCTCCAAAGAAGTTATCCCCTGCACCCTCATTGTCATCAGAAGCTCAAGCCAACAGTGTTGAGGATGGGGGGAGGAAGAGGAGCTTTTACAAGAGTTCTATTCCCCCACCTCCTCCACCCCCACCGATGTTTTATAAATCATCAACATTGAGGCCAAGCAGTGATGAGGTTTCGTATGAGAAAGATTTGAGAAGAAGCTTCACTAGTGAAGCAAAGAACTTGAATAGGAGCAATGGAGAATTTATGATGGGCAGAGTTAATTCAGGGCTTGAAACAAAGCATAGGCTGAGCCATGTTGATGGCATTTCAATGGCAAAGTCTGTCAGAACAACCAGAGCTGGAGATCAAGGATATGTAATCGGGAAGGTGGAGCAAAGCGCTAAGGAAGTTGAAGCAAATGTGGTGGAGAATGTAACAAGAAAAAGGGTGGGGTTCAATGAATCTTCATTCTGGACTGAGAAGTTGAGCCATGAAAGCAGCATCCCCAACAACCCCAAGTCATCGGCTTTTGAAGAATTCTCTGAGGAAGATGAGAAGGAAGATCTTTTCGACAAGGTGGTTATGGAATCAGATGAAGAAACCGAAAGCGAGGGTGATGACACTGAAGGAGATTTTGCTCCTAAAGACATTGGAGGGAGCCCAAGGCCAAGGCCCTATCAACCTGCTTCTGGCAATGCAAGTGACGGAGGGCCTGATGTGGATAAGAAGGCAGATGAGTTCATAGCTAAATTCAGGGAGCAGATTCGGCTTCAGAGAATAGATTCGATCAAGAAATCGAGTGCTCAGATTAGTAAAAACTTGTCCAGGTAAAATGTGAAGATATTTCAGCCCCATTAATGTTAAAACAGGAAGGATTGTAAACTTGTTTTACTTTCTTGGTTTCATGTTCCAATTGACTTGATATATTATAGCTTTTGGTTCAAAACTTCAAATTATGATCATGATATAAATAGAATTATTTGTTCTTGTTAATAAATAGAATTATATGTTCTTGTTAATAAGATTTTACCTTCAATTTCTGCTACCTAGTCATGTTCCGTGTGGATTTTGAATCAAATTAAAGCAACCACCGTAAATCCAAGTTCAGGAAAGCCGCATCAATATGATTGAGCACAAATCGTTTCAATGCAATGTGTTTTTGTATGATCCCCTGTTATAGGACTTTACATGTCATGCATTTTATTGGCTAGAACTATTGGACAAACACAAAGCAAAGTATTGATCACTGAAGCTTTTCTTCAATCCAAACTCATTCCAAGTCTGCTTTTCATCTCATTCCGAATAAAACCACTACTTCTATGGAGGCACTGGAGTAATTGAAATTCTTGCACTTGGAACTAAAACCATCACTAGAGATTGTTTGCCCAAAAAATCGTCTCGGCCGAGATGATGGCCAAGGGACTTGAGGTTTTGATCTGACTTATTCCAAATGATTGTAGGCCGAGAAAGAAACTGTCTCGGCCTTTAGGTTATCTTATCTTTGTTGCAAGGACTTTTGACGTTTTCACCGAGTTAGTTATATTTTTGTTTTGTTTTTGTTTTATATATAGATTTGCAAGAAGTAAACTGCTAAAAGTAAAAAAGCAAAAATCTAAAGGCGAAAATTTAAATAGCACGAAACATAAATTGCATGAAACTAAATTGCAGGGTATAGAAACGAAGAAGAAAATTAGACTAGAGCAAAGATAACAAAATCGATGTTGTGGAGAATTTGTAGAGAATTGGTGTATTGTATTGAGTTGAGTTGTGGTCAATCAACGTAAACAACGACGTTGAGGGTCGTATTTATACAAGTACAAACACACATTTAAGAAAATAAGATACAATTAAATATTATAATTTAAGTCTTAATGACCAAAAAAAATGTTTCATATTGCCCATTTTTTAATTGCGCCATATTTACTTTTTTTCTTAGGACACCATTAGAATCGATTTGCTCTTAATTGTGCAATATCATCTTTAATGCCTTCAAACTCATTTAAATCTCATAAATAATTATCGCCGTTATTTCTTCCTTCTTGCAGCTTCGCTGAAATCGATTTGCTAATTATATTGAAATATCACTCTTTAATGCTTTCAATTACCATAAATGTTAATTTGTTGTTGTATATCGCCCTTGCTTTCATATTTGATATGTATTGGTGTTCATACCTAACAATGAATCTTAGCAAATCTCAAAAACAATAATGATAATTATACAAAATAATTGCAATAATTATCATTAAATGTCATAATCTTTCTCGCAACCAAAATGTTCGGCCTATTAGCCCGATGTGCAAAAAAAAGGTGCAAAGTGCAAACAGAGGTATCCACATAATCAAAAATTCAAAATTAAACTTATGGATTAAAGGTGCATATGATGGCAACAAGTCCAGTACAAGTTGAAAAAAAAAAATATACGGAAAACTATTAGAAGTCCAACTAAACAAGCAGAGAAATAGCTATACTCAGGTTGCTAGTGATCATACATAGTGAATGCATATAGATTGGTCAGGTGAATCAGAAGATTAAATCATATCATGACCCTATTAGAAAAGTAGAGTCTCTCCTTCATTTCCAGTCCTTTTTAGCGGATTACAGTATAAATACATTCAAAACCTTTTAAATTTCAAAAGATTCGCAAAATAAAAAATTAGTGGAAAGTATGCAAATATTACAAATTATAGAATGATATGAGGATTTAACCAAATACTACTCATAAGTCATAACAAAACACCAACGTTGATCAACATCCAAAAATTAAAATTATTTTTCTGACATATGACATATGATTGTGTACATAGAACTAGTTTTCCTTTGTCACCATGGCTATTATGGCAAGTGGATTGGCCTCTCAGCTTTCAAATAGTGGAACTGCACCTCAAGCTTGCATGTTGCTTCATTTGCCTGGACTCATGGAGGGCAATGACAATGAGTTGAAATAAGATTACCAACTCGAGCGAGAGCCATTAGCCCATGATTCTTTATAATCAATGTCCCCCACTAGAAAGACGTTCTCATCCAAAAAGAGAAGTTGAAGTTTCTTCATCACTTAAGCTTCGAAACAATTTAGGCATTTAAACTGGAACTTGGTTTTTTATCCTAAATTTCAAGGGAGTCAATGAAATAATATTATCTCATCAACGTCTCCATCACGCAAGGGAAGGTCGGGGATCTAAAAAAATAAATACAACGCACTCTAAACGCCCGGTGCCGAAACCCGCAGATAGGAATAGGACTTGCTCCAATTTCAACTGTCGGGCATCTGAAACTCCAATGTGGCGTAGAGGACCTCTGGGGCCAAAAGTAAGTTCAAGTAACAATGTTCATTCATTTATGTGTTTGAGCATTCTTACTATAAAACGTACTTGGTAAAACCTTTTACAAAATTAGGTAAAAGAGGTTTAAAATCTGGTAAATCATAGATCTGATCTGATCTTAAAAGATTTTTAGAAAACAATGTTGCTTTATTCCATGCACTTTTATTGGAGTGTATAAGAAAGCTTATTTTTCTTCCCTTCATCACTTTCTCATAATCTCTTTATCTCCAACTCGAATTCAGAAAAACAAGATTTTGAAAAACAATAAATAAAAACCAACAACTCTAAAACGTGAAAGAAAACCCAACTTGAAAATAAGACATTGTACTTTTAAGTTAATACAATTTTAGAGGTAAAGGAAAAGGTGACTAGAAGAAAAAAAAATGAAGTGAAGAAAAGAGAAGAGAAGAGAGAAAGCTTATGATCTGTACTAGCCTACTAGTAAGATGAATGATCTTTGTGAAGGATGACTTGCATGTTTGCTCTAAGTCCCTATTCATAGCATTGTGTTGAGTAAGTATGAGTTGGCATATTACACCGGTATTGTATAGATTCAATGGATCAACAAATTGTATGAAATCTCTACCAAAAGAAACGAATTGTATGAAATATATAGTTTCCATACAAGACCAAAGATGACTGGTATTTGGTGAAATTCAAAATAAAAATGCAAGACAAGTTGAACCCTTTTCGGGAAAATAATAAACTTATGAATATATCTACAATTAAAATAACTACTCATTTGTGTGTGTATGAGACTTTTTTCCTCATCGTTTAAATGAATTGAGTAATACCGTGATTAGACTATTTAATCGAGTTTAATATAAAGTAAAAGATGTTCTCTTTGTACAACAGTCAATAGATATGTCGTTATATATCAAATATGGCATTTGTTAATGATTTTAAAAAATATAAGATTAAGCACGTATTATAACTGACTAGCTTTTTACATGTGTATTAATTTGCACGCGAGCCCGATCATCAAAAAGAAAATTTAAGTGGTTAATTTAAGTTTACTGTATTATACAGTTATACCGCTTTTCTCTATCATCTCTATGTTTTATTTTGTTTTAATTTGTTTCAGTTGGCTCATTAAAGATAATTATAATAGTTCACAGTTCGGTACAAAAAACATGATTGCTAGTTTTATTATAGTAGAGATAACTGATACATGCTTAAGCTCGATTTATAAAGAAATATTCTTTAGTTTAGTATCTTATATATCTTTTCCTCTGTTACGGTATAGGAAAAAAAACAAATTTATCAACAGTGGTGACCATCAAACATGACCGGCGATGGTGAACCTCCGACTAGGAAGAGTTTTCTCCCCTTTCTCTCTTTGGTGGGCGACGACATCACGAAATTTTTTCTAACAAGCTTCTCTGATTTTGTCTTTCTATTTTCGTCCTGGTGTGATGGAGGACAGCATAGTGTTGGCCGATGTTAATTGTCAGATGGGTGAAGGCTTCCTAAGTGTAGGATTTTCTAGTTTTAAAACCTGATATCTACCACTGGAGTCTGGATCAGTAGTCATGCCAATGAGGGCGTGAACGACGACGTCCAAATTTGGCACGTTGATGGAACCTTTGTGGCAGCAGTGCTAGTTCTTGGTGGTGGAGGCTTTGTCACAACAATGCGAATTGGTGATTGTGGTAGCGGCCTGATTTATGATGGTGAAACCGGAGGGCTAGCTTGTAGAATTGGATCACGTTTGAAGTAGTGGTTGGTAATATAGTGGTGCGGCTATGTTTGAGGTCAGCTTCACTGTTGACATCGTTGGCCTATCTCAGGGCTTACACCGCCTCGGTCTTATGGTGGTTACGACGTAATGAAGAAGGAGATGGCACGGCAGATGGCTTCTCTACTCCTAGGGTTTTTCCTAGTGTGTCTATGTGAGTTTGGGCATGTTTAGGCTTGGGCAACTTTCAAGTTCAGAACTGCTAGTAGCTTGGTTTGGGCTTTCCTTGTGGTGTGGGCTTGGCTGGACTAAGTCTCTGTGGCCTAAAGTAAGGCCTCATTATAAATCAAGGGCAGTATTGACGTTTCACTCTATTGTTATATTTTATTCCAGCTTCTGCGTGGATCAAGTTTGCTAAAATAAAGGTGTTATAAATAGATAAATGTTCTAGGATATTTTATATCTTTCTAGATATTCTTTATGTGTTTTTGGTCTTATGCCATTAGGATATGTAGTTTGACTAGATCTATGTATTCATATTCTTACCATATTGGTATTATGTAATTCCCTATATAAAGGGCATTTATCAATGAATAAGATGATGATTCTCTTGTTATCTCTTGTCTCTACATTTTATCCTTCATCACGTTATCATGCACTTTTTTCTAACCATAGAACCAATAGCCCACCATTTGTTTTCCAAAACCTTAAAATCGGGCAGCCTTGTTTTTCCCGATTTCCGACCAAAATTCCTACTTCCCTCTGCAGGAATTTTACATCCCCAGAAAGATCTCTCCGTCCCGGATCCAACACCTCAGGCCTCACCCTAAGAACCGGCCACTGGAAGATTCCAGACCGCCGCCGCTACAGACCACTAGTTCACCACCTTCCCTTGCTCCAATCAACCTGAATTTTTGACAGCAGCTTCTCCATCTAGAGCTTCGATTCTCCTCCTATCAAATTTTTAGTCCTAAATTCGAAGTAGAAGTAGGTAAAAAGTTGTTTCTCCTCTCGGCAATCTCTAGAAACCAAAGATTTCAATATTTACTCGTCTTCCAAGGAAAGGCAGAAAGGTTCCCAACCCTCGGTCGAAGCCTGCAATCGACTCAAACTCATCAGAGCTCCTATAAACGTAGTTTATTATTTGTCAAACTAGCAAGTAAACTTTAATTTTACAGTTATTTACTTTGGAATAACTCGGGGGGATAAAATCCTTTCTCCCTTCTCCATCTTCATTCTATGCTTAAGATTTTGTGTGTGCGTGCAGGTACCAAAAAATCCCGGAATTTTATTCACGGGTCAAGATGTGTTTGATCACTCTTGTTTCCTTGTCCGGGATGTGTATGATCAACCCCGACCTATCACCGGATTGTGTTTGATCAATCCGAGACATTTGTCCGAATTGTGTTTGATCAATTTGTTGCTTTTCCGGATTGTGTGTGATCAATCCGAAGAACAAACCATTAAAGCATTGTTTGTGACGTTTATTGAGTCTCATAACAACTTAGTTTTGTATGAAGTGTCATGTTCCCCATGTTCACATGCAATACGGTCTCACCGAGGCTACGACTAATCAACTTTAGCTTGTCGCTCGAACATTATTGATGTGCACCAATCTTTCTATTACGTCTTGAGGCTATGCAATATTTACATGCAGCTTTACTATTTATCTATGACCCGCCATCATTAAATATTGTTGTACTACAGCTCGTGACTGTGTACTAGGATTGACACGAAATTGCAATCCTTAAACTCGACAGGATTGAAACGGATCTCCAATTCTTGAGCTCGGCAAGATGTTATTTCTAAGTGTCAAATTGCAATGCCACTACGCACAATGAGGGTCATTTGAGATGAATAAGTTTCGGTTGGATTTGAATTTTGGTGTAGATTCAATAAGTGTCAAATCTCAAACTAAATTACAATAAAAACATTCAAACAAATACTCTTCTAATTTTCCCCGATATCTAACCCGTGGCCAAAAAAACATAGTCACAGTTGCTCTAAGTAACAAATACTTATGACAGATTGCGTGATATATATACATAAGAAAGAAAAAAATTAGACAGAAAGAAAACACTTCGTAAAATACTGCAAACCTATATCTTTTAGTTTTCAACTCTCAGTTAGCAAAACATTTTTGAATTTGCAAAAGAAACGTACGCACTACTAATAATACATTAGCAGATTAGCACAGAGGACAATCTAGGCCAATCTTTGTAAGGACTAAGGATGACTTTCTCCTCTCTTAGATGCCTGGGCACTCGGCAGAGGCAGGTAGTTGCAAAATTATGATCCCCAGGTTGCATGCACCCTAAACAGCATAGGCGTTCGTAACCAGACTTCTTCCACTTTGCAATTAACTTGCTGTCTGTGTGACGTTGGTCCAAGCAGAATTCATACAATTCCTTGGATATTTCTTTTCTCCGATGGTAAAGATAAAAAATGTAGCGGTTCTTTTGATTCTCACATATTCTCTTACCACCATGGGTGTTATTATCAGCTTCTTTCATCTTTGCTTCTAGCTCTTTTAGGCTCAATCAGTTCCTAGCCATCTGGGTACTTGATTCGGTTACCTTGGGCATTTTCTACTTGGTGGCGTTGCAGAACTTGCGTTAATGTGTTCCTTGATAGGGACTACATGCGTCTTATGATGAGTACAAGGCCTTATGCTCATGTATTTATAGAGTTCAACTAGGCCTTGCCCATAGAAGATTTACTAAAGATATGAGATCATATCGAATATATTATATATGAATTCCTTGATCAATATAATATGTAAACTATATATTATCTACATATTACATATATTACATTCCTTATACAACTTGTAATACTTTAATTAGGTTTAATCAACTGCTTAGACTATAAGTCACATGATATTGTTAAAGTCCAATATAATCTTTCATAGCTCTGTCTAAGGCAGATATTCCTTGATTGAGCTTTTACATTGTACATGTGTGTGGTCCTCGGACAGTCGGACATGCTTGGCAATGGGTATGAAGTAACAAGTATAAATGCATGGAATCGATCGAGTAGAACTTTGTTCAAGCATCCATACAATTGTAACTTCGTCCTCATCTATGAGATTGTCTGTGCATGTTCACAAACATTAATATGCTGGATCAAGTGAGATAGCAACATTCCCAACCTGGCCAAGTCGATCGTCAGCCACTCAGCCTTTGAGGAATGTCTTGAGGAAGGAGAGAAGAAACATCTTTTCAACCATGAACCAAGTAGGTATGGAATCGGATGAAGAAACCGAAAGTGAGGATGGATGACAGATGTTGTCTAATAGAATGGCAACCCATGCCAGAAGAACTTGTTCAATATAGAAGGCAAATGATTGATACGTCAACCATTATGATTCCCCTAAGTAATTCAAATTGTACTCTAGTTTCGGTCCTTGCTAGTAAACTTTTCTGGGTTTGATTCAATGTGTTCTGTAAATACCTCAAACATAAACAGAAAACTGATATATATACAAGTCTAATACTCTAATGTGATATCTTTACTTGCCTTCTTCAATTCCTCTCTTCTTAGCTATTCGTTACAATGGTACAGGATTAACCGTGTAGCACAACTACCTGTTTAAGTACATCATCATCTGGCAGACAGGTGGGAAATGCTTCTCATATAATTAGAATCTCATACATTCATTCTGATCTCCTATATAGGAGGCGGTTTAGAAGATGGGATTAAACATGCAAGATAGTTTCAAAGAAGCTTCTTAATTATAAATATTCAGGACAAAACTAAGTTACTCTATCTTTTTCTATGAATGTAGGAAACTTCCTTGAAACTAGCTTGGATGATACTATTCCGATTTGGGTCCGATCGACACTCCGATTTGAACCAGTAGTTGTTGTACATCATACAAGCAGATAATGATGGCCGAGGATAGTGTGCCGGAAATGACAACGAAAAGTCTTGGGAATAATCAGTACTCTTTGTAGTCTTGGTTTCAAGTCCCTGGTTTCAAAGTATTTTACTGCATGTCTTTCCATAACCAACAAAACCAATGAGGTTAAATGCTGTTTGAATTATTATGACCTCAAAACAGTGCCTATAGTCCTATACAAACAGAGTACAGAAGGATTGGATTTGAGCTAGGGCTTCAACTTGTGACATTTTATTTTGTGCAAGGAAACTTGGAGCCCAATAACTGGAGCTTCAAAGCCTTTTATGAAAAATTCAAGAATATTAGTGCTGAGACAAACTCAGTGGCTTAACTTTCCTCCAGAAATCAGTGAGCATATATTTCTTTGAGTACCAACTAAACCAAAACATAGTATGGAGTATGAACAACTCCAGCTACCTTAGTGAGTAGCAATCTAAGGCAAGTAAATAATTAGCTAAATAAAAAGTGATCCTATATCAAATCCCCAAAATTAGGAGTTTTGACATTCTTGACAAGAGAAAGCAACAAACATTAGCCACTATTAAGGAACAAGTTTTTGTCAAACACTTGAAAATCCCCAAGAACTAGGAACTTGTCCACACCTTTAAGGACTGAAAATACCACTTCTGGGTCCATCTTGAGCTTAATATTCAACTCCCAAATCCCACAAGAATTTGTAACCCACAATCTACCACTCACCACCAAATCCCATAAATTGAGGATTCTAAAACATTAGACAAATGGGAGACAAAGCGATTCTTTCGTAGTCTTCATGATTGATTTAAGAACACAACCTCGTCTTTTTAACATTTGTTAAAACGAAATTATAATTAGACATTAACACTTTACATCAAGAGTCCTCCTCTTCTTCTTCCCTTTCCTTTTCCCCTACAAATTGTTTATGGAAAAAGGGGGGAAGAAATATTAGTAGCACCACCAAACCCTAATCTACAAAGGAAGATGATGAAGAACAAGATGATGGGTCAAAAACTACAAAACACATAAGACCCACCAAATCACATATTCTACTCACCATATCTTAATTCTTAAGACACCTAAACTTCGAGCTGAGAATATTTACCAGAATCGGTACGCTTTTACAACCGCTTCTTTTTTCGCACATAATCGGTACGAACCCTCAGCCGGATCACGGCCGGGCGGTGTGGAAGGCTTCGAACTGCCGTTGTTGTTGCGGGACGGGAGCGGCGGCGGCCCACGGCCCGGCGACGGGGATGGCCCGAGGATGGTGCACGGGCACCATGGGTTGGTGGTGGTGGTGGTGGGCCCGGGGATCGACGGTGGCAGAGGGTGATGTGGAGTTGGGTGGGACCGCTACACGCTCACACGAGGGGCACATGGTGAGGGTGGTTGGCGGGGTCATCTGCATGTAAAACTGTGGGGAGAGTTTCAGTGCTCTCAGCTCCTGAACTTCTTTCTGCAACCGCCGGTTCTCCTCCGTCAGATTCTCGCAGCACCTCTTTAGGAACTCACAGTCCACCTCAGTTTGCTTCAGCTTAGTCCTGTAAATCACAAAGAACCCAGTAAATAACCACACTCCAGAAGGGTAAAAATGACCCATTAAATTTTATTTTATCACCCAAAATACCCACGAGACATGGAAGAAAATTGCTCACCTTGCCCTTCTGTTCTGAAACCAGACCTCCACCTGTCTAGGCCTGAGCCCGAGCTGCTTGGCCAAAGCTAGCTTTTGCTTCTGCAACAAAGACAGAACCATTCATGTCAGAACCAAAAGAGAAGCTTCCTTTTATGATAAACAAAAACCCAACTGAAAATTTTATCTCTTTGTTCAGTTTTCGCATCGTCCACTACTTACAGGGTTGAGGGTGTTGTGCTCCTTGAAGCTCTCTTCGAGAATGGCCGACTGGTCCTTGGAGAGCCTGAGCTTCTTTCTCGAGGCCTCGCCGTCCTCTTCGTCGCTCATGCCTCGTGAGCCGTCTCTTTCGAGGTCGAGATCTTCGCCATTGGCCTCTCTCTCGCTTCGCTTCCCGCTTACGCTTGATACGGTGCTATTCGGCGACGACACATCCTCGCAGTCGCCTGTGGACGGCAGACGGTTCACGTCGATGCCCCGGAGAAAGGACCGGGCCGGTCCACGACACGTGTCCGAGTTCCGATCTGCATGTTCGGATCAAGATGCATTAGTGACGAAAACAAGTAATGGGTATTGGAATTGGAGGTGTAACAAATCATGGGTCTGGTTTTATATTGATCAAAAGTTACACAGATCTGAAAAAAAAAAACTGAGAAAAAAGGAAAATGGGGAAAGATGAGTAAAGAAAACAGATGGAAAGGGGTGAAGGAAAGCCAGATCTGAAAATGGAAGCCATGCAAATACATAAAAGTGATGAGAAAACTCCATGGGAGATGTACAAACCTGAAGAAGCCAAGGCATCATTCCAAGAGGGCTTTTGGGGATTGAACCCGGAATGAGGAGAAGATGAAGTTGGGACCAAAGAGGGCATGAGATTGAGCTGAAAGGTGTGGTTGTTATTGTTATTGTTGTTGGGATGATGAGTCTGGTGAGGGAAAGCACTCAAGCTCAGACTCAGACCCAAATCTTCTCTTTCAACCATCATGGTTGGTTTGGCTGGTTTTCCCTGTCAAAGAAAAAAAAACCTCTGAGAGCTTCTTGTTTGCTCAAGAGGAAACAGAGAGAGAGAAGGCTTTGAAGGAAGAGGGTTGAGAGAGATGTTTGGTTTTGGAGAAGAGTGGTGGGGATGTTGAATGGGTTTTATAGAAAGTGAGGAAATGGGTGTGGAAGTTCAATCATGACTAAGGTGTCAGGGAAGGAAGCCCAATTATCTCAATCATGGCACTTGTAGTCTTGTTCCCTCAGAAAATAATACCCTCTCTCTCTCTCTCTCTCTCTCCTCTCTCTCTCTCTAGGCCCTTCATTTAACCATGGTAAATAAGGATGGGTGAATTAAGGACCCGCCCTTTTAACTGGATTTGGGAAACATTACCGTGCTGTCTGTGCATTTGGTACACATTGCTATCATATGGTGAATTGGGTACTAACTAGTGTTTGACCAAAAACAGATACAACTATTGGTTACAAATTAATTTCTATTTATTGTAAGATATTGACATAGGAGTTGGGGGAATTAAATTTTTATAACTTTCTTTTGGGAAATGAAATCGAAAATAATAATCAGTAATCACAATTAATGTTTTTCGATAACGCTACAACATCATTTACTGCGGATCCGGACTTAGAATCATCAATCAACCCTAAATTGAGCATTTTCCATAAAAGTTAGTAGATAATGTCAACAAGGTTTTACAGAAAATGTTGGGTATTTCATGTAACGAATTTGGGTTACTTTTTACAACGGGTGGTAGCGGTTGAAATAGATTGGAATAAAGCTTACTAGTTTTTACCAAGTGTTAAATTAAGGTCCAGTTTGGTATTGAGTTGCCAATAATATGTTGTTAAATAAATTAGCTGTGAAAATAATTACCGTTAAAAAAATCAATAAAGTGTTTGGTAAACAATGTGTTTAAATTGTTGTGGTCATAAAAAGTAGTTTTGGTGTGTTTGGTAAATTTTAATATTTAAATTATATGACTATTGTAAATGACCGAAATGAACTTTGACAATAATTCTCCTCATCTTTATCTAAAAACCTTTTGACCAAAGAGGATAGTCCTTTTGAAGCTTGCCCGGAAACCCAAAGCCTTCGTCTTGTCCACTAATCCCAGACCAACCTGACCCTCTTTGAAGCTCTAACAATTGCAACCATGTCGATTAGGGTTTTCTACACTCTCCCCTTATCGCCTCTTCTATCCTCCAAGTTGCAAAGGGTGAGTCTGACTCAGAATAGATTATGTATATGAGGTTGTGGAAAAAAATAGCGATCTTGGGATTGTAGGCGATGATGTCCAAGGTTTCGGGGATGCAAGTTTAGTCCAACACCGAGAATTGACCATGGGTATTCTGGGCATAGATAAAATGCTATTAACTTGCACCGATTCCATTTTCGCGTTTAGAGAACGTGAAAATGAAAAAGCAGGGTTCAAGCAGCATCTTAATTTCACGGTCACCAACCGCAAGTTTTATAAAAATGCAATTCTTGCAGAGTGGGAGCCGAAAAAAATAAATATACAGAGTTTTTTTTTCCAAAAAACATAATGCCAAACTGGCCTTAGTAAGTTCATTTTCTAAAAACACAGTTATTTTTTCTCTTTTTTTGTCTCTTGGTCCCAACAATTAGTCACTTTTGATACTATCGTGAATGAAACTATAAAAGTTCAATCAACTTCATTTGAGGATGTATTTTAGGAAAAATAAGTTTATTCAGGTTCTTTAAATTGATTTATTTTTCTTTTATTAAAAATAATTAGGAAAAATCTATGTTGCACGGACAAGAACACGGACACGGCGCGACACAATAACACAGTAAAACTAAATAACTGAATATCTGACACAGTTTGGAAACGGCAAAAAAAATTATATATTTATTATTTTTAATAAATAAAAATATACTAAAATATAAAATAAGTTAATTACATTACCAAAATAATGTTCTAAATTTAATTCATTGTATATAAGAGCATCTTTAGCAATGCTAGCCATTTTTAAGAAAAATTGTTGTCATGACCCACCCCGAATTTCACCATGAAACCCGAAGTAAGTCCTGCGGGGACCATCTCCAAGGAAAATTTACCGAATGACTCGACAAACCTCCCTTGAAAATGGACAACCCAAAACCGGAAAAAGTTATAGAACCACCCTTTTAACTAAAATTAACATCCTCCACAACAACCCAATATCCATAATAAGTTATACAAAAATCTCAAAAGTATTTACAGCTACTAAAATAAAAATAACGGAAACAGACAATCTCCTAGTAGATCAAACAGGTAACCTACTGGCGAAAAGTAGCGGAAAGATGGGTGACTATGCCTCGACGTCTCCTTCTAGACCCCACTCGAACGCTGCAGACTGGGCAATTTAAAACAAATGGCCCAGGGAAAATATTCAATTACGTCAGAGTGAGTGACCAAAAGTAATTTCGACATAACAAATAATATTTCCTCAAAAATACTTTCATTGAAAACGCTTTACCAGCGACAGCTTAAAAACTTAACTCAAAAATTCTTAACCGGTGTCTAGCCTCGCTAGACTCCCAAATTTTAATAAATGACCTCTCAAGCTAAGATTATATATATTAGTATATATTTACACTCTTCTATTCCTTGTACAATATCAATGAATAAGCCCAAAAAATAAATAGACATACAAGGCTATGACGCTGGCGTCTAACGCTCACGTCACCCCATACTGGAATTGTACCTCATTATGGGGGAATCGCACGAGTGGATATATATACGTGCATATTCCTTGTACGAATTCTATGAACAAATACGAAAAATAGAAAGTCATACAAGGCTACGACGCTGGCGTCTAACGCTCGCGTTACCCCATAATGGCATTTTACCTCATTATGGGAGAAAAACACGTATAGCTAGCTAGTGTTTATTTACATACATATTATTCTCTTAAACATATAAATATGAGTATAATCACCGAAATTCTCAATTTCGGTTAATTTCCAACAAACGGAAATTATTCAACAATAAAACATTTCAAGCACATTATTTAAAACAAAAGTCCACTCACAAATTAGGCTTAAGCCTGATGTCGGTCAGAGACCTCTTCAGCTCGAGTCTCCTCGCGTCATGTTCCAAAAACATAAATAAATTATTAAATAACTACAAACGCTTAAAGAAAATAGACATAATTAAATATGAGCTTCGCGCGCTCAACCATGCCTATCGCCCTAAATCTTAATTCCACTGTCAACCATAAATCTCCACAATTTTTACCGACATTCTCAAAAACACATTCCACCGTTCTAACCATAAATAATCACGTGGCCGGATTTTAACTTATTAATCCGCCAAAAATACCAAACTTCAAAAATTCCCAAACCCATCCAAAACTCCTTCAAAAATTCTAAAACTCATTCCATTAAACTCTTCATAAAATTCCCTGTTAAAAACACTTTTTCAGCGGTGACGCCATAGAGCCTCTCACCGGTCTAGAATGGGAGCTGGGTCGGAGGCCGACTATTTAGGACCGGTGCGGCGGCGAACGGAGGCCGTACGGCGGCGGTCGGGGTCGGGAATATTTTCGGGCGGAGGGACTCGGGGAGAGAGAGAGAGAGCGCGAGCGGGAGGAGAGAGAGAGAGATAGAGAAAGAGAAATGGTTTGGGCTCGGCCCAGCCGGTCCAACCTCCCTTTAACCCATTCCAAAATTCAACACCCTAAAAATAATACCCCAACGAAAATTACCTTTTACTAGCAAAAATTTACCATTTTTACTGTCGTCACATTTTCTCCTACGAATAATTCCTTCAAATTTAATCGTCTCTCACAACCTCTCTGGAAATCAATTAAATTATAAACTTAATGACGAAGACGATAAAACTCTTATTAACATCATGCTAGTAAATATGGTAAAATTTAAGAGTCGGGGCGTGACAATTTTAGTCAAATTAGCTAAAATGTCATTTTGGCTATCCACTTTAGAAATGCAGCTACATCAATGCTCTATATTTTAGTTAGCATTACATTATCATTATTCTTCAAATAAAGATTAAATAGTTTAAATATATTTATATATCACTTAAAATATCTTATAATGAATGTATTAAATTATAGGTAGTCTCATCTGAGTCATCTCGCTCTTTATATTTAGCTAACGAGATAGCTAAAAGTTATAATAGCTAAACTTTGGCTAGTCTGCTGAAGCTCTGAAAATAACAAAAAAAAATTAAACACGCTCTCTAAAATAAGTAAAAGCTAAAATAGAGAGTTTGCTAAAGTTGCTATAAGAAATAACATTAAAGATAGTTAAATGTAAATGATAAAAGTGCATAATTAACAATATTAGAAATAGCAGACCTCTAACTTAAATCGTAACATTAAAGAAAATCAAATTGCTAACAAAGGTGGGCAATAACTTGCTTTCAAAAGTGGACAATAACTTTATTTAGGTTTTAGTTTTTTTCTTTAATTTTTTTAATTAAAAAAATTAATAAATGATTATGTGGCTTATCGATCAACATGTTCAATTTTCATTAAAACCGAATTAAGTAACATCCTGAGACCGAATGTAATTTAGACACAACCCCTCCTTAAATTGAGAAACATTCTGAGATGGAGTTCAGAGATGTTATTTAGGCAGTGCAAGTAGCTTTTTGTAGGTAAAACCGAAGTGTAAAAGGGACCGGTAAAGGTAAAGGGTTGAATTAAAGTTAGTTTAACAGAGCTTTTACAGCTGAGCCAAGACTGAAAAAATCTTTAAGGAAAAAATAAAAGGAAAAAGAAACAAAGAGACAGAGAGAGAAAGGACTGGGGCAGAGGAGAGTGGACTTCACGTGGGAGGGAGAGGGAGGTTTGAAAATGAAGGGAAAGCGTGGAAGAAAGAAACCCCAACTCTCACGTGGACCAACATGTCTTTAGTGGGCCTTCCGAACACGTGCTCTCCAACGTTCTTCCTCCCCGCCTTGGTGGGCCCCACAAAAAACCCCACATCTAGCAGTCGTGCGTGTCATCTTGTCGCTCCACATCCCGACACCCTCTCATCACAATCATTTGAACTCATCACTTCCCGTCTCAACTCTCCCACCTCTTGCGCGTGCGAGGCACACTCCCCCAACTGGCCCCTGTTTCCCAAGCCGCGTGTGGTCACGGTCCCTCGAATTGGTTGGCCTTTCTGTGGGATCTGTATCTACATCTCCAGGTGTTGAACTCAGGCAAGTTGGAGGTGATGAGTGGCCAGACCTGATGAAATGACAACACTGTCCTGAGATAATGTGCCAATCATTTATCCCCTCAGGGAAAAGAAAAAAAAAAAAAAAAACTCAGCCAATCATTTATTTCATTTTCCAAATTTGTTTATCTATTTTCCAAGTGACTTAGTCTAATCATTACAGATAGGGAAGTACAATAATACAAGTATCTACAGATAATCCAGTCAGCCCTAATTATAGACCGAATTCAAAATTAAAAAAATTACAGACCGTTAGCAAATATTAGTATGATTTAATATTTCAGATTGAAATTAGTTTGGATTGAGAGATACTTTGTTAATATTTTCTAATCTCCAATATCAAATAATGTAACTATATTCTAGACCGTACTAATGCAAAATAAAAGTTTTGTAACAGAATGAATCGTGTAGGTAAAAAACGGTGATTATAGCTCATTTACATAAAATTGAATAACAACGTCAATTTCATCATTCATTTTGAAATAAACAGTGATTGATTGGTAATGCTACGATATACTAATTAACCATCCTGAATCATTATTAACAGATATTTAGATCGATCACTGACATCTGAAATTGGGTTTTGTGGGATTGATATTGATCGGGCGATCTAAAATCTATGTTTTATTGAAGAAAATAAAATATATGTAAATATCAAGTTTGCAGTGCTATCAAAATTTTGCTCTTAAAACTTAAAGAAAAATTCGTTTAAATCATATACGAACTTTTGCTTATTATAAACTTTGGTATATCAAGTTTTGAAAATATCAGAACGGTATCTCATGTTTCCATCCCGATCTAAGATTAGTATATATAGTCATTAAGATGACCAATTTACCCTTAAGTTCTCTTTTTTTCTTAGTTTTTTTTATATTTGTTTTCATATTCAAGAAATATTAAAAGAGGTTTTGGAATTTGATGATTTGGGTTGGCCTTTATAAACTTAAAGAAAATTGAAGATGAGAAACATACAGAAGTTCAATCATTCTTATTTTCTTTGACACTCAAAGATCTTGTTGTTATCATTGACATTTAAAGATTGAGATGAAAAATTGATTATTAGTAAGAAGAAAATGACGATGAAGTTTTTTGTCTACGTTCCTAAAAATATAAAAAGCCAAAAAAGAAAAAAAAATTGAAATATGAAAACAAAGAAGAAAAACTAAGAAAAAAGAAGAATATAATTTAAGGATAAATTGGTCATTTTTGTTTTTAGTTTGAGGGTAAATTAATAATCTTAATGGTTATATATACCAATCTTCGGTCGGGATGGAAACATGAGATACTGATATGATATTTCAAAAACTTAATATACCAAAGTTTATAAGAAACAAAAGTTCATATATCATTCTAACTAATTTCTCTTCATAAAAATATACATGTTTTTACGGGTGTAACAACGTTGACTTGTACTAATTTGGATGTAACGAAACACATCGCACAATGCGGGTGGATATGGTGTTGATGATTTTCTTTTATTTTTGAAATCAGATTTCGACAAAAACGACATAGACTTTAGAAGGAGAAGACCGATCAATATCTTTTATAGGCCAAGCACATCCCTAAACTCGCTCCAATGATGACCGCATGGCAAGCCATGATTTATGGAAGCATTATTGTGACATCTACTATAGTGACTAGTGCCCAATTTCGAAGGCCTTCACCATCGTTTAGCGTTAGCTAATAGTGCCATCTACTAGCTATTAGCTTCGACTTGCTGTCGGTATAGTCACTTCAGTGTTCTTCTTTTATCTATGGGTATAGAGTGAATCCTACTCTACTAGCTTCTCCTTTTCATTGAGAGATGGCAAATATTAAAATGACTACACATGAAAATGCTACAAATATATCATGGAAAACTTAGAGAATCACAGAAGTAACATTCTTTTTCATATGAATTATAGTTAGCAACGTGGCGGAAACCAATTCACAAGTAAAAAAGTGTTTGCGGAAAGCTCATATCGTAATTGAGTTAGAATTTTATGTATATTGCTATATTAAATTTTAATAACGTAAGTTCAATTTTTCTTGGTCAATCCATTTGTTTGAATTTTCCAGAGAATTCCGGTTGTAATTTCAACTCAATTACTCAAAACCACCTCTGGTTCAATTAATTCAAAAATTCTTCTATGCATTACAATACAAATGAATCGAACAACTAATATGTAGTATTTTGATCCAATTATCTATGTCTCACTACAGACATATATACTAATACTGTTAACCTAGCTCAGCTCTTTCATTTCCCTCGACACCCAAAAGGCCGCCCATACGAGAGCGTGGGCTATAAAATGCCCTACAGAAAAGGCAAAGATGAAGTTGAAACTCAGAAATTCCATGATGGTGAGCATGATGAGGATGAATCATGATGCTAATAATGACGGTGATGATGATAGAGTGGGAATATCACACAAAATTAAAAAGAAAAAAAGGTCTAGTCTAGTCTAGTCTTAGGAAATTTTAATAATAATTGGCGAAAGGAAGGCAGACAAGATGTTGGGTGATGATTAAGCGTGCCCCCACGGGTGCATGCTAGCTGTCCCACGTGTTCCCTCCAATTGCCACGTCATAATTACTTCATTAAGTCATTTGGCCTTCACACAGGCACACTACCCGACAAACCACGGCCCCCATATCATGCCCTTCGCTTGGCCGTACGAGGCCCCCTTTCCCTACTTCCCACCTGATTCTCACGTGAACCAGGTCCCTCCCCTTGCACTTGTTCCATCACCCAATTTGACATTTACCTAATTTTTGCCTATTTATATCATAAATATAAACTCTATTTTGCCAAATTAAAACTCAAAATAAAAATTTATTTTCACAAAAAGTTTTTTGAGATGACACTAATATAGGATTTTATTTATAGTCTCAATTGTTACTAAAAAAAACAGTAAGGTTCTACGTGATAAGTAGCTAATTGTGTTCTAACTTCAGTTTGTTTTAGAGTTGAAAAAGATATAAGCAGTATTAGAGTTGAACTGACTAAGGAATGATAGAAGAAATTTGTTTAAGCATCTAAATTGGAAAATGTTTTATATTAAAATTAGAGGAGCTTGGCTTCAAATTCTTGAATTTGGAAGGTCTCATGTTGTATGAAAGCGTTCTATAAAGTTTTTCCTATCTTGATTGTGAGAGACTTCTCATTTCTATATATACTCTGAATTGTTTATAAAATGTATTATATCGAGTGTTGATTATCTCATTTTTATATATATTTGATTTGTTTGTTGATACCTATATAATACAAGAGTATATATATTATTAAATAAACAACATAAAATATACGAGTCTATCATAAATCAAACTCACGATCTTTCATTTACTCATGAGAGAATAGACCAAACAATACTTGCTATACAGGTATATACGATCATTCAAAAACTTAATCATTTCCCAATGAAACTTAAGTAAAATTATTTTAACAAGCTCCACTAAATTGATCTGAAATGAAATACAATCATTCACCCCGACAGATTTGACCATACAAGGAGCTTCAAAAACTGTTGAAGAATGTAGCAGATGCCTTTCTCAACGTCGACATTGTCGACAATGAGGACGATGATTAGAAGCCCATAGATCTTTCCCAAGTACAACCTTGCAAAACGACAATGGCATTTATACGTTTAAACTGAGAGTATCACCCCCTTCCTTGCAGCTCTCTCTTCTTCACCTCATAATTATTTATTTAATTATTTATCCCCAGGAGAAGAATTAGATGAAGGAATGGATTGGTTTTGTCCGTTTTACCTGACAACCCGATAATAGGACCCGCCCACCATTTCCCCACACGGTTCCGTCCCCACGTGGACGGCACGTGAAGGGCGCACCCTTTTTGGGTGCTTTGTTTCTATCTGGTGAACCCAGAATGACCATAATACCCTTGTGATAATCTCCTTCAGATGGACTAGGACCATCAGGCATTTTCAATGATATTTGAGCGACTGGGAATTTGGGGGTCTTTTCCGAGAGTTTGATAAGACGCCTCAAACTGTGTATTGGTCACAGGAATTTCATGCCCCTCCCGCGATCCCCACCTCCACCAATCACATTTATATGTCAGCTTCCTCTAGACCCCCCATCCATATGAGCTTTTCCTTCTTTGAATCTGGATTGTTCTTGCAACTATGAGGAAAGACCAGACTGTGTAATCTGGATAGTATCTTATCCTGTTCTAGTCCAAGAGATTTTCATGATCTTTGTTGGGGTCAGACTGATCTCTTTCTTTTGGTATGCTACAAAACCAATCCCATGCCAGAGAATTTCGGATTCAGGGGTTTTGTATTCATATGTGCAATTAATTAATTTTATCAATACATGTAGGTTTCAAAATCACTATTGCCACCAGCTAAACTCTATTGTACAGCAGTACAGGGTCATAGATCGTTGCAAGTAGCTAGCGGTCGGAAATCATAGTCGAGAACTCGATCTTTTTAATAACTATATAAGATCGACTCATGAAATTGTTAAAATGGATTGTACATTACCGCATAGAAATAATTAAATTTTATTGTATCGTTAAATCACATATAAAATTTTATTACGTAGGATAGTTTCAGTCACGATTCAAATAGTTAGATATGTTGAAATCTCTCTCCAATGAATTGACCGTACAACCAATATCTTGAGAATTTCTGTCCCTCTTTTCTATTTTTTCTCATTATTCCATTAGTATAAAGTTGTTCAGTGCGCCTAACTTTATATCACTCAAGTCATAAATGTTAACTTCTTTCATATTGAGTGAAGTGATATATGATCTTGAAACCTTTTTCACAAGAGAAATGACTTTTAACAAATTAAAATATGGTTTGTTTATAAAATGAAAGTGAATTTCAATATTTACTTTCTGATCGAATCATGTGGTTTGATCTACAAGTACAATATACTCTTCTTTATCAATTTCGCTAACTCAAGTTTTTAACAAACAAATCTTCCTCCTAACGATACTATATTTATCATGACATATCCCGAATTTTACAATGAAATTCGAATAAAGTTCTGCGGAAACCACTTTTAAGAAAAATTTACTGAAGAACTCGGCAAACCTCCCTTGAAAATAGACAACCCTAACCCGGAAAAATTATAGAACCACATTTTTAACCAATCGATAAATCTTCAACTTAACCCAAATAACCGAATAAAATATTACACAAATATTTTTCCGAAAGTATTCAGAGCTACTAAAAGAGAAACAACAGAAGCTGACAAATACCTAGTAGATTAAACAAATAACCTACTGGCGAAAAGTAGCGGAAAGATGAGTGACTATGCCTCGTCGCCTCCTACTAGATTTAACCCGAGCTCTGCAGTCTGGACATTTTAAAACGAAGGACCCAAGAGAAAATATTCAATTACGTCAGAGTGGGTAGACAAAAGTAATTTTAACAAAACAATAATATTTCCCCAAAAATACTTTCATGGAAAAGGCTTTGCAAGCGACAGCTTAAAAGCTTAACTCATAAATTCTTAACTGGTGTCTAGCCTCGTTAGACTCTCAAACTTTATAAAATGACCTCTTAGGCTAGAATTATATATATCAGTATGTATTTACATTCGTCATATTTCTTGTACGAAATCTATGAATATGCACGAAAAATAGATAGTCATACAAGGCTACGATACTGACGTCTAATGCTCACGTCACCCCATAATGAAATTTTACCTCATTATAGGGGAAAAACACGAGTGAATATATATATATATATATATACGCGCATATTCCTTGTACGAATTCTATGAACAAATACGAAAAATAGAAAGTCATACAAGGTTATGACGCTAGCATCTAACGCTCACGTCACCCCATAATGACATTTTACCTCATTATGAGGGAAAAACACGTATAGCTAGCTAGCATTTATTTATATACATATTATTCTCATAAACATCTATATATGAGTATAATCACCGAAATTCTCAATTTCGGTTATTTTCCAACAAAAGAAAATTATTCAAGAATAAAACATTTCAATCACATTATTTCAAACAAAGGTCCACTCACAAATTAGACCTAAGCCTGATGTCGGTCGGAGGTCTCTTCTGCTCGAGCCTCCTCGCGTCATGTTCTAAAAACATAAATAAATCCTTAATTAAAATACAGTCGCTTAAAGAAAATATGCATAATTAAATATGAGCTTCGCGCACTTAACCATGTCTATCGACCTAAATCTTAAATTCACTGCTAACCAAAATTCACCACAAAACCGACATCCTGAAAATCACCTTCCACCATAAATAATCCAATGGCCGGATTCTAACTTATTAATCTGCCAAAAATACCAAACTTTAAAAATTCTCAACCTATCCAAAACTTCTCCAAAAATTCTAAAGCTCATACCATTAAACTCCTCTTAAAATTTCTCACTAAAAACATTTTTTCAGCGGCGGCCAGCTCCGGCGACCTCCAGTGGCTACTAAATTTTGACAACACCTTCCTCTCTACCTCCTCTACAACTTTCCTAACTAGCACAAACAACAATTTCAAGCCTAACTATGTCAATCGAATGGAAACAACAATAAAGCCCTAGAATTTCAAACACCGATTTCTCTTTATCTAGCTCGAGAGGGAGGGAGCCCTTTGGAGGGATTGCTGCATGGGAGGAGAGCTTCCTTTTGAGCCAAGGATCGCTAGCTATGGCGGTCGGAGAAGGGAGTTCCGGCGACGAGAAACTTTGGACAGTCGGACCTTTCGGGTCTGATATCTCTCTCGCGGCGGCACTAGGGAGCCTCTCACCGGTCTAGGATGGGAGCTGGGTCGAAGGCCGACCGATTGGGACCGGCGCAGCAACCTACAGTGTCCGGACGGTAGCAAACGGTGGCTGGAAGGTTCTGGCAGGGAGGGACTCAGGGAGAGAGATAGAGAGCGGGCGGAAGGAGAGAAAGAAAAGAGAGAGAAAAGGGTTGGGCTCGGCCCAGCCGGTCCAACCTCCTCTTTAACCCAATCTAAAATTCAACACCCTAAAAATAATACCCCAATAAAAATTACCTTTTACTAGCAGAAATTATCATTTTTACCGTCATCACAATTTCTTCCTTAGAATAAATCATTCGAAAGAAACGTCTCCCACAACCTTTCTGGAGACCAATTAAATTATAAACTTAATGACGAAGACAGTAAAACTCTTAATAACACCATGCTAGTAAATAAAATAAAAATTAAGGATTAGGACGTGACAATATTATTCAACTTAATCAAAATTAGATACCGAATTCAAAATTAATTGAATTCTCCCATCAATGATTTGAAAGTAATGACGAGGACCAAGAACACAAGAAAATAAATTCAAGTTATGAACGTACGAACAAGGGCAAATAAATAGTTTTGTAACACCCTGATAACTTCCTAGACGGACCTCACCCAACTTGGGCCTCTTCTCTATTATTGCCACTCATGTGGAACCTACGTGGAGCACAGTTGTCTATGAAAACAGCAAAGCACACGTGTCTCCCTGCCCGCCCACACGTGCACTTTCGGTCAAAGTTACACCCCTCTGTCTTTGCTGGATCTGGTCAACGGTCAACAGCCAACCCAAATCATTTGCCACCGAATTTTTATTTTCTTTATGTCCCCCTACCCCCGTTCCTTCTCACTTTCTTCACCGGCCGAGTCGGTTCCGCGACACTCCCTCACCGCCTGATCTAATCAAAACCGGTCCCGACCGTCCATCCTACGATTCTCCGCACGTGCACGTGCGACCATTAACCCCAAGGCCAGCTTTTGCCTTTGATACTCCGTTCAAGCATTTTTGTTGGGGCCCACGTGTCTGACCTGCTGAGCTGGTCACCATGTGGTTAATGCTTTAATTCGGTTTTATCCGTTAATCGATGTTTGGGTTGGGTCGCACGTACGCGATTTTGAGATGCGTTGACGATATACCCATATGGGTTGGTTTAATTATAGGGCCGGGAGGGGGGGAGGTATGGGTGGTTTCGGAATGTTGAAAAGTACGAAAATTCTTGCATACATCAAGGTATAAGTGAACCAAGTATTTATTAGAAAATCTTAATCGTTGATATTTATACTTAACTTTTTATTTAAATATTAAATGATAGGATAAATGTAATCCAACGGTCTATTCATCTTGATTTAAGTACATCTTAATGTTTTGAATCTTATATGTGAAAAGTATACGTATGATTTTAAGGACTGTGTTTGGAAAAGCATGTTTTGTTGGTGGGCTTTGGATTATATAATTGGGGAATGACAGGGTATATCATTAGTTTAATCATTTGAGGTTTTTTTATTTGTTGGTTACAAGATCGAGGCTAATCATTGGAAATGTTATTAGCACTCAAGCTCAATCATGCTCCCTTACTTCAAATGATTAAAGTTCAAATTATCGGGATATAAATATTGAGTTCTCTAATCCTCCATATTATGGTAATATGGTTCGTAATATTATTATTCAGTTATGTTTAAAGTAATTTTAAACACACATTTCTAATATCTTAATACATATCTCTTACTTAATACATTATTTATCTAGTTTTTAATTTTAATATTATACTAAATACATATCCCAAACTGTCTAAAATACTTCAATATCTAAAATTAATAATAATATGTTATTTAATATAATTATTATATATTTAATATTTCACAACTCTTTTTACGTATTTTCTTTTATTTTCTGTTAGGTTTTTTTGATCGGGTTAGAAATTTTTCTTGATATTTTTCAATTTATAATTAAAAGAGTAATATTATATTTGAACTCCAAATCTCTAATATTTTTTTTAATATATTATCAAAAGAGTAATATTATATTTGAACTTCAAATCTTTAATATGAAATCATTTAGCTAGAATTTGAAGAAAAAAAAATACTTAAAGATACATAATTTTTTCAAAGTTAAGAAACTAGTAAAAGTACAATAGCATAAAAATTAGTTTTTAGTTTGCAAGATAAAACTAAAGTTGATAAAAAAAAATCGGTAAATAGTACATGTGATTACGACAGTAGTCGTAATTCAGATAATGAATTTTAGAGAAGAGATTTTTATTTCTTTTCTTTTGATGCGTAGTAATAATGAAGAAGAGTTAAGTTTTTGAGAAGAGGAATTTTTTTTTCCTAATAATTGATGGATGTTTTTGTAATTAAACATACATATAAAATATGATGTGAAATATAAAATAATAGGGGTGCGTATTAAGAGATTAGAGATTGTGTATTAAGAGATTAGATGTGTGTATTTAAAATTTCTCTTATGTTTATTATTAGATTTAAAAAAAGAAGAAGAGTGTTTAGGTAATATTTTCGTTTTAATTTATAGCTGTATTACTATTTTCCGCTGATCGCTGTTAAGATTAGATCAAAAATAGTTGAGTAAAATTGTGTTAATAATCAACATATTCCAGATTGAGAAATCTAAGGAGAAATATGAGAAATGGTATGATTGTTTAGGTGAAACTGCTAATCATTATTTAGGAGACAAACTATTTCTTGCCTTGTTGTAAGCATGAGGGAGGGATAAGGATCCTCTCCTTGGGTATTAGTTATCCTTGGTTATCTTTGAGTTCTAATCTTGGTCATTCATCGACAATCCAAAGGCTAGTAGTACTCTAGATCAGCGTCTGTCTCATTATTAATGAAGATAAGCATTTTCAAGGCTAACGACGCCATTTTCTCATTTCTTTCCGTCAGTTTCGTTCTTATTTGTTCCCCATCACTTCGTTTCTCTCGAAATCAATACATCCCCTCATATCTCATCCTTCATCTTGTAGCCATAGCTTTTGGTTTATTTTTCCTTCAAATCTGCCGGTTCAGGTCGAATAGCTGATGATTTCAAAATTGTTGTTTCTGATGGATTTGTCACAATTACTCTGTCAAAGCTAAATCCAAAAAGCTGAAAGAAATGGATACAATTGAATCTATTTGTGATCGAATTTGAGTGGGTGACATCTGGAAAACAAAAATGAAAACACAACAACATTTCTTCTTTCACCACCATATGGGTTTCAATTTCATGACTTCATTCCTTAGTTTCCCATCTCTTCAAACCCATGTCACGTCACTCTCTTCATCCTAACTCTTTTTTGCAACTGTAGCAAAATTGCAGAAACTGAAACTGCACAATGAGAACCTAGATCCTGAAACCCACCTTAAAATATTCTAATTTTTATGCAAATCATTTCAATTGACCTAAAAGAAATAATGGGTTAGAATCTGGAAGAAATAAGAAGGGATGAAAATCTTTTGACGGGAAAAAGAAGATTATATGTTGTTGGATTTCTTTCTTTATCCAATCCCAAACTATAGTTATTCAATTCAATCCCAGATAAGTATCAAACTTAATTCGATTCGACTCGAGGAAAAGAATTATACTATTCGATCTAAGAAGGAAAAGGAATATGACATACTATTTTTATTAGTTAGCTAGATACCTCAGGCTATTGTTGATGGTGGAGTCTGAAATTTCATTAGAAAGCTGGTGATGGAGACAAAGAGGAAATTTTTAAAAAAAAAGAAAGATATGGAGACGAAGAGGAGGAGGACGGTGACGGAAGGAAACGGAGACAAAGTGGTCGTCAGTGTTGAATAAAACCGCATAACCAAAAATAACTACAACACAAGAAGATGATCCTAATCCCATGAGGGAGATAAACAAAAGCGCTCATTTGCGTGTTCTTCTATTTTCCATCTTCTAGGTTTCCTTGCAAGGATGTTTCCTCTGACCTTGAGTAAACTAAACTAGTGAGCTCTCTTTTGATTTAGGGGCTTAAACGTGGTCTAGTTGCATTATTAAACTAAGTGAAACAATCTTAAGCTGGCATGAGCAAAAGTACCATTATTTAACATTAATAATAACAAAGGCTCGTAATGGTTGCACGAGGTTACCCAATAAACTAAAGCCCCTCATCATTAGCCAAAGTTTATTAATCTTTGTTTTTGGGTGATCAAATGATCATATCTGTTGGTGTTTGTGTGGTCCACTTGATCTTGTAAGGATTTTTTTGTTTAATCATAGAAGTGATGGGATTTTGTGTTTAAAAATGAGATCAGTATATTGGGCTTTATGTACAAAAATGTCTATACAAGCCTGTAGTTCTCTAAACTTCTAGCCTATTAAATCGGGAACAGCTGGAAGCCCACTAAATGTTTAGTTCAATATTGATGAGCCCAATCACGAATTATCGTTTTTGGTTGGTATCCTAATTCATATTAGATCAGCTGTTGGACCCGGCAATAAGATCAAATGCATCTTAAGAATCGAAGGCACATCAAATCATTTGTATCCTCAACTTAGCTTTAGTGGTATGCGCATTTATATAACATTGACAACTTCAAACTCTTGGCTTGGAGAGTTTCTTGCTTGACACTCAGTGGTTGTAAAATCCAATTTTCTAGATCACTCAGTGTTGTTAGAGATGATCGTCGAATGAGAAATGTGCATATTGTGTTCAACCCAATATAGTGCGATAGATAGTGCTCCTCACTATTTTTTTTTTTTTTACAGAAAATGATCATTGGATGTTGTGTAACGAACGAAATAATTTTCTTCCTTATATTAGACTCGAGTTCAACCGTTAAGAACGCGGATAGAGTTTAGTTGACGTTACTATATTACTCAAGTTTTTCTTCTTTAAAGAAGGAAACTTATATGCATATAATTAAATATAACAACCAGTTCATTATTTTTCCAAAAAAGTTTAAAATTAAATTGTCATGGATATGGATTTATGGTTTTCACCAGATACGATGTATACGGATCTTGTATAGAAACTATTTCATAAAATTTATTTGGTTCGTAGAATGTAGATGCACAAGTACAATGTACGTGCCAATAAACACCTACCTCAAGACAATGCTATAAATAGAGAAACATGAGGCTAGAGCTACCATGGCAAATCATCCATTCACAAAATCCTCCATTCCTCATACATGCATCTTGTTTTCCAGATTCTCTCTCTTCACTTTACTTGTACTTTGTCTTCAAGTTTCTCTTACATCCTGAGAAAGTAATGGAGGGAAGAAAAAGGAGTTTACATATACATTCCAATAAAAACAAGTTTGTCTTCGGTGTTTCCTCAAAATCTTTTGGGATCATATATCGGATCTATGATTTAGTAGACAAGTTTTAAACCTCTTTTTTCTGATTTCGTAAAAGGAAAAGAGTCTCACTACCAGAAAATAGATCTTGGGCGACGAAAAAAATCGTCGCCCTGTTAAAAAATTTCGTCGCCTAAGTACTTAGGCGACGACATGTCGTCGGCCAAGACGTCGTCGCCAGAAGTGCGTCGGTCAAGAACTTGGGCGACGAAAATTCATTCCGTCGTCGCCTAAGAGTAATTCTTAGGCGACGATACTAATTTCGTCGCCTAAAATATACTTCTCGTCGCCCAAAAATATTCGTCGCCCAAGATTTAACACCTTGGCCGACGAAATTTTTTTTCGTCGCTTAAGATCTTATAACCTTGGGCGACGAAAATAAATATTTCGTCGCCTAAGATCACTACATCTTAGGCGACGATATTTTTTTTTCGTCGCCTAAGATGGTAAGTTCTTGACCGACGATTTATAAATTTCTTCGCCTAAGATATATTTAAATTTTTTTTTAATTTTTGCTGGAATTTTTTTTTCGACATTTCTTTAAATTTTTCTAATACTAAAATTTAATTAAAAATAACACAAATTTATAAATTTATAAATAATTTATTACAAAAATTCAGTCCATCTGCCTATGGATCGAGAAACTCGAAATCTAACACATCATTCCCGTTCGGAGGGTCCTGAGGCTGAGGCGGCGGCTGGTCAGGCTGAGGAGGCTGCTGCTGAGGCTGGGGCCACTGAGGTAATGGTATAGGCGTAGGCATGGGCGGAAACGGCTGTCCGGCCGCATGTGCAGCGATGCAGGCAGTCATCCACTGTCCCATAGCCGCCTGGTTGGCATTGGTGACTTCATTCACCCGCTCCATATGCGCAGCCGTGGAAGCCGCATATGATTCCGCCATCGCCGCCATCTCCCTCGCTCTTTGGGCTTCCAGCTCAGACTCCCTCGCTCTTTGGGCTTCCAGCTCAGACTGTAGACTTGCGAACTGATCCTGTAGCCGACTGTTGTTGCTTGAGGCTCCGGCGGCTCCCTTGCGTTGAAATCCTGGCGTCGTCTTCAGGATCCCCTTTCCAGCGTCTCCCATACCCCGGTAGTAGTAGGTGTTGGAACGCTGCGCGAAGGCAGTGGCCATAATCCGCGCCCCAACGGTAGGATCTGAAGTGTCGATCCTGGACATGGCCTCTGACATGTCATCCTCTGCCGTGCCTGGCCATGTGTCGTTCACCATGCCTCTGATGACCTCTTGCTCCGCCTCCCTCACCCTCGCCTAATTGGATATATTATAAAAATATATTAATATACATTTAATAAAATGTAATTAAAATTAAAAATTAGAAAATATAAGGAACTTACAAGATCCTCCTCAGAATGAGGATATGCCCTCTGAAAGGTCCCCACATAGGGGTTCTCCTCTGGCCGCTCTCGCCGCACGTCGTCCATGATGGCCGAAAACGGCCTCGAACCTGCACGATGGTTGGTTGTGTTATGTTGCCGGTTCTCAGCGTTCACCCGGGCGAGGTGCTTCAAAAAAAAATTATCGTTAGTAAATATTTAAAAACATACAATTATAATTAATTTACTAATTAAATATTCAAATTTGTTTACGAATTACCTGTTTGTGAGGGTCGTTGAACTGCGTGACAAGAAGCCACCGCCACTCGTACTCTCGATACTCGAACTCCTTCGGGGTACCCGAACGGTCGCTCCCGTACTTCTTCCAGTGTTCCCGGAGGTCGTGCTTCCACTCCTTGAACCTACATATACAAAAAAAATATTAAATATATTATTAAAAAAATAAAATTTAATAAATTATTAAATAGAGGTACCTCTCCCTATGGGCCTTGTCCGCCCAGTCACGTCCCTCCTCGGGAACCACAAACCATTGCTGCATTACCACTTGTTAGTATTTTTTTCAATAATTAAATAATTTATTAGTTAAAAAAATAGTAATTGATCGAGTAAACTCACCGACATCGACTGATGGAGCATCTCCTTCACTCCATCAGAAACCTGGCTCCAGACTCCCCGCAACATAGGGAGTCTGGAGCGGATGGTGCCTCCCGCGGCGCGAGTGTACCGGTTTCCCAACGCGGCGTCTACCGGTTTCCCGTTGGAAAACAGGATGGCGATCCGTCCAGCGGACTCGACCGCCCTATCGAGTCCCTTGTTGCTGACGGTGCCTCTCCTGTTCCGCCTTCTCGTTCCGGCGGCTGTGACATTGTGAATCAAATTTAATATTAATAATACATTTTTACAAAAAAAAAATTAAAATAGACAAAAAAGTAATAATAAATTACCTGAGGATGAGGCTGAGCCGACGGATTCGTCTCCGTCCGCCTGCTCGGAGACCCTCACGGGATGAAGAGGCGTGGGAAACTCCCTGTAGATATAGGCCTCGTGCGGTGCCACATGCGGGAGCTGCTCCCGAATCGGTCGACCCTCCTCATCGACGCGAGGTATCGCCGGTATCGTCGGAGGAAGGAAGAGGCCGGACGGCACCGTAGGGACCCCGGATGACCCGCCATCACCGTCGGTCGGGGACGACTGTGTGGGGGCGTCACTGCGGGATCGCGACCGGCGAAGTATCTCTGGATGACGAGGAGCCGTCGCTGCGGGACCCGACTGCCCAGCAGAACCCGAGCTGCTCGCGCCACCCCTAAGCGCCGCACGTCGAGACGTCAACTGCCACGGAAACCCGATCGACGGTGATTCCGACGGGTTGTTTGAGGTACCGTCCGAGTCGTCTTGGCTCCTCGCACCCGAACGTTGTCCAGAAGTTCTCCTCATGGCCATCCTGTTTAAAATAACCATAAATTTATTAAAAATATTTTACCGTCTTATAATTAATTTAACAAAAAATAACCATAAATTTCGAAAAATTTATCAACAATAATAGCACAAATAAAAATTAATAGTTATTATAGGATTTATTATTTTTTTTATTCACATAACAAATTATTTACATTAATTCGCAATTATTACATCACAAAAATTAATTTACGAATATTTACATCCTTACTAAAAAATAATCCATTATTTTTTACAAAATTTCCACAATATATTTACAATTATAATTTATATTATTTAATTATTTAATCAAAAATTATTTAATCATTTACAATATATTTACAAATTATTTCCACAAATCCTAAACCCTAAACCCTAAACCCTAAACCGTAAACCCTAATATTTTACAATTATCATTTACATCACAATTTACCATAATTTACATCACAATTTACAATTATCACAACAACAACAATTTACAATTATCACAACAACAATTTACAATTATCACAACAACAACAACAACAATTTACAATTTACAATTATCACAACAACAACAATAATTTACAATTATCACAACAACAATTAAAACCAATTTAGGGTTTTAGGGTTATACCTTAAATTGTGGGTCGGCGTCGGGGTCGGGGTCGGGGTCGGGGTTGGGGTCGGGGTCGGAGAGAGGGAGAGAGAGAGGGCTTCGGTGTTTAGGGTTTGAGAGAGAGAGAGGGCTTGGCGGCTGAAGAAATGGTTAGGGTTCCGAATTTTTGCCTTTTATACTGGCGTTCTTGGGCGACGATTCTGCAAAAATCGTCGCCCTGTTTTTTAAAAATCGTCGGCCAAGATGATCTTGGCCGACGATTTTTGAAGTCGTCGCCCTGTTTTTTGAAAATCGTCACCTAAGATACTATATTTGGGCGACGATGTTCTTCACTATGAATCTCGTCGCCAAAGATGAAGAAAATCGTCGGCCAAGAGTTCCCCCGACCATAAAATTCAGAATATCGTGATTTTGGTGATCGGAGAAGAGGAACTGAAAACCCACCGTCAGATATGACCAGCATAACGAATTACGTAGGTGGGAAAAAATTCATCTCCATCTGACAAAGATAAGGGCTCGATCCGTCCGGTCAATCGGCGCGGTCAAACCCCTAAATGGACGGAAACGGCTATTCGACCCTCCAAATCACGTAATCTGGCCGGACCTTCAACTGAGAAAAGTTTCCAATCGACGAGACTCTTACGGGGCTATAAAAATTTGGTAAAAAATAAACACGGCCGGAAATCTGAGTCATCCGATGAGTCTTCTTCGGTATGGAAGGCTCACAAACACGGCCGGAAATCTTTATATTAATTTGGACAACAATTACAAAGCTAAGGCTCAATTATAACTAAGCTAAGGCTCGTAATCTGAGCCATCCGATGAGTCTTCTTCGGTATCGGAATTAATATCTGGTAATCTATGCCTTAATTCGTCGTCAGAGTCGTCGTCTGTTTCTTCATTTGGATCAACATCAATAAAGGTTGAATCTTCGTCACGAATTCTGAGCACTCGACCATGTTTAACATTATTTTCACGAACAGTAGCTACATCATGAATACCAACTGCGTTCGGCTCCTGATACGCATCAGCCTTTGGCCCTGGAATGGTCACTCCAAGTGTAGCCGCCCGGTAAATGTTTCGAGGATGCACAATGTTCGCTATTTTCCACGCGTCACCCCTGGCAAGGTCATCAAGATAAAACACTTGTTTTACCGATGTCGCAAAAACAAACGGGTCATCTTCATAGGCGCTTGTAGCAGTGTTGACCGATAAATTGCCGTACTGATCCATCTTCATGCTCTGTGCGCCTGTATCAAACCATCTACACTTGAACAGATGCACTTTCATGCCTTCTGCATAAACCAAAATGACCGGCCATATACTGTACGAAAGACTCATGGTCCCAAAAGGGTTGAACCCGTCGGATGACAGCCCGAGCCTCACATTCCTCACCTCTGAAGCAAAATGAGGAAACTCCCTGTCTATATGCTTCCACGCCTCCCCGTCAGCAGGGTGTACCATGAGGTCTTCGTCATGCACCTCCCTCACAGCGTGCCATCTCATAGCTTCGGCCGTCTTTGAAGACATGTACAACCGCTCCAGCCCATCCCTCAACGGGAAATAGCGAAGTACCTTAACAGGTTTCCTGTTGCCTGCGGGAGTCCGCTTATATCTGTCGGTCCCACATACCGGACAACGATGAAGGCCTTCAAGGTCATTACCGTCTGCATCTTTACCCCAGAATAGAACGCAGTCATATCTGCATGCATGGATCTTGATGTAGGAAAGCCCGAGATCTCTCAAGATACGACGGACCTTATGATGCGTGGTGGGATGACGATGACCGTCTGGTAGGAGCGAAACAGCGTACTGTAGATACCTATCAACAGCCGTCACTGTCGATTTTGTGTCAACCTTGATATGCATCACCTCCATCACACACTGAAGAACGGTCTTCTCATGACCTGGGCACAGAGGGGTCTGTTGGAAAGCAATAAGTCTGTTGTACTTGGCTATACCGGCAGTGTTGACACCTCTAGGGACGGCCTGCATCGGCGCCTGCGGAATGTGCTGTCGTTCAGGGCATACACCGCTGTCATGAGGAAACATGTCGTTGATGAAGGCCGTTGTTGGATCGCTGGATGTATTGCCCGTCTCATAAAACTGTCCATGATCATGCGGGCGTGATGAGGTTTCACCGTGATATATCCAACATGTGTAACGTTCCCAGAATCCGTTACTCTTCAGGTGGTCCCATACTGTATCAAACGGAAATCGATGCATATCACTGCGACACTTACACATCTTGCACGGGCAATAGAACATGCCACTCCCGTCAGCATTGGCCTGCGCATATTGCATAAAATCCCAAACTCCTTCAGCATATTTTCTGTGATATCTTGGAAGAGAAATCCAACTCTTATCCATATCCTGAAAATAACACATATATATATCAATATTTAATGAACATATCTTATATATATATATATATATATTAATGTAATACAACATACTAATTATTAATTATATATATCTAGTTCGAGCTGATTCCGTGGTTTCAGAAGGCAAGTGTCAATGTCACGGAGGGCGAACCCCCTACAGGAACCAGGAAGGACTCGTTTGTGATCACGGAGGCGAACCCCTATCGACCCCTTCACCGAGAAGAGTGGTCAGTTTGTGATCTTGAGATCCAGTTAAACAAACCTGTGAACCATATCTATGACAGAACGGCCCCTTACTCAGCTTGGAACAAACTCTATGCATATATATATATATATATCATTAATTCAACTCAAATAAAACTGAAAATCAATATATATATATACATATATATATATATGTGCATATGCATATGTACGTACCTGGGAGTAGCTCCACAAACTATGTATGGACAGATTTCCACAACACCGAACGATTTGAAGAACTAGAGAAATTTATGTTTCAAATTTTCAAAGTTCTCATTCTTCTATCCTGGCCTCTCAATATATAGAAGAATCTTGGGCGACGAAATATTTGAGTTTCGTCGCCTAAGAATTAAAAACTCTTGGGCGACGAAAATTTTAGTTTCGTTGCCTAAGGATGAAAAACTTAGGCGACGATATAAATATCTTAGGCGACGAAATATTGTTTCGTCGCCCTAGTTTCTATCTTGGCCGACGAAATTTATTTTTAGGCGACGATTTTTTTTTTCCGTCGCCTAAGAGTATACTTAGGCGACGATATTTTTTCCTTAGGCGATGAAAAAAAAAATTGTCGCCCGGTTTTTTTTGTTTCGTCGCCCAAGACCCATTTTCTGGTAGTGATCTCCCTTTAAATACAGGGATGATAAACTTTTGGCTTCAAACCGTGTTCTAGTTTGAATGCCAAAATTGTTTCAAAGCCTAAGAGATGAAGAAACTTCAACTTCTCTCTTTTAATGAGAAAGTCTTTTTGCCGGTGGATGTTGATTACTTGATTATAAAGTGTCATATATGGCTCACTCTAGTTGGTAATCTTATTTCGACTCACTGTCATTGCCTTCCGGGAAAATGAGGCAACATGCGAGCTTGAGGTGCAGTTCCACTGTGAATGATGAGAGGCCAATCTACTTGCCATTAGAGCCATGATAATTTGATAATAAAGGAAAACTAGTTCTATGTACAAAATCATTTGTTGGATATAGCTGCAATAGTTGGATGTTGATCAACGATCATGGTTTGTTTTGAGAAGTTGGCCACATGTTCAAATCATTCTATAATTTGTAATATTTCCATATATTCCCGACAATTTTTTTCTTTTTCTTTTGAGAATATTTTGTAGGGTTGGAAATGGGACGGGATAAAGCTAATCATAAGGCCCGTCCCATACAATGAAATTGGGACGGGACGGGACGGGACGAGTTTTGCCCGTCCCAAGATCTTGTACTTTTAGGACTTATTCTACGGTCATGGAGGGTTTAGAGGACCTCAAAGTGGCAGACCTGATTGATCCTGAAGCTAGGGTATAGATGGTGGATTGGTTAAATGAGCTGTTCCTCGAAGATGAGGTAGAGGTAATCCGGAGAATCCCATTAAGCTTTCGGGGTCCGGATGATCGATTAATCTGGCATTATGACAAACATGACCTCTATTCTGTGAGGAGTGGTTATTATACTGCTAGATGTGTTTCGGTCAGTCTACAACAGGCGTCGACTTCTGCTCCAAGAAATTCCAGTGACAAGTGGAAGGCTGTTTGGAAGATCAAGGTGTAACCGAAGATCAAATGCTTTATATGGAGGTTACTAAGGGACTCTCTGCCTACAAGCTAGGTGTGCACTGTCGAAACGCATTGCTTTGGAGGACCAGAGTTGTTTGTTTTGTAAGTGTGCGCATGAGACACCTCTGCAAGTCTTTAAGGACTGTCAAGTGATTGCTTGTATGTGGTTGTACAGTCCTTTGGGTTTACAGGCTAGAACAAGGAAGCAAGCTCCATGTAAGAGTGGTTTGAGCTTATGATGGAGACATTACAGAAGCCTCAGCTGGAAGTTTTTGTCATGCTACTGTGGGCGATCTGGACTGAACACAACAACATATTATGGAATGGGGTGAACTTCGACCCAGCACACACGGTTAGATGGTCTCTGAAGCTTCTAGAAGAGTATCATCGAGCTAATCCAGAAAAAGACAAATGGGAGGAAAGCTAGGGCTGCTGCAAAATGGGAGTTTCCTCCACCCGGAAGGCTTAAAATTAACTGTGATGGGGCGTTTAGAAGCAATGGTGAGGGTGGGGCTGCAGTAGTCGTATGAAATGAAGAGGGAACGTTTGTTGGGGAAAATGCTGTGAAGCTTTCTTTTCTGCACCCCCCTCTACAGACGAAGCAGAGGCACGTAGGATGGGTATTTATTTTAGCTATGCGGCATGGTTGGAAAGAGGTGGTTATTAGAGTGACTGCTCAGTTCTTGTGGCAGCAATGCAACAACAGGGCGCAATACAAATTGAGGTTAGCCGAATTATTGAGGATTGTCAAGCTTACACGAGTTACTTTGATTTTATTGTTTTTCAGCATGTTTTTAGAGAAGCAAAGAATGTTGCCCATAGGTTGGCACATTTTGGTGGTCTTGATTTTGGGTTGGAGGAGTGCCTAGGGGACCCTCCGGATTTTATTAAGGACTTACCGTATGAAGATCTTGTAACGGTAGAGGTTTTATGTCCCCTTCGAGTCAACACATTTTTATTAATAATAACAGACGTTGTTGAGTCTCCCAGATAGGTTTCCAAACCCCTTTCAAAAAAGAACAAGAAACTTCCAGTCGTACGTATATAGCAACATCTTAATCATGATACTAGCAAACTTGATTGACTTCTAGTAACACTGGACTTCCGTTTCTTAACCCCCTCATATTGCGTTGAACGTCCAGTGTCCACGGACTTTATGGACTTCATCACTATCATGAGCAATACCCCAGGCATTTGCTTCACATGTGAATTATGAAACCCACCTTGAAAAATACAGGACAACAATGGCACCTAGCAGATAGGATTTCAAATATCAAAAGGCAAAATCCACAAAATTCTTCACTTAAAAACCAAATCCAGATATGATTCTTACAGCCCTAGGACCAGAATAAAACTACAAACAAGATAACGAGTGATGCTCTAAGAATTGAAATTGTAAAACATGCTAGCAGCAAAATGAAATTTTGAAGATGGATATTGATTAAATCACATCCCAGAGTATAGGAAGTATCACAAAGATGACTTCAATGAACAATTATCTGCAACAAGTTCATCCTGAAGGAATTGGAGAGACCATGAATCTCTTCACTGAAAAATATAAAAAAAACAAACCCCCTTCATGACACTTATTATCTGCACTTTATGTGCACGAACATGAATATAAACATCAATGAAATTGATAACATTCGAAACCTCTCACACACAGAACTATAGTGTACCTATTTCCTGACACTTCAACAAGCGACTATAAGCTGACTGTTGTCCTCACTAATTACATCAGATAGGTGATCAGTGTATAAAAATGTCAAGTAGAGACTGCTCAATCCATGACCCAAAACTTCAGGGGGAAATTGAACTATAACCTCCAGCAAGGCTTTAATTGTGAAGATTGTTCCAATATCAAATTAGGACAAGACGTAAAGAATTTACTAATCTGGAGAAAACCTACGTTTTATACCATAATCTGATATAAGAATGCAGGGAAAATAGGACCAAATGCCTGTCTGACAACCAATTCAAGTGCAATTCAATGGTATTACCTGACCTTATTCATATAATACCAATTACCAAACTGTATGCAACAAGTACTAAAAGGATCTGGGGGAAAAAAGACATTGAAAGAATTTCATCCCTTTCTGACCTAAAAGAGTAAAACAGCTAGAAAGCCAGTGAGGAGAAAACTTGAACTAAGGGACATATATCATGAACACTGGAGATTACCACAAAGCTAGCATATCTCCTTGAAAATCATAATTCAGAAAGACTGATATCCACAGGAAGTCAGTACACCTGATGTCAGCACACCTGATGAACAAGATGTTATCAATTTGACTTCTTGGAGATGATAAAAAGATCCCAGGTCCCTAATAATGAAGCAGTACACAGATTCTTCACACTCCTTCAAGCCATTAGGAAAGAAATAAAACAATGAAACTACCTATGCAAATGCAAAACCTATGTGCATTAAGGAATTCCAAGAATGAACCATGTGCAAAGATATTAGATGTAAAATCTTTTGTTCTGAATGTTTAACTGTTTAAGTTGTAGATCAAACCATTATATGCCATTATGCCTAACCATGAGCAGCAAAACATTATAAGTGCAGACATTAGCAGCAAACTATTAGCATGCAAAAGTAATAATGGCTACAAGCAATAATGCAAACTATGAAAGGATGCTAAAAAATTATAGGTGCAGGCTTCACATTCAACCTCATGAAGCATGCAATCAATAAACTTTGTATCAAAATCAGGTTTCCAAATTATGCTACTCTGCCCCCCAATGATGAGAAGTCTGTCAAACCTTGTAAATTATCAAACAATCAGAATTGCACCAAAACAAAAAAAAGTCACCAAACACAACAAATCTCCCATATTAGCACTGAAAGCATGAAACTGACTCTATCATTTACATACATATATAAGTTGTCCATTTTTTACATACTAGAACTACTTGAATGCAAAGCAACTAAGGCGGCCCTGCATCCTGCCCCTATGAGCAATACAACATGAGAACCAAAAACATTAAAAACAAGGAAATTAGATAAGTATCCCCCTTAATATACCTTCTTTTCAACTACTATAGGTAACTCCAGTTCCTCTACTTTAAAATTCAGCACATTATACCTCAAATCGAGGTTTCCACACCACAGGGGCAGCCACACAATCTTCTACTTCTGCAAACATCACCAAATTACCAATTAGCAACAAAACTATCACAACTGAACTCCACAGAGAGAACAAGAGAGAGACTATACCTTAGTCGGAGAATCGGAACCGCGACAAGCATCAGCAGTAAACCCCACCAGCCACAAACCCGGAAAGCAGTTCTGCGAATTCAAACCACAACAGAATATGAGTAATTAGAAGCATAAGAAAAAAGCAGGCATTAGATGAAATCAAGAGAGAAGAGGTTAAGCACACACATCGAGCTGCTTCTGGACGTTCTTGGGGCGCTTCTTGGGCCGCCGGGCGGGTCGAGACCCGGTCATGATGAATATGTCCTCTTCAATTTCATCCTTAGACAAAGCGATCCAGAACTTCCTCTTCTCCTTCTTCTTCTCCATGCTCGGTCCTTCCGCCGCCGCCAACCCCCTCAGCCTCATCGACTTCGGCGCCGGCTGCTCGCTCTGCTTCGTCCCCTCCGCCTCATGCACCTCGCCGCCGGTGTTGTTATTCGCCTTCGAATTCAAAGTCATCGCAGTCGTCACCGGTGCTCGCCTCGGCCTCAGATTCCACGGCTTCTGAACCTCCGCCTCCTCGGCCGCAGCCGCCGCAGCGACGGCGGCAGCCTTAGTGTCGTCGTCGTCGTCGCCGTCGCTCTCCTCGCTGGCTTTCTCGTTACTCTGCGGAAACTTCTCGGAGCAGGAAGCGAGCGAGAACCGGTGGCGCGCGGTGCGGGATCCGACGCGGTGGTGCTGCGGCGGAGACTCGGAATCGTTGTGGTCGTCGTCGGAGGAAGGCTCGGGCTCGGAGGAGAGGGGACGGCGGTAGCGGTGGTTGGTGTTGGTGTGGTTCTTGCTCCCCCATTTCAAGAAGGATAGCGGGAAGTTGTGCAGCGGCGGCTTCGCCGGCGCTGTTGCCATTGCTCCGTCGTCGTCTTCGTCTTCTTCAACCAACACGAACCACCACCTGTGATTCACATCAATCAATCTCTACCTACAAGGCTACTATTCTGATTTCGAAACCCTAACGCAGCTCGGGTGCTTCGTCTTCTTCTTCTGGCTCCCTCTGGTTTTTAGAGAGAGAAGGTTTATGGGAAGCAATGGTTAGAGAGAGAGAGAGGCTTGTGCTTTATATACACAAATACCTGGTTTTATCTACTCTCTACGATCTGGATTTTACTGTTTTACCCTTTACTCTATAGTGTTTGTATATTCTCTGTTGTGGGTTCTTGTGGATTTTTTTCTCTACTGTATTTTGTACGTATTGACTAAAGAGGAGGAGTTTCGTCCAAGCCAACAAGGTGTTATTTTTCTCCGAGACCTGGTCCACGTTATGGTATCGCTTCATTTTTCTATTCGGCTAGCACCGGACTGATAGACTATAAGTTGGGTTAGTTTCTAAGATAATTTTTTGATATCTTATAAATAGATACATACAAACTTAAAATATTATTTGATGAGTTTGAGTGAACGTGGTAAAAAAACATGTCGTCAGCTTGTTATGTATTTACTTTAGATTATATAAAAGAAAAACGAAATAGATATCTGCATATCTAATTAATATAACTAAAATCTTATTTCATAATTTTTGTTATTGAACTTTTTATTGTTAATTTAGGAGAGCTTACATATATGAAAATTTGATATGTTTGCACTTTTGATAGGGGACACACTACTACTGTCTTAAAACCTTATGTTGTTGCTTATAGTCCAATTCTTTCTCCAACTTTGTGCAATATGATGAGATGTCTACCTAAAACTTGTTGGGAAGGTATTAGGGGTGGATTGGGTGGTAGTAGTTAGGTCTCTGGCACTTGATGTTTACCACACTTGAGAGATGTGAAAAATGGTCATAAATTAATGAAATCGACATGGTTTAGCTTATCGTCTCCAAAAATCTAAGAGACAAATACTAGGAAATGAGTGTGGTGTAAAAATAATTAAAATATGAATGTATGTGATAGTTGATTAGTGATACGTACAATATATTCTATTTTTAACCCACCATCTAAACATATTCATAAGGGCAATCTATGTAATTTCACATATTTCTCTAACGAAGCTACAAATTTAAGTAACTTGGAGGAATATAAACACATATACAATTCTCTCAGAATAAAAAAGGAAAAAAAGAAATACAAACTAAAGAAAGTCGGGTCGGGTCGGGTCGGGTCTAGTTTTGTCTAGGAGGGTTATAGACTGGGCCTCTTTTATGGGTCAATTTTCCAATCATACCAAAAAGTCAAAGTTACTGTGTGTCGTCCCAAAAATCCTAATTTGAAACCCTTCTCCCAAAACCCTCCCTCTCTCTCAGCTCCTCTCACTACTCTAATGGCTACTTCGTCTGAACCCTAAACCCACCTTCACACTCGCCAATTCGTCATCGCCGGAATCATCTCTCGCCGTCTCGGAGAAATGGATAGGAGATTCAACGGCCCAACTGGACCTTCGACCTCCGTCAACGGCGGCACAGCCACAAGAACTGTTTCCCAGACTCCGCAACCTAACTACTGTAGCATAGCCGTTCAGGTTTTATTCCCTCATTAGATTCATTCATTTTTCTGTTGCCTAAAACCCGAGCTCGCTCGCTCTCTCTCTCTCTCTCTTGCTATTTGGTTTTACTATTGGTTTTGTGTGCCTTGTTGTTCTAAAGCCCTAGATAAGTTTTACCGAGGGCGATAGCGATGAGGGTTTAGGAGAATTTGTATGTAAAAAGTGTTTTGGTTTAGGTAATTTTTCGGTATTGTGGATTTCTATATCTCAGAGTTACTAAGAGAAGTGGACTGAGGTGGAATTTGTCAAATTGTTTAGGTTTTAGTTCTTACAATCGCAACCGAGCAGGAAATGGATAGGTGAAGTTACAGTATTGGGGTTTAAATCACTTATTTCCTGTTAATATTTAGCTTTACGAGGTTGTGATTATTGGAGACTATAGCTATTGTAAGTTGGATAACTAGTGTGTGTTCAATACAGTGTCAGCAGTTTCATCTCCCGTGAATGGTCTGCATTATCTGGAGTTGAATGTGAATTCATGTACTTTAACTAAATCGTAATTTGTATATGTAGTGATTTATTGTTTCGTTTCAGGAAGCATTGGAACATTTGGCGTCGATTGATCTGAGTGAGCTGTGTAATGAGGCTAAAGTTGAGCACTGTCGGGCAACAAGAGACTTGAGAAGCTGCGGACGTTATGTAACGGATGTGTTGTACTCGTGTGGACATGCTTCGTTATGTGCAGAGTGTAGCCAGCGGTGTGATGTTTGCCCAATTTGTAGAATTCCAATTCTAAATAATGGCCCAAGGTTACGTCGCCGCCTTTACGATCAATGTTTAGAAGCCCGCCTTATATCTAAAAGAAGTGATAAGAGATTTCAAGAGAAAGAGGATGGGGAGGAGCCTATAACTAATGACGTTCTGCGCCTTTATTCTTTGTTTGATGTTGCCCTGGAGAATAACTTAGCTTCATTGATATGCCACTGTATCCTCTGATGAAGTCTATACCCGTTCTTCTTTACTTTTATTTCATTTTTAAGATAGAACCTTACAGACTATTAGTGTACTTATACAATCTCACAAGTTCTGCTATCTTCTTAATTGTATGGTAAGGGAAGTACCGGAAAAATAATGAGAACTGTTGTTTCTAAATTTTTTGTGGGGGTAAGTAGTTTATATGGTTCTCTCTTAGATTAATTTCAATAATCTGGAAAATCAACAGCTAAAATAACTAGGGATTATTGCATTCTTATAGTCCCATTGAAGCATATAGGAGTCTCTTTATTTTCTTTGTTCTTTTCTGTATAATTGTCATGTCTTTGTTGAGAAATCTGTGTTTTCTTTAACAGAGATTGAACAGATGTGACAGATGTTTGTTTGGATGAAAGTGCTGTGTCCAGTGATCCTGTTATTGCCTTTTTGTTGGATGAGGTGGTTGTTAAGGATTGGTGTAAGCGAGCATTCCAGAACATCATCAAAGAACTTCAAGTGATTTGTATCCTTCATAAACTTTTGAGTTTTTTTTGATATAATATTCTGCTTATTTATACACTGTGTATATGAACATTTTGTGTTTCCTAATATCATATCCTTAGATAATCTTGAAGCAGAACAAATGAAAACTATGTTGGGCCTACTTCTTAAGTTCTCAGCACAGTTGGCCGGCATATCCAATGTTCTCGAAGTTTTGGATTCATCTTTTAAGGGGTCTCTTTCATCGCAGCTTCACGACTTTCACCAACTTCTAGAAACCATATTAAAGACAAAGCAGGTTATTGCTATAACAATTTACCTTTTTTGGGGTGATTTACCTGATTTTACTATTTGCATCCTTCCATAGACTCCAAGGGGATAGTTTAATTAGACACCATCTTATTGACCTGTACAATAATGTAACAAAAGTGTAAGTGATGGCACTACGGGGCTTTAGTTCATAGAAACACCATGCATTTATAGGTTTACTGTGTTGCATATTTTAATCATGCTCCTTGAGCTCTCTTGTAGAGTTGTAGTGAGGTCGCTTCTTACCTATGCCGTTTTTTAACATTTATAACCTTATTGGTGTGATCAACTCTTTGATTGGGTCCCTTTCAACTCTTTTAATCAGGAATTTCCAAATGGACCATATTGCTAATAACATATCTAATATGTCTGCAAATAGTTTGTAATTTTTCTTCTAAACTTGGTTTTTGATCCTCAGCATATGGAGATTATGATGTGGTGCATACGGCATGAGTTCCTTGAGAATGTGAAGCCTCGGCATGCTGAAATCACGACATGGCGTACTCTTGTTCGTGAAAGGAGATCAGCTGCAGTAATGCGTTCATGGCCTGATGCATTAAATAACTCTGAAGAGTCCACTGGACAGGAAGGTTCCCTTTTCATTGAAGATGCTTTAACAAATCTCGAGACAGAGCAAGGAAATACAATGGTAGAAGAATTGAAACTTGCATTTGCACAGAAGGATGGTCGTTCATCTGTTTACAGGTCTAAGATCGAAGGCATTAGAGGTTGTTATCCGTTTGAAAATGTTCGAGCTGCTGTTGATATACTTTTTCTACGTGGTAATTCAGATTTGGTTGTTGCAAAGCAAGCAATTGTATCTTCTTTTATTTTTATTTTATTTTTCTTCACATATTTTTGGTTTCTCCAAAATTTTGCACATCTTCCTGTCCAATCACATCCCTCCACATTCAAATCACTACTTCCTTAATTTATGATAGTTTCTATATTATCTATATGATCGGCATTGGACACTGCCTGATGATGACTGGAGACATATTCTAGAGGATTTCGGAGCCACCTTTGGTATCTCGAGGCATTTATTACTTGAATCCTTAATATTTTATCTCTTGGATGATCACACAAATGAGGCTCTGCAGGTAAGTTCTGCTTCAATTTCCAGATGGTCGTTGCTTTGTAATGCTAGTTTTGATTAAAGTCAGTGTCATCTGAGTCATTTTTAAACAGTTCAGTCAATATGTTTTTACTTCAAATACTAGGTACTCATTGCAAGTCAATGATCAGGCATGAATGGGTTCTTGAATTTTGCTAATGTAGAAGTTCAGATTTTGACTCGACAATGACATACATTGAGATAAAGTTAACACATGTCCAATACATTCAAACTCTCACATTGGGTTATGGTACATTATCAATATGAGTTGAGCTAAAGGATATACATATTTTTCGGATCGTTAAAAATTTGAAATTCAATAGTTTACATACTTCATTATGGGTAAACATAATGGAATATTGCAGCATTGTTGCATGTTTTACTGGAAGTATGTTAGTTCTGGAATCATAGAAGAGGTCAAGTTTGTTGTCAGTACTGGAATTATGTTATTTTCTCTGGAATATAAATGCTGAATTATTGATAATAAATTCTCAGGAAGCTTGTCACCTACTTCCAGAGATCTCAGGCCCAGCAACTCATCCTAAGATTGCACAAGTACTATTAGAAAGGGGAAATCCTGATACTGCTCTTTCGGTGTTACGGTGGTCAGGGCGTGATGGTACTTCAAAGTCCGTTTCACTTAGTGAGGCTGTAACTGCAGTTCGGGTGAGGGTAGAGTGTGGACTCTTGACTGAAGCATTTATACATCAAAGAATGCTGTGCACCAAAGTAAAGGAGAAGAAGTTAAAGATTGGTCAATTAGGGGGTGTCACTGATGATTCAAATGACAGATATAAGTGGGAGGACTGGGTGGAGATATTGGTTTCTGAAATTTGTTTCCTTTGTATTCGACGGAACATGGTGGATAGAATGATAGAGTTACCGTGGAACTCCAATGAAGAGAAACATCTTCACAAGTGTCTGTTAGATTATGCTATTGGTGATTCTTCCTCAACTATTGGAAGCCTTCTTGTGGTATTTTATATCCAGGTAATTTTCTGCTTGCTTCTATTTGTAATTAAGTACTATCGTGGCTCTGATTCTGACATTAATATTGTTATTTAACTGTGGATTATAATCTTTAAGAGGCATCATCATTTCTGTTTTGCAATTTGTCTCTGAAGCTTGGTCCGTTCCTGTCTTTTGTTTTTGTTATTTTTCCTTTTTCTGGTACCCATCTTGGTGGTGTAAGAAGAGCTAGCCTAGTTTTGATGAAAGTACATGCTTTAAACTTCCTGGGGTGATCTTGATGCTTCATTGAACTTTTAAGAAAGAGTATTTAGCTTTTGTTGGTTTAGGAGACCTTAATTGCTGCAACAAATTATCCACAACCGTGTGTTGGGAGTGTGGTCTGCAACTGAAAATGATTGCTGCCCCTTAGAATTTACTTCATGCAATATATGTATTTAAAGGAGTCTCACTCTTTCCAAAACTGTTGTCTCAGTTTGTTGATTTATTAGCTCTTATCTTTTTATTGTAACAATTCAGTGATTGCTGTTCTTGAGAGCAAATTCGCTGATGAGATTTTCTGACAACAAACACTTTCTGTCATTTCAGCGCTACCGGTATTCTGAAGCTTACCAAGTTGATCAAATACTTCAAAACTTGGAGCAGGAGTTCATCTCAAAGAATTCTGTCAGTGAAGATGTTTTATCTAGAATGAAATCAGTGAGTCGCTGGAGGGCAGGGTTAATTGTAAGTGGTTTTTTGCGTTATTCTTTAGCTTTTATGATATACTATTTTGTAATACCATATGTAATACAATTGGATAAAATTAGTTTATTTGAGTCAATGTTAGGCATTGGGCTCTTAACAAGTGACAATAGTTTGAAGTCGGACATAATTTGGCTTGCTAGAAAGAGCTTAATTAAGTGGCTCTATAATGCTCAACTCTAGTGTCAAGGGTTAAAACTTCAATGATTTTCTAGTAAATTCTTAATGGTCAACTCTTCCAAATTGAAGCATATTTGGAATTCTCTAGGGTACGTATTGTATTTGATTGATTTTTTTTATAACAATTGGATGCTCTTGATGAACAGGATAAATGCATGGACTTGCTGCCAGAAGTCCAACGCCAACAAGTGAAGGACGGAAAAGTGCCTGAGATAGCGGTCACCACCTCTAGTGGTGTTGAAATGTTAGAAACATCTTCTCTTCCCGAGGTTCAAGAATCAAAGTCGACTAGTTTACTGATTCCTTCGTCCATTGATTCTTCTGTTCCACTATGGACGGATCATAAGTATCCTTCCTGGAAACCAGCAATATCTGAAACCCCCCAAAAAAGAGGAGGATTGGTTGGCAGTTATCAATCTGAACTTGGAAACTTTAGTTCTTCAGTTTTGTATGGAGGGTTATCTACCAATTCTGAAACAAGATTAAAGGCTGACATTAGTCTAAACAAGACTTACAATTTTGATGACGCATCAACTCCCCTTGGTCATCGAGTTACTTCCCCCTCAGCAGCTAGGGACATGAACAGAAGTTCATCAAAGTTATTTTCAAACAACCGTCCCTGCAACAATCAATATGGTACATTGTCACCAGAAATGGAACAGGATGTGTTTCTTACTCCATTCCAAACATTCCAAAATACAAGTCCTTCACACTACCAAAGGGTTACTACAAATCCAGTAACTACAAGCAGCAGCAACAATTGCTTATTTGAAGATTCCTCAAAGTACCTATATCCAGATTTGTCTAGTAAGGGTTTCCTATCAGATAGGGATGTTAGACCTTGGCATAGGGCTTCCAAGGAGGATCCAATGGACACATCCATGAGGTGAGGATTCAATTTTTTCTTCCCATGACTTTTCGTCAAGTAGGTTCCTCCTAATATTTTGTTATTAAGTGTGTATGTGTATATTGTATATCCCTTTCTCATGCAACATTTCTGTGATCTTCAGCTATGGAGGTGAGGACAAAATTCTGAACAATGGAGTAAGATGGAGGTCCGATGAAACTAGTGACGAGGAAGAGGAGCAGAGTCAAGAGGATACCTTTGGGATTATTAATCATACCCCTACCAAAAGAGGACTTAGAAGCAGGTTTTCGAGGAGATGAAGTTTTCTCAACATAAAATGGAACAATTCTTAATAGGTTTTCCTTCTGTTGTCACCCCTCAGTATGGTTTAAGGAAACCTTCAAGGGCAAGTAGGAACACAGCCGCTCTATTGTACATCAGGTTGGTGCTGATTGAGTCATAAGGGTTCCCATTGGAGGGGCAAACGATCATAGTATACATGATACTGTCATAGTTTTGTTCAGTACAGCTAAGATGGAGCAGTTAGTGAGATGCCTAATTTGACGGGCCTGTTTTTCTTCTTCATGCAATTGCGTTCGTAGAGTTAATGAGAACTGTTGGGATTTGTGTTGCTGGAAGTAATCTAATCAAGCAAAATCCTTTCTGTAGTTTAAAATTTTTGCTCAGGCAAAAGCCTTTTGGTATTTTCAAATTTGTATTCTGGCTGTATTGAATACAATTGTGGATCAGATCGTTATGCTCAGTTAACAAAGAGAAAACCCTGTTGTATGTATTCAGCAATGATAAAACTTTGGAATATGGAATCTAACATGGTATTGCTACATCTCTGCTTGTTACTGTGTCATTTCCTGTGGTCATACTTTTCTGCATCCCCAACCTCATGATAGGATCTAGCCACTCAAATATTTTGGCTCCTCTCTTCTTGTCACCTAAGCTAAAAGTTTAGTAGGGTATTTTCTGGCATCAGATAATCCACACCACATGGAAAACATAGACAACTTTGCAAGTAAATTGAAAAATTCCATAGTTCGCTACTTGCTATTTGCCTCTATCTCAAGAACAATGATCAAAACTACCTGATTACAAAAACCACTCATTGAAATCATTGAAGCACTAAATCATTCACATTCTCACAAAGATTCAATCTTTCACGTCTTGGTCATATCAGTTCACACACAACAGTGAATACCAAAATTGAGAAAGGATGCTTCATTTACTCACACTCGACAGAGAATGCGTCCACTCCCTCAAAGAAATTGCAACCTGAAGCCTTCTCTACCAGATTATGAATGAACAAGCTCATCAGTTCCCTACATCAAGTGCAGACAGTTTTTCGTACATCAGAGTTTCTGCTGGAGTTCTTTCGTTTGTATTGTTTGCTCGATGGTGGGATTATAAATTTGATCCACTTGATTTTGTATTCGTGTAACTAGAACTGCCAATTTTCAATAATTTCAGTTTCTACTGCTTAAGTATTGAGAACGTATTATAAATTTGGGTTATTTAGCCAATAATTGCTGCTATATCAGCTTCTGTTTGTGTGATTGTGATGTTTCTCTGCGCAGCGGCTACAATTGTGTGATCTATATGATGCATATATATAACATCCATTACCAAATTACTCATTGACTTTGCCACTTTTACTCTGTTACTTCGATTTCCTCTTGTTCTTGTAACAAAATGTCTAGTGCATTCTATTCAATCAAACCACTATGAGAAGAAAAAAAAAATAGAACTAGTAGCCGGGAAGAAGAGATACCCCAGCTTGCTTTAAAAGTGGTTGATTTATGGGGAACTAATGTTGATATCATGAGAGTTGAATTAGATTGTTAGAAGCATTTTCGCTATTTTGGTTAGTTTGAAGCATACATAGAAAAACTACTTGTCCTTAGATTGTAAACTACATGCATGTTTATTTCATGGGACTAAATGAGACTGTGCTAAATAAGGAGTCCAGTTTAGTTAGTATTGTGTTTAGTGTTACTGGTAACTAAAATAAATAAGCTTACGTAACACCTTATTTTCATTCAAACAAACCTGAGATAAGATGTAAAGAATGGTTGAACGAATGCTCTCAAAACTTATCTTCTTCTATGCTTGGAGAATTGATATTTTTGTTGTGGGGTATTTGGAAGGAAAGAAATATGACTAATTTCAGTTTATCTCCATAAACTTTAGGTCGATCATCATGTTAGTCATTCTTCTTTCAATTTCATCAAAAACACCTCTCAACTCCTAATTTTCATCAGCCGTGTCTAAATCTCCGTTTTACATCTAATTCCTCCGTCACGTGATAACGTGGCATCAAGATGAAAGTCAAATTCCGGAAAAAAAAACATTTCTGACCATTTTTTCCTAATATCGATACACATCTTCGTACTCATCATAACCTCCTAACCTTAATGATTTTGGTGAGATTGAATGCAATTTGTCTATTTTGCCCTTCTTCTGTGGGCTTAGCGACTTCAAATTTGGTTTTCTTCTTCATGCAAGTCATTACATGACGGGAAAATTAGATGAAAAACGTATATTTAGATACGGCTGATGAAAATTTAAAGTTGAGGGGTGTTTTTGATGAAATTGAAAGAAAAATGGACTAACATGATGATCGACCTAAAATTTATGAGAGTAAACTAAAATTAGTCTAAAGAAATAATAGAGTTTGAGATGGAAAGAATGACAACTTTGGATGTAGTCTTTCGTTCTATGGCTAGACTGAATGACTTTCGGTCTGTGATAATTAAACCTGGAGGCATGGGAAGAGGGAGGGTTGTGAGGGCTAGCTGGAAGCCTCCACCTCATGATATTGTGAAAATAAATGTGGATGGGTCATTCATTTTGGGAACTCACAGTGGTAGCACAGGTTTTGTGATAAGGGACAATTTGGGTTCATTTTTGGCTTGTAGAGGGCATGCGCATAAGGGTGTGGTTTCTGTTGACCATGTTGAAGTTTTGGCATGCAAACAGGCTATTGTTTTTGCTATTGCAAGTAATTTTCAGCCAGCCATAATAGAGACTGATGCACAAGTGGTATATTTGCAGTTAATAAACCATCATCAAGCTAATCTTTCTATTTTGGGAAGACTTTATGATGATATTGGGAGTATGATTCAAGATTCAGGCTCTGTGAGGATCATGCATACCAAAAGATCTGCAAATAGAATGACACATCTGGTGGCAGGTCACTCTAAAACTCTAGTTAGAGAAACTTTTTACTTTTCTATTCCTCCTTTTTTTCAAACTCCAATAGCAGCTGAAACATCTTTCATGTAGTTTTTTTTATTTATCAATAAAGTCTGACCTCTTCTATTAAAAAAACATCTTATTTTCATTTTGTCATCTTTAGATAGCGTTATTGTGGGTACTAGAATATGTCATTTTTAGATAGAACTATCATTCTAAACCATAAACCAAGCAAGCAACATCAAACATGAGTTCATATTAGTATAACTTAAAGAGAAAATGACATCTCACTACCATAAACAATTGCAAAATACAGAAAAACCACATTTCAACATATTTAAACAAATAAGGACATAATCACAGGCCCATAGTACATAGTACCGTGCCCTATCAGTAATTTTTTTACGTAAAATACCAAAAAAACCATTCTTTTTTGAAATATCTACAAAACTGTCACTGCCTCAAAATACCACTTTTCCACCATTTTCAGATCTGGGAAACACACTAATTCCTCTCTCTCTCTCTTTCTTCTTCTTCTTCTTCTTCTTCTTCTTCTTCTTCTTCTTCTTCTTCTTCTTCTTCGCCGGTCACCGCTCCGACCAAATCGTTAAGGGGCGAGGAATGGAGGAGGATCAGAGCAGAATAATGAAAGGATGAAAATTGACTAGGCTTCGCCGAATCTAACTAGATCTGATTTGATTATTCTTTGATCTCTACAACTTGGTTTACTCAAAGAGTCTTTGAAATTAAAACTCATATCTTTTGAATTTGACAGCAAAAAGTGATCATTTGTAGCTAATCCGTGCTCATGCTTCGTGCTGCTACTGTTGTGTGTTGTTGTTGCGTGTGATATTTGTGTATGTTGTTGTGTGCTGCTGCTGCGTGCTGTTGTGTGCTGCTGTTGCGTGCTGTTGTGTGCTGCTACTGTGTGTGTTGTTGTATGCTGGTACTGCGTGCTGTTGTGTGCTGCTATTGTGTGTGTTAATGTTGTGTGTTGTTGTATGCTGCTATTGTGTGATGTTATGTGCTGCTACTGCGTGTGTTGTTGTTGTGTGTTGTCACTGCATGTTGTTGTTGATGTGTGTTGCTACTGCAAGTTGTTGATTCATGTAGTTGCAACTGTGTGTGCTGTTGTTGTGTGCTGCCACTACATGTTGTTGTTAATGTGTGTTGCTATTGTGTGTGATATTGTTGTAGTTGTGTGCTGCTATTGCAAGTTGTTGATTCATGTTGTTGCTACTGTGTGTGCTGTTGTTATGTGCTGCCACTACATGTTGTTGGTAATGTGTGTTGCTATTGTGTGTGATATTGTTGTAATTGTGTGTTGCTACTGCATGTTGTTATGTGTGTTGTTGATGTGTTCTGCTACTGCGTGTAGCAGAAGTGGAGGATAATGCAATAGCAGAAGTGGAGGATAAGACAATAGCAGAGTTAACCTTAATTGTCTAGTCTTCATTGATAAGTGTTGTTATGTGCTGCTACTGCGTGTGTCGTTTATTATTGTGTGTGTTGTTGATGTGTGTTGTTACTGCATGAGCCACTAAAAACATGCTACTGCACTTACTGATGCTGTTACTACACTAGTTAAACCACTAAAACCCTGCTCTACATCTATTGGAAGTGTAACTTTCCAGTAAAACATGCTACTACATTAGCGGAGCCACTGAAATTATGCTACTACACTTAATGAAGCTTCTACTATAATTAACTGCTACTACATTAAGTTATTGAAAACCTGCTACTATATTTCATTTACTGAAAAATCTTAAAAGGAGAGACTTTTCTCTTCTCAAAACATATTTATTAGTGTAGAATTAGTTTGGTAAAATAAATTATGACACATGACATGCATAGAAAAGATTATCATTAATTGTTAAAAATTGTTTTTATTTGTTTAACAACAACACAAGTGGATTTATTTGTGTTTCAAATCCTTTTGAAGGATGTATGTATGATTTGCTATAACTTAAGACACCCCACATAAGTACATGATAGTCTTAAAAAATAAGAATGTCTAATGTAGTCCGAGTACCAAACGTGTACTACTAGTCCTATAAAGCAAAGAAAGGTCCAAAAGTATATAAATTTCACTCCCCAAAACCTATTAGAGCAAGAGAAATTTTATTCACACACTCTTAAATACTAAATGCACATACTTTTGTTTATACATCTAACGTCAAAAAGTTTTAAGTATATTAAATTACCAAAAGAGGTCTATATTAATTAAATAATATTATTAAAAACTTGAAATACACTACATCTCACTTTAACATTTTCTTCTCTTTACATGAATGAAATTTCAAACTTAAAACTTAACAAAAAACATATTTTTAACCGAATTGATCGAGGATTAATCATGGTTTCATGGGCAAGAGCTTAATGATTCATAATAATGGATTCCTCCAAGCATATGAAGGTTTTTGGTTGGCTTCGACCATGCAAAGACTTAGAATGATACTGTCTATCCTGCAAACAAGTAGAGTATCTGTTTTGGCCACGATCCTCAGCGTGCGGAGCGGAGGTGAATAACGAACAAAGAGAAAGGGGGGGGTGTTGCGGGCGTGCCACCTCACAGACAAGGAAAAGGTCTTGAATTCTTGAATCAGGCAGAAAGGGGTTCCAGGTGCCACCTCAGACGAGAAATTTACAAGCAAAAGGCGGTCGATACTCACGGCGGCGTAAGCAGAGCAACTATAGGAAAGATTAAGAGGAATCAGGGTAGATTCCGGAGAGTTCTAAAGGATCCTAGGCAGCGGTGCGCTTAGGTTAGGGTTTCGAGGTAGCTCGAAAGAAACTGAGTTGCAGTTGGTTTGTGTTTGAGCAATTGATTGAGTTCAGAGAGAGTCTTCGCTTCAACGAGGAAGCGGAAACAAAGCTCCGGGGAGCGTCTGGAGGTTTCGACTGGGTCAAGGGTTTCAAATAGGTTGAAAGGTTTTTTTCTGTTTGAATAAGTTGTGAGAGAGTGTCTTTTCTGTAAGCCTTCGAGCCTCTTATATAGTGGGAGCTCGACTTGTCGCAAAAGAAAGATAATCAGAATCCATGTTGGACTCTGCAACGTAAAGCATAAGGGCACTATTCCTCCCATGCAGACCAATCCTTATGTGACACATATCCAGTTCACACAGTCCGCATAGGAAAATGCCTGGACTTCCATGCGAAGCGGAATTAAGAGCAATCTTTATCCCGTGGAGTACCACAGTCCATGTAGAAAGCTAATAGCTCGTGCGGACCGCGGACTCCTGCATCTCGATTTCACCTCGCGGACTATTGCAGCTCGCAGGCCAAAAAGAAGGATTTTTAATTAATAAGAGCCATATAGATTGGCCCAAAGCGTGTCAAAGACTGGTAAAAGTCTAAAACGATTATAAGGGTTCACGCGGACTCCGCATATGTCTACTTCGCGAACTAACAAGCCGGTTCGCCAGCTCGCCTAGATGCATTCCGCCTCGCCAAGCGAAGTCAACAAGTAATTCATCCCGCGGGAAGGCATTCCGCGCGAACCGTGTGTACTGCGCGAAGCGCGTGAGCTCGCGAGATCCCTACTCCGCGTGCAGTCATTCCGCGCACACGGACTTTTTAGTTCATCTCGCATGGTCTTGCTGGCGAACCATTATTTGTGAACTTAAAGAGACTTGGGCTCGCCGATATGATATGACATTGACCAAGAATTTAATTAATATTCACATAGACAATTATTGTCCAGTAAAATATTAATTTAGGCGTAAACATTGCCCCCAGGCTTGAAGTCATGAATGTCAAGAATGACTGAAGATAGTTATGTTCATGCTGCTCCAAGCCACTGGATTGGCTCGGATTATAAGATGAGTGTGAGTAGACAAGCTTGTGAATAGGCCATGAAACCCAAACACCCAACACGGCACTGTAGCGAAGCTGCTGTATAGCTCGCCTAGTACCCTTGGACTTGAACTTCAAATGCGTTCGCCTGCTCTTCTGCTTTTCTCAGAAGACATAGTACATTGTATATCCCGCAAGCAAATATAGCTCACATGGATATAACTTAACTAGAGTAGACGTTTGCGTTGACTAGACTCCAAAAATAGCCCCTCGCGAATCTTGACGATGGCGAGCCAACTTTTTGATAATCATGGAATGACAATGGTCATGTACTTCGCTGCCCCTCTTGGGCAAACCAATGAGAAACAAACAAAAATGATCGGCGAATGCCTAAATTTTTTGGCCATGTACTTCGCTAGCTGGTCATGTACCTCGCTGCCCCCCTAGTGCGAACCAAAGAGAAGGGTCGGCGAATGGCTGCATAAAGGTAGCGAACCAACTTTGAAAATTTGGAGGCTACATGGATTGGCCTAAATAATGACTAAGACACTTGAAGAAGGTCTAAAGTCTGAAATAACTTTGAAAATTTGGAGGCCACAGGGATTGGCCTAAATAATGACTAAGACACTTGAAGAAGGTCTAAAGTCTGAAATAACTTTGAAAATTTGGAGGCCACAAGGATTGGCCTAAATAATGACTAAGACACTTGAAGAAGGTCTAAAGTCTGAAATAACTGGAACACATATCCATCCCAATATGCCCCCCAGTTTTGATGTTTGTTCGCCGATGTTGAGGAGAATGAAAGACATCAAAACTTTTGCATGCCCCCAAGGAAGGAGTGGTGGTACCAATGCATCACTGAAAATGGTGAACACCAAAAAAAAGGTTGTGGATCATCCTTGAGTAGATCCTGGTGTATGGATAAAGGTATCCCAAACTTCTATAGATGCCCCCCAGTAGAGGAAAAACGTTGCAAGGTCATGAAAACACATTGAAAATGCCCATTACAAATTTGCGCGTATCCTGACCTGTCTGCATTCAAACTGACATAAGTCTCTCCAGGAATAGCGGAATAACGAACCGTAAAATCCTCTGAAAAGTAGATATCCAGGGATTTCTGTTGATGCAAGGCACGCCAGCTAGTTCATCCTGGATCAGTCCAGTTTAATCGGCGAAGTCAACTGTTCAGTAGTGGTTGTTGCAACTTTCAACATTGCAATCTGTCCTGACTTCGCTGGCAGCAACTCAAGGCACATAGAATGCCTATTGTCGTTAAGCCTCAGGGATAGGCTCCTAAGTAAAATTCAAGCCTGATATAGGCAAGAGCATTGTCTTGCATTTCAGCAAAACCAAGGATATCTTTTTGTGTTTTTTGGCTATTTGATTTTTTTGTATTTTTTTTTCAATGCGAGAAAAAAAGAAACTGAAAGAACAAACAGAAGTAAAGGCTGAATTAGAAGCTAGGAGCATAGAAAAGCAAGGATCATAGCTGGATTAGTTATCCCTCGTTAGGCCACGGGGGAGGCTACCAATGCTTCACTCCAAGTCTCGACGTCGTCATGTTTCCAACTTGAGATTGTTGCTGTTGAAAATTTCCAAGTGTTGAGCAAAGTTGTTCAGCGTCAACAACCTAAAAACTTGGGCAAGGTATTTCGTAGGGTACGTCTCGTTGCCCCCCACGCATCTTTACTGCTTGACCAAGCATGATCTTCAACTGCATTCTCATGGATCGTATGCTGTTGAGATCTGCCTTGGTGCCGACTATCATGTTATAATGCATGGTCTTATCAGGAATAACCATTCATTGGTCATGGAAGAGATCCATTGGCTGGTCTCTTTCCACCATATCAAGAGCTTTACTGGGATTGAACTCTTGTGGCACATGATTATGAGACAGACGAACCAACATATAGTCTTCATCATATTCATCATAAATTGGTTCTGTGTCAAAATCACATGCAGAATTAATAAAGGTCGGTAGCTCTACCTTCTTTGCAACCAATAGCATGCATGAGACATGTACGTACTTCGCCCATAAGCTACAGTCCCCTTTAGGCCTCTGAACTTGCATGGAGAGACTCCAAGTATATTGGAAAGTGAAACTGCGGATCGGCCTACCGCCAAACCATGTATAGTTAGGCGTATCATGATCTCGGATTGGCGAAGGGGACTAAGTCATCTCGCTGGTGAACATAAGATTGGCGAGATGAACCTTTAGGAGAAGCGGACCCTGCCAGCTTTGGCACCCCACGTGTGCATGCTGAACCCCACGTGTGCATGCTGAAGCGGAAACTCAAGAGGTACTGGTCCATCTTTAGTTCGCTTGTCATGACTTGGTAAAGAGAGCAGGTGAGCTCAACCTTGCCCCCATGCGGCTGACCTGTGTCCACATATACATCTCGCATAGGCAAGCTAGCTCCTGGGTCACCTTTCATGTGAAGTTGTGATTCGCCACCAATGTTTGACCCGCTCTCTTTTGCTAAGGTGGCTTGTTCTGTCCTACCTTCAAGCTTATCTTTCTGGGGAACACTGTCGGTTTTTGAGATAAGATCATTATCCGAAGTCTCGCAGGCCTCGACCTCAGATTCTTTGTCATTGATTGACAAAGTAGTTTCTTCCTTGGATGTAAGTTCATCCAAAGAGGGATCTTCACCAGCCGTAGGCTTTACATTCTAGTGTTGTAAAGCCTTTTCATTTTCTTCAGTAGTCGCTCGCGTATCTATTTGCTTGTGGTAGGCTGCCCACAGTTTGTCAAATCTGCGCCAATCCATTATCGCAGTTTCATTTCGCTTGTGTTGACTTGGGGCAGCGTCTTGATCACGTCCAGTAATTGGACAAAGCTTGAGTTGATCATGTCCTTGATCTTGGTTGTTAACTAAAGAAGGAAGGCGAGCTCCGCCTTTCCCCCATGCAGCTGACCTGTGTCCACATATACATCTCGCATAAGGAAGCTGGCTACTTGGCGGTTATGGTTCGCTATCACGCGAAGCTGTGGTTCACCATCAGTGTGTGAACCATTTTCTTCTTCTAAGGTGGATTGTTCTGTCCTACCTTCAAGCTTCTTTTCCTGAGGAACACCGTGAAATTTTGAGATGTGATTATCATCCATAATCTCGCCGGCATCAACCTCAAGCTCTTTGTCGTTGATTGACAAAGTAACTTCTTCTTTGGACGTAGGTTCATCCAAAGGAAAATCTTCACCACTAGATTGGCTGCTAGGCAGTTCAATCTGTTTAGCAGGGTCAGTGAGTTTGTTATGACTGACATCCAAAAGGGTTCTGTCTTGTTTGACCTGCTCAGTTAGGTCGGCGATACTCTATTGAGTGGCTAGACCCTGCTTAGTTAGGTCAGCGACACTTTGTTGAGTGGCCAGATTCTGACTTTTGAGTTCCGCAAACATCTGGAAGATTTGTTCGTGTCTTGGGTTGATTGAGAGCTTGCCATGTCGGGTTTGCTGAAGTCTGGATTGCCAAACTTAGCGAGAACCTGTTTTTGAGTAAGGGAACAGCAAGCCGCGCTATTATGAGGCTTGTACCGTAGTGATCTGTGTTTGAGACAAGACGGGTGATGCTTCTTGTATGGTGTCTCCTCGGATTTCCCTATATTGTTACGCTTAAACTCCCTTATCCCACCGAGTGTGCCAATGTTTTGGCCACGATCCTCAACATGCGGAGTAGAGGTGAATAGCGAACAAAGAGAAAGGGGGGTGTTGCGGGCGTGCCACCTCGCGGACGAGGAAAATGTCATGACTTCTTGAATTAGGCAGAAAGGGGTTCCAGGTGCCACCTTAGATGAGGAATTTACGAGCACAAGGCGGTCTATACTCACGGCGGCGTGAACAGAGCAACTATAGGGAAGATTCAGAGGAATCAGGGTAGAGTCCAGAGAGCTCTGAAGGATCCTAGGCGGCGGTGCGCTTAGGGTTAGGGTTTCGAGGTAGCTCGAAAGAAACTGGGTTGCAGTTGGTTTGTGTTTGAGTAATTGATTGAGTTCAGAGAGAGTCTTCGCTTCAACGGGGAAGCGGAAACAAAGCTCCAGGGAGCGTCTGGAGGTTTCGACTGGGTCGAGGGTTTCAAATAGGTTGAAAGGTTTTGTTCTATTTGAATAAGTTGTGAAAGAGTGTCTTTTCTGTAAGCCTTCGAGCCTCTTATATAGTGGGAGCTCGACTTGTCGCAAAAGAAAGATAATCAGAATCTATGTTGGACTCTGCAACGTAAAGCATAAGGGCATTATTCCTCCCATGCAGACCAATCCTTATGTGACACATATCCAGTTCGCACAGTCCGCATAGGAAAAGGCCTGGACTTCCATGCGAAGCGGAATTAAAAGCAATCCTTATCCCGCGGAGTGCCACAGTCCATGTAGAAAGCTAATAGCTTGCACGGACCGCGGACTCCTGCATCTCGATTTCACCTCACGGGATATTGCAGCTTGCGGGCCAAAAAGAAGACTTTTTAATTAATAAGGGCCACATGGATTGGCCCAAAGCGTGTCAAAGACTGGTAAAAGTCTAAAACGATTATAAGGGTTTGCGCGGACTCCACATATGTCTACTTCGCGAACTAACAAGTCGGTTCGCCAGCTCGTCTAGATGCATTCCGCCTCGCCAAGCGAAGTCAACAAGTAATTCATCCCGCGGGAAGGCATTCTGCGCGAACCGTGTGTACCGCGCGAAGCGCGTGAGCTGGCGAGATCCCCACTCCGCGTGAAGTCATTCCGCGCGCGAGCCTTGTTTTGTCCCTGAAGGCGCGCAGACTTTGTAGTTCATCTAACGTGGTTTTGCTGGCGGGCCATTATTTGTGAACTTCAAGAGACTTGGGCTCGCCGATATGACATTGACCAAGAATTTAATTAATATTCACATAGACAATTATTGTCCAGTAAAATATTAATTTGGGCGTAAACAGTATCCATGCTCAAGGTTTTCTAGCAGAAGAGACTGGTGATGTAATTTGACATCTGTTTTGCAATGATTTAAAACATGTTTGGGTGTAAAATGTCCAAAATAATGAATATGCAAAGGATTCTACATATATAAATCAATCATGGTGGAGCAGTTTGAATGCTCTTGAGTTTGCAAAGAAAAAAAATAGTCTTCTCGTTGTTTAGCAAAGAAAGAGAAAGCTTTTGTTTTCTTTCTAAGTCGAAATGATATAAAAAAAGAAGAAGAATAAATGTGTATTTAGAAAATATATATGGTAGTATTGATATATTTTGAATGAGTGTAGTCTAGGAAATTTAAAGATGTGTATCTAGTAAAATGTTAATATTATAAAATTATTTGGTGGTGTATTAAGTGTAAGATGTGTATTTAGTATTTAGCTCGATGTGAATAAAATTTCTCTTGAAGCAAATAAACAAAACCCTCCTTTCAAAAAAAACCCAGCAACGGCGGCGGAACTTGAGGAATAGACCCAGAGAAGCAAAGAAACAAACCCTATCAAAGTCAGAATCCTCAAACAAAACCCTCCTGCATGGTGGCAGGAACTGGATTGACCTTCCAGACGATGTCACCGCTTCGGTTCTGTCACGTCTATCAATGTTCGACATCTTAGAGAGAGCTCAGAGGGTGTGCCTTACATGGTGTCGGATCTGCATGGACCCTCTGACGTGGTGCACCATCCGCATGGAGGTCGATATTCATCTCCGCCAAAAAAAGATCAATGGAAATTTCACTTCCGCCAGAAGAAGAAAGCATCTGCGCAAATTCCACAACTTCAACACTCATAAGATGTGCCACCACGCCGTTCATCTTAGCTTTGGCAATCTCATCGATATCAGAATCCGCAACTGCGGCACAGATGAGCTCCTTCAACATATGACTGATAGGTATTTAGGGTTTATATATATTTATCTTAAAGTTTTGCATTATGTGGTTCTGCATTTGGAAGTTCTATATGTTTATTTCGATGAATGTTTATGTTGACGTAGTGCATTTTGTCTATTTAATAAAATAGTTCGAGGGGAATCAGACGCCTCAGTAATCAGTATTGTGTTTTCAACTTACATAACAATGGAGGGAGTGAGTAAAGTGGCTTCAAAGATTCCGCTGTTGGAGGATCTTGAAATCTCATACACCCCAAAGAGTTGTAACTCTTTCGAATATTACACGGCACACGAATATCTTGAAGCAATTGGCCGTTCTTGCCCTCTTTTGAAATCTTTAAGATGAAACAAGCAGGAAGGGGATCATTTCGAACCCAAAGACAATCGTGATGCATTTGCGATAGCCGGAACAATGCATCGATTACAGAACCTCCAGCTTTTTGGGAATTGGCTGGACCATGAGGGTTTACATGCACACCATTCTTGAAGGTTGTCCGAGTCTTGAATTACTTGATCTCCATCAATGTATACATCTTCGTCCTTCGAAGCAATGCGGTTGGCGCACGCGTCCGTTGTGAAGAACAAATTAAGAATCTGAGGCAAGGCCAGCCCTGAGATTTCAGGGGCTTTAGGCGATGAAGAGATCCGGGGCTCCTTATTTTCAAATATAAACTCAAACTGTTTTCTCTCTTCTTTAAAAGGATGCGTACAAGTTTAAGCAACAAATGATCAGTAAGAAAAGAAGTAACAGAACAATATCGCAACCAAATATCATTCTTTATAAATAGAACTTTTCTTACATTCTTACTTGCAAAAGTTTCAATTAAGCTAATCAAGCTTTTAAGCCAAATCTTTTTGAATCGACAACATAACTAACCATTTGATCGTTCTTATTTGTGTTGCAAAACCATACCATTATGACAATATCAAAGAGACAAAACTATTTTTTATTGAACATCAAACATAGAGCCATACAAATATACAATACCCTTTACCATGACATCAAAACCCATTTTCAAATTGAAAGGGAGAGCTCACGAAAGTAATATACAAAGTTTTTCAAGATGCAAAAGCAATAAGAGAAGGCCATTTCCCCCTCTTTGGTTCAAACCCCTTGCTCACTTAGGCACTTAGCATCATTTAAACTCAGCCAGGCACTTAACATCGGTACCTTCAAAAATCAGAATATACATTCATTCAATCATTCAAACCCACCACTTAAATTAGCTCATTCCATGGAATTAAATTAGGAAGAGATTTCCCTGATAACATGGATTCGAAAGTGAGAAAGAGAGAGTCAGAGGCTCATAGCGTGAGAATGCGAGTCAGATACTCAGAGAGTTTAACGGAACCAGAAGGAAAAAAGGTAAGGAACTTAGCATTTAAGGCTAAATAATTGTCTTTTTTCCATTAAATATAAAAAGATGTAAACATTTTTTGTGACCCATAGAATTGGGGGCTCTAGGCCTACGACTTTTGGGCCTATGCTAAGGGCCTGCCCTGATCTGAGGCTTCCTATGGACTCTATAGATGATTATGAGCATATTGTCATTCATAGAATTGTTAACAGAAAATACTGGGAATATATGAAAGATATGATGATCTAGCTTAATTGCTACATGCTGGAATTTTGTGTCACTTGATCTGTTTTCGTGAGAGTTCTTTTGTTTTGTTTTGTTTTGTTTTCTCAATGGTGGGGTTACAAAGTTGATCACTTGATCGTGTATTTGTATAACTAAACTGTCAATTTTCGAGAGAGAGTTTGAATAATGACCGAATGACCATATTTTGGTCACTAAATTGATTTTTAACTTTTTTTTCTTTAGTCATTGATTTCTAACCAAAATAAGAGTTAATGAGACTATAATATATACCTTTAGAGACGATTCTAATAAAAAATAAAAATAAAAAACCATATCAGGTTATGATGACTCATGCTGCATTTGTATCGTTCCCTTTACTTACACATGATATTATCATCATGAACTTTAACAAGTCTAGAATCGTTGTATATATTAGGAAGTATTAGAAAACCTTAGGGGTACGTGCTCTGCTTTCAGCATTTTCAGACAAAGAATCATAACTCGAATTGACGCTAACTAGATTGCTTGTCTCACTGGTGGTATATATGCTGTAAATTCACATGCCCTCTGGTTTCATATGGCAAAGCTCATCGACTGCCAGCTAGTTTTCTAATCAAACTCCGTCAGGGTCCAGGAATCCCTCCCTTCTCTATATCCCACAAATTCAATCGACTCGAATATAAAAGCCCTATCTTTCCCAGCAAACTGCAAAGGGTCACAAATGTAGCTTTCTTCTTCTTTTTTATTTTTATTTTTTATTTTTTTTTAACTTCTTCCTTCATATATTGATTGAAAGTAAAAAATTTCAGTTAAATTTATGTCTTTGGAATTAAAACCAACAACTAGCAGATATAAACCATTGACTGACATTCATGGAGACTAGCAGGAGTGAGCCATCCATCCGTTTACCAGAGTCATTAGAAAGGAAAAGTGATTAACGCTTGGTTTGAGGATGGAAAGATGGCAGAATATGGAATTGGGTAACAACAGCAACGAGAATCATAATAGCTCTGCAAGAGCACTAATAAATTGTACTGCTACTGCTAGCTATAACACCAAGGGAGCCGACGACGAATGTGACCTCAGAGCAGGCCTTCATCCCCTCAAGAACAAATTCGTTTATATTTGGATTTTGGCATACTCGTCGAACACCAGGAAGTCGAAGCTAGAAGCCATATGAAGACAGCATAAAAGAAAAATTTGTTGAGTTCAGCACGGTTTGGTTTTGTCATTGGCTCATTGCCACCTAACCCGTCCTTCCTCTTTGCCTAATTCAACTCTCTTGGTAGGATAATTAATTGATCATGAGTGTACAGAAATGTGGTAAATGAATATGGTGCTTGCCTTGGGGTGACCAGCTTGACTATCTATGGAGAATGGAGAGAACGTATGGACATTTGTGGACATTTATGTCTTTTGACAATGAAAAGCGGTTAGATTTCAAAAACAATTAAAAAAAGGTTAGTAATCAATTTCATGCTTAAGAAGAGGTTATTTTTCTAAATTTCTCATGAATGTTCGTATAAATTGGATCGAACTGCCTTTCTTCATGACTTGAGCAATTATTTATACGAACATTCATCCCCATCTATCATGTATTTTGTTCTAGCTCTTTCGATTGAAAGATTACAAGTGTCCATTCTGCATCCTTTGAATCACAGGAGCAAAAATGAAAAAAGAAAGAAAAGATTAGGCTAGGAAACAAGTTTGAGGTCTAGACTGACCAGAAAGAGTAAGCATATAATCATCAGCAATGAAATCTCAATGGCATGAGTACGCTTCCCTAGGCAGTTGAACTGAAATAATCTCAAACTTGGCATTCTATAATCTCAAACCAGAAAGAAGTGGCAAACGGGCTGCTAAGCACGGGCACGGTATGAGCACGACACGTTTAAAAGTAACCCAACACTGCCCGGCCCAGCCCAAGCACGTTATTCTAATAGGTCGGGTTGGGCCTAGAAAAATGAGCCTATGGCCCGACCTGTTATAAAATATAATTTTTTTATTTCTAATATGAAGATAACATATTTATAAATAATAAACTTAGTTTATAGTATGAACAATATACTTATATACTAATAATTATTTATTTGAGTATGAATTTGGATTCCCCTAAACTCGTAAAAAGTTTTTGCCTAAAAATTTATTAACTCTGAACAATAAACATTTATCACTTATTTCTTTAGTTTGTTGATAAAGAAAAAAATGATCGATAGATTGTATGAATTAGTTTTGGTTTGTAATGGTATCATGTATAATTAAAAGTTGAGATTATAAAAATAGAAACGGTGGCATAGGACATTTACCTCGACTATTTTCAATTTTCGGCCGGCCCGAGCACGGTCCACCACGTTATGGGCTTGGGCTGTGGGTCGGGTTGGGCCTTACATTTAAGTAAATGGCCGGCCTAAGCCCTTTAAGAAGTGACCCATCATGAGCCGGCCCAAGCACGACCCAAAACCCGATTAGGCAGGCCGGGCCGACCTGTTTGCCACCTCTACCTATAGGAGATGATCTAGGAGAGAAAAAACATTGATAACAATTATCAAAGACAACAAGCCAACAATTGGACGCAGAGCATACTCTGTATTGCGGAACTCAATTTCATATAATTGTATTAACTATAATAGAGAGACGAGTCAAAATCAGCATTGGCTTATGGAAAAAACGAGGGTACGCTTGGTAGCAGATTCACCGATGATGTCGAATTCATCAGTGGACTTAACCGAGTAAATATATGTATTCAAATACTCAGCTCTCTATTTCTGTCTTGCTGGACATACCTATAAGAAATGAAATGCTCAGTGCAACGTTGTGGACTCGACTTCAGACTGGAAAGAAAGAGCACATTTTGCTGAGCTCTGGGCATCAATTTCTCTCAAGTCATCTATTAGATTTCTCACATCAGCCATACACTCTTCAGGAGTCTGCAATAAAATAATTTGAGTCTCGCATCACACTACAAACCAAGCAAAGAAAAATTCACACAGTACTGCATAAAAGAACATTGAAATACTAACCTTTTTTGGAGCACCACTCTCTGGCATTCTGGAACATCCGTAGCCATGGACTAGGGCCTTTCTTTTCAACAACCCACTGCTTGGGATACCATGGGTACTGCCACATTAAGAAGCAGCGCTCTGGATGAGGCATCATGGCAAGATGCCTCCCATCTGGTGAACAAATTGCCGCAACTCCCAAGGGAGAGCCGTTCAGGTTGAAGGGATAAAGTTCCGTTTCAATCCCATCATCATCACAATATCTTACTGGAGCCAACTTGGAGTGGAGCACACGGTCAAAAACACCATCATCAGGGAAATAGGCTCTTCCCTCACCATGGGCAGCCCACACGCCCAAGGTACTGCCTTCCATTCCATTTAACATTATAGATGGCGAGTCAGTAATTTTTACACTAGTAAAGCGGCACTCAAACCGTCCCGACTCATTGTGAATGAACCTCGGCTGTGATGGATCCCCACCACCACCATGCACGCCCCCAACTTGAGGACCTGGGACCCACCCCAAAAGAGCCATAAGCTGACAGCCATTGCAAACACCAAGACTGAAAGTGTCGTGCCTCTTGTAAAACTCCTGAAATTGATTTAGAAGGGGCTGATTAAACCTAATTGAAGCAGACCAGCCTTTTGCAGAATCAAGGACATCAGCATAGCTAAAACCTCCAACAAACACAATTCCATGGAACTCTTGCAGTGATACATCTCCTTTAAGAAGGTCTGACATTGTAATATCCCATGGTTCAAAGCCAGCCGCATAAAATGCCGCTGCCATTTCTCTATCCCCATTGCTTCCTTCTTCTCGAATAACTGCCACTTTCGGTTTGGAGGTTCTGGTCATATACTTTTCATCTGTGAAGGACGGAGTAAAAGACAACTGCCACGAAGGCTCATGCCTATCTTTCAACCCATCTTTCTCTAAATCAACACAAGAAGCCAATCTCTGAAACTTCTCCAGCTGAAAACTAGTTTCCTCCCACATGTCCCTTACGAAAGAAGTACTTTCGTTCAAGTGAGTTACCCCATCCACCTTTAATTCTATTGAAGGTGTGGCAGTTACCTGTCCAATAATCTCTGCAGAAATACCTCCACTGCTTAGCTTTCCCATTACCATATCTAAGTTATTCTTGCTTACCTCAATAATCAGACCAAGCTCTTCAGAAAAGATTGTTTGGAAGAGGCTCTTCCCGTGTGAAGTCAATTCCAAATTAATACCGCAATTCCCAGCAAATGCCATCTCAAGGGCACAGACCAGAAGCCCACCATCACTGATATCATGGCCCGCAGAGATCAGTTCATCATCAAGAAGGCCCTGAACTCCCTCAAACACTCGCTTCAGATACGGAACATCCTCAAGGTCAGGACAATCGTTCCCAATTTGGTCAAAAACCTGAGCAAGAGCAGAGCCACCTAATCGCCGCTTTCCTGCGGCCAAATCAATGTGAAGCAGAACACCATCATCCCCAAGCTTCAAATCTGGGGTTACTGTTTTTGTTATGTCAGGACAAGTACAATAAACACTGATTACAAGATTTCCAGGAGCCTTAACAACCTCTCCTGCAGCATGGGCTGCCATGGAAAGACTATCCTTTCCACCATCAATAGCAATACCAAGTGTGATCATTGCATCTGAAAGAGCATTAGCAGCATCATACATTGCTGCACCTTCACCATCAAGCTTGGCTGCATACATCCAATTCCCACTTGCTTTAACATCAGATAGAGAAGTGACCTTTGCCCAAACAAGATTTGTGAGTGCTTCTCCAACTGCCAATCTTGCCATTGCTTTTGGATCCAACAAACCTTTGATTGGCTGCTCCCCAATGGCACATGCACCTCCAGTCAACCCGGTAAAAGTCTGAGCAATTACTCCAACATCAGAGAGAGGAATTTGCAGAGGCCCGACAGTTTGCTGCTGAGCTACCAGACCTGTAACACACCTGTCTACTTTCGATGTCAAGAAGCGCTTTGAACAGATGGATGGAAGTCTTAAAACTCTCTTCAGAGCATCCATTACAGTGATACCAGGGGCAATATCAAGTGGCTCTCGTGCATGAGCCATCCGCTGGAACTCAAAGCTTTTTTGTGGCATATCACCAAGTACTTTCTCAAGCTCCAAATTGACAGCAGGATCAGGAGGAGGGAGGCCGCTTGATTTAGATTTTTCAATAGCTAAGCTATCAATCAAAACAATTCGCCCCTCACCATTTATTGTTCCAATAACTGCCATGGAACACCTTTCTCTTTCACAAATTGATTGCAAAAGTTCACGACTTTCAGGCTTAACCAAGATGGCATCTTGTTCCTGATATTCTGCACCCCATATCTCCAAGACAGACATTGTATAATCACCAACTACAATTGCCCGGATATCAATCTCCCCACCCTTTGGGTAAATAATTTCCTTAACCACATTGCAGTTTCCGCCAGCTCCTTGGTCATGAATGCTAATGATTGGATTACCCTCCCCCATCTCAATGCAGGCACGAACAACACGATACAATTTTTGTGCCATCTCTGCATCCCCACGCTGTACAGCATTGAAATCAAGCTCTGCATCATTTTGACCACTAACCATGCTTGATGCAGCCCCACCACCCATACCAATACGATAAGCAGGGCCTCCAATCTTCACAACCAGCATGCCAATATCAGGCTCTCCTTTTGTTATATGAGTGTGATCTATCTGTCCAATCCCTGCACTGAACATGATTGGCTTCAACCATTCCCTTCTCTCACCGCTTGGGAGTCTCATTCCAAAGGTTCTAGTGTATCCCTGAATCAAGGGCTCACCAAATTTGTTGCCGTAGTCTGATGCACCATTACTAGCATCTATGAGGATCTGCAAAGGCGAGGCCAAATTTGATGGATACAAGAAAGACGAATCTTCCCAAGGAGCATAAGATCCTTCCATATTGAGATTCCCGACACAGTAACCAGCAGTAGATGCTACCACAAAAGACCCCCTTCCAGTTGCATGTGTGTCCCTGATTCTACCTCCTGCACCTGTCTCTGCACCAGGGTAAGGTGCTACAGCACAAGGAAAATTATGGGTCTCTGCAGTAAATAATATATCAAGGTCCCATGTAGACATCTGCAATGGAGATGTTGAACCTGGCTGAACCGGTCGCAATTGCTTCACAAGAAATCCCCTGATTGCACTCGAGTTGTCCTTGAAACCAATGACAGAGTTGTTCGGATTTGCTTGCAAAGTGCTCTTTACAATTTGCATGAGTGTTTTGTCCATAGGCTGTCCATCTATAAAAATTTTACCAGTGAAAAACCAGTGCCTGCTATGCTCACTGTTGGACTGTGCAATATCGAAGAGTTCAACTGTTGTTGGATTCCGCTTGATTTCTTCCTTGAATAGCCTGGTGTAGTATTGGAGATCTTGCTCATCAAATGCCAAACCCATCTCCTGATTAATCTCCTCTAACGCTTTCCGACCTCTCTCCATGACAGGAATATGGCGTACTTTGTCGGGAACCACACTCGTTTCAAAAGAAGTGAGCTGCTGGGTGTAAACACACTCTGTCATCCGATCATGAATCATTGCGGCAAACTCATTAATCTGTTGATCCAGCAAGTTACCCTTACAAAACAACAAGTACCTCCTTGACCGTTCCATACGAGTGACTTCTGACAAGCCGCAAGCTCTACATATTGAGACAGCATTGGACGACCACGCTGTTGTAAATGACAACCGAGGACCAACCTCAACAATAACTGTGTTCAGTCCTTCCTGCCTTTTCTTTTCAAGAAAGCTGTCAACTCCCAAATTCTCCGGCTCATAAGTCTCCTGAAGAAGCCACTTGAGCACTGCAACCTTTTCACTAGAAAGCTGCGAACTGAGCCCAATGTTGAAACACTGCTCAGTTTTCAAACCAACTATCTGGCTCGAAATCTTTGACTGCACGGTTTTGAGAAGCTCAGACGTTGCACTCTCCTGAATCAGAGGAACACGATAAAAATGGATAACTGAGGAAGAAGGCTTCTCAACCACACTCGGTAGCGCCTCTACTGAACTGCTGACAGCCGAAACAACAGCTGTGGGCTTCTCCTTAGCACGACATCTCAATGAAGCATTTCTCCTATTAGCAGAACCCCGCACTGAATTGTGCAGCGTCCCCCAAAGCATTGGGTTTCTTCCTTTCAAAGGACCTCTGTGAGAAAACAGGCCCTGTCTATGGCCACCCTGTAACAAAATCAAAGTCATTTTCAGATTTTCAATCATCTATTACTTTCAACTTTAACTTTAACTTCTTAGTATCCGAACACGGGTAATGAAGAACACATACTTTTATGAGTTCACCAGCAGTTATCTCCCACACACCAGCCATCTCCTCAACCTTCAAGAACCCAAAAAAAACCAAACAAATTAATTTACAATCTGTTTTCAAATGAAACAAACACACCTACAGTAGAAACTCATCATCTATTTATCATTCATCCATATCAATCCAAAAGTACTAGAAACTACAAAACTCATCAAAAAACTCAAACACTAAAATCTAACTCTTGAAAAAATAATTTCATAATATTACAAAAAAGAACAAAAGTTTAGCATTTAGGGTTAAAATTTTACAATAAAGAGAGCTTACCTTGCACTGTGGCTGTGAGAGGTTGAAGAAACAAGAGACTATATGACGTCTGTGAAAACTGTAATGAACATAAACTTAGATTAATAGATTAAACCCAAGAGACTAAAAAGTAATGGGTAAGACTTAAAAGATGAAAACTGGTAAGAAGCTCACCTGGGTCTTTGCGGCTTCAGGGTTTTAACGCCAAACCCTCAACTGAACCAAAGAGTGGGGTCTGTCTCAGCGGAGAAGAAGACCAATTCGCTAAAAACCACACCTATATAACCCATGTAATTTTCCCAAAAAGACATGGATACTATAGTCATTCCAGGACATTTATTATTCCACTTAGATTCTGGTTTGGTTGCTCTGGTCGTGCCACGTCGGATACGAGGGGTATGGTAGTAACTTCGTGGACATCCCTTTTTTCTTTTAAAATGAGAAAAATGGAGTCAAAGGTTGACTAAGCTTTGAGGAAGGAGATGGCAGAGGAGGGTCTGAAGCTGCCTATCATAGACTTGTCCTCACCGGATCGGAACTCCTCCGCCAGTTCAATCCGTCAGGTTCTTCTAGTTCTTCCATTACTGAACCAAAGCTATGAACTTTTGTTATTTTTTTTATTGAAGCTTTGAACTTTACCCAGAAATTGTTTGATGAATAAAAAACACAGGCTTGCATAGATTGTGGTTTCTTTTACGTGGTGAATCATGGTGTTGAGGAAGAGTTACTGGGCCAAGTGTTTGATCAGAGCAGTAAATTTTTTTCACTTCCTTTGGAAGATAAGTCTAAATTGGCGCGCAAACATCAAAGAGGCTACACAGCGCTCTTTGCTGAGAATCTTGACCCCACTTCCAGCTCCAAAGGTTTTGCTTTGTGTTTCTTTTGCTTAAAGTTTTGATCTTTTTGGTAATTTTGATTGTGGGTGAGTGATAGATGAGAGATTAGGAGTGGAATGTAGGAACCCAATTGGAAGTGGGAACTATAGAGTGGAATGTGGTGAGGGTTTTGTGTTGATTACGATGGTGTTGATTATTGGTGACTTTATTATAATGTGTATACATAATGTGCTAGTTGCAGTTTGAAGTATTATTGGAAAGCTTGATGTAGTATATATGGGATTATTGTGGTTTTGTTTTGAGTTGAGCTAAATGGGAAACAAGAAAAGGATGTTGCTTTTGATTTTCTTGTGTTAATTTGGAAACAGGTGATTCAAAAGAGAGTTTTTACATTGGCCCTTTAGAAGACGTAAATCAAAATAAGTTGAATCAATGGCCTTCAGAAGGTATGGAACAACTTTTTAGATGTCTATTACGATACAAGGAGAGTGAAATATTTCTTATACAGAGTGGCACTGCTCTAAGTACATTTTCATTTTCATGATATGTACAGATATCCTTCCATCCTGGAGACCTACAATGGAATCCTACTATAAAAAAGTTCTGTAAGTTTCATTTTGTCACCTTGATGACGATTTACTTCCTAGCTTTCTACATTTAGGTAATTAAAGTTGTTGTTCACCATTGATAATTTATAGTTGTTTTCAGTTCCGCTGGGAAAAGATTAGTATCTCTGATTGCCCTGGCTTTGAACCTGGATGAGGATTTTTTTGAGAAAGTGGGGGGTCTGAATAAACACACAGCACTTCTTCGCCTTTTGCACTATCCAGGTGAACTAGATAGTTCATTTTTGTAGCTGCCTATTTTATGTTTTAATCACTATTCTTGTTTATAATTATTTTAAGCTTGCAATAATCTCTACTGTATTTGGATTTCAAGTTTGTTTCATCTTTCGTTACTATCTGTCAATGTTTCAGCTTACGTGTATAATTTCAGGTGAACTGGGATCATCTGGTGAAGAAGTACTTGGTGCTTCTGCTCATTCAGATTATGGGATGGTCACACTCCTCATATCCAATGGTGTCCCAGGACTTCAGGTATGTTTCTGCTCGATAGTTTCTGTTTCCACCAAACATTTAGTCTTCTTTCTCTGCTGAAGAGTCTGATACTCTTATCTGGGATTTAACACTTCAGGTTTGTAGGGATAAATTTAAGCAACCACGGGTTTGGGAAGATGTTCTTCACATAGATGGGTAAGTACCAGGACACGAGTTAAATGTAATTGGTAGTTATTGTAGTTGTTCTTCAAAAATGTCCATCAGTCCATGAATCTGTACTGTCCTGCAATATTAACATATGATAAAATGGATAGAGTTCCATTGCTTTTGTTAGATGTGGATCCTTTAGATTGTGATGTTTAACTCTCATATAGATTAGATACTTTTAGACTTTTATTGAAGAAGGATTGTCTTCAGAGTATAACTATTAATACCTGTATCCTACATATATTTATGGAAGAGCATTTGTATATGCCAAGTTTTACTTTGACCTTTGATGTTCAAATTTGAAAATGCAGAGCGTTCATTGTTAACATTGGGGATTTGATGGAGAGGTGGACTAATTGTTTGTTCCAGTAATTCCTTATCCCAATAACTTGAAGGGCTCTCATGTTTCTTTTTTTGGAGCTTTTAATCATTCAAATTCAAAACTTTAAGCCAGCAGAAATTTGCTCTTCTCTTATTTATTTGTAGGTCAACAGTGCACAGAGTTATACCAGCAGGACAAGAACGCTACTCTGTAATATAAATTTTCATATCAGTGAAATCTTTTGGCACTTTTCTCCCCAATTAAGTGATTCGTTTCCAATGGTTTGGTGAAGAGATCTTGCTGTTCAATTTATTTCATGTTGGTATAAATATGGCATCATTTTGTTATGCAAATGGATCAGCTCTACACTTTGGCTCTCTAATGTTGCTGAACTTTTGTAGTGTGCAGTCTACTTCTTATATTATACCTTTCCTAACATCGGTGTCATACCTAATTTTTTGGACATTATTCGTATGATGGAAAATTGAACATAAGATGTAGCAAAATTGAATAATTCTTATGTCCTGAAAGACAACTTAAGTGCATTTGCCAAAAAAAAAAAGAAGCTAACTTCAGTTCTTTCTTTGTTCCTGAATAATTAACTTAAGTTATTAACATATGTAGACTGTCCAAACATGGTCTGATTTCTCCTATTTTCCCTCTGGTTTCTCTTCTTCAGTTATACACTTATATGTGACACTGTTGATTGTGAATTAAAAATTTCATTGTTTCAGGTGGCTTTCTTCTTAGACCCCAATGAAGACTCTGTTGTAGAATGCCTGCCAAGTTGTTGCAATGAACCATTGCCACCAAGGTAACCGCCCATGGTGTTGCACCACATTGCTTTCATTTAGCCTTTCTATGATCAAATTTGTGTTTTCCTTATCGTCATGGTCTGTGGGTATCACTCTGTACTGTGAACTTCTCCTTGCAAAACTGGTTTAGTGGGGATGGGTACCTAAGCCTCATATACTACTCCCAAAGAACACACACACACACACATATATATATACACATAAGGAGCCGTTCCAAAGAGGATGTCTGCACAGCCCTTAAAGTGCGGACGTCCCTCCGTTCTCCACCGGACGGCTCTGACGACGGCGTGTCTCCACCCGAGCGGACTCCAGCAGCGTCCCCAATCACTTTCTCTTCCCGGCGAGATCAATTTGAAAGTCTAGGCAGCAACCTCCACCCAAAACTTCAAACAAGATTGATCTCGCCAGAAAACTGGAATTCGGCAGACTCGCCGGTGAGAGAAAGTGATCGGGGACGCCTCTGGTGTCCGTCCGGGTGGAGAACAGAGGGACGTCCGCGCTTTAAGGACGGTGCGGACGTCCGCTCCACATCCGGCCTGTATATATATATATATATATATATATATATATATATATATATATATATATATATAGGCCTTCTCAGCTGCGGATGTCCGCACCAATGGTTTTGGTGCGGATTTCCATTTTTGCACCACTTTTTATGTAGATCATCTCTGCAAAATTTCAGCTAATTTGGTAATCGTTAAGACCCTCAAACTCAAAAAACAAATGGACGGACTGAATTCTGTCAAACATGAACCGTTCATGTTTATAACAGAAAGACGTAATTTTGAGGGCCTTAACGATTACCAAATTGGCTGAAATTTTGCAGAGATGATTTACACAATATTATCTAGATACTAGACGGTGAAGATGAGGAAATTCGATCGAAAAGTGGTGCAAAAATGGAAATCCGCACCAAAACCATTGGTGCGGACGTCCGCAGCTGAGAAGGACCGTATGTGTGTGTGTGTGTGTGTGTATCTCTGTGTGTCTACGTATAGTCTCAGTTATACCAAAAATTGGGAATATGAAAGTCCAGCATGTTTCGGTCGCTGGAGTCCTCACTGGCCTCTCCATCAAGACTGCCCAATAGCTGTATAGTAGCTTTCACCCACCTACCACTTACCAATATTTGATGACTTGGTATGATGTCCATACATAATACTAATGTCTTTTAACCAAACCCATATGTGGTTCCTCGCATGGATTGAAGCTTGCTCCATAAATGTTCTGTTGATACCAATTGTAATGAACCATGTTACCATTTAGAGTTCCACTTCTTTTTGTGGACTAAACCAAGAAACAGAAACTCTGCCTCTAATTTAAGTGATACTAAATTTCTGTTATGAACTAGTTATGCTATGTGAGAGTTGTTTTCATGGCTTTGTTGCTGCAATCTGAGTTAAAGGTTTTCAGCTTCTTCTTTTTTGTCATGTTTCCGTATCTGTTTTTTTCTTCATTCAAGTTTTCCTTCAACACAACAAGGATTTAGAGAGCAATCAAGAAACATCAATTATGAGTATTGTTCAGATGTTAGCTTATTTTTTTGATATAATATTATAACTTGACAGCAAGCTTTCCACAAAGGTATATGGGTTGTAAATGTCATTAAATAAGAACCACCTTGTTACTTTTTCTTCTTTTTGCTTCTCCCATTCGGTTTCTCTAATCCAGTTGCATTGGAGATGTGATATCTAACAAGTTTTTGCTTGCAGATTTCATCCCATACGCAGCGGGGACTACCTGAAAGAGCGGTTTAGGCTTACTTATGGCTCATAAGAATGACCGACTTTAAGATGTGGCATGACTTCGTAGCTTCTTTGTTTTACTTATCAAGTACTAGACAAAGTAGAAATGGTTGAAGAGATCCGGCACCCTGAAAAAGAAGAATTTATCATATGGATGCAGAAGAGGGTAGCATTATGGTTCATATACTTTTAATATGTGAAACTTGTATCAGTTCATCCATACTTGTATTACAAGGAGTTTAAAAGCAGTTCACACAAACATATATGACACACTGAAATACACCACCGTGTAGTGTGTACACAAATTATACAAAATGGTGTTAAAACACTTGGTGCACACATGACACCCCCACACGCTACTAGCACCCACTATTGCCTTCTAAATTAGACACTTGATTCCGCAACTAGCAGGCTTTTATCCTACAAGATCAAAAGCAATGGCGGAAATGGCTTGCTTGAGGACCCTGCTGGTGTGGACAGTACGGTCTGTCTATATCTCCACGTTGGGATATGACTTCTGAAATGTATAGATAAATCATTTGGTGGTAGTAAATTTCACGAGGACATTTACAGAGACCTGGACATATCTAGGAGTATGGTGAAGAAAACATCTCTAATTAAACAAGAAAAAGAATCCCTGTGCTCAGAAAACATGAAATCAATACACAAGATTGTAAAACTAACACTGCAACTTCCAATATGGAATCAATATGATGTTCATAAAAGTTTTTCCAATGCCAAGTTGAAAAAGGTGTCTTCAGACAAATAAAATTAAACAGTTCCTTCAGAGTTGAGAGAGGAGCTTCTGAAGTTGGGACTCGGGAGTGGTAGATAAATCTTTTGTCAGCCATATAATACTATGAATTTTTGTCGTCCCAGTGTGTCATTGTCTCTGAACATTCCCAAACCTACATCAGATTCCAACAAGTACAAGGTCACAAATCCAAACTGTCTTAGATTCCAACAAGTACAAGGCCAAACAATTCAAATGTTTGAAGAACGCAGTTCGATTACAGGGCACAAGAGCACAATTCAACAGAATCATACTCGACTCACACGAATACATACTTAGATGTATGTATTCAGAAGCTACAATTTTTTTTTTCTGGTGAAATAGAAGAAATAATTTCAGATTAAGTAGAAGCAATTGCAAGGAAAATACTTGATTACAGATGGCTTAGACACTTGGACAGTATTATAATAACAAGAGATCGTTGCATATACATAACAAAAATGGTACAAAACTTACTATTGTTCGTTAGTGACCTTGTCCTGGGCATTGTCCTTGTTTTCCATATTGCCATCACCGCCAATCTTGCTCTTCAATGGCTCATCTTCAATCTCTGTTATTTGAAGGGTTCGGTCATGATGAGGGACAATCTTCAGTTTATTGAGGCGCTTGCTGATGTACAAGGTTTGCAGGGATGGGAATTTGACAATGGAGTTTTTTCCCGAGCAAAATCCTTGCAGTCTTGGTAGTTGAGCAAGTCTCAAATGTCGCAGCTGTTTGAAAGCAGTTTCACATGCATCCTCGTTGTCGCCATCGTCATCTCGGTTGCTGCTTGCCATTATAATTTCCGTCATTACTTCACAGCTATTAACTTGCAATGTTGTGAGTTGCACTAAGCTTTTAGCTACCTGAAACGTCGTTTGAGGGTTGCTAGAGGTTCCCTCAGACGATTCGGACCTTTGGCCCTTCGAACTCTTCTTCGATCGAAAAAAGCCGCTCATCCTATTTAAAATATTAATCTAAGGCTTTAGATTATTTTGTCTTTATTTTATAAAAAATTATACATGTTTAAAATTATACTTATTCAATAAATAGATACATATACCAATATATATATAGATATATATATATTTTTTACTTACATAACAATATTATATATATCAACATCATCATAAATTAACTAACATATCATAAAACTAAATTCGAAATCAAAAATAAATTAACACATATATTCAAAAATAAACACATAAACTAACATAATTAAATTAACACATCATTAAATTAACACAAATTAAATTAACACAAATTAAATTAACATAAATTAAATTAACATAAATTAAATTAAGACAAATTAAACCAAACGATAACAATGAGCATCAATTTATCAACAACAACAAAATTAAGCACCAATATATCAACAACAACAAAATTAAGCAACAACAACAAAATTAAGCACTGAACCTGAGAATAGGGCGGGAGGCAGGGAGGAGGGCGGGAGGAGGGCGGAGGGCAGGGAGGAGGGCGGGAGGCAGGGAGGAGGGCGGAGGGCAGGGAGGAGGGAGGGAGGAGACCGGGAGGCAGGGAGGAGGGAGGAGGCGGCGACGGGAGAGGGAGGGAGGAGGGAGGAGACCGGGAGGGAGGAGGGAGGAGGGAAAAACTGCGGAAATGAGGGAGGAGGCTAGGGTTTCGCAATTAAAACCCAAAGACTTTAGCAGACGACATAATTTGTTCGTCGGCTAAAGATTAAAATTTCGTCGGCTTTACATAAATTCGTCGGCTAAACCTTTGAAATTCGTCGGCTAAAGCTTTGAAATTCGTCGGCTAAACCTTTGAAATTCGTCGGCTAAAACTTTATACATTTGGCATGTTGTGATCGTGATGATCAAACTTGAGAAACACAAATCCGGCCGTTAGATCTGACCATCATGATAAAATACATGTATGGGAAAAAATTCAACTTGATCCGAAAAGAATAAGGGTTCGATCCGGACGGTCAATCTCGTAAGTCAAACCCCTAAACGCACGGAAAAGATCGTTCGACCGTCTAAATTACGTATTTTGGCCGGACCTCCAACTGAAAATAGTTTTAAACCGATGACACGCAACAAGTCGTAAAAAAATTTTACGCAAAATAACCACCGAACATAGGGCTATATTAGGTAATAGAAATATTTTAGGGTTTAGCCGACGAATACCCTAACATATTCGTCGGCTATAGTATGTAATTAAAAAATTTAAAAAATAACTATAGCCGACGAAATATTAGGTTATTCGTCGGCAAAAACCATATTAGCCGACGAATCACAGTGTATTTCGTCGGCTAAAGTGTGTAATAAAAAAAATAAAAACATCTATGGCCGACGAATTAAGGCTTTTTTCGTCGGCTAAAACATCTATGACCGACGAATTAAGTCTTTTTTCGTCGACAAAAAACATCTTAGCCGACGAATTATAGTTTATTTCGTCGGCTAAAGTAAAAAAACAGGGAAAAAAAACAGACGATATTCATAAACCATACATTAAAAAAACCCTGTTCATCATGTATCACCGAAATTCATATAAAATAACTGAAATATGAATTCAACATGTGTAAACTATAAAGGAAAAAGCCTCCAACTGAAAATTATACAAATTAATCGGAATCATACATTAAAACTAAGGCTCGTAATCGGAATCATCCGATGAGTCTTTTTCGGTGTCAGAATTAATTTCTGGTAATATATGTATTTCCTCATCGCCAGAGTCTTCGTCTGTTTCTTGATTTGGATCAACATCAACAAGCCTTGGCTCTTCATCACGAATTCGCACCGAACGACCGGCTTTAAAATTATTAAGGCGAATGGTAGAGGAGTTAGGAATACCTATTGCGTTGGGCTCTTGATACGCAACATCCTCTTCCTCGTCTTCGGCCTCTCCAAGTGTAGCCGCCCGATAAATGTTTCGAGGGTGCACAAGGTTGACTACTTTTCACGCGTCACCCTTAGCAAGGTCATCAAGATAAAACACTTGTTTTACCGATGTGGCAAAAACGAAGGGGTCATCCTCGTAAGAACTTGTAGCAGTGTTCACCGATAATATTCCATACTGATCAGTCTTCATGCTCTGCGGCCTAGTATCAAACCATCTACACTTGAAGAGGTGCACTGTCATGCCTTCACCGTAAACGAGTTCCACCACTGAATCAAGAACACCGTAATAGTCAACTCCATTCCGCCCACCATGTGTCATGACCCCAGAATTCTGTGTTCTCTTTCTGCTGTCTCTTTGTTCGCATATAAATTGCACGCCATTCACCTTGCACATCGGATAAACTCTTGAGACTATCGGCTTCATGGCTAGAAGTCTTAGTTCATGCGATCAATTTGGGTGACCATCAAATTGAATATGGTTCATCTGCAACCAACCATCTCAACTGTAAATATGGATAATTATGCAATAAACATAAACCCGTAGAGAAAAATTAAATTACGTACCCAACCGCCAAAATAATCTGCGAACTCCCTGTTGTGGTACTCGAGATCATGTTAAATGTTGGGATGATTGAGATGGATGTCTTTCCAGTATTCAACTTCTGGACAGTTAATCAATACCCACCAGTGGGCAATGACTAGCTCATGTGGTTGCAACTTGTAGGAGTCTGGCAAAATTCCATACACTTCAACATCACTAGAGACTATGGAAAGATTGAACTTCGGTACATCTACCGGCATGGTTTGCGGAGTTTCCTTCAACGCTCCTAAATACAACTTCATGTAGGTGACGCACTCGTGCGCAATATATGCTTCAGCTATACATCTTTCAGGAGCGGATTTATTAGCCACATAATCTTTGTAATCTCCAAGTTGCCTGTAAATCAAGTTGCAAAATGTTATGATTATTGAACATGTATATATATTGAGGAATTCATGAAAGTAAAAAACGTACATTTCCATGGGATACATCCAAGTGTAGTGTACTGGACCGGTAAGCAACAATTGCTCGGGAAGATGGATCATCAGGTGAGGCATGATGTCAAAAAAATTTGGAGGAAATATCCTCTCAAATTTACACATGATATAAATGATGTCCATTTGCATTTCCTGGAGGCCACATCGAGACACTTCCCGTGTGCATAACTTCTGGAAAAATCTTCCCAACGCTACTAACGGCTCCACCACCTGACGGGGAAGGAACGGTCGAATGAAAACAGGGAAGAGACGTTGTAGCAGGATATGACAGTCATGACTCTTCAACCCGTACATCTTATTGTCCCGGAAGTTCACACACCGGGCTATATTTCCTGCATAGCCTGAAGGATACTTCACACAACTCATCCACCTGAAAATTAGGTTCTTCTGGTCAGGCTTCACGGTGTAAGGAGCTTGAGGCATTTTTTTCTTCCCTTCCTTCAACCACAAATGTCTTCTTATTCCGCATTTTTTTAGATCAATGCGTGCCTTAGGACCGTCTTTCGTCTTCCCCTCCAAGTTCAGCACTGTGCCCACCACACTGTCGCACACATTCTTTTCTATGTGCATCACATCCAGGTAGTGCCTGATCAACAACTTACTCCAGAATGGGAGTTCCCAGAATATGCTCTTATGTGTCCAGAATTTGTACATGTCGGGTCTTTCAGGTATTGCCGCCATAATGTTGGGATGATTGCTGAGCTGCCTAAAATCATACTCATTAAGCACCGCTAAAATTTCTTCCCCCGTCCATCTTCTGGGAGACACACCGTGTTCTACGGTCCCATCAAATGCCTTGTCATCGAACCGCCATTCGTGATCATATGGAAGGAAAGCACGGTGACCCAATCTGCATATCTTGTTGCAATGACTGCTGCTCCCCTCATCGCTAAGGCACTCTAGACAAGCCTTGTATCCCCTAACAACGTTGCCCGACAACATCCCACGGGCAGGAAAATCACTGATGGTGCCAACAACCATGACATGCATCTGGAACATGTCGTGCGTGTACTTGTCATAAGTGGGATGACCAACGTCCCACAAAAATTTAAGCTCTTCAATCGAAGGTCTCAAGTACACATCGAGACACTTCCCCGGATAACCGGGCCCCGGAATCAACAAACTCAACATATTGTATTCCTTCTTCATGCACATCCATGGGGAAAGGTTGTACGGTACCAAAATCACCGGCCATATACTGTATTGCAGACTCATGTTGCCAAAAGGGTTGAACCCGTCGGATGAGAGCCCGAGCCTCACATTTCGGACCTCTGACGCAAAATGAGGAAACTCCCTGTCTATATGCTTCCAAGCCTCCCCGTCAGCAGGGTGTATAAGGGTATCTTCGTCATGCAATTCCCTATCAGCGTGTCATCTCATCGCTTCGGCCGTGTGTGAAGACATGTACAACCGCTCCAACCTATCCGTCAAAAGGAAATACCGAAGTACCTTTACAGGTTTCCTGTTGCCTGCAGGAGTCAGCTTATATCTGTCAGTGTGACATACCAGACATGCGTCAAGGCCACCAAGGTCATTCCCTTCTGGATCTTTACCCCAAAAGAGAACGCAGTCATATCTGCATGCATGGATCTTGATGTAGGAAAGCCCAAGATCTTTCAGGATACATCGGACCTTCCGATGAGTGGTAGGAAGACGATGACCGTTGGGCAGCATCGAAGCAGTGTACTGTAGATACTCATCAACAGCCTTCACGGTCGATTTTATCTCAACTTTAATCCTCATTACGTCCATCGTACACTTTCAAGAACGGTCTTTTGACAACCGGGGTACACAGGGGTCTGTTTAAAAGCAAGCAGTTTGTTGTACTTTTCAATACCAGCAGTGTTCACAGCTCTAGGGAAGGGCTGCACCGGGTCAGGCATATACTGTTCTTGAGCGCATACACCGCTCTCATAAGGAAACATGTCGTTGATGAATGTCGTTGTTGGATCGTTGGATGTACTAGCACTGCCCGTCTCGGAAAATTGGCCATGATCATGCGGACCCCCTGATGATGTTTCACCGTGATATAACCAACATGTGTACTTCTCCCAAAACCCGTTACTCCTCAGGTGCTGCCATACTTTGTCAATGGGAAATCGATACATATCGCTGCGACACTGACATTTTGTGCACGGGCAATAGAAAATTGTATTCCCGTTAGCATTATCCAGCGCATATTCTATAAAACTTATAACTCCTGCACCGTATCTTTTGTCCCATTTTGGAAGCGAAATCCAACTCTTATCCATATTCTGAAAATATAACAAAATATATATATATTTATAACGCTGCTAGCTAATTATTAATAAAATTTCATGTCATATATAAAATCTCAATTCATTTAGTATATATTCTACGTACGTACTACAACTAATTAATTACAAAATTATCATCATGAACTCATATATATCATCAACAACTTCATACCATATCAACACAATAATATTATAAATTAATATTAACATATATATATATATCTACTATTTATTAACAACAAATTAATTCATATATATTATCAATTCAAATCATCAACCAAATCGATCAACATATATATATATATACATCCAACGTACTCAAAATTAATCAACTCAATCACAATCAAAATCAATAAACTCAATTAATCACACTAATTAAAATCGATCAACTCAAATAAAACTCAATTAATCAACATATATATACATATACGTACCTATATATGGCTCCACAAACTGATTATGGACAGATTTCGACAACACCCAAACTTTTTCTCCCCTTTTTTCTTCTCCCCTTTTTTTTTCCCATTTTTTTCGAAATGAGCTGCTGCTGCCTAGATCTGCAAATATAAAGCACTTTAGCCGACGACTATGAATTTCGTCGGCTAAACTTTTAAATATTTCGTCGGCCATGGTTTGTGAACTTTAGCCGACGAAATAAATTATTTAGCCGACGAAAGTTTTTTTCGTCGGCTAAAGTTTGCCATAGCCGACGAAAATTTAAAATAGCCGGCGAAAGAAAATTTTGTCGGCTAAAGTGGACATCATAGCCGACAAAAATTTACCTTAGCCGACGAAAGAAAATTTCGTCGGCTAAAGCCCACTATAGCCGACGAAAAAATGCTTCGTCGGCCTGGTTTTTTTTTTCGTCGGCTATAACCTTTCTTCTGGTAGTGATGTCACATTTAGTGAAGACATGTGCTATTTTTCTCCTACGGTATCTCCAAGTGAGGAGGAGAAGCATGTTTTTTATGAAGATCAATTTGGAGAACTAGAAGATTGTGTAATTGTTGACAGTAACCCCGCTGAAAATGATCTTTGGCCTGTCACTGACCAGATCCAGAATCCAAGAGATAATACTCTGGATCCTCAAAAAATGGTTCAATCTGTTGAACCTGTCCATGTTGAGGCATTTGTTCCCTGTTATGAAAGTGTTCGACATGACGAACAATTGTCCGACACGTCAAAAGGATGAGAATTGAATAGTAATCAGCTGTCAGTTGTTGAGGATGTACATACAAGTTCAGTCTCTCCCCCCCCCCTACATCAACGATCTCTCCTGGCTTGTCATCACCTGAGGTATGTAGTAATATTTCATTGTCATCCTCCAATGTCCCTGAATCTAGTAGGGTCTTACTTGCTAAAGTCAACCTATGGTCAACCTCCTAAAAAATATGAGCTTCTCTTGTCAGCTAAAGTCAAGTATCTTATAGTCAACTACGTGTCAACTCATAGATTGTTTAAACCTTATGTAGCCTTTGTGAATCAATTGTCTGTTGTGTCTCTTCCTAGTAAAATGCAGGATGCAATCAAGGAGGAGAAGTGGGTCAAAGCAATGGAGATTGAGATGGATGCTCTCAAGAAGAATGGTACTTGGGATTTGGTGCCATTACCACCTGGAAAGGAGACAGTTGGTTGTAGATAGTTTTATACTATGAAGCATAATATAGATGGCTCAGTTGACAGATATAAGGCAAGGTTGGTTGCAAAAGGAGATACTCAAAAATATGGGGTGGATTATGATGAGACGTTCGCACATGTGGCAAAGATCAATACCATTCGAGTCCTCATGTCTTTGACAACTAATCTGGATTGGCCCCTACAGCAGTTTGATGTGAAGAATGCATTTCTTCATGGAAATTTGAATGAAGAAATTTACATGGATCTTCCTCCAAGATATAATACTTCTACTGGCGAGAAGGTGGTATGCAGAATGAAAAAGTCCATGTACAGATTGAAGCAATATCCAAGAGCTTGGTTTGGAAGGTTCACGTCTTTCATGAAGAAGATTGGGTATATGCAGAGTAACTCATATCATACTTTGTTCCTGAAACACCGACAGGGTAAGCTTACTGCCTTGATCATTTATGTAGATGACATGGTAGTGACATGTGATGACATTGGTGAAATTAGAAGATTGAAAGATCAATTGTCTTCTGAATTCGAGATGAAGGACCTTGGGAATTTAAAGCATTTCTTGGGAATTGAGGTAGCCAGGAACAAGGACTGTATCATGCTGAGTCAAAGAAAATATGTTTTGGATTTGCTAGCAGAGACTGGTATGCTTGATTGTACACCAGTTGATACACCGATAGAACAAAACCATCGGATTGCAGAGTATCCTGATCAAGTTCCGACTGACAAATCTCGATATCAAAGGTTAGTTGGAAGATTAATTTACTTGTCGCATACTAGACCTGATCTTGCTTATGTTGTTAGTGTGGTGAGTCAGTATATGTATAATCTTAGTGAAGATCACATGAATATTGTGATGAGAATCTTAAGATACTTAAAGTCTGCTCCTGGAAAATGTCTGGTGTTTCGTAAGCATGGACATTTGAGGACTAGTCGTTACATTGATGCGGACTGGGCATGGAACATCACTGACAGGCGTTCTACTTCTGGCTATTTTACGTTTGTTGGTGGAAACTTAGTCACTTTGAGAAGTAAGAAACAGAATGCGGTGGCACGTTTTAGTGCAGAACCTGAGTACAGAGGTATGACTCAAGGAGTCTGTGAGTTGTTATGGTTGAGAAGTTTATTAAAGAGTTTGGGTTTCAAGCAGGAATAGTCAATGCCTTTTCACTGTGACAATACTGCTACGGTTGAAATTGCACATAATCCTGTTCAGCATGATCAGACAAAACATGTAGAGATTGACAGACACTTCATTAAGAAAAAGCTAGATGCTCGCATAAGCTTGTTCCCATTTGTTCATTCAGAGGAGCAGTTAGCTGACATCCTTATCAAAATTGTGTCGGCTCGGGCGTTCAGTGACTCACTTGACAAGTTTGGCATTCAAGATTTGTATGCGCCAACTTGAGGAGGAGTGTTAACGTGAGTCCCAATCCTTGTATATTGGGAAGATGTATATTTTGTAATCAATTAGGATTATGTAAATCTTTCGGTAGAATTAGTTTTCTTCTAAATTAGAACTGTGCTTGTATATATACCCGACTTGGGGTTTGTTCAATACATCAGAAAATTCATAACCTTTTGTGTTTTGTTTGACTACACATGTCCGTTTGCAAATGAATTTCTGGATTCCCGATTGGATGTAATGTTAATCATTGTAAAATTATTAGACTTTTGGATAGGATTTTCGAATGCCACGTGTCTTATTGTGATCAACTCCTTAGATTTTCGATTAGATTTTATGTTCACGTGACAGGTCTATCTACATCTTTAGACATCAATAGATTTTTCATTTTTTTATATTTAATTAACAACTAGCCGTTGTTGTTACACAACCAGAAGCATTCAAATCATTGTGAGGAAAATTTTTCCGTTAGGGAAAATGTGAAGCATGTCCAGAACCAATTAAAAGCCATCATTTGTCAAAGTTTAACTCAATTTCAGCCACCCACTTGTATCAAACTGATTTTTTTATTCTAATGAGGGACAACATATTAGTTTGGACTGAGCTAGCCAAAGAGCTAAGTTTGGCCCTTTAACCCTTTTTTGGCCATTTGGCCCTCTTGTTTTTCATTGTTGGAGACCATATAAGAGGCAAAATATAAAAATTGGCCATTTGGACTCTATAGTTAGAGAAGACTTAACGATCACCAATATAACTAAAAATTTCTAGAAATAGTCTACTGAGTTGAAAATGTGTCGTGTGTTTCAAATATCTCTTCAATCTCTCCGATCGAGTTCAAATATCACTTCAATCCCTTATCAGTAAGGTGTCGAGTATTCAATCTTCCAAGGACACTACGCACAAATATATTTAGGGTTAAATGCACCAACAGTGTCTGAACTTTTGGAGGACTGTCAATATGGTACCCGAACTTTTAAATGTATCAAAGTGATACCTGGACTTGTATTTTTGTACCAACGTCGTACCTGTCGTCATTTTCCGTCACAGCTCTGTTAGTTCATGTCACATGTGACGCACGTGACTGAAAAAAAGAGTGACGGAAAATGACGTGAACTAACAGAGCTGTGACGGAAAATGACGACAGGTACGACGTTGGTACAAAAATACAAGTCCAGGTATCACTTTGATACATTTAAAAGTTCGGGTACCATATTGACAGTCCTCCAAGAGTTCAGACACTATTGGTGCATTTAACCCATATATTTATTAGGCTAGCACATACTTCAACTTGAGCTAATCCAAGTCTGCAAAATAGAGCAACTTGAGCTGTCTAGTTCGACCAAAAAAAAAAGTTGGCTGTCCCATATTGCTGTCATCAACTACTGAAGCCACGAAACACTAATATCTCCAAGCTAGGAAATTTCGCTTGAATACCACTCTAGTCTTCTTATTTTCTCTCAAGTGCACATATTGATAAACTACCATTCGTCACAAGATATAGAACATAGACTATACCAAAACAACTACTACTCTCAACATGCTGGTGTATCTCCTTTGATTCTATCCCTTCAACTTCTCCACTGATCACAGGATCAGATACCTATGCCCCAAGATTAGCAGTCTTCTAAGTGCAATATAGCTCCAATGTAGAAAACTTAATTTCCTCTGCAAAATCTTGTCAGATCTGGAAGTTTTATTACTTTCAGATGTTCTAGCTTACGGAACATGTTACCTGAACTTTCTTTAGTAATATATTTTTGTATTGATAAGATCTCCTACCAGATATCTCAGGGTATTTGATCTAAATAAGACTTCTAGCTATGAAAGATGAAAAGTACCTTTAAGTTCTTTAACCATCACATTTATGCACGTTGAAGGTGGTTAAGTTGGGCAACACGGCCTGTAGTACATAATTATTTAAATTAACTGGAATAATCATGAAAAGAAACCAAGGATTATAGTTTTTCTCATTTTCAGTACATATGTCAAAAATAAAATGAAAGGAACTTACCATCTTCTTAATGATGTATTAAAAATCAATCCTGTTTTGGAGATGCAGATGTTTCAGTTGCTGGAAACCCTTCATTATCTAGATGGACAGTTGGACACGATGATTAACACCCTTCATCTCATCCTACTGCAAATCTCCAGAACTCTTCAGCAGATTTTTTAGACCTTAGTTTAATTCCATGTACTGAGATGGAGTTCTGGTATGTTGAAGGTTGTTTCAGGCATCTCATGTCAAAGTTTCCACCAATGACTAGTACGTATACACGTATCACCAATAAGTATTTGGTATATCTATCTGAGCACAGTGTTGACACTGTACTGGAAGAATGTTAGCATCTGGAATGTATATAGATATTTCTATGCAGTTGCTTGAGAATTGAGATTATTGCTTGAGCTCTGGAAGGCTTGCTTTTTTTACTTTCACCCCTGACCCTCTGTTCACTAAAGCTGTTTCTCATCTTAAGACTTCAACCATTTTCTAGCTCGACATAACTTCAGGTGAAATGACCTTAAGTTCAGAGCAATTGTTGGATTTAAGTCACTTAACCAGTCGTAGGCAAATCAATAGCCTACTTTCTGAGGGAAATTATCTGACTTCAAAATGTGCAAAGCTAAGCATTTCCATATAAGGCCAGCGTTTGAAGATTTCTTAAGAACTGAAGAGATGGAAGGAGTGACCAAAGTGCACATGGCTTACTTAAACAAGCACTTTTTCTCTCATCTCTTCAAAAAAATTGCAAGGAATGTCCAGTGGGTCATGATTTTAACTCGCCATAGACATTGTTACTACTGAGCATAGCAAAACATACGTTTGGAGCAGCATGGGAAAGAGGATCCTAGGCTTCTAGTTGGTGTATCAGGACATCCTTGGTTTGCCACACTTGGTTATTGGAATGATGTCCTTCCATCAAAACCAAAAACCATTATTCCTGCACAAGAACGGTCTAAATTTAACAAAGCTATATGAGTGACATTGCAACTTCACAGCATGATTAAAAAGGTTGATATCCAACAAATCAAAGGGCCTTCATCTTCATTTTTTGACATCCGTTTATCGCAATACAGAAGCCACATTCAAATGCACAACAGGAAGAAAAAATAAACACGACTATTAAGTGTTAACCAATACAGTAAAAATTTAGCCATACTAAAGGTGAATTGTGCTACTAAACCTTTGATGTGCAAGATGTCAAGACTCAATTGAAAAACTGAAAACTATGTACGTCAAAGAAAGTGAATTTCGGTAACTCCTGATAACAATCAGCCAAGATACATACACAGCTTAATTAACAGCATTTTTGCATAATACGTTGCAGAACAAAGTTTGCTCTAGGTCCAATTTCATCTTGCAAGTTAGCAGTTTCCTAGCTAGGGCAGGACAGTCATACAGGACACATAGCTAAGGACCTGAAGAAAGCCTTAAATAAACAAAATTGCAGAAGCCCACCTGTTTTGAGTGGATGAAAATTGCACACCAAACTATTTGAGAAACTGCGTCGCTCTGTGATAAAGGGTTATGCTTGTAAAACAAGTCTGATCATTTGCTTTGTTTGAAGAAGAATAAGCAAAACAATGAGACCTAACCCACGTTTTGTTTCATTGTGGCACAAATGGCACAAGACAGGAATGAATGGTACAGCGAAGAAATAGTAGTGTGGAGATACGGCGTCGTTTCGGTGCAACGTGAGGCGGACGGCGACAGATGGATCAAAGATCGGTCAAGTTTTTAGACTGAGTGGGGGCCCATGAGGATAAGAGATAAATTATCCGAGGCTTTTGGATAAGGTGGGTAACGATTTTTTAATCCTCTTTTTACGATAGATAATTTGATTCCCTTATGTGATCAGACGCCGGAATCTGCACCGACCACTAAATTCCACGGGTACGGCAAAATACTGTTTAAGTCGTTTTTACATTCATTTGAAGAGAAATTACATTTTATCTGTCACTGCTGACATATTTATTAACTATAATTGTGTAGATTATTCGTATAAAATTATTCAAATCACTTAACTTAGATATAAAATTAAGGAAGCGGATCTGTGACATACAAAATTATAACCAAAATATGGTCTATTAGATTTAATAACAATTAACGGCTGAGATACATCACTAAAATTAAATCATTTTTTTTATTCTCATTTTCTTTTAATCAATTTAATATTCCTATCTATTAAATACATAATCCGAATTTATTATAATTATTCTAATATGGAATACAATCAAAAGACTTATTGGTTTCCTATTGAAACTCATTTATTAGAAAAGAATGTACCAAAATTGCTTGGAAGACCTACTAATAGGCTTTGGACTATGGAGCTGCGTTCCTATAGATAATCAAGCACTTTGATATATCAATTGACTTTCATTTTAATTGTTTGTACGAGAAGTATTTTCACAATTCAAACAACAATAAGATCTCATAATTGAGTAATAAGTTTTTGAGAAAATTACATAATAGCACATGACCAAATTTAAAAACACAAAAAAACCACTTTTAATAATTTTTATACAGATTAGGACACAAGCCTGAGACACAAAACCAACAATACAAGGCCTGATCCCATTTTTCATATCTAATGACCTAAATACCCTTACTTTACAATAAATACCCATTTTTCATCTCTCTCTCTCTCACTCAACCACACGCTGCTCTCCCCCCACCGATCCCGCCTTCTCCTCGCTTTCCCCTCCATTGTCGCCCTCCGTCATCGCTCTACTCTATCACCGTCGTCATCTAGGTTGCCAGAAGGACTTCTGGCCCAACCACAAACCCTTACCGTCATTGGCATCTACCACTACCCATCGTCCCTCGATCTCAACTTCGCCTGCATGCCTGCCCACCACTGCCCTGGTCGGGCGCCGCTTCAAGCTTCCCCTCTAGCCGATCTGTCTCCACCGTTGCACTCTTGTCTCAACCTCGATGGATTTGTTGGTTAGGCGACGTAGATGATGGGAGGTGAGTGCCGTCTATAAGGGTGAGGGGTGGTGAGATTTGGAGTGAGTTATGAGATCAAATGAGTTCGATTTGTGTGATTTAGTGGATATCAAAGGCAGATTTGGTTGCAGGTGGTCAGATTTCAAAAATTTGGTTTTGATTTGCTTGTTATCTTTGGAATTTATGTGATCTATTGGAACAGAGTTGGGGTTAGGGCTGGGGTTGGGTTGGTGGGAGCACTGCTGGTGGTGGTAATGGTGGATTTAAGATTAGGATTGTGGCTGGGTTAGAGTCATTATGCTTGGGAATTGACAGTAGCAGCACTGCGCATGGTGGTGTTGCGTGCTGCTACTGCGCGGTGGTGCTGCGTGCTACTACTACGCGGCGGTGTTGCTTGTTACAACCGTGTCATCCTGCTACGCGCTGCTACTGTGCCATCTGGTCGGTGTAGTAGCAGCCAGTAGCAACACTGCGCGTGGTGGTGCTACGAGCTGCTACTGTGCGGTGGTGCTGTGTGTTGCTACTACGCGGTGGTATTGCTTGTTACTACCGTGTCATCCTGCTGCGCGTTGCTACTGTGTCATTCGGTCGGTGCAGTAGCAAGAAATTTTTCGGTTGGTGCAGTAGCAGCAGATTTCCGGTCGGCACAGTAATAGAAGATTTCCGATTGGCACAATAGTGGCAGATTTCCGGTCGGAGGCAGTAGCAACATATTTCCAGTCAGAGACAGTAACAGTGGATTTCCAGTCGGAGGAAGTAGTAAGAAATTATGTTTTAATTAAGAACAAAATTGTAAATGTGTAATGTCACATGACAACAATATAACAGTTTGTTCTTATTTGTAAATTTTTGTCCTTATTTGTTTAGTAATATGCTTAATGGACCTTTTTGTCAATTGATATTTGGTTAGTAACTAATATGTAGTTTACTATAAGTTTTTCCATTCTAATAGATGAGTTTCAATAGGAAACCAATAAGTCTTTTGATTGTATTCCATATCAGAATAGTTATAATCAATTATGATTATGTATTTAATAGATAGGATTCTTAAATTGATTAAAAGAAAATGAGAATAAAAGAAAATAATTTAGTTTTAGTGATGTATCTCAGCTGTTAATAGTTATTAAATCAAATGGACCATATTCTGGTTATAATTTTGCATGTCACGGATCCGCCCCCTAAATTATTACCAAAACAAAAAAAAATAGTTATGAAAATTCAAAAAATTAACTACCTCACTGTAGCATGATGAAATATTTACTTGGAATACAAAACAATTACTAAAAACGAGCTCTCATGACAATTTTATTTTTTGTACCAACACAAAATGAATCAGAATGCATCCCTAAAGTTAATAACTAAGGAGACTAATCCACTTTGGACATGGACTTCTCCAACCGCATATGCTTTTAACTAAAATCAAACTTAAGGTTCATGGTTGTCAAAAATAGAAACTTGTCCGAACTGAAACTGAGTTTACCAACTCGACCATACCTGATGGTTCACTTGTTCTTCTATTTTATACATACGAGCATACACAAAAATGTGTAGTATTCAATAATGCATCCCTCTTATCGCACACAAATGAAAATAAAAATTAACCCTCTTGTCTTAACCGATCCATATAGGTTAATCTTTGTCCACAAAACCAAGTGTGAAGTGTTTGACCAAATGGATAAGCACTCATCTTGCCAAAACTACCTCGCGAAACACCAAATCGTAGTCTCTCTCTCTCTCTTTCTTTCTCTTTATCCACGCCAACCCCGATTTATATGGATAGTGTTCTCCTCCTCTCTTCTTACACATAATCCTAAATCCTCTTCATCTCAACTTGTTCCTTGTCTTCTGTCTCTGCGCCAAACCCAACGCCTCCCACGAACACCACCAACAACCTCTTCAAGACTTCCACACAACCAAAAACACAACCTCCAAAATCGTTCATGTAATCCGGATCCTCCGATCCAAACCCGCTTCCCTGATCCGATCCGACTCCACCATGACGCGGCGGTGCTCGCATTGCAGCCACAATGGCCACAACTCCCGCACGTGCCCCAACCGCGGCGTCAAGCTCTTCGGCGTGCGCCTCACCGACGGCGGCATCAGGAAGAGTGCTAGCATGGGAAATCTGACCCACTATGCCGGGTCGGGTTCGGGTTTGCTCCATAACAACCCGGACTCTCCAGGCGAGGCTGCTGATCACTCTGCTGCAGCTGACGGTTATGCTTCCGAGGACTTCGTGCCCGGATCGTCTTCTAGCTGCCGGGAACGTAAAAAAGGTTCGAGCTTTTGATTTGATGATCTTTATAGTTTGTGGCTTTTTATTGGTTTTGGTTAAAGATTGGATTTTGGGGGTGTTTGGGTTTGTGAGTTTATGTTGGAATTTGTATTGGGTTAGTTGGTTAATAAAGATCACAGTACTGGGTTTAGTGGGGATTATAGTTGTTGGATTTACTGTTCTATTAGGCTCCTGATTTGGGTGTTTGGCAATTTGTGGATATGAGAATTATTCTTTTTGGGTGTTTGCATGTTGGAATTTGTATTGGGTTAGTTGGTTAATAAAGATCACAGTGCTGGGTTTAGTGGGGATTATAGTTGTTGGATTTACTGTTCTATTAGGCTCCTGATTTGGGTGTTTGGCAATTTGTGGATATGAGAATTATTCTTTTTGGGTGTTTGCATAGTGATCTGAAGTTTGGTTTGTCTATATGGGGTGGTAGTATGGTAGTTGATAATTACTGGAGAAATGGATCATTAATGAAGCATAATGAAAAAATTATGGTAGTTGATAATTAGGCAACAGGATTTTGTCTTATCAAGATATAGGCTAGAGTTACATTGTTCGATTACTAGTGAAACTCATAAGCTTTTTGCTTCAATTCTTTAGTCCTACACTCCTACTGGCACTGCTCATACTGGAATTTTGAATCTCAATGTGAATATATCTGGGTCAAATTTTAGATGTGGTACTGTAGTGTTCCAGGAATTTTGGATCATATGGGTTTGGACTAGTATTTAATTCGTTGTGTGGGTTCTGGTAATATGTTTGCCTCTAAAAGGCAATTCTTTTTTTCTTTTTTTTGAAGGCGATAGTTAACATCACATAGAGTTACACTTTCAGTGTCTTAATCTTTAAGTATGCCATATTGATTCATGCTTTGTTGAGGTCCAATTGTTCTTTATGTTATGGTCAGAAGAACATTGTTTGGTTTAGATTGATTAATTGATTGGAAATGAGCATAGATCAACACATAGGGTAGCACATTATGGTTTTGACAGTTGAGGCAAAAGAATCTTATAAAAGAAAGAGTGTGTAGGGCCAAAGAATGATCAAGATGTTTTTGTGGGTTTATTTTCACATTTCCTTTTTTTGTTGGTAAAAGATTTTGCTTAGGTCCACATATTTTGTTCCAGAATTTACAAGGTGAAGGTGCATGAAAAATATTGACTATCCACAATAGAGGCATACGCCTTTCCGGACACTAAATAAAAAAAAAATCTGGTTTAATCGTAAAGTGTGTTGCAATTTTGGAATTGTACTTGTAAGAGAACATTGAAAATGTACTAAGCGCTTACCTCTTGTCTCAGCAGATTATAATTTTATGTATCATTTTTCTTGTCGTTAGGCACCCCATGGACAGAGGAGGAGCATAGGATGTTTTTGCTTGGACTACAGAAACTTGGTAAAGGTGATTGGCGTGGAATCGCTCGCAATTATGTTATTTCAAGAACGCCTACACAAGTGGCTAGCCATGCTCAGAAATATTTCATTAGGCAATCTAATGTATCAAGGAGAAAAAGACGATCTAGCCTGTTTGATATCGTAGCCGATGATGTAAGTATCTTTGGTCATGTATATTTTATGTGCACATGTACTCACATATAGGCACACATCATGAAGTATTTACTCTATAATGTGCTACAATTTCTCTTGACTAGTTATTCTAGTTGGTTTAAAACTCATGTCCTTAACATTTATCAACATTTAAAATACGTGGCCCTTAGTGTTTTATTTTATTTTGTAACTAGCACTTCCTTTCCTACTTGATCTGGAATGCAGCATTTGTCTGATTCAAACTAGGGTTGTAGTTTAATTACACCTGATTTTGCGACATGATTCCTATTTGAAATATCTGATAAGATTGTCAATACTTTTGTTGATGCAATATCATGATATGCTTTGTTGATATTTTTTTGCAGTCAGTTGATACTCCAATGGAACAACTGGATTTATTACCTGAAAACCATCTAGAAGATGAAACTGAAAACAACCACCCATTGCCTGCTCCTCCAGCTTTGGATGAAGAATGTGAATCAATGACATCTACGAACTCAGATGGAGAACCTTCCCCTCCAAAGCCTGATAACTCACAGTCATGTTATCCAGTGATGTATCCTGCTTATTTCTCACCTTTTCCGTTTCCTTTTCCAATGTGGCCTGGATACAGTAATGAGCCACCTAAGGGGGATACACACGAGATACTTAAGCCAACAGCGGTACATTCAAAGAGCCCTATTAATCTGGATGAGCTAGTAGGCATGTCAAATCTGAGTTTAGGAGAGCCTAAAGGTCAAGTCGGTACCTCCTCGCTTTCACTAAATCTTGTGGAAGGTTCCTCTAGGCAATCGGCTTTCCATGCAAATCCAAGTTCTGGCAGTTCGAATATGAAATCAGGTGGTAGTCCAATTCATGCGCTTTAGTGATTAGCCTTCTTGGCTTGGAATTTCACAGGTTATGGTTGTTAATACAGGATTAGTCATGTGTAGTATGGTTTGGGTGTGAGTTGTGGGATCACTTCAATAAGGGGGTTTTAAACTTTAATCTATAGTTGTTATAGTATTTAGGTTGTTTCAAACTACCAATTATTTAAATCTTTTGACATTTTGTGTTGCCTCCAACTCAAGTGGTTGTTCTTCCCTTAATGTTAGTCATGTAGACAATATAAATTTAAGGAAGGAACGCCTCTTCACCTGTAGAATAGTAACTGTAATATGAATATGTTTGATTATCTACTGTCTTTTTGTTTCTCGTTCATCCACGGATATATTGTTTCATTCTAGAAAGACATTTTTGTTCATGAAGGGTTTCGTAAGTGGAGACTAGTAGTCTACGGGCGGAGGTGCCTCACAATAAAACAGCCTCATAGGAGTTCAGTAATAATGAATTGCCGCAAATCTCTTTGCACCCATTTCAACTATAGCATTGCCAAATCCAGTGTTCTATATTTGAAAGAGGTTGACCCGGTGCCAACAGTTAATCACACTGATCACAGACTTTGCCTGTCATCCAAATACTCAAAAAAAAAAAAAAAAAAAAAAAAGCAAAGCCTTCTGTAATCTGCTCGCCCCTTTCCAGGGCTACAAAGGAGGTGAATCTATAATTTCATTCTCATGTAATTAATAAAAGGACCAACTCTTTTTGTCTTCTCAAAAATTTGGTAAAGACCTAACAAGTCTAGAGACTAATTTGTGCAAATGATCATATGTCATAGCGCTCTAAAAAGTAATTTGTGCAAATGATTATATGTCATAGCGTTCTAGAGAGTAATTTGTGCAAATGATCATAAGTCATAGCGCTTATTCTTTAAAAATGAATTGAGATTTAACTTCAATCAACAACAGGTAGACTCTTACCACTAAGGACGGATCTACATAAAAGAAGAGTGGGACTCAAGTCCCACCCAAATCATTTGGGAAATTTTTTTTTGGCATAAATATCAACTATCTTGACTGTTATTTTGGATTATCACTTTAGAGTGAGTCTCACTTAAGTCCCACTCAATATTGGACAACTACTAAACTCGTTGCAAATATATATGCTTGACTATTATTTTAAACTCGCTATATGCTAGGTATGGTTGCATTTTAAACATTTTCTTTTGTAAGGAGTGATAAAAGGGTTATTTCTAGTTTTTAGACATATTCTATATACTCTAATTAACAAATCACTAGTTCAAGAGTGAAGAACCACCTCTCGCTTAATCCTCAACACCAAACCTACAATCTGAATGAGATAGCTAGTGTCATTTTTATTTAGTGTGCATTTATCAATTTCCAATAAAATAACTACGAAATCTTGAAATTATCAAGCTTACATATGTGTGTTTAGTTTGCTTAATATTGACAAATCAAACAAGTTTGCATTGATTTTTTTTCCTCGTATAACCATTGAAGAGCACTATTTTTGAAACTCGTTTCAGGTCTTTAAATCTCATGTCCGGCCATATATCAACACATAGCTTTAAACCACCACACTCATAAACAAACATCATATAGCAGTGTCGACAGCCATGCACCACCTGTTTAAATCATTCGCCCAAAAAATCATTCAAATTGAGAACCGATTGTTCATTCCGACTTATCATATACATTCTTCTTGTCTGTTAATTCGACCATGTGCATCTTGATTTTTCTAATTTTTCACATTTCCTCTCGGATATTTTATGACAGACCCATACGCAAAAGTCCGAAACCCGTAACCCGTTCAACCCAGTTACCCAGATCCAGTCTCTCCTCCCCACAGATTCATAAAGCTTCAGTCTTTCTCCCCCATTCTAAAAACCCAGAAAACCATGAACCTCCAAACCCTAAAACCCACCTTCCTCCGATCACATCACCCCAGAAAGCACCCTTCCTCCAAAAGATCCCCACTCCTCTACGTCACCCTCATCTCCTCCCTCCTCCTCTTCCTCCTCTACTTCTTCTCCCTCAGCCCCACTTCCCTCCTCCTCCTCTCCAATTCCCCAAAATGCCCCTCTCACAGATTCCTCTGGTACGCCCCCCACAGCGGCTTCAGCAACCAGCTCATGGAGCTCAAGAACGCAATCCTCATGGCCGGTATTCTCAACCGGACGCTCGTTGTGCCGCCGGTGCTGGATCACCACGCCGTGGCTCTCGGGAGTTGCCCCAAGTTTCGGGTTTCGGGTCCGAATGAGATCAGGGGGCAGGTGTGGGAGCATGTTGTTGAGCTCATTAGGAGTGGGAGGTAATGTCTTGGTTAATTTGGTTGGATTTGGAATGTGGGTTTGTGTGTTTGATTGGTTTGGTTTGGTTTTTATGTCAATGTTACCATTTTTTGGTTTGTATCAAACAAAGTGTTTAGTTAGTAGTATTGGAGTTTTCGCTACGATTTACATCTAAATTGGATGCGGTTGAGTTTCTATGTTGATGTTTAATCGTTGCGTTATAGTAAGAATGTTGGCTAAAACATTAGGGGATGCAAAGTTTGGTGCTTTTTTCGTTCTTATTTTTGTCTTTGAATGAATGAGATATATGTGGATGGATGTATGATACAGATTCTGGATTTCATTTAGCAGTAAGAATGTAGGGTAAGCATTAGGTAATGCAAAGTTTGGTGCTTTTGTTTTCGTCTTTGAAGTACAAAATATGAGGCTTTGCTAGGTCAAATAGTCTTCTCAAGCTCAGTTGAGTAAAATTGTTGAGATCCCCAAAAGCTTCGGACAAGTTTTCTTTATACCTGCCATGTTCATATGTAGACATTAGAAGGTTTATTTGATTGCTCCATTTCAACTTTCCTCATCTCTTGTTGCAGGTATGTATCCATGGCTGACATTGTTGATTTATCGTCGTTAGTTTCTTCTTCATTAGTTCGGGTTATAGATTTCAGGGATTTTATGTCCTTGTGGTGCGATGTGAACTTAGATTTTGCTTGCCCTAATGAGTTCAATGCACAGCCTCATTTGCTGGATAAACTAAAGGAATGTGGATCAGTACTAACTGGGGTGAAAGGTAATGTAAAGTGTTTACATGCTGTTAATGAAGACTGCAGAACCACTGTTTGGACATACCAGAATGGTAATGAGGATGGGGCATTTGATTCTTTTCAACCCGATGAAAAGCTCAAGAAAAAGAAAATTTCATATGTTAGGAAACGACGAGATGTATATAAGACTCTTGGACCCGGTTCTGAATCTGAATCAGCTTCTGTGCTGGCATTTGGAAGCCTTTTCACTTCTCCTTACAAAGGTTCCGAGTTACTCATTGATATCCGTGAATCTCCAAGAGATCAAAGGATAGGTACTCTATTGGAGAAGATTGAATTTCTTCCCTTTGCCCCTGAAATTACGAGTGCAGGAAAGAAGTTTGCTTTGGAAACCATAAAGGCTCCTTTTCTTTGCGCACAGCTTAGATTATTAGATGGGCAGTTCAAGAATCATTGGAAAACTACTTTTCAAGGGTTGAAACAAAAGCTAGATGCTTTGACGCAGAGCCCTCTACCCATTCATATCTTTGTGATGACTGATCTTCCTGAAACTAATTGGACTGGAAATTACTTGGGGGATTTGTCTAGAGATCCTAGTCAGTTTAAACTGTTTTTCCTGAAAGAAAATGATGAGGTGGTAATACAAACGGCTAAGCGAATTGTTGATGCAGACCATAGCTTGAAGTTTGGGTCTTCTGCAAATATTCATGATGGAACTGATCAGATTAAGAAGGATTGTCCTTCTGAAGTAATACCCGACGTGCTTCTATACATAGAGCAAACTGTATGCAGTTGTGCTTCTCTTGGATTTGTTGGGACTGCAGGATCAACTATTGCAGGGAGTATAGAGCTAATGAGAAAGTTCCGTGCATGTTCTAGCTAATCTCTGATGACATTGCCAAATGTCTATTGACATGATAAATTCTAGTTCCATGCAAGGTTGCTGACTTGGAAAGTTCAAAAGCATGCCTGAACTCTGGTTGTATTAAACTATCTGGGCTCTTCCTGAAGTATTACTTGATGGCACCAGCTGACTTCAGCGTCCTGAAGCTAGACAGGATGCTAGAAAGGAAGTGATCTGTGTAGACAAGGGTGGATTTCAGAGAAGGTTGGATGCTTTGTAAACAAAAGGAGTGATTCTCATCATATACATGGATGCTCAGTTCAAAGTTCAGTATCAAGTCGATAACTTCTTTTGGTTCTGCCACCACTTTCGACATTGATGGTTGTGTAGCGATTCTTTGAGTGCTATTTATGGCGGTAATGCCATGGATTCAAGGCACCAGACTGCGCACATGCATATTGAAACAGCATATTTTTGACACTTTTGTATGAACCTGGTGCTATGTATACATTCTTAGACGAACATTGTTGTAAACCAACTCCAAAACGTCTAGTCATCACATTGAATGTAATTTGAAGAATCCTTATTTTGTCTCTAATTTTCTTTTTCTCAAATATGCCTGGTTTTTTCAAACCAAATTCCCATTGTATAGTAATGTTTGGAAAATGCTTTCATTTAGGTCAAATCAAGCTCGGTCTAATTGAACCTAGTGAATTTCAAACTATTCCAATCTAAAACATCAATGCCAAATCCTTGACTAGGAGAACAACAGTCTGAGAAACCAACACAAGTGCATAACGTTTGCCTTGTTTGGTAGTCACTAGAGGGCGAGTAAACCAATGTAAATATCCCTAATAAACCAGGATATTTTCCTCAAAAAAGAAAAAGAATAGGAATGTTTTTCATCTCTTTACGCCACGTGGAGGCATCAGAGAGCATCTGTAAAAGGCACACTCTCGCCCAAAACCACTGCCCTAGCTCCAAAATAAACCAAATTCACCCAAATTAGGGATTTTCAGAGGTGGGAAACCCAAATTGGGGTTAAAAAATTTCAACTTTTTGGGGTTTGAGTGTGTGCAGCTGATTCATCAGTGGATTCATGCCCTTGTGTTCATCCAAATCCTACAGCCAATTCAACTGGTAAGCCCTTCTAATTGTGATCTCTCTCTCTCTCTCTCTCTCTCTCTCATTCTGTGTTGGGTTGCTGTTTATTATTGGAATAATGGGCAAAGATTGGAACGTTATGGAGTTCTATTGTATGGATTTTACTGTTCAAGTTTGGGGTTTGTTAAAGACTTGATTTTGATATGCTTTATGTTTAATGTGTTTGTTTCCTTCAGTGAAAGTTTAATCATTTTAAGCGTGAAAGTTGCTGGCTTTCTATCAAGAGAATGTATTAATGTCATTGTTTAATACCATGTTTGTAATCACTGTTTGATTAGGATGAGTAAGATATAAGTTTTTCGTGTGTGATGTTTGCTCAGATTGTAATTTTTATTTACTATTTCATTTGGTATGCTTTGAATTTGAAGGGTTTTAGTAGATAAATGGATTCGAAATCCAAGAGAAGAATTTCTGTGGAAAATGGGGATGCCGGGGAGGACTTGGTTCTTGCTACGTTGATTGGGAATGGAGATGACCTGGGTCCTATTGTCAGGCATGCATTTGAGATGGGGAGGCCAGAATCACTCCTTCAGCAGCTCAAGCATGTGGTGAGAAAGAAGGAAGCCGAGATTGAGGACCTCTGTAAGACTCATTACGAGGAGTTCATTCTTGCAGTTGACGAGCTCCGTGGGGTGTTGGTGGATGCTGAAGAGCTGAAAGGGGAGCTATCTAGTGATAATTTCAAGTTGCAAGAGGTTGGGAGTACTTTGTTGGTTAAACTTGAGGAGCTTCTCGAGTCTTATTCAATTAAAAAGAATTTGGCCGCAGCTATCAAAATGTCCAAGAATTGTGTACAGGTGCTGGAGCTCTGTGTCAAGTTTAACAAGCACATGTCCGAAGGCCAGTTTTACCCAGCATTGAAAACCTTAGATATGATTGAGAAAAGTTACTTAAAGAATGTTCCTGTCAGGACACTAAGAATGGTCACAGAGAAGAGGATTCCACTGATTAAGTTGCACATTGAGAAAAAAGTAACTAGTCAATTCAATGAATGGCTGGTTCAGATAAGAAGTTCCGCAAAGGATATTGGACAAACAGCAATAGGCCATGCTGCTTCTGCACGCCAGAGAGATGAGGAAATGCTGGATCGACAAAGGAAAGCGGAGGAACAGAATCTTCCAGGGTTGGGAGATTTTTCTTATACTTTAGATGTTGAAGAGATTGAAGAAGAGTCTGTGTTAAAGGTGGACCTAACTCCTCTATATAGGGCTTATCACATCCAAAGTTGCCTAGGAATCCAAGAGCAGTTTTGGGAGTATTACTATCGAAATCGATTGTTGCAGCTTAATTCAGACTTACAAATCTCTTCAACACAGCCCTTTGTTGAATCCTATCAAACTTTCTTGGCTCAAATTGCAGGATACTTCATAGTGGAGGATCGGGTCCTGAGGACTGCTGGAGGCCTACTATTAGCTGAACAAGTTGAAACAATGTGGGATACAGCGGTAGCAAAATTGAAATCTCTGTTAGAGGTTCAATTCTCCCAGATGAATTCTGCAACCCATCTTCTCTTGGTGAAGGATTATGTGACTCTGCTCGGCTGTACTCTTAGACAATATGGGTATGAAGTGGGACCACTTCTTGAGACACTTAACAAGAGCCGAGACAAATACCACGAGCTTCTTTCAGAAGAGTGTCGTCAGCAAATTGCCAATGTTATTGCCAATGATACCTATGAGCAGATGGTTTTGAAAAAGGAAAGTGACTATGAAAATAATGTCTTGTCCTTCAATCTCCAGACAACAGATATTACACCGGCTTTTCCATTCATTGCACCATTCTCCTCCACAGTACCTGATGCTTGCCGAATTGTCAGATCATTCATCAAAGGATCTGTTGATTACTTGAGTTATGGGACACATAGTACTATCTACGATGTTGTGAAGAAATATGTGGATAGATTCTTGATAGATGTGTTAAATGAGTTGATACTTAATACTATTCAAGGTGGCAGCATTGGTGTGTCTCAGGCCATGCAGATTGCTGCAAACATATCTGTACTTGAACGAGCTTGTGATTTTTTCCTTCGACATGCAGCCCAACTATGTGGGATTCCAACTCGTTCAGTTGAGAGGCCTCAAGCTGGTTTAACAGCTAAGGTAGTTCTAAAGACTGCAAGGGATGAAGCTTATCATGCTTTGCTGAATTTGGTGAATGCCAAGTTGGATGAGTTCATGCAACTGACACAAAATATTAATTGGACTTCAGAGGAACCAACACAGGGTGAAAATGAGTACATAAATGAAGTTGTTATTTACCTCGATACTCTTCTGTCCACGGCCCAACAAATCTTACCTTTGGATGCTCTGTACAAGGTTGGGAGTGGAGCTCTTGATCACATTTCCAACTCTATAGTAACAGCTTTTCTTAGTGATAGCATAAAGAGGTTCAATGCAAATGCAGTTATGGGTATCAACAATGACTTGAAGATATTGGAATCTTTTGCAGATGACAGGTTTCACAGTACTGGTTTGAGCGATATTTACAAAGACGGAAGTTTTAGAGGTTTCTTGATAGAGGCAAGACAACTGATAAACCTTTTGTCAAGCAGTCAGCCAGAGAATTTCATGAATCCTGTGATAAGGGAGAAAAATTACAATACTTTGGATTATAAAAAGGTGGCTAGTATCTGTGAGAAATTCAAGGATTCTGCTGACGGGATTTTTGGAAGCCTTTCTAACAGGAATACCAAGCAAAGTGCTCGTAAGAAATCAATGGACATGCTTAAGAAAAGATTGAAGGACTTCAACTGAGACTTGAAAAATCTTTCTGCATTAGAATTAGGAGCTGTTTTCCCCCTTGATTATTAATATATATTTTTTTCCCAGTGTTCTCTTGTTTCTGTTCAGAATGCATGGGAGTGATTTGTTGTTCCCTATAATTTGTACTCATATAATAAATTTTCTGCGCATACCCTCTCCTGGTAATTGTAACATAATTTGTAGCCTAATAGATTTATTATCTAGGATTTCCATAGTCTTAGACTCTATGTAGTGGTGGTGCATGTAGATTGTAGGCCAATGGACTGCTTTCATCTTATGAAGTAATAACTACATTTATGTAAGAGTCTATATTAAGATGACCAATATCTCTTTTTACCCTCAATATTTGGCGAATGGTGAGAATTTATGTTTTCTGTTTTTCCTTCTTTTATTTTGGGATCCATTATTAGTGGGTAGATAAAGCAGAGAAGGTTTCAAGTGTTGGGGTGCTTAAATATCTGTTGCAGAGTCTCTGGCATTGTCATGACACCTATCAGAGAGTGGTTCGACTCTTGTCCAATTTGAATCTCGTCTTGCTGTCATAAGTTCATTGTTGACAACTGACCTTTTATGAAGGTACTGCATGCTCTCCTTTGTTTCTTGTTTTTATTTCCTGATAATCAACTGTTTGTTATTCTTCCTAACTGGATAGTCATGGATCTGTGCAATGGAATTTATTCTGTGTGACTTGTTTACTGTACAGATTGTTTAATAGTTAGCTGCACCAATTATTTGCTTAGGGGGTTAGCAAGAGTTTAAAGATGAAATGATAAAATGGAAATTCCTTTTAGCTTTCCATAGGTGACTCGTACTTTTTAGGTACCGTGGGTGCTGAACATTCATATGTAGTCTTGATATTGCAAATGTTCTTGATGTTTATGTTGTTCCTCCCTTACAGTAGGGGTTGGTGCAACAATTTGACAAGATTGATGGGCATGTTCTAAGAATCTTTAATACTGAAGGGATCTGTTTCTATTGCTTTTGAACAACTGATAGTGGCATCCTCTCTGTTTCGTTGGGGTTAGCTTATTTTGGTCCTCTCCCTTTGGGGTAGTGGTTGGTTTAGAGCAAGCATTGGACAAGGTTAACGGGATATTTAAACTTCTTTGCTAATACTGAAAGGTTTCTTTGGAGCGTGGCTTCACCCTGTTTTTGTTGAGGTTATAATTGGACTGTATTCTCCCATCTCATAGTTGGATTGATAATCATCATCTAAGGGAATACTCATGTTCATTGCCACCGTTAAGATTATTTAGTCTGTGTTTGCTGAAACTTGTTATAGAAGAAGTATACTTGTTACATTATCTAAGATCATGGACCAAAAGAAAACAAAAAAACGTATACTTGACTACTTGTTACAGTATGATCTATGCAGTGATAGAGTGAGAGATTTTCTTTTACAGTTCCTGCCCCTTGTCAGTTTATCCTTGTCAAGTATAAAAAGTGGTTACCCCAAGTATGGATAAAAAGAGAATTATTTTATAGAAGAAAGTCATTTTGTTCTGCTAGGTGCGTGTTGGGATAAATTTTGTTTGTTGGCTAACAGTTCTCTGAAGATGATATAACTGCAAAAGATAACGTGGCCTTTGAAAATTTCAGGTCCAATGTTAGACAGAACAAATGAAGCTCAAGATTCATTTGTAACAGTCTTAAACTTTTTGGTCTGCATTTTTATAACAAATAAACTGTCTTATTATTCATGGAATTATTTGTTTGAGCCTGCTTTGGTGCATCAAGGCAAGTCTTCCTTGATAAAAATAAATAAACAAACGAATCTGTCGTCTGGTAATGCTAGGAGCCATCATCATTCGCTTCAGCCATCCAGCTTCTGGCGTTGCTTGCAGTCCCTTCTGAAGAAACTGATGCAAACCATCTGCAGATTGAGGGTTTGGTACTAACATTGATGTGGCAGAGTGAAACGTCCGACAGATTTCCAAATCACAGAATTTAAATTTCATTCTTTTTGGAAGCAAAAATCTTTCAGTACATTAATATACGGATACATCAATGGTTGGCTAAATCATTATAATGAGTCAGTGACCAGCCTGATTCGAGAGAATCTCCAAATTCTCTGGAGATAACTAATATTTAGTTTATACTAGATCTGGTGCCCGCGGGTGGCTGTCTTAGTGATGGATTTCTTCCGATCTTCCTCTTCTTCTTCTTGTTTAATTTTCTTCTGTTTCTTCTTTCTCCCCTTATTTTTCTTTTTCTGGATTCCTTTCTCTTCCCTCACTAGTTGTCTCTCTCTCTTTGCCTACGTTTGCTGTCTTTTCTCTGTAGGGTCAGTGACTTTACGTTCATAGCCCTCTTTGGTCTCTTCCACCTCACGTAAATGATGGGCAAAACTGTCACTTCACTGTTCATTATGAACAGTGTATGCACAATGAAGCACCTATTCTGAATTAGTATATAGTAAATTCATATTGAAATGTATTCTTATTTATTAAAGAGTAAAAAAGAGAATAAGCAGAAAAACTTAACTTTAATAGACTTGACTACAAGATTGTAGCTCAGATTCCAACAATCAGATAGATAGGTATTATAACGAACGAGCAGGATGAACATGACAAGTGTGGTGAGTTAAATAAGTATTAGATCTCAGCATAGAATTTCAGGACAATTAAAAAAAAAATAGAAGCAAGTTTAATGTTAAAATGATGCTATAGACCCGCAACTAAAGCTTCTTCAAGTAATATTACTTTCTGTAATCTCCTCGATGCTCTTTACTTTGCTATGTTTCCAGTTTCCTAGCTAGATATAATATTTGAGCCACAAATGCCGAAAGCATCCAATTTTTTTTTTCTTTTTCGTTTTGTTTTGGTTGAAGGGATCAAAGAATCCAAACGCAATAAGGAAACAACAAGAAACATGATTATATCTTTGCATTGATCATGGAATACGTCATCAATAGCAACTCAATGTATAGTATCAGGGCCACCATGAAAGCAAAAGCTAGTTAGCTCTACGCAATCTTTTCCGGCTTAACGTGGCAAAACTTTGGTCTTAGAACTGAAAGTGATCATATTGTCTCTTTATCTTGGCAGACAGTCTCTACCAAGTACCAAGTACCAACCAAACCAGTCACATTTAGGCCTCAAATGTTGTAGCGCTTCGTTCTAAATTTGCTTTCGATGTCTTATTAACTGAAAATCTTGAGGGTTTTGTGAAACTGCAAACAAACTACGAGTTAGACAGTTTTGAGCTAAATGTAGTGGTTGTTTGGTACTGGCATGCTCACACTAAATGAATGCTAGGGAGTACTTTTAGTGAAATTCACTGTAAAGTTCAACAAGGGTATGGTCGCTTACATGTTTAACAATTATAACATTGTTTGATGACATGACATTAATAGGAATAAGAGATTTATTGAAAATGAAAGAACAAGAAAGTAAAGAAACGTTGAAGAGCTTGGAGGCTACATTGTGACTATTCTCATTGATGTAAAATATAGGTTTACAAGAGTTTATATAGATAAAGATTACAGCAAAATGACCAAAACACCCTGCTCTATATTCTTCTATAATTCTAACACCCTCCCTCAACAACAAGCATTATGGTTGGGAACAAATTGCCCATTCATAGCCAAAATACATTAAATAAAGCAATTACATCCTAATTCAAAACCTAACATCCTTGTAGCAATATAAGTACATCTTTAAGGTCACTTTGTTGGTTGCAGCAGATCAATGAGGCAGCATAGAAGATTCAATCATAGCAGCATGCTAGCAAGCATCCCATAAGAAAGATGATCATAATTCTAATATTAATTTCTGAAACTTCTGTATATGGCTGAAAAACTGAAATTCTAATCTTTATATAATTGGAAGCCATACTGCACCATCTGCAAATTTCTTGCACAAACACCTCTAACAATCATTACACACGACCAACCCAACAACATAACTCCTCATTGCTACAATCTCAAGCAGCCATAGGCAAACTATGCTCATAAAGAATCTGCCCAATATCTTCAGAGGTAAAGAGTAATCCAACATATATAACTCCACCATATATCAGAAAAATCAGAAATATCTTCACCAAATGCAGTCATCTCCTCTTCACTAGATCCATTCCACCAATCTATAACCCAACTCATTAAGCCACACTCACCAGTCCAAAACAAAAGAAAAATAAACTGCTTCGTCCCCTTTTTCTTTGGGTTGACGGCAACAAACTTTGATATGAAAAATAAAATTGGAAAACTGATGAATAGTAGCAGAACAAACTAGAACGGATTTCACGAGTCAAGTGCACAAGATGACTGAATCGATAAAGAGATTATAAAAATCCTCTATAAGTGGAGCCAAAGCAAACCATATATGCCAAAAGGAGAGCTCCCATATATATCCAGCAGCCCAATTCATGAATGAAAGCAGCTCAATAGCAACTGAACACCCATCACTAGAAGATACAGAACAATACCACCTCCACATTCAATTAAGCTCAATAGCAACAATATCACCAAATATCAAAAAAAAACTTTTGCGTCATTTTTTTGACTGCAAACTTAAACTTTGATAAAAGTAAACATTGGAAGACCAATCAAGCAGGGCAAATGAACCAAATTTCAGAGAGAGATTTCCATGTTTCAAGAGATAGAGATGCCTAATCAGAAAGAAATTACTAGATGCTCTGAAATTGAAGCAAAGCGCGAGTTGAAACAACTAGATTTTGGGACAAAACCGTTGCGATTTTGGAGCTGAAATGACGAGTTCTCGTTGCATCCTCCCCGTATCCTTGAAGAAGGAGAAAGACGACAGCGGCGCGAATCGCCTGGAAGAAGAACACGACCAGGGTCGACTGAAGCAATCAGGGCGCGGATTTGAGAAAGATCGGAGATAGGGTTTTTGAATTAGGGAAGTTGAAATCAGAAACTACTGAAAACGAAATGCTGAAGCTATAGGATAAACACAGAAGCCTCCATGGGCTCTGATACCATAACAGGAATCAAAGATCTATTGAAAATGAAAGAACTCCTCAACCCAAGTTTGATTCATCGAGCTCACAAACTCCTACTAACGAATAAGAGACGACTGTGTTAGTACTAAGCTACAGCCTGCAGGTCACCGTCCGCTTATTTGAATATTGTTTATACCATACGAAATTCATCACATTCAATTTGACAATTAACCATGGTAAGAGGCAGCAAATTGGGTTTGTTCGATTTCGGATGGTAGGGAATAATATGATACTGGGAGAGATGATTAATGTTGATGCAACACGTGGATAATGACTTCATTGATTGGTAGTTAAGGAGCCACGTATTGCTCCATTTTTAATATTACTTTGCTTTTTGTAACTTTTGTCTTCTATACCTCAATCAAAAAAAAAAAAAAAAAACTTTTGTCTTCTATACAATAGAAAATAAAAAGGGAAAATGCCCATTTAGTACTAATTCAAACCCCTTATTTCCCATTTCAATGATAATCTTTTGTATTAGCCCATTCCAATATAAGGTAACCATTTTTATGCCCAAATGCACAAATCTTTACTAAAGTCTTAACAAACCATATTATTTTAAGACTATTTTGCCCCCACCTCTTCAACATGAAAAGACTTGGCCGGAACCTCGGACTCCGGTCACCGGCCGCCGGACTCCGGTCACCGGAATTTTCCTGACCGCCGGACTCCGGTCACCGGAATTTTCCCGACCGTCGGACTCCGGTCACCGGAATTTCCCCTGTAACTAGTTACTGACCCCCAATAACCAGTTACTGACCAGTTAACGACCCCTAATAACCAGTTATTAACCCCCAGTAATCAGTTAAACTGACACCCAGTAACCAGTTACTGACCAGTTACTGACACCCAGTAACCAATTACTGACCCCCAGTAATCGGTTACTGACCAGTTATTGACACCTAGTAACCAGTTACTGACCCCCAGTAATCATTTTGTTTTCAGTTACTGACACCCAGTAATCACCCAATAATCATGTTGTTTTCAGTTATTGACCAGTTACTAACACCCAGTAACCAATTACTGACCCCAGTAATCGGTTACTGACCAGTTATTGACACCTAGTAACCAGTTACTGACTCCCAGTAACTTAGTTATAGACCCCAATAATCAAACATTTTCTTCCTCAAGACATACTGTTACTGTAGGTTTCTGATAAATGACTTTAGCGCAAAAGGCAACAAGAATAGCAAAACCAGCAAAAACAACAAGACAACAAAAAGAACTAAAGCTTGGATTAAAATCATATATTAAGTACCAACAACAAAGAAGAATTTTCGCTGAAGCAAATCCATAACTCAGCTAGAGGAGAAGAATATGGCCAGCGCGGTGATGGAGCTAAAGAGTACTGTGTATTAAACTAGCCTCAATAATCAAATTGCTTATTTACCCCCAATAAACCCCAATAGCAAAAATGAAATGAAGAATATAGTACTTTCTTTACCATTGGCCACCAGATTCTTCCTCTTCCACCAATAAAAAAGAAAATCTCATAAAAAAAGGGAACTAAGCCTCTCACACCATATACCTCTCGATCACAACTTATACCCAAAAAAAAAAAAAAAAACCTCTTAACCTTGTATCTTCATGGCTCGTAATTGACCAGTAGCTTGCAACTATACATTTGGAGCACTCTGATCTTATTGATGTTGTCGTTTGAATCAGAATTCGTTGAACCTTCAGTTGCCATCACCCGTGCCCTCGTTGAACAAAATCCAAAACCACCGCACCGGGCTATCTACCTTCTCCTTCGATCTTGTTCTCGCATCTAATCAGGCTGAAAAATGAAATCAGAATAACGACACCTCTTCTCTTCTTCGTTCTCTGTTGCTCTGCTCTCTCTGGGCTCCTTATTTGCGGTAGTCGGCGGCAGCGGAAGATCAAGCTAAGCCGGCGGTGGTAAGGGTGAGGATGATGTAGGTCGACGTCGAGTGCTAGTATGGAGTCAATGAGAGAGAGAGAGAGAGTGCTGGTATGGAGTCGATGAGAGAGAGAGAGAGAAGAGATCGGGATGAGAGGAAACATATAAGATTTGTGTGGCTATCAGACTATACACACAGGGGTAATGACGTCTTTGTAATCAAAATCATTGAACCGGGCTCTAGTTTAATGATTTTTGTGCATTTGGGTATTTTCCCAAATAAAAATGGTTTTCTTCCATACCTCGTGTGATGAAATAACCTCCTTAACTTACTCGAACATAAATTCTTCCAAGTGTTCTTCATGGGTTTAGTAAAATTTGAACTGTTGCTAAATATTGATAATGATAAAACATTTATAGATAAAATTTGTATTTATATCAAAATGTATGATCGTCTTCAATATAGGTAAATACGATGCAAATATTATCTTCAACAAAAAAAATATAAATAAAATGAGTATCGTAAGGTAATATAATCATATATAATGTTGACCAGTTTGACTAATATCGAGACAATTGATCGATTTAATTTTCTTTTTACAATGTACACTATAAGGTAAATATATGACTTAATATCAAATTAATTATCTTGAATTGGGAGACTAGGTCACTTGCAACCAACATCCAACCAACAAGTATAACAACACATAAAAGATATTGAACTACTACAAGCCACTCGTAACTGTCAAGGAACAAGATAAGGATCACAAAAATAATGTAGAACAAGAGTTGAGTTCACTTCCGGCCATATATGTTTTCATTTTCTAACTCAAGCTAACTCAATAAGTATTTAGTAAAAGGTATTTAGTAAATGACAAAGTTAAGAATCCGACAGCTTGATTGAGGTCGAATTCAACGCAGTTAAGCCCAATTTTTTACATTGAGCACATAAGAAGAAATATATAGATAAGGTCAAGTCCATGTCTTTTTGTTTTTCATTCCTCAAATCATACAAAATTCATATGCTCTTACACCAACTAATTTATTTAGTGGTGTAATGTATAAATTTCAAATCAACGTGATCGAGAAAGAAAGAATAACTATACTGACCGTTGGATATGAATGAAATATTATATGCATATCGTAAATTTTTTAGCTGTTGACGTTCTCCTTACGATATTGATACTATGTCCACGAGAGTACAATATATATACATTTTTACTCGTATATTTATTTATACACGTGAATAAATTATATGTATTGGTACTGATATATAATTTGTACATTATTACCCATTTCATAAGAGTAATTTAGAGAAGATATTGGTGAAAATTTATACATAGGTAGACTAGGCTTGCACATATTGACACACAACTGGAGCATGGTCAGAACATTGGTTTTTTTATTTGGAGTCTAAAACTATGAAGAGTGAGATATAAATTAAAGCTAATCCGTTTTTAGCTTTTAAACGAAATGATGAGTATCAAGCTAGAGATTTATTCTTCATTAAATAATAATATATAATAATAATGTGAGGTTGCTAATTAATGCAATATGTTAATAATTACAGTAAAAGCAATATATTATTTAAGAATTGTTTCAAGAAAAAATGAAACTTAATCAATTAAAGAAAATATAAATTATTTATTCAAAATAAAATAAAATAAAATAATTATAGAACAAGAACAAGATAATATTCAAGCCCAGAAAACCAGTAAACCCAAAATTGCTTTATGAATCCATTCAACCCATGCCGCCACGCCACCATTCAGCTACGCTTCTCTAATGTCTTTACAACGGCCACCCAAATAAGCCTAATTCTTCTACTTCATCAGTTCCTTTCCCCAATTCCAAAAGCCAAAATGAGGCCTTATCCTTCGGCACCATCTCCGGTTGGGACAGAAGACGGGGACCTTTCGTTTTCCGGCAATGGAAGTAACGGCGCTGGAGCAGGAGATGGGGGGAGTCGTTTCAATCAGAGCCGCGCAGATGACAAGAAAATACTAGAAACCTCAATGGTCAATACCATCCTTCCCTTTACATTTTCGATCTGATAAGATAATCAGAGAACTTTCTCTCCGATTTTGAGAGCTGCATACTATGCCCAGTTCCCCACTTTCCCTTCTACCAAATTTTACCTTGATTGATAAATTATTTTTACTCATCTCATGTGTTTTACGGTGTTGACCAATTTTCCTTTTGTTTTCATTCTATTAACAGTGTTAGTATGGGTAGTCAGATTAAATAGAGAGCTGAGATCAGATATTAATATCCGGTGTACATACACCTTGATGCATACAAAAAAAAACGACCATTTAAAAACAGAATATACATATTTCTCGTCAAAGAGAAATTCTTTTGATTCGTTGGACGCATTTACCAGTGCAAAAAGGAGAAAAACAAATAAACAAAAAATCCCAAAACATGAACATTGGGAAGCACAAAGCCAAATCGTCTCAGCTGATCTATCTATATCCATGATCCAGTAGACCTCCCTTTTTCTTTAGAAACCATTATATATACTGTGATCCTTCACCCACATCTTCCCTACTATTATTCACCTCAACTCTTTCTTACAAAACCACAGACTTCTTGTGTCCTTCGTCAATTCTTAGTCTCTGGTTTTTCTTTTCTGGTTAACAAGAATGGAGGGTGTGGATCATTTGGCTCACGAAAGGAGCAAGGCCCAGTTCGATGTTGACCACATGAAGGTCGTCTGGGCCGGCTCCCGCCACACCCTGGAGGTCTCCGATCGGATTGCTCGCCTCGTCGCCTCCGATCCGGTGATTTTTTTCTCTCATTATTTTCACAGTTTTGGATTAAAGATTCAGTCTTTTAGTTCTTAGCTCAAATGGGTCCAACCCAAGCTTTCGTTTTTGTGATTCTACTGGTTAAAGATTGTAGCTTTATGATGAGTTTGGAATTGGGGAATCTCTGAGGTGCTAAAATGCTAATGCAATTGTGAATTTAGGTTCTCTTTTGAATTTTTTGGTAATGATTTTTTTGTGGTTGTGTTGTTAGGTGTTTAAAAAGGATGATAGGACTAGGCTAAGTAGGAAGGACTTGTTTAAAGACACTCTGAGAAAAGCAGCTCATGTCTGGAAGCGGATCACCGAGCTTAAACTTACTGGTAGGTGTCGCAATGTTTTACGGATTGATTGTTGTTTAGTTTGTTTATTGTTTTTTCTCGTGGTTGACTGATTCTGAGTATGCTGCTGTCAATTGCAGAAGAAGAGGCATCCAAGTTGAGGTTTTATGTCGATCAACCTGCATATATGGATCTTCACTGGGTAAGCTCGGTTTTATATTTGGCCGTAGTGTATTCTAGTTTGCTGCATTTTCATGTCTTCAAGATATTGTCTTTTATGCGTTGATTGCTTTTTTCTTAGAGTTAGTGTATTTCTTGTATGGTAAGCTATGTGCAGATTCTTCTAGGATTTAGTAGTTTAGAAATTAGGATGCATAGATTGTAGTTGTCTGAAGAAGCTGAGTTTCTCTTCAGGGAATGTTTATTCCTTTTATTAAAGGATCAGGTACTGAGGAGCAGCAAAAGAAGTGGCTGCCATTGGCATACAAGATGCAAATTATTGGTTGCTATGCACAGACTGAACTTGGTCATGGCTCCAATGTCCAAGGGCTTGAGACCACTGCAACTTTTGATCCAAAGACAGACGAGTTTGTTATTCATAGCCCTACGCTAACCTCAAGCAAAGTAAGCAATTTTGATAATATTGTTTTTCTACTATTTTATTTCTTGTGTTCTTAGTGATGCTTATCGATAATAACAAACTTGTGGCAGGGAGTTGTCCTTGATTACTTTTTGCATTTTGTCTAGACATCTCAACCATGATGTGGCATTCTGTTTTATTCTCCATGGTCACAATATCTAAATTAGGTTGTTAATGCTTTTCCTTCGTTGTTGTGAGTAGTGGTGGCCTGGTGGTTTGGGAAAAGTTTCAACTCACGCTGTTGTTTTTGCCCGTCTTATTACTGATGGTCAAGACCATGGAGTGAATGGTAATCACTAAGCAAACAATTTTTGCAAGTTCTAATATAAAGTGAATGACTAATGGTTTAACTGTGAAAATATATTCACTTTTAGGTTTCATCGTCCAACTTCGGAGCTTGGATGATCACTTGCCTCTTCCAGGCGTAACTGTTGGTGATATCGGAATGAAATTTGGAAGTGGAGCATACAACTCCATGGACAATGGTGTCCTAAGATTTGATCATGTGTGCATCCCAAGGGACCACATGTTGATGAGGTATGTACTTCTCATTGAGTGTACAGATGGGATGCTTGTGCTGATGTATAAATTTTTTAGCTGCACATATAATTGGGAACTTGCATGGATAGATAAGTTCTGATAATTCTTGTGAATGTGCCAGAGTCTCACAAGTTACACGAGAAGGAAAAGTTGTTCAGTCCAATGTTCCAAGACAACTACTCTATGGAACTATGGTTTTTGTTCGCCAAACAATTGTGGCTGATGCTTCCTCTGCATTGTCGCGGGCAGTATGTATTGCTACTAGGTACAGTGCTGTTCGTCGACAGTTTGGTTCAAATGACGGTGGTGTTGAGACACAGGTATGGTCTAAGTTATCCTCTTCATTATTTAGAGATGCCAGTTTCTTTGTTTGTTCTGACTTCTGAACATGATGTATCCGGTGTTTTCGGTTCAATTTTTTAGGTGATTGATTACAAGACTCAACAAAGTAGACTATTCCCTCTGCTGGCTTCCGCCTATGCTTTCAGATTTGTTGGTGAGTGGTTGAAATGGCTATATACGGATGTAACGCAAAAACTGCAAGAAAATGATTTTTCTACATTGCCTGAGGCTCATGCGTGCACTGCGGGTTTAAAGTCATTGACTACTTCTGCAACTGCTGTATGTGATTATTCCTGCCCTTGCCTCCTCCTTTTGTCTTCTTTTTGGGAGGTCATTTGGCTCATAGGTGTGCACGCACGAGAAAGATAGCCCTTCCTATATCACTGAGTTTTTTTTGTTACTCAATATTTTCCTCTTTTCTTTTGGCAGGATGCTATTGAAGAATGCCGGAAATTATGTGGTGGTCATGGTTACCTTTCTAGCAGTGGGCTCCCTGAGTTGTTTGCTGTTTATATCCCGGCGTGTACGTATGAAGGAGACAATATTGTTCTACTTCTACAGGTCTGTGGCTTGAGAATACAAGATGTTACTTGTTTTTCACTAGACCCTTGTAGATTACTGCATGGAAGTTGCCTTTGTTGAATCAGATTCAACGGATTCCATTAATATTTCTTTATTTGTATTAAACTGCTGAAAAATGTCTTCAGGTTGCAAGGTTTCTCATGAAGACTGTTTCTCAGTTACCGTCTGGTAAAAAACCCATTGGAACAACTTCCTACATGGGGCGCGCAGAACATCTGCTCCAATCTCGTTGTAATGTTCAGAAAGGTTCGATATTGTTAATTATCAAAGAGTTGTTGGTTTCCTTTTTATATTTGTCAAATACGGGGTTAGTAAATTTTAGTGTCAATGGATAATTTGTGCCATATTAATATGCATACAGTATATACATACTGGTTAGCTATACCTTTTGAATACCTTGAAGAGTTCAACTACACGCTTTTATTGCTTACTATTGCAATTTCATGCAGCTGAGGATTGGTTGAAGCCTAGTGTAATACTGGAGGCTTTTGAAGCAAGGGCAATGAGAATGTCTGTTGCCTGTGCCAAAGACCTCAGCAAGTTCACAAATCCAGAAGAGGGTGGGTTTGAGTTCTTTTGGCTCATTGTTTGCCTTTTTCTTTTATCATCACATAATTTTAATGAGTAAATAAAGAATTTTCATCAAAGTATTCAAAGAGAATACTTTTACAGGTAGTATCTTTCAATTTTTTCCCCTTGGTGAGGCATCAGTTAGGTGCTTCTATATATCCCTTCAACTATGTATTTAGAACTGTAAATTACTTTCCATTCATATTTCTTGAACTTATGCCATTACATTTGGAGTGTTTGATAATTTTCATGGTTCTCTACTTCAGGCTTTGCGGAACTCTCACCTAATTTGGTCGATGCAGCAGTTGCTCATTGCCAATTGATTGTGGTTTCAAAGTAAAGCTCATTCCTTTCTATCATGTTAATTCTATTTAGAGTTTTGAAATTCAAATACTTCCTTGGGTTTTGACCTCCTCCTTGCATAAAGGTGTTCTTTATGAAGCTCTACTTGTTGGATGACTTAGGCACCACTGGGAGGAATTAAATTCTTAGAGACCTGTAATTCTATAAAAAAAATTACCTTGTTAATAAGTTTCCCTTTCATGATAGGTTCATTGAGAAACTGCAACAAGACATACCCGGGAAGGGAGTGAAAGAACAGTTGCAGATCCTCTGTAATGTATATGCTTTATTTCTTGTTCACAAACATCTGGGTGATTTCCTCTCCACTGGAAGTATCACAGCCAAACAAGGTTCACTCGCCAACGATCAGCTTAGATCTCTATATTCCCAGGTTTCCCTTCGGCATCTCTCTTGTAAGATCTACTTCATTATTTTAAGGTTACTGTCATCTAATTATTGTGTCATTATTTATAATAGGTCCGCCCCAATGCCATTGCCCTTGTTGATGCATTTAACTACACTGACCACTACCTTAGCTCAATTCTTGGCCGATATGATGGGAATGTGTACCCGAAACTTTACGAGGAGGCGTGGAAAGATCCTTTGAATGACACGGTTGTGCCAGAGGGATATCATGAATACATCCAACCTTTGCTGAAGCAACAGCTCCGAAATTCAAGGCTATGATTATAAACAGGCTATTATGATTGTGTTGTTGCCAATAAAGCTAGCAGCTATTTGTTTCCCAAAAGAAATTATACTTATGCCTGGGAAGACTTTCTTACATATTAGAATGAAATTAAAAGAGCTGGGATGTTGTAAACGGTATATGGTAGATCGTTAATAAAGCTATTCATTGTTCATGGCCCCTTTATTCTGCAATTCTCACAAGGTTAGAATTGGTAAGGGCCGTTTTTACACTTAAAGTCGAGATGGTGGTTTCAGTGGTTGAAAATAGCCATGGCCCTGTGGTTCATGCTACAGGAGAATCGGTTTACCATCAACTTGCGGAAGTCGGTTCAAGCTTATGCACTATTTGCTTGGACTATAGGGATCTTGGTGATTCGGCATGATATGCAATATGAACGTGACTCATGGTTGAGGCTGAGACTGAGACGTCCAACTCATTCCTCAGCTAACTCTTTGGCAGTTTGGCTGACACTGGATATTGACATTCGTATGATCAATCTTCCAAGTTCCAACCAATTCGTCCAACTCTCTCGTAGTCCCATTCACATATGGATGTTTTGAATTTGAACGTGGAGTTTAATTAATAATCTGAAGTAATACTTCATTTATATACATATCAATTTTAGGAAAAATTAGTCTAAGTGAAAAATATCTAATAGTAGCAGTGTGTCCGTTCCAATTTTATTTGACGGACTATAATATTTTTCGAGATTATATAATCAATAATGTGGACACAATTCCTACATAGAAATTCAACGAATAATTTGGTTGCACAATAGTGAAAAATAGCAAAAGGGCTTCTTAATTTGCTAAGAGTTTTCACAGAGACAAGAAAAACTTCGTGAACATCATCAATTTGGTAAATCACACCATGTCCTAGCAGTTATTGGAAACGTTGATCTTATAATATTGGTTTAATTTTGAGTGTTACTAGATAGGTATCTGAAAGATCAACATAAACATATACCGATCGATCGAACTAGAAGTAAACACAGAAGCAAAGCTACAGGTACTGAGCTAGATCTATGATCGATCATGCATGAAACTTACTCCATCCTGATGATGTTAACTAGTTGAATTGAATCAGATGTGCCCGAGCTAGCCTGATACGAACTGTCAATCCTCATGTCTTTGTCTCTGCATATAATGCAAATGGTCCAGCCCCCTGTCATCAGTTCCGAAAGTGTCTGAAATGCTGCAGCAGCTTGCTGTATTATTTCTTTGCGCGAGAGTACCATCTCAACCACCACTTCCTCAGCTGTCTCCCTCCCACTAGCTACATGCTTAATTGAGCTCATTCCATACATGGACCATGCCAGCTGCAGCTGCTGCGAGCTCTATATATCTTCGATCCTTCGTTCTCGATCTTTATCTCACAGGAGATCAACCTGCAAGTCAACTCGCGATAGTGACTAAACCTTCAAGTTAATGGTTGCTTGACAAAATAATTTGCAGCCGAATCTTGCTTTAACCTACAAGTTAATATTTTCTACAAGAGTAATGCTAAGTAAACCCACCTTTTTATGAACCACCTAGAGCTCACATTAGGTTACAGCTCACGTGGCATAGCCACTTCATCAACACCTAATTTATCCTTTTATATTTTTGTAATTACAAAATTTATATTTCTTTTTTCACTTTTATGATTTTATCTTTTAACCCTAATTTTTTCCATCTTCTCTCTGATCTGATATGCTGTCATCATCTCCATAACACGTCCAACTTCTATTCTCTCCTCCTCGCTCTCACCAATTGCAACAAGGGGACAAATATCATTTGCTCGGTTTGGCTTTTGGTGTTGATTTCGTCCATAGGAATGATCTGGGATAATATTGGTCTTAGTGTATGAAAGTAGAAAGCTTTGTGGTTTGAGACTTTGAGTTAAATGTATTAGAACTTTATACCTTCAGTAAGTGTAGTAGAAATTTGCAATTGATAGATGAAGGTATAAATTAATTACATCTTGACTACTTGATTATTTTAAGTATAAGCTGGGTTAATAATCTGTTGCGTATTTGCTTGAGTTACGAACAAAGTTTGTATATCAATACCAGATTTACATGATTGTTCATGGAACCGATCGATCACATGTTATGACTATGGATTTGGATTAGGGTAAGAACCTAATATGCATCATGTTATACTCTAATAGATAAGCATCAATTGAAGGATGGTAAGAAGCTAGTTGAGAGAGAGAGAGAGAGAGAGAGAGAACAAAATTCGTTCTTATAGAGATGAACTGTTGTAGGCGGCACATAGAGAATCAGAGAAGAAGGGAAAAAAAATCGGGTTAAAAGATAAAAGCATGAAAGTAAAAATAGAAAAATGAATTTTGTAATTACAGAAATATAAAAAGATAAAAGATAAAAATTAGGTGTTGATGAAATAACTATGACACATAAGCTGCCACTTAAGATGGGCTCCAGTCAAAAGTGATCTCTATAATGAAAGTGATAAACATGTCTTAATTCCTTGATCTAGCTTCATCTCATGTTAATCATGTAGACCTACGTCCTGCCACTAGCTTGGTAAACTCACCATATTTAATCGCCGGATTGCCGGAACTGCAAGAAATTGATGGCTGTATGACAAAAACTAATCAAGTTGCTGGCCAGTGCATGTTGTCGATCTTTTAACGATGTCTGATCTAGTAGAAACACATTAAAAATATGGTGTGTGGTTTACAATGGATCGAGCTGGCTTGCTTGCTTGCATATGTAGGTAAGTGCTTGGAGTTGATGATCTGAAATTCTGAATTCAATTAAAAGGACCAATGTTGATCATGTTCGTGCGGTCTTGAAATCATCTCGTGGTCTTGAATCATCCTTGTTGAGTTAGTATGATTGCTTAAAAAGGTTTAGACTTCAAGCTAGTGTTCAAATCTTCAGTTGGCCGGGGTGAGGAAAGTCAATTTTTACTTATACAGTAGTATTTCTTTCTGTCAGAGTTTATAGAAACTCAAAAAATGTGGGGTTTGTAGAATTGAGGGCCAGTGGCCTCAAGGTCGGTCTGTAAATTTGTTGCTCATCATGAGTTGAACGTTCTATCATGTACAACGTCGCATCAGTGGAACTGCTTGGTATTTATGGTTTCTGTAAACTATTTTTTACGTGTAGAGAAGTGAAGAGAAGAGAAGAAAACAATGGTGCGTCTCTTTGTTCAAACCGCATGTTGTTTATTTATTAAATAATTAATATACCTTAATGTAAAATTACAGCAAGAGACAATAAATTGTTACAAATTATAATTTATTTATTTATAGATAAACACGTATTTCATAAACATTAACCCATAATTTATCATATTCAATTTTTTTATGAAGTTTGAAAAAGACACTAGCATTCAACTGAAGATGAGGTGAACTGTTTGTATTTTTTATTTGTTGATGTTTCGTCTATCTCTTTACTCATTATGTCTCATATCGATTTTGTATGTAAATTTCCATGTGTAGTCGCTCACATATATGTCTTTGATTTGTTTTTTTATCAGCGTCATAGCTTTTTCTAAGTATAATTTACAGACATTGTACATCTTGATATCAACGGATACTAATGAGTTATTAAGTTTGAGAGTTTTTTCTTGTTCTTTAATTGAGATTTATATATACTTTAATATGATTTTTATTGTTCAGTATGTGATTCCACTAACCCAAATGATATTAATCTTATGGTTTTCTTTAATTTCATTTTGTTTTTGGAGTTCAATGGTTATTGGAAGAGACTGATATTGTGTGTATTACAAACTTGTGAAATAAATTAAAAATTATATAAGCGGGGTGAGAATAGATCGAATGTAGGGTAAACAAAGAATTTAGGGTGAACCAAGCAAAAATGAGAAAAATGTATTTTAGGTATTGTAAATGGGTAAACAAAGTAGACTTACAATTAAAAATATATAAGTGAGATATGAAGAGAACGTGAGCTGAATAAAGTGGTTTGTGGGGTGACAATAAACGCACCCAAAATAACAGTACGGACTATTTTATTGTATGGGTCCTGATGACTTGATGAGTTCTAATTCTCATTTTCGCATTGTAATCTGACCAAAATTCTTTTTCAAACCACGATAAAGTTAGAAAATTCTTCTATCACGACATGCAAATAATCTGTACAATCTTAGTCATTCATATGTTGAGACCTCTTGCATGTCCAATAAAATCATAGATTTTAATCATCTACATAATGTCGTGTATTTACACCCGTACACATAAAGTCTTGTGGTCCAACAAGTAGCATGTGAAATCCACTTTTTGATCACAAGATGTCAATCAGGTTGTGTGGTTTTCAGCTTTCTCTCTATGACTTGACCACATATGCAAAGTTTCACTCCACTAGCTTAAAAATCGTTAACATACATACAAATTTTAGAATTAAATCAATAAATGAACTATTTTAAATCTGTCCAATATCGATTCAAATTTGTATTTATCATTATGAACACGAACGATTCAAATTAAGGTTCGATTATATTTATCTATTTATTTGCATAATTGCATGCATCTAGTTCAATATCGTTTTTTTTAATAAAAAGGCTGTTGCGGCTGCCCTCAAGTCTTCATTAATGAAATTGTTGGGATATTGTTGACTTCAAGTCTTCAATATTGTTTTTTTTAATGGTCACTTCTTTGTCTCTTGTTGGGATATTGTTGGCCGAGATGTGGTTGCTGCAGTGCAATACTTCTTTAGAATTGGTAAGTTACCATCTTCTTTCAACTCCAGCATTATCATTTTAATTCCTAAAGTGGAGCATGCAGATTGTATCAAGAATTTTCGACCAATTGCTCTTGCTAATTTTATCTTCAAGATCATTCCAAAGATTATTTCTCTGTGGTTAACAGAAATTGCCTCTAGGATCATCTCCCCGCAGCAACATGCCTTCGTCAAAGGTCAAAATATTTCTGATTGCATTATGACTACATCAAAATGCTTCAATTTGTTAGATAATAAATGTTACGGAGGTAATGTGGCGATTAAGGTTGACATCACCAAGGCTTTTGAAACTTTCATGGGATTTTTTAGCTCGTGTTTTGCAGGCTATTGGTTTTCACCATGTCTTTGTGACTGGGGTGAGAAACCTTTTGCATTCAGCGAAACTTTCTCTTCAAATTAATGGAAGGTCAGTGGGTTTCTTTTCGTGTGGTAGGGGAGTTCGTCAAGGCGATCCACTTTCCCTTTTGCTCTTTTGCTTATCAGAGGAAGCTCTTAGTAGAGGAATATCTCATCTTATGAATTCGGGGCAGTTACATCATATTTCTTCTCCAAGAGGTACTTATGCACCTTCTCATGCATTATTTGCTGATGATATCATTGTCTTTTGTCGAGGTGATAAACAAAGTTTGGCAGTGATAATGGATTTTTTGGGAGAGTATGGTGTCAATTCAGGGCAAGTTATTAACAAGGCAAAGTCACAAGTGTTTATTAGCAAGCATCTATCTTATAGGCATCATCTTATTGTAGACCTTCTGGGAATTCCTGAAGGCACAGCTCCATTTACTTACTTAGGAGTCCCAATTTTTAGGGGTAAACCGATGGTTTCTCATTTCCAATATATTGTTGACAAGATCTGGTTACAGTTTCCAAGTTGGAAAGGTTCTCTTTTGTCAATGGCTGGTCGTCTCTAGCTAATCAAATTTGTTATGGCAAGCATGGTGGTATATAGTTTCCAAATCTATGAGTGGCCTGTCAACTTGCTACGTCGCTTAGAAGTTTGGTGCCTTAATTTGTGGGATTATTCTAAGGAAGAAAAATATGACGACGGTAAAAATAGTAATTTTTGCTAGTAAAAGGTAATTTTATTGGGGTATTTATTTTGGGGTGTTGAATTTTTAAAATTTGGGTTAAAAATGGTGTTGGACCGGCTGGGCCGAGCCCAACCCATTTCTTCCTCTTTTCTTTTTCTCTCTTCCTCCCGATTTTCTTCCCCCGAGCCTCACTGCCAGAAAATCTTCCCGGCCGCCGTTCGCCGCCGTCCGGCCGCACCGGTCCCAAACGGTCGGTCTCCAACCCAGCTGCAGTTCTAGACCGGTGGCAGCCCCCCTAGCACCGCTGTGAAGGAGGAATCGACGCAGAGAGCCCCGACTGTCGAAATCGTTTTTTCACCGGAACTCCTTCCTCCGGCCGTCATAGCCGGCGAGCCTTGACTCAAAAGGAAGCCCTCCTCCCGTGCTTCAATCCCTCCAAAGGGCTCGCTCCATCTTGAGCTAGGTAAGGAGAAATCGGAATTTGAAATTCTAGGGCTTTATTGTGTGTTTATGTCTGATTGGCTTGGTTAGGATTAGAATTGGAGTTTGTGGTAGTTAGGAATGTTGTAGAGGAGGTTGAGGGGAAGACGCTGCCAAATTTTGGTGACCATCGGAGGTCGCCGGAGTTGGTCGCTGGCCGCCGCTGCCGGGGGAGCCGCCGCCGAAAAAAATGTTTTTGGTGGGGAAAAATGTGAGGAGTTTATTGGAATAAGTTTTAGAATTTTTGGAGGAGTTTTGGATAAGTTTGAGAATTGTTGAAGTTTGGTATTTTTGGCGGATTATTAATTTATAATCCGGCAATTGGTTTTTATTTGGTGGAAGGTGTTTTTGAGGATGTCGGTAAAATCTGTGGAGTTTTGAGGTTGGCAGTGGATTTAAGATTTTGGAGTGTTAGGCTTGGTTGAGCGCGAAACATATTTAATTATGCATGTTTTGCTTTAAGCGTCGGTGTTTATTTAAGGTTTTATTTATTTGGAACAGGACGTGAGGAAGCTCGAGCGGAAGAGACCTCTGACCGACATCAAGCTTAGGCCTAACCTGTGAGTGGACCTTTGTTTTAAATATTATGTTCGAAATGCTTTATCATTTTGAATGGTTTTCTGTTGTTGGATATTTCCCGAAATTGAGAATTTCGGTGATTATACTCTTATATGATAATAGTATGTATATGATTAAATGCTAGCTAGCTATACGTGATTTCCCCCATATGGGAGGTACAATTTCGGTATGGGTGACGTGAGCGTTAGACGTGAGCGTCGTAGCCCTGTGCGACTTTCTAATTTCGCATTTAATTATTTAAAGATTTCGTACAAGGAGTAAGCACGTATATATTACCACTCGACCGCTTTCCCCCATATGCGAGATACAATTCCGGTGTGGGGTGATGTGAGCGTTAGACGCAAGCATAGTAGCTTTGTAGGATATCTACCTTATTTCAAGTTGTTCATATATATCGTACAAAGGGTCAGGCGAGTGTGCATACATACTATATATATATATATATAATATTCAGGCCTGAGAGGCAATTTCTTAAAGTTTGGGGGTCTAGCCAGGCTGGACCCCAGTTCAGAATCTTTCCAATAGAGCTCGTGTTTTTGCCGCTGATGAAAGCATTTTTGGGGAAATATTTATTTATTGTCGGAATCGTTTTGTCCACTCACTCTGACGTGTTGAATATTTTCCCCTGGGCTCTTCGTTTTTAAAAATGCCAAGTCTGCAGAGTTCGCGTGAGGTCTAACAGGAAACGTCGAGGCGTAGTGACCCATCTATCATCTACATTTCGCCAGTAGTAGGTTACCTGTTTAATCTACTAGGGGTTTGTTAGCTTTCGCTGTATTTTATTTTATTTTATTTTTAGTAGCTCTGAATACTTTTGGAATTCTTCGGTGTAATTTGTATTCTGGCTACTTTTGGATTGTAGCTGAAGATTTATTTTGGAATAAAAGGGTGGTTCTTAAATTCTTAAGTTAGGGTTGTCCATTTTCGAGGGAGGTTTGCCGAGTCTTCGGTAAGTTTTCCTTGGAGGTGGTCCCCGCAGGACTCATCTCGGGTTTCGGGATGAAATTCGGGGCGGGTCCTGACATCATTCATGATGGTAATTAGAATTTGCCTCCCTTACTTCAACTTCACTTTCTAGATATATGTGAGATCATTAGTCGTGTTCCAATTGCATTTGATTCTCACGATCGCTTGATATGGATGCCTTCAACTTCTGGGATACTCACTGCAAGAGATGCATATTCGTTTCTACGTATTCACCTCCCCCCTCTAGCATGGAGCAAAGTAATTTGGTCAAAGTTCATAACTCCCCGCATGTCGATGTTGGCTTGGAAGGTGTTAAAGGGTAGAGTTATTTCTGATGATTTTCTTCATACAAGAGGGGTGTCACTAGCTTCATGTTGTGTTCTTTGTCGGCAAAAAAGTCAGTCAATTGATCATATATTTCTTTTTTGTCCTTTTGCTTCTACGATTTGGCATTACATGACCTCCAATGTTGGCATCAATGGCTTTCCCAATTCAGTTTTACTTATGTTGAACCTTGACCTAAGCTCTTCTTGAAGTCCTCAATCAAGGGAATTGTGGTCAACATGTTTTGTTACTACTCTATGGTTTATTTGGAGTTTAAGGAACAAGATTAAATATGAAGGTCTTAGGGTGGATGCTACACGCCTATGTTCCCTCATTTCAGGGCATGTTATTTCATCAAGTAAGTTGGCCACTGGATGCATGTTTAATTCTTCTGAGGAGCTTGTCGTTTTGAAGAAAATTGGCATTCAATGTCGGCCCCGACGTGCTTCAAGAGTAATCGAAGTTAACTGACACCCTCTTCTGTATGGGTGTATTAAGCTGAACACTGATGTGGCATGAAAAAGTAGTTCGAACAAAGCTTGTCATGATGGGGTATTTCGTGATTACAGTTGTAAAGTGATGGGTGTTTTTTGCTCTAACTTGGACATTCCAAGCTCTGTTGCTGCTGAAGTTATGGCTGCTATCAAGGCTATTGAATTAGCTTGGGTATGAGAGTGGAAGCATATCTAGTTGGAAGTAAACTTAGAGATCGTTCTTAGTTTCCTTCGCTCTCCCACTTTAGTGCCTTGGCAACTAAGTGTAGAGTGGAACAATTGCTTGTACCAAATTTCTCAGATGAATTTTCACTCTTCTTATATATTTTGAGAAGGTAACAAAGTTGCAGATGTATTGGCAAATGAAGCGATAAAGTCTTCAGGCCTAACGTGATAGGACTTGCCACCACATTTTGTTATTTCTTTTTGTAATAACGATTGGTTGGGGCTTCCCACCTTTCGTTTCTATTAACTTTTGTTGTTTTGTTTTGCATTATATGTTTGTTTCTGGTTTTTGTTAAGAGTGGAGTTAGGTCTCTCTTACTATGGTATATTATTTTTTTCTTTTCAATAAATTACCCTTGTTTCATCGAGGTTAAAAAAAAATTTCATTAATGAAACTATCAAATACAAAAAAAAGAAGATATATAACATAAACCCATGATTACAAAGACCTGAAATGACATATATATATATATATATATATATATATATACAACCCCCTTCCACTGAGGGATCCCTATTTTTTCCACTTTCTAGGGATAGGGCATTACACCATTTTCCAATTGAATTTTTACATCTCCACCGTTCATATCTTAGGTCTATATGAGTAGATCACCTCTACAAAATTTCATATGATTTGGTGATCGTTAAGGCTTTCAAAAGTTTGATTTAGTTTTAATGATCTTGAATGGTCCAGCTTATGTCAAACTAAAACCGTTGAAGGTCATTAAAACTAAATTGAACTTTTGAAAGCCTTAACGATCACCAAATCATATGAAATTTTGTAGAGGTGATCTACTCATATAGACCTAAGATATGAACGGTGGAGATGTAAAATTATAATCGGGAAGTTGGTGTAATGTCATATCCCTATAAATGGCTTAAAATAGGGATCCCTCATTGGAAGGGCCCTGTATATATATATATATATATATATATATATATATATATATATATATATATATATATATATATATATATATAATCTCTACAACGTACTGTAACAAGCAAAAGGTTACTTACCGGAACATATATTCCACAGTCCAATATCAAAGAGTTCCCCAACTATCAAAGAGTTCAATATCTTACCGGAACATAAAATGATCAGTTATAGAGACCTATATATTCCACTGTCCAATTTTCTAAAAGTAAAAGATTACTTAATAGAAGGGCCATGCATATGTAATGATCCCAAGGGTTGGGGGATATATATCCCGTATAGGCAAATGCCGCGTTAAGTGATTGATAATTAAGCTTCAAGAGAATGATCGATCAGCTTTGGCAAATTAAGGTAGAAGTTTATATATATCATAAGTCCTTATACTCTTAACTGCTACAGCATTGTCGAACTTGTCGACCTCCAGAATCCCAGGCAATTGGATTCAACCGACCGCGACACTACAAATTAAAGTTATCAAGCAAGGACAAGAAATAATATGGAAGATAAAAGAAACACGTTTTGCAGTATGAGGCAGAAGCTAGAGAGAAGTGCTTTGTTGGGCCAGATGAACATTGCAAGACCAGTATGTGACAATGACACACCAAACTCGAATTGTGACACGTTTATTTTGATGCCCAAGGAAAAGCTTTACCAACATATCTCTGCTACTATAAAAGCCAGCCGTTCATAGTTTCACCAAAATATGTTTTGTCTAAAATAAAATAACTTTTAAAGTAAACTCTATGTGTAGACACCTCAACGGACTCATGTGGATACTCTCATCATCTCTATATGTTAGTAGGGTAAGTAAATAACTTAAAATGCAATTAAAAAGATAATTATGAGCTTTCTTTGATAAAAATTGAAAATCAATTAGTTAGGATGCACCACTGACTGTACAAAGCTATATATAAGAAAGAAAGAAAATAACTACAAAGTTAACAATATGTTCCACACGCAAAATAGGCGAGTATAAATGCTAGCTAGTAATTATGTAAATACGCACGTTGTACTGGTGTAAGCTTTCATAGTGGTATAAGTAATCTACAAATGAGAGATATTAAATTTGATACGATAGAGGACTAATTATCATAATCTTTTTCTGAATAAAACACGCACTACAATGTGTAGATCTCAATAGCATACGTACGACATTTCACCTCACTTGTTTCGTCTACAAAGCTTGAAACATATTTCAAACAACAAAGATAACTATATACATAGATGCCAGCTTTCACCATAGCGCTAAACTGCGATACTCCATCCATCATTATCAGTGTTGTAGCCTGAGAAAGCACATAGAAACAAAACTATTTTCTCCTTGCCATTTGTTCTAGGGATACACTACCAAAAATAAAGCTTTAGGCGACGAAATTGAAAAAACCGGGCGACGATTTTTTTTCGACGCCTAAATGCCTAAAGTTCAAATTTAAGCGACGAAATAAAAAATCGTCGCCTAAGGCTAAATTTCGTCGCCTAATATAGAAACTAGGGCGACGAAACAATATTTCGTCGCCTAAGATATTTATATCGTCGCCTAAGTTTTTATTCTTCGGCGACAACTATATTTTGTCGTCGCCTAAGTGTTTTTAATCCTTAGGCGACGAAACTAAATATATCGTCGCCTAAGTATTTTATTTTTTTATTTTTTCTTGGCCGACGAAATACAAGCATTTCGTCGGCCTAATAACATCTTGACCGACGAATTACCCTACTTTCGTCGGCCAAGAGTAATCCGAATAATTAAAATAAAATAAAACACATTTAAATTTCATTGTACAGGATTTTTTATTTTACCCTTAGGCGACGAATTTAACAAATATCGTTGCCCAAGTATCATATTGGCCGACGAAATTAGGGTAATTCGTCGGCCAAGAGAATCCGAATAATTAAAATAAATAAAGCACATTTAAATTTCATTGTACATGATTTTTTATTTTTAACCTTGGGCGACGAATTTAACAAATATCGTCGCCCAAGTATCATATTGGCCGACGAATTACCCTACTTTCGTCGGCCAAGAGTAATCCGAATAATAAAAATAAAATAAAACACATTTAAATTTCATCGTACAGGATTTTTTATTTTACCCTTGGGCGACGAATTTAACAAATATCGTCGCCCAAGTATCATATTGGCCGACGAAATTAGGGTAATTCGTCGGCCAAGAGAATCCGAATAATTAAAATAAATAAAGCACATTTAAATTTCATTGTACAGGATTTTTTATTTTTAACCTTGGGCGACGAATTTAACAAATATCGTCGCCCAAGTATCATATTGGCCGACGAATTACCCTACTTTCGTCGGCCAAGAGTAATCCGAATAATTAAAATAAAATAAAACACATTTAAATTTCATTGTACATGATTTTTTATTTTACCCTTGGGCGACGAATTTAACAAATATCGTCGCCCAAGTATAATATTGGCTGACGAAATTAGGGTAATTCGTCGGCCAAGATAATCCGAATAATTAAAATAAAGAAAGCACATTTAAATTTCATTGTACAAGATTTTTTATTTTCACCCTTGGGCGACGAATTTAACAAATATCGTCGCCCAAGTATCTTATTGGCCGACAAAATTAGGGTAATTCGTCGGCCAAGATAATCCGAATAATTAAAATAAATAAAACACGTTTAAATTTTAAGGAAATGTTTTTTATTTTTATAGCCCCGTAAGCGTCTCGTCGATTGGAAACTATTCCCGTAAGGTCCGGCCAGATTACGTGATTTGGAGGGTCGAATAGCTGTTTCCGTCCGTTTAGGGGTTTGACCGCGCCTATTGACCGGACGGATCGAGCCCTTATCGTTGTCCAATGGAGCTGAATTTTTACCCACCCACGTAATTCGTTATTCTGGTCATATCTGACGGTCGGTTTTCAGTTCCTCTTCTCCGATCACCAAACTCATGATATATGTACTAATGTTGTTTAACTTTTTTATACAAGTGTTGAGTTTAAGTTTCGTTTTGAAGACAACGTATACGTAGAGGCCTCAAACGCAAAAAAGTTGTGAAATAAGATATGACCGGAACAGTGAAATACGTCAACCCGTGAAAAATGAAGATATTCCGGTAAAATTTCGGTGCCGGTTGTTCCGGTCAACGAATTTTTCTCTTATTTCTACCTAGTGGTAGCCCTATCCCGGGTATTTATTTTTTACCAAATTTTTATAGCCCCATAAGCGTCTCGTCGATTGGAAACTATTCTCAGTTGAAGGTCCGGCCAGATTACGTGATTTGGAGGGTCGAATAGCCGTTTCCGTCCGTTTAGGGGTTTGACCGCGCCGATTGACCGGACGGATCGAGCCCTTATCGTTGTCCGATGGAGCTGAATTTTTTCCCACCCACGTAATTCGTTATGCTGGTCATATCTGACGGTCGGTTTTCAGTTTGTCTTCTCCGATCACCAAACTCACGATATATGTACTAATGTTGTATAACTTTTTTATACACGATGGAGTTTAAGTTTCGTTTTGAAGACAACGTATACGTAGAGGCCTCAAACGTAAAAAAGTCGTGAAATAAGATATGACCGGAACGGTGAAATACTTCAACCCGTGAAAAATGAAGATATTCCGGTAAAATTTCGGTGCCGGTTGTTCCGGTCAACGAATTTTTCTCTTATTTCTACCTAGTGGTAGCCCTATCCCGGGTATTTATTTTTTACCAAATTTTTATAGCCCCGTAAGAGTCTCGTCGATTGGAAACTATTCTCAGTTGAAGGTCCGGCCAGATTACGTGATTTGGAGGGTCGAATAGCCGTTTCCGTCCGTTTAGGGGTTTGACCGCGCCGATTGACCGGACGGATCGAGCCCTTATTGTTGTCCGATGGAGCTGAATTTTTGCCCACCCACGTAATTCGTTTCCGTCCGTTTAGGGGTTTGACCGCGCCGATTGACCGGACGGTCGGTTTTCTGTTTCTCTTCTCCGATCACCAAACTCACGATATTCTGAATTTTATGATAGAACGCTTGGCCGACGATTTTCTTCATCTTGGGCGACGATATTTATAGTGTAGAACATCGTCGCCCAAGAAGGGTCTTAGGCGACGATTTTCATAGTTTTGGGCGACGAGATTTATATTGAAGAACATCGTCGACGAGATTTTCTTCATCTTAGGCGACGACTTCAGAAAATCGTCGCCCAAGATTATCTTAGGCGACGATTTTGAAAAAACAGGGCGACGATTTTTATAAAATCGTCGCCCAAGAGCGCCAATATAAAAGGCAAAAATTCGGAACCCTAGCCATTCGCGCAGCCGCTCACAATTCCAAGCCCTCTCTCTCTCTCTCTCCGAAAATCCACCGAAGCCCTCTCTCTCTCCCTCTCTCCGACCCCGCAACCCGACGCCGACCTCGACCCACAATTTAAGGTATAACCCTAAAACCCTAAAGTATGATCAGTTGATTATATGCCGGCTTTGCATTTCTGAATCAATGCTGTTATGGAATCTTAAGTTTACCTTCTATCATAGTTTGTATTTGTTGATGTATGGTTGAGATATTTTCACTTTCTTATTGTACCCTCCTTGAAAGCTTAATTTTCTTGCTGTGAGACTAACTTTCCTACTTCCTATGGTAAGGCTGGTAGTTTTTCACTAACTAGCAACTATTCATGATCAAACCAAAGATTTGTCATAAGAAATTGAACCAAGGATGAAAAGTCCAAATCTTTCTAGCTAATGATTTGCTTAACTTGTTAATTATTCTGCATTTTACATTTTGTTCTTATATGTTTAATTGCAGGCATCTCATGTTGCATCAATCGAAGGATTACCAGTCATTGACTGCTCATGGAAGTATCATGTACGCACTCTTCACAAACTCTTCTCTGTGCAAAAATGTCAATTCTTTCAAACTTTATTTTGTACTTCTTCATAGGAAATTAATGGTAAATTAGGGTAAATTTGTGTAAATTATGGTAGGATTTTAGGGTAAATTATGGTAAATTGTGATGTAAATAATAATTGTAAAATATTAGGGTTTAGGGTTTAGGATTTGTGGAAATAATTTGTAAATATATTGTAAATGATTAAATAATTTTTGATTAAATAATTAAATAATATAAATTATAATTGTAAATATATTGTGGAAATTTTGTAAAAAATAATGGATTATTTTTGAGTAAGGATGTAAATATTCGTAAATAAATTTTTGTGAAATTTAATTATTTAATTAGCGATAAAAATTATTTAATTATCGAAAAAAATACTAATAAGTGGTAATGCAACAATGGTTTGTGGTTCCCGAGGAGGGACGTGACTGGGCGGACAAGGCCCATAGAGAGAGGTACCTCTATTTAATAAATTATTAAATTTTATTTTTTTAATAATATATTTAATTTTTTTTTTTTGTATATGTAGGTTCATGGAGTGGAAGCACGACCTCCGGGAACACTGGAAGCAGTACGGGAGCGACCGTTCGGGTATCCCGAAGGAGTTCGGTATGGGAGGCGCTGGAAAGGGGATCCTGAAGACGACGTCAGGATTTCAGCGCAAGGGAGCCGCCGGAGCCTCAAAGCAGCAACAGGCAGACCACTCGGCTACAGGATCAGGTCGAATGTCTACAGTCTGAGCTGGAAGCCCAAAGAGCGAGGGAGATAGCCATGGCGGAATCATATGCGGCTTCTGCGGCTGCGCATACGGAGCGGGTGAATGAAGTCACCAATGCCAACCAGGCGGCTATGGGACGGTGGATGACTACCTGCATCGCTGCACATGAGGCCGGACTTGATTTTCCGCCCATGCCTACGCCTATACCATTACCTCAGTGGCCCCAGCCTCAGCAGCAGCCTCCTCAGCCTGACTAGCCGCCGCCTCAGCCTCAGGACCCTCCGAACGGGAATGATGAGTTAGATTTCGAGTTTCTCCGTAGGCAGATGGACTGAATTTTTGTAATAAATTATTTATAAATTTATAAATTTGTGTTATTTTTAATTAAATTTTAGTATTAGAAAAATTTAAAGAAATGCCGAAAAAAAAATTCCAGTAAAAATTAAAAAAAATATTATTTATATATTTAAAAAAATTATTTAAATATTTTTTTAAAAAATTTAAATATATCTTAGGCGACGAAATTGCTAAATCGTCGGTCAAGGACTTACCATATAAGACGACGAAAAAAATTATCGTCGCCTAAGATGTAGTGATCTTAGGCGACGAAATATTTAGTTTCGTCGCCCAAGGTTATAAGATCTTAAGTGACGAAATAATTTCTCGTCGGCCAAGGCGTTAAATCTTAGGCGACGAATATTTTTGGGCGACGAGAAAGTTTTCAGGAGACGAAATTTGTGTCGTCGCCTAAGAATTAACTCTTAGGCGACGATGGACTGAATTTTCGTCGCCCAAGTTCTTCACCGACGCACATCTAGCGACGACTTCTTAGGCGACGACACTTAGGCGACGAAATTTTTTAACTGGGCGACGATTTTTTTTCGTCGCCCAAGACCTATAATCTGGTAGTGATAGGAGGTTCACCATGTCAGAGGTAAATCAGTACTTCCTCAGCAGATACCTTCTTAATTAGTTTTGGGAGGGTTTTTGTTCTATGACCCTAATGCATGTACGCCCTCTCCTTTTCTTCGAGTGAGCCTTTGCAGTACTCTTTGCTGCAATCAAAGTACCCCGGCCCTCTATCAAACGCCTTCAAGTCAACCATGCATGAAGAGACTTCAGAAAATAATTTTTAAAAACAAAACTTAGAAAATGATAGTGTAGGTTTTTAAAGTTAACAATGTTATCGACGGTTAACTGTGAGGATGAAAAGGTGAAAACGTCCTATTGTTGTTTTCGGTTTTGTTTTGTACGTAAAATATGAATACATGTTCAACTTTTACTTTTCATGTTTGAAAAATATCTAAAACACTTGTTACTCTTTCTTTTGGCCAAACAGTCAAAATATCAACTTGGGAAAGCAACAACCCAATAATGGCGTATCCTTTAATGTTTTGGTCCCATTAACTGCTTATAGTTTTCTTATAAATCATCTATGCCACTCCCTTCTTTTTCCCAATCACCACCCTGGCACAGTGGCACCCTCTTCTTCAAAGACATGGAATCAGTAATAACTCAAAACGGGGAGCGGAAAAGCAGTGAAGAAGGTAGTGAGCAGAAACCAACGTATAGAGGAGTTCGAAGGCGTGAATGGGGGAAATGGGTATCAGAAATCAGAGAACCGAGAAAGAAGTCCAGAATTTGGCTCGGAACTTTTGCTACAGCGGAAATGGCAGCGCGAGCTCACGACGTCGCAGCTCTGACAATCAAAGGCCGCTCGGCTCATCTCAACTTCCCTGAGCTAGCTCAGGAGCTTCCTAGTGCGGCTAGCTCGTCGCCGAAAGACATTCAAGCCGCTGCAGCTAAAGCTGCTGCTCTTAGTTACCCTAGCTGCAGCAGCACGGTCAGCAGCAGCAGCATTCATGAAGCTCAAGAACACTACGCCGAACCGGCTCAAGATTCATCACCTTCGGAAACAATAAATGATGACACATTTTTTGACCTTCCTGACCTGCTGTTAGACGTTGGACATTATCGTAGTGATGATGCCTACTGTTTCTCAATAGCTGATACAAGTATCAGTCTAGAAGAGCCTTTCTTATGGGATTATAGAGCAATATACTGAAGTGCCATAAACCACGGCTTAAAGACTCCATATTTAGACTCTGGAGGACATTGCTAGCTACAGTGAAGACGATGGTGATGGAGGAAAGCTTTGAACTCCGGCCTTGAAGGTAAACACTCTAATTACAACTGGAGCTACAAGATCACTGAAAGCTCGGTGCTGAGTGGATATTTACTTACTGCATGTATAAAGATTTTCATTATAATAAAAAGAGCCTGAAGTCAGTGCTCATTTCATGTATAGTTCGATCTCTACGTCTCTAATCTTCTTCCTTCTTCTTTTTTGTCAGTATATGTATCAACATCTTTATAAGTGAAAAACTTTGTCAATGACTAGTACTGCAGAATTTCCATGTCTATGAGTATGCGCTACCAGACTATATAGATCTAGCTAGACACATTAGACAGTACATGTAGGGCTGATTAATGCAAATTGAATAAATTAAAAGAGATGTTGGCATGTCGCGAAGGTATTTGATATCATAATGTAGTATCAGTCTGTTTGTTTTTGAGGTATTACGTTTACGCAAGTCATGCATTCACGCATGTACGTTTCCATTGTATGTGTCTTCGATCAACATATCGCAGCCACGCACCAAAAGCACCACCAGAAACCAGGCCACCACAGTCTGTTCAAACCCAATTGCAAACCCCGGGTTTGTGTGTGGCTCTGCAGTAATCCCAGCGCAGTCGATCAAGATCTATCTCTCACAGTCCCACGTGATAGGATTCTAGGAATCATGGATTATTGAATGAAAGAGCAGAAAACTTAAAAAGGAAAATGCAGGGAGAGCTTGAATGTCTACATCTTCTATTGTATTGATAGTGTGAACAATTACATCTCATTCAATGTATAGGGTAGGGATTAATAAGAAAAAACTAAACTAGCCTTATACTCTTAACACCCTCTCTCAACCATATGCTTGGTAACAAGCATAATGGTTGCTGGTTGCTGCAAAGAAATAACCAACAATCTAACATGATGTATAACATTACAGATTAACATCCCAAAAATAAAAACCCAGTATTCTGAAATCAAACTTCCAACTTCCATTGTATCTTAGGCTAATAGAGGAAAGAGCTTGCTCAAAATTTTCACAAGTCACAATGGATGGGAGACAAGACTGGCAGTAGTGCACAATATGAAGAGCAATCCCAGCAGTCCCAACAGCAAACTATGGAAAAGCTGAAAATTCAAACTGAAGCTGCATTTTTGTTTTAAAAAGCTGAAATGTATAAGATTGAAGAGCTGCATATATGCCACAGGGATAACTTGAAGCTTGTTTAACACTTGTATATCAGACACACTTGCACTCTACCAGCAACCATACCATGTTTAATTCAATCGCAACAAACTCATTGACATCTCACCATTGTCTAAGAAGAAACAATATAACCTCTCCTCACCATTTCAGCTCTTGTAGCAGTTGTATGTCAAAGGATGTAATCCTGCCAATTTTTTTTTTCCATCACTAGAACAACATACCAACACATTTGTATACCATCTCCCAAGTTGGCATAACTAGCACTCAATCCGATACATTCAAACCACAATCCAACTTGCTAGCCCAAACCACCAGTCCGAAAACAAAATCATAAACTGCTTCGCCACCTTCTCTTTTGGTTGATAGCAGACATAAACTTGGATAAATGAAAAAGAAAACAGGGAAAACTGACATTGAGCATAACAGCTAAACCATAGGGAGAATCCATGAATCAAGTGACAGCGATGCAATATGAAAAACAGTACCAACTTTGCTGCATATATTGCACTACACAGAGAGAGATACAAAGTTGTAGAGATTCACATATATACTGTATACTAACATCAACTCTCAATTCTTCTTTGCATAGCCCATTCTTCAATTCCATAACCATATCAATTAATAGACAACTTCTACTATCCTCACCATCATATGCTGCAATACTACCATAAACAACCACTACCAGAAAATAGATCTTGGGCGACGAAAAAAAATCGTCGCCCTGTTAAAAAAATTCGTCGCCTAAGTACTTAGGCGACGACATGTCGTCGGCCAAGACGTCGTCGGCAGAAGTGCGTCGGCCAAGAACTTGGGCGACGAAAGTTCATTCCGTCGTCGCCTAAGAGTAATTCTTAGGCGACGATACGGATTTCGTCGCCTAAAATCTACTTCTCGTCGCCCAAAAATATTCGTCGCCCAAGATTTAACACCTTGGCCGACGAAAATTTTTTTCGTCGCTTAAGATCTTATAACCTTGGGCGACAAAAATAAATATTTCGTCGCCTAAGATCACTACATCTTAGGCGACGATATTTTTTTTTCGTCGCCTAAGATGGTAAGTCCTTGACCGACGATTTAGCAATTTCGTCGCCTAAGATATATTTAAATTTTTTTTAAAAATAATTAAATAATTTTTTTAAATATATAAATAATGTTTTTTTAATTTTTGCTGGAAATTTTTTTTTCGGCATTTCTTTAAATTTTTCTAATACTAAAATTTAATTAAAAATAACACAAATTTATAAATTTATAAATAATTTATTACAAAAATTCAGTCCATCTGCCTATGGATCGAGAAACTCGAAATCTAACTCATCATTCCCGTTTGGAGGGTCCTGAGGCTGAGGCGGCGACTGGTCAGGCTGAGGAGGCTGCTGCTGAGGCTGGGGCCACTGAGGGTGGGGCCACTGAGGTAATGGTATAGGCGTAGGCATGGGCGGAAAATCAAGTCCGGCCGCATGTGCAGCGATGCAGGCAGTCATCCACTGTCCCATAGCCGCCTGGTTGGCATTGGTGACTTCATTCACCCGCTCCATATGCGCAGCCGTGGAAGCCGCATATGATTCCGCCATCGCCGCCATCTCCCTCGCTCTTTGGGCTTCCAGCTCAGACTCCCTCGCTCTTTGGGCTTCCAGCTCAGACTCCCTCGCTCTTTGGGCTTCCAGCTCAGACTCCCTCGCTCTTTGGGCTTCCAGCTCAGACTGTAGACTTGCGAACTGATCTTGTAGCCGACTGTTGCTGCTTGAGGCTCCGGCGGCTCCCTTGCGCTGAAATCCTGGCGTCGTCTTCAGGATCCCCTTTCCAGCGTCTCCCATACCCCGGCAGTAGTAGGTGTTGGAACGCTGCGCGAAGGCAGTGGCCATAATCCGCGCCCCAACGGTAGGATCTGAAGTGTCGATCCTGGACATGGCCTCTGACATGTCATCCTCTGCCGTGCCCGGCCATGTGTCGTTCACCATGCCTCTCATGACCTCTTGCTCCGCCTCCCTCACCCTCGCCTAATTGGATATATTATAAAAATATATTAATATACATTTAATAAAATGTAATTAAAATTAAAAATTAGAAAATATAAGGAACTTACAAGATCCTCCTCAGAATGAGGATATGCCCTCTGAAAGGTCCCCACATAGGGGTTCTCCTCTGGCCGCTCTCGCCGCACGTCGTCCATGATGGCCGAAAACGGCCTCGAACCGGCACGATGGTTGGTTGTGTTCTGTTGCCGGTTCTCAGCGTTCACCCGGGAGAGGTGCTTCAAAAAAAAATTATCGTTAGTAAATATTTAAAAACATACAATTATAATTAATTCACTAATTAAATTAATTCAAATTTGTTTACGAATTACCTGTTTGTGAGGGTCGTTGAACTGCGTGACAAGAAGCCACCGCCACTCGTACTCCCGATACTCGAACTCCTTCGGGGTACCCGAACGGTCGCTCCCGTACAGCTTCCAGTGTAACCGGAGGTCGTGCTTCCACTCCTTGAACCTACATATACAAAAAAAATATTAAATATATTATTAAAAAAATAAAATTTAATAAATTATTAAATAGAGGTACCTCTCCCTATGGGCCTTGTCCGCCCAGTCACGTCCCTCCTCTGGAACCACAAACCATTGCTGCATTACCACTTGTTAGTATTTTTTTCGATAATTAAATAATTTATTAGTTAAAAAAATAGTAATTGATCGAGTAAACTCACCGACATCGACTGATGGAGCATCTTCTTCACTCCATCAGGAACCTGGCTCCAGACTCCCCACAACATAGGGAGTCTTGAGCGGATGGTGCCTCACGCGGCGCGCGTGTACCGGTTTCCCAACGCGGCGTCCACCGGATTCCCATTGGAAAACGGGATGGCGATCCGTCCAGCGGACTCGACCGCCCTATCGAGTCCCTTGTTGCTGACGGTGCCTCTCCTGTTCCGCCTTCTCGTTCCGGCGGCTGTGACATTGTGAATCAAATTTAATATTAATAATACATTTTTACAAAAAATAAAAATAAAATCGACAAAAAAGTAATAATAAATTACCTGAGGATGAGGCTGAGCCGACGGATTCGTCTCCGTCCGCCTGCTCGGAGACCCTCACGGGATGAAGAGGCGTGGGAAACTCCCTGTAGATATAGGCCTCGTGCGGTGCCACATGCGGGAGCTGCTCCCGAATCGGTCGACCCTCCTCATCGACGCGAGGTATCGCCGGTATCGTCGGAGGAAGGAAGAGACCGGACGGCACCATAGGGACCCCGGATGACCCGCCATCACCGTCGGTCTGGGACGACTGTGTGGGGGCGTCGCTGCGGGATCGCGACCGGCGAAGTATCTCTGGATGACGAGGAGCCGTCGCTGCGGGACCCGACTGCCCAGCAGAACCAGAGCCGCTCGCGCCACCCCTAAGCGCCGCACGTCGGGCCGTCAACTGCCACGGAAACCCGATCGACGGTGATTCCGACGGGTTGTTTGAGGTACCGTCCGAGTCGTCTTGGCTCCTCGCACCCGAACGTTGTCCAGAAGTTCTCCTCATGGCCATCCTGTTTAAAATAACCATAAATTTATTAAAAATATTTTACCGTCTTATAATTAATTTAACAAAAAATAACCATAAATTTCGAAAAATTTATCAACAATAATAGCACAAATAAAAATTAATAGTTATTATAGGATTTATTATTTTTTTTATTCACATAACAAATTATTTACATTAATTCGCAATTATTACATCACAAAAATTAATTTACGAATATTTACATCCTTACTCAAAAATAATCCATTATTTTTTACAAAATTTCCACAATATATTTACAATTATAATTTATATTATTTAATTATTTAATCAAAAATTATTTAATCATTTACAATATATTTACAAATTATTTCCACAAATCCTAAACCCTAAACCCTAAACCGTAAACCCTAATATTTTACAATTATCATTTACATCACAATTTACCATAATTTACATCACAATTTACAATTATCACAACAACAACAATTTACAATTATCACAACAACAACAATTTACAATTATCACAACAACAACAACAACAATTTACAATTATCACAACAACAACAACAATTAAAACCAATTTAGGGTTTTAGGGTTATACCTTAAATTGTGGGTCGGCGTCGGGGTCGGCGTCGGGGTTCCGAATTGGGGTCGGGGTCGGGGTCGGGGTCGGAGAGAGGGAGAGAGAGAGGGCTTGGGTGGATTTTCGGAGAGAGAGAGAGAGGGCTTGGCGGCTGCGCGAATGGTTAGGGTTCCGAATTTTTGCCTTTTATACTGGCGTTCTTGGGCGACGATTCTATAAAAATCGTCGCCCTGTTTTTTGAAAATCGTCGGCCAAGATAGTCTACTTGGGCGACGATGTTCTTCACTATAAATCTCGTCGCCCAAGATGAAGAAAATCGTCGGCCAAGATTTCTATCATAAAATTCAGAATATCGTGATTTTGGTGATCGGAGAAGAGGAACTGAAAACCCACCGTCAGATATGACCAGCATAACAAATTACGTGGGTGGGAAAAAAGTCAGCTCCATCGGACAAAGACAAGGGCTCGATCCGTCCGGTCAATCGGCACGGTCAAACCCCTAAACGGACGGAAACGGCTATTCGACCCTCCAAATCACGTAATCTGGCCGGACCTTCAACTGAGAATAGTTTTTAATCGACGAGACTCTTACGGGGCTATAAAAATTTGGTAAAAAATAAATACCCGGGATAGGGCTACCACTAGGTAGAAATAAGAGAAATTCGTTGACCGGAACAACCGGCACCGAAATTTTACCGGAATATCTTCATTTTTCACGAGTTGACGTATTTCACCGTTCCGGTCATATCTTATTTCACGACTTTTTTGCGTTTGAGGCATCTACGTATACGTTGTCTTCAAAACGACACTTAAACTCAACACTTATATAAAAAAGTTATACAACATTAGTACATATAACGTGAGTTTGGTGATCCGAGAAGAGGAACTGAAAACCGACCGTCAGATATGACCAGAATAACAAATTACGTGGGTGGGAAAAAATTCACCTCCATCGGACAACGACAAGGGCTCGATCCGTCCGGTCAATCGGCGCGGTCAAACCCCTAAACGGACGGAAACGGATATTCGACCCTCCAAATCACGTAATCTGGCCGGACCTTCAACTGAGAATAGTTTCCAATCGACGACACTCTTACGGGGATATAAAAATTTGGTAAAAAATAAATACCCAGGATAGGGCTACCACTAGGTAGAAATAAGAGAAATTCGTTGACCGGAACAACCGGCACAGAAATTTTACCGGAATATCTTCATTTTTCACGAGTTGACGTATTTCACCGTTCCGGTCATATCTTATTTCACGACTTTTTTGCGTTTGAGGCATCTATGTATACGTTGTCTTCAAAACGACACTTAAACTCAACACTTGTATAAAAAAGTTATACAACATTAGTAAATATAACGTAAGTTTGGTGATCCGAGAAGACGAACTGAAAACCTACCGTCAGATATGACCAACATAACTAATTACGTAGGTGGGCAAAAATTCAGCTCCATCTGACAAAGATAAAGGCTCGATCCGTCCGGTCAATCGGCGCGGTCAAACCCCCTAAACGGACGGAAACGGCTATTCGACCCTCCAAATCAAGTAATCTGGCCGGACCTTCAACTGAGAATAGTTTCCAATCGACGAGACGCTTACGGGGATATAAAAATTTGGTAAAAAACATTACCTTGCAATTTAAATGTGCTTTATTTATTTTAATTATTCGGATTATCTTGGCCGACGAAATTAGTTTAATTCGTCGGCCAAGATAATACTTGGGCGACGATATTTGTTAAATTCGTCGCCCAAGAGAAAAAATAAAAAATCCTATACAATGAAATTTAAATGTGTTTTATTTTATTTTAATTATTCGGATTACTCTTGGCCGACGAAATTAGTTTAATTCGTCGGCCAAGATAATACTTGTGCGACGATATTTGTTAAATTCGTCGCCCAAGAGTAAAAATAAAAAATCCTGTACAATGAAATTTAAATGTGTTTTATTTTATTTTAATTATTCGGATTACTCTTGGCCGACGAAAGTAGGGTAATTCGTCGCCCAAGATAATACTTAGGCGACGATATTTGTTCAATTCGTCGCCCAAGAGTAAAAATAAAAAATCCTGTACAATGAAATTTAAATGTGTTTTATTTTATTTTAATTATTCGGATTATCTTGGCCGACGAAAGTAGGATAATTCGTCGGCCAAGATAATCCAAATAATTAAAATAAATAAAGCACATTTAAATTGTAAGGTAATGTTTTTTACCAAAATTTTATATCCCCGTAAGCGTCTCGTCGATTGGAAACTATTCTCAGTTGAAGGTCCGGCCAGATTACTTGATTTAGAGGGTCGAATAGCCGTTTCCGTCCGTTTAGGGGTTTGACCGCGCCGATTGACCGGATGGATCGAGCCCTTATCTTTGTCCGATGGAGCTGAATTTTTTCCCAGCTACGTAATTCGTTATGCTGATCATATCTGACGGTAGGTTTTCAGTTCCTCTTCTCCGATCACCAAACTCACGTTATATGTACTAATGTTGTATAACTTTTTTATATAAGTGTTGAGTTTAAGTGTCGTTTTGAAGACAACTTATACGTAGAGGCCTCAAACGCAAAAAAGTCGTGAAATAAGATATGACCGGAACGGTGAAATACGTCAACCCGTGAAAAATGAAGATATTCCGGTAAATTTCTGTGCCGGTTGTTCCGGTCAACGAATTTCTCTTATTTCTACCTATTGGTAGCCCTATCCCGGGTATTTATTTTTTACCAAATTTTTATAGTCCCGTAAGCGTCTTGTCGATTGGAAACTATTCTCAGTTGAAGGTCCGTCCAGATTACGTGATTTGGAGGGTCGAATAGCCGTTTCCGTCCGTTTAGGGGTTTGACCGCGCCGATTGACCGGACGGATCGAGCCCTTATCTTTGTCAGATGGAGCTGAATTATTGCCCACCTACGTAATTAGTTATGTTGGTCATATCTGACGGTAGGTTTTCAGTTCCTCTTCTCCGATCACCAAACTCACGTTATATGTACCAATGTTGTATAACTTTTTTATATAAGTGTTGAGTTTAAGTTTCGTTTTGAAGACAACATATACGTAGAGGCCTCAAACGCAAAAAAGTCATGAAATAAGATATGACCGGAACGGTGAAATACGTCGCCCAAGAGTAAAAATAAAAAATCCTGTACAATGAAATTTAAATGTGTTTTATTTTATTTTAATTATTCGGATTATCTTGGCCGACGAAAGTAGGATAATTCGTCGGCCAAGATAATACTTGGGCGACGATATATGTTAAATTCGTCGCCCAAGAGTAAAAATAAAAAATCCTGTACAATGGAATTTAAATGTGTTTTATTTTACTTTAATTATTCGGATTACTCTTGGCCGACGAAATTATTTTATTTCGTCGGCCAAGTAAAAATAAAAAAGTAAAATACTTAGGCGACGATATATTTGAGTTTCGTCGCCTAAGGATTAAAAAACTTAGGCGACGATATAAATATGTTAGGCGACGAAATATTGTTTCGTCGCCCTAGTTTCTATATTAGGCGACAAAATTTATCCTTAGGCGACGATTTTATTTTCGTCGCCTAAAGTTGAACTTTAGGCGACGATTTTTTTTCCTTGGGCGACGATTTTTTTTTTCGTCGGCCAAGTTTTCTCTTAGGCGACGAAAAAAAAAATCGTCGCCCAAGACTCATTTTCTGGTAGTGAACATTCCAAACTCCATACTGCCAATAGCTAGGCTTCAACACTAGATCATAGGAAACCATCTCTCAAAAGTAACACTACTAGAAAAAAAGGCTTAAGCTACGGGTATTTTCATATTTTGTCGCTTAAGCAATACCTAAGCGACGAAAACTAATATCGTCGCTAAAGATACATTTTTCGTCGCTACAATTTTCTGGAGCGAAGAAATATTTTTGTCGCCTAAACTTCGTCGCCGCAAGTCCTACTCAAACGACAACAAAGATTTTGTCACAAATTATTTATGTAGCAACGAATAAGTTTGTTGCATAATATCCTTAACGTAACCAACAAATTTATATTTTGACGCTTTAGTTTTAAACTAAAGCGATTGAACTTTTGACTCCTGAGCGATGAAAATGTTTGTCGCATGATATCCAGCACCTAACCGACAAATTTACATTTCGTCGCTTTATCTAAAGCGACGAAAATGTTGACTCTTGAGCGATGAAATTGATCATCGCATGATATCCTGTACCTAACCGACAAATTTAATTTTCGTCATCTGAGGTTAAAACTAAAGGGACGGTACGTTTGACTTTAGCGACGAAATATTTTGTCGCTTTAGTGAAATCTTCTTTATATCATATGCATCACTTCCAGATTGAAAAACTTGAGGAAAACAGATCGAGCTACATTGACAAAAAATCTGCACAGATCAATCTGGCAAATCTTTGGCTTATTTGATGCATGATATCATCTTAATCCACTAGTTTGTAGTTTGTTGGTACATGCTCTTTCTCCCTCTTTTCTACCATTTTTTCTGATGCGTTTTTTGGTGGAGTATTCCAGTCAATTATATATTGTTATTCTTTGTTCCTAATTTTTTTAGATGTGTTGGTTTTAGGATATGAGATGGCACGGTATTCCGAGGGAAGATGACGATGCGCTAATACAATACACCCCACAAATGGGGAAGCATGGAATTAGAAATCCTTTGACTTATCATTTCCTGATTTCGCTGCAGACATTCGAAATGTAAGGCTCAGACTCTCAACAGACGGGTTTAATCCATATAGAAAGATGAACTTGTCTTATAGTATCTGGCCTGTTATTGTTGGTATGAGAATCAACCATTTATTGTTGTCACAATGGCAAGACTAGTTTTTTTTATCTTGATGATCCAAATGAGGGTGGGGGTTGGAAAGTTGTTAACGTGATGTCACATAGATATATTTACATTGCAACTACACTTGAGATGGATATTGCAAATAGAGATATTGAGAATGTCACTCTTGAACCATATCAAGAAGCCTCGACGTCTAATATCCCCGACACGGAGACTATTTGCATCAACAACGACATCCACTTCCAACACCGCGAGTACGTACGTTCCCATTTCTAATTTGGTGTTTGACTTTTGTTCACTTCCATTCATCCGGCCAGACGACGAAGAGGAAGACTCAGACAATTATTCATATGAAGTAAGTGAGGATGATTTAGAAAATAGAGACTACGTTGATAGTGATTGAAAACTCATGGTGTGTTAAAACGTCAAATTTTCGATTTAATTATGTCATGAATTTATTATATATATAATGAATTTATTCTATAATTAGTTGTGATATGTATTAATTTCCTTAGACGACTGAATTATTATTATTTTTGAACAAACTAAAATTATTAATCACTTAAGAGACGAAAGTATAACTTTTCGTCGCCTAAGTACCGAAATTTTTAGCGGCACCTATTCCGCCAAAATTTTCAGAAAAATTTGAACCAAATTTTTGAAAGTTTCCTTATCATCCTCCGCCTCACTTTTCATTTCTCTATATATTTAAACTTGATCTCTCTTCTCACTTCTTCAGATTCTCTTCTCTCTCCCTCCTCTCCTCTGCCCCAGTTTCCACGCACCGATCGAGAGACCCCTAGAGTACTCTAGCTTTCCCTTTGCCTCTCCTTCTTCTTCGCCACCGTCACCTCTCCTTCTTCCCTCTGCCACTCCTTCTTTGTCCCCACCGTCGCCTCTCCTTCTTCCCTCTGCCTATCCTTCTTCTTCATCACCGTCGCCTCTCCTTCTTCTTCCCTCTGCCTCTCCTTCTTCTTCGTCACCGTCGCCTCTCCTTCTTCCCTCTGCCTTTCCTTCTTCTTCCCTCTGTCTCCCCTTCTTCTTCGCCACCGTCGCCTCACCTCTCCTTGGCAACCATTTTCATGGAAGGACTAATTTTCCTCCTCCAGCAGACACCGCGCCTATCTCGCCAACGGACTCCGCACCCATTTCGCCAGCAGACTCAACGCGCATCTCGCCAGCGACCTCTTCCTCGCCTTCATCGATCTCGGTTGAAATTGGGTTGCTTGATATTGGTTGTAAGATATTGGGGTTGTTTGGGGTTGATTGCAAGAAGTTGGAGTCAGAGGTGGTGTAGGATCTGGTTGAAATGGTTGAGGATCAGACATAATTAAAAAAAATTAATTATTTTTTTTTAGATTAGCGACGGAATTCAATAATTCTGTTGTCTAGGGAAAAAATAAGTTTTTTGTGTCATTAAACAATATCTGTCGCTTAAGGAAATTATTTTGTCGTATTATATCTAGCGACGAAAGAAAACTTGTCGCTAAATTAAAAAGTTACGTTGCTTAACACTAAAGCAACAAAATAAGATACATTGCTCATGGAGTTCAACGACGAAAACAATTTGTCGCTTAAGAAAATTATTTCGTCGCATTATATCTAGCTACCTAAAAAACCTTGTCGCTAAACTAAAAATTTCGTCGCTTAACACTATAGAGAAAAAATAAGATACGTCGCTTAAGGAGTTTAGCGACAACAAAAATTCGTCACTTAAGGAAATTATTTCGTCGCCTGTTCCGTTTTCTTAGGCGATGGATAATATTTTTTTGTCGCTTAAGTGCCTATGAGACGCGTCATATGCGACGAAGCTTAAGCGATGACGGTTTCGTCGCTTAAGTCGTATGGCGACAAAACTTCGCACTTAAGCGACGATTTATTCCCGTCTCTTAAGACTTTATTTCTACTAGTGTAAACATAACCAACACACAGAGCCATACAAATCAATTGTGAATTCAACTCCTCAACCCAATTCACTAGTCCAAAAACAAAAGAAAAAATAAACTTCTTTGTCAATTTTTGACTTCAACTTGAACATTGATAAAAAGAAAATTGGAAAACTGATGCAGAGCAAAACAACTGAATTTCAGAGAGAGATTACATGTTCCAAGTGATAGATATGCCTATATCAGAAAGAAATTACCATCTTCTCTGAAATTGAAGCAAAGCAATGGCTGCGTTGAAAATGGGCAAAACGACTGCAATTTGGAAGGATGAGAGGAACAATCCAGACCACTGTGTTTTGGAGGATGTGAGGAATAGACCAGAGACCATTAACATCACCCCCTCCGACGGTACACTAGATGACGACGGAAGACTGCAAACTAATCACCGCACCAGAAAGCTAAGGTCAGAATTGAAGACGGCGCGATTAAATTTGGCCTGAGCATGAGAGGATTCAGAGACCAGAGCTCGTCGATCAGAGAATTAAACCGAGAGAGAAAGCGGGCTTCAACGAACACAGAGATTGATGCCAAGGAAGGAGATGCAAAGGAATCGGGCTAGGGTTTGACATTGGGGGAATTGAAAATTGAGATAAAAGTAAACTAAAAACACAGAAGCAAAGCTATATTTAGAAGCACACGGCTACCGGAATGTAACCTGGCTATGATACTATGATAGGATTCTAAGAATCATGGATTATTGAATGAAAGAGCAGAAAACTTAAAAGGAAAAACGCAGGAAGAGCTTGAATGTCTATATCTTCTATTGTATTTATAGTGTGAACAATTACATCTCATTCAATATATAAGGTAGGGATTAATAAGAAAAAACTAAAGTAGCCTTATACTCTTGTTGATCGGCAAAAAAATATACATAAATAAAAAGGAAAAGAAAAGCATTTAAATATATATATATATATACATAAATACTTTTCTTGTGCTACATGCACAATGCTTCAGAGTTCAATTGTGACTCTTGCAAACAGCTGGACAACAAAGTCCAATGCAAACTCAATCTTCCAAACCGTGCACTCTATATAAAGAGACACAGAGAAGAAAAAAAGGGAGACACGGACGGAGAGGGACGAACACAGCGCAAGGGACACAGAAGGCGAAGCGAACCAGAGAGAGAAACAGAGAGAAAGAAGGCGAGACGCAGAAGAAGGAAGCAAGGCAGAAAAAAGCGGCGAGCCAGACAAAAGGTGGAGCCCCCATTCTAACTATTTTTTCCTTCTTTGCAGCGCCTTTATCTTTATGTGTCACTCAGCCGGAAACCCGAAAGCAAAGCCATCTCCCCCCTCACGTGATGACCCAGCGAGGCAGTCACCAAAAGTAGGCGAGATGACCTTGCCCCCTTCCTCCCTTCTTACAGCAAACATAAGGCCTTGCAGCTTGCATAACAAGCCATGCAAGGGGAAGGAAACAAACAAGTAACGTGAGTTTGAAGAGCAGGAACTCACCCTTGACGACTCGAAGAATCCTTGACCAGATCAAAGAGAAGGAGACGACATATCTCAATTTATAGAAGAGCAGTTTCCTCAAGTCCAACTTCCAACCAGACAGGGATAGACGTCTGGAGCTATGTGGTTCGCGCAATCTCATCAACTTCATCAAGGAAAAGACGATGAAAGTCCTGCCAAGCAGAGTTTGGGTGAAAAGAAGTCCTCGCGAGATGGTTTAAAGCCCTAAAGCAAAGGCGAGTCAACATTTGCGCCAAAACATAAACCTTAAGGGGTAGCGAGCCAACATTCGCGCCAAGACAGGAACCCTAAGGGGTGGCGAGCCAACATTCGCGCCAAGGCAGGAACCCTAAGAGGTGGCGAGCCAACATTCGCGCCAAAGCATAAACCCTAAGGGATGGCGAGCCAACATTCGCGCCAAAGCAGAAACCCTAAGGGGAGATGAGGTCACATTCGCGTCAAAGCAGAAGCCCTAGGGGGAGGCGAGGTCACATTCGCATCAAAGCAAGAACCCTAAGGGAGTGGCCAGCCAACATTCAAGCCAAGGCAGGAGCCCTAAGAGGTAGCGAGCCAACATTCGTGTAGAAGGAGGTGACTTAACCCTAAAGGGTGGCGCAGTGACTTAACCTTAAGGGGTGGCAGGTGACTTAACCCTAAGGGGTGGCGAGGCAACCTAACCCTAAGGAGTGGCAGGCGACTTAACCCTAAGGGGTGGCAGGCGACTTAACCCTAAGAGGTGGTGAGGTGATTTCACATCAAAGCAGAAACCCTAAGGGGTGGCGAGGTGATTTTACATCAAAGCAGAACCATAAGGGGTGGCAAGCTAATATTCAGAAGTCCTAAGCCCACGCGAGGTGAAATGACGTCACAGGCGAGATCCATTCATGTAGAAGATGAAGCAGCACGCAGGGTCCGCTCACAAGTGAACACGCGGAGCCCGCTCACAGACATGTACAAGCAATCCGCTCACAAGTGAACACGCGAATCCCTCTCACAAGCATATATCCGGAGTCCGCTCACAAGCTTACACGCGGAGCCCGCTCACAGACATACACGCGGAGTCCGCATGAAGGAGCAGTCCGTTTGCACGCGCAGATCACCAACGCCACTATCAAGGACTGTGGTCAAAGTCATTCGAGCCTTTTGTCACGCTACTGCAATACCTGTTTTGGGTGCCTAAATCAAATCAACAGACACTTTACTAAATTGGGTGTCTACAAGAGACACAGTTAACGGACTCAAAATACGTCTGTTAAACCAAAAGCTGGCATTAAGCCATAAAGCCTACAAACTTCTTTTGAACTACGGCCGGTTTGATCCCACAAAGGGGTACGTAGGTAGTCTAGCAACTCGCTAGATGCAACCAAAATTCCAAACAGAATCTCTGACACCACCAGTCAAATTCTTCCAGTCCAAATAACTCTGGTCAAATTCCTAAAGCACCAGAGAATCAAATCCATAACCAAATCTTAAGAACTACAATGGTTTGATCCCTTTACAAGGATATATAGGCAGTCTGGATTCAAATCTGGATACAACCTCACCAAGAAACCAAATTCTCATTTCTCTCCAGGCCAAACACCCTCGAACATACACATTTCTCAATTGGTACTTTGTAATTGAATCAAAGGGTTTTCTCCTGAAAAACATGGGTTGTAATTAAGGAATTTATTTTATTCTGAATGGGTCGAACCAGACATAAATTAAAACTCTGTCTTAGCTAATTAGATATGATGAAGTTATGTTGGGTATATGTGCGTTTACCATTTTTGCCCAACAACTCTTAACACCAAGAAGCAATTATCTGCACGAAGGTATCTTCACCTCAATTCCTCGACTAGAACCAGCATGTAATTAGTTTTCAACTTCAACCTATATATGTATCGATGTTAGAAACCATGAATTATTGAACAGAAAAGCTAAAAATGAAAGGAAAGCAAAGAAAGAAAACGCAGAGAGCTAATTAATTTGGATGCTACATTGTGCTATTGTGTTAAGAGAAAATGTCATGAGATAATAAAAGGTACATAAAGGGCTGAAGATGTAGAATGACATGCATAAATGTCATTACGATACAATTGCAATAATCCTAACAATCGAGACACATCCATGAGCAAACTGCCCACAGAGTAGAAATGGATGAGACACCTTTTTAATAGCCATTGACGCTGGAAGACTGTACACTCGACCGCTAGGAGAAAACTTAATTTGGTTCTTTTTTCGGGCTGTAATCTGTTCTGCAGTTTTGAACTCGATAATTACTATACTTTATTTAATAGATGGATTGTGGTAGCTCATTCGGTTCTTCCTCGGTTACTAAAAAAAATTGATCCCTTTGTTTATTATGCAGTTCTTACTTCTTATTCTGCCCTCCAAATCAGAATGGACCCGGGGTAACACAAAATTGAGAATATCAGTATCTTTAAGACTGTAACGCAGGAAAATGGGGAGACGAATGACTAGGCAGCTGCATTGACATCTCACCAGATTAGAGAGGTTTGTGTATATATCTATGTTTAAACGTTCTCCGCAAGTCCTACACCTCTCTCCATCATATCTTACAGGCGGAGACCCAAATCAAACACAAACACAACTACCCGCAGAGACCGTTCTGTCAGGACGTACACCCTACTGATGCCAAGTTACTACCCAGCTATCTGATCGATCACTGTGATGCGTTTAATCGGTGATGTATGTATGTATGTACGTGTATGTCCGGTCTCATGTATAAAGCATATGGTCCTCCCCTCTTATTCATTATAAGAGGAAGCTCTGGAATATCTCAACATTGAGCTCGTTCATTCTCATATATATGCCAACCTGCCACAGAACTAAGAATGACCTATGTATGATAGATCCGCAATGAATAATGCATGTTCAATTGTTCAATACAATAACTTTCAGATTGTCAACAACGATAATAAACTATGTGAAATCATATCTGAATGTATGGTTTAGAAGAGATCGAAATTTAGCCCATTGTCTTTGAACGGATATTATGATCGGAGCATATGAATTATCTGAAACAGTTGCAGTACATGGAGTAGGAGATGCAGCAGCTCCAAATTGGAGTCTGTAATTCTCAAACCTAACGGTGCTGTAATTTCTCCAACAAAAGAGATTAAAACACACAACGTTGTATCAAACAGCGACAAGCGTAGTTCGTGGTCTCGTGAATCATCCTTGTACCGACATTATCTCAACTCAACCACTTTAAAGATGTTGGGTTTTAATCACAAAAGACCTCGGTACAATTAGTTCACCCACTTATAAGTTATATTTTATTTGTCATTTTTCCAATATGAGATCTCTCATCTCCAACATGTTGATCATGTGCGGCAAGTTTTCGTCCCATGCCCCTAAAATTGCAGGCGAATGATAGAGGATATTGATTCGAATTGTCGGATGTCATCCTCTTTTCTTGAAGTTAATAATTGTTTGTTGTGTCATTTTCAAAGTTGCATAAGTGCAACGTACTGCATGAAATTTATGATCGATCGATCACGTCCAGACAAAAAAAACAGAAAACAAAAATAAATAGTACTCAAATTTAAAAAGTTTTGGGTTTTTAACCACTTTTAAGATGTTAGGTTTTAATCACAAAAAACTTTAATACAATTAAAATAATCCACCCACTTATAAATTGTATTTTATTTATCATGCCGCAAGTTTTCGTCCCATGTACCCTAAAATTGCAGGCGAATGATGGAGGATATTGATTCGAATTGTCGGATGTCGTCCTCTTTGCTTGAAGTTAATAATTGTTTGTTGTGTCATTTTCAAAGTTGCATAAGTGCAACGTACTGCATGGAATTAATTATGATCGATCGATCACGTCCAAAAATAAAAATAAAAAAACAAAAATAAATAGTACTCAATTTTAAAAAGTTTTGGTACAAGATTCGTAATGTAATCAATATATCACTACTAGAAAAAGGTTCAAAAGTGACAAAATATTTCTAATTCGTCACCTAAAAGAACACTTTAGTAGCGAAAACAATTTCGTCACCTCAGTAAAATATTTCGTCATCTGAGACAGGTAAGGTGACGAAACATTATTTCGTCACTAACTTCGTTACCTAAGTAAGCTCTCAAATGACCAATATTATTTTCGTCATCTAAGTCATAGGAGAGGTGACGAAATATTTTTTGTCACAAATGTGTTCTATCTTAGGTGACAAAAATAAAGTTTCGTCATTTAAGTTACAGGAAAGGTGACGAAATATTTTTTCGTCACCCAAATTTGTATCACTGAGGTGACGAAAAAGTATTTCGTCATGTAAGTGGTAGGCTAGGTGACAAAAAAATGTTTCGTCACTAAAGTGTTCTCTCTTAGGTGACGAAGAAATATTTCGTCTTCTAACTAGTTACTATGGTGACGAAATAAATAATTTCGTCATCTTACTGGATTTAACTTTTATAACATCCTGATGCGTTTCCAGTTTTGCATCTTTCATTCTCCATTCTTCATTCTCTCTCCCAAAATTTCCTTTGATTTTCAATACCCAGTGTGAAGCCTTTCAAATCCTGTCGGGCTCTGATCTTTTGTCTACCATATACATTGATTTTGGTATAATCTCTTTCTCCACCATATTTTTTCATGTTTTCCGATGAGTTTTCCAACGAGGATTTCGGTCACAAGCATGTTGTTAATATTATTGGGTGATGATTAATATTAATGCTAGCTGATTGATATATATATATATATATATATATATATATATGCATGTTGAATATTATATATATTGGGTGATGATTATATATATATATATATATAGACATGTTTGATTCTTAAAGTTAGTTATTCTAATTTGTGTATTGATTAGAGTTAATTAGTTTAATTTGTTGATTATATATATGCTTTACTATTATTAATTAGGTTTTGAGAAAATTATTTAATTATGTTATTAGGGATATATGTAAATATACTTAATTAATTGTTTGGTTTGAGTAATTTTTTTTGTGCATTCAAATGATTATATATGTTATATATTTATTTTGTGATAATCAAATGTAAGAATATAAGATTATATTCTTTCATTCACCTAAATTTGAACCTTTGAAATCTCGTTTGAGAATCATTTTATCACAACTGTGTTTGACAAAATAATTCTTGAATTGTCCCATTTTTAGACAGTTTAGGAGTGTCACGCCCCGAACCTTAATTTTTTTTACCTTTATTACTAGCATAGCGGTAATAAGAGTTTTGAGGTTGGCAGTGGATTTAAGATTTTGGAGTGTTAGGCTTGGGTTGAGCGCGAAACATATTTAATTATGCATGTTTTGCATTTAAACGTTGATGTTTCATTTAAGGTTTTATGTATATGGAACAGGACGCGAGAAGGCTCGAGCAAAGGAGACCTCCGACCGACGTCAGGCTTAGGCCTAAGTTGTGAGTGGACCTTTGTTTTGAATATTATATATGAAATGCTTTATCATTTGATTGATTTTTCTGTTATTGGATATTTCCCGAAATTGAGAATTTCGGTGGATTATACTCGAGGTACAATTCCGAGAATAGTATGTATATGATTAAATGCTAGCTAGCTATACGTGATTTCCCCCATACGCGAGGTACAATTCCGGTATGGGTGACATGAGCGTTAGACGCGAGTGTCGTAGCCCTGTGCGACTTCCTATTCTTGCATTTATTTATTCAAAGATGTCGTACAAGGAGTCAGCACGTATATATTACCACTCGGCCGCTTTCCCCCATATGCGAGGTAAAATTCCGGTGTGGGGTGATGTGAGCGTTAGACGCAAGCATAGTAGCTTCGTATGATATCTACTTTATTCAAGTTGTTTCTAGATATCATGCCAAGAGTCAGGCGAGTGTGCATACATACTATATATATAATATCCAGGCCTGAGAGACAGTTTTCTTAAAGTTTGGGGTTCTAGCCAAGCTGGACCCCAGTTCGGAATCGTTCTAGTGGAGTTCGTGTTTTTGCCACTGTGGAAAGCATTTCTTTTGGGGAAATATTTATTTGTTGCCAGATCAGTTTTGTCCACTCACTTTGACGTGTTAAATATTTTCCCCTGGGCTCTTCGTTTTTAAAATGCCCAGTCTGCAGAGTTCGCGTGAGGTCCAGCAGGAGACGTCGAGGCATAGTGACCCAGCTATCAGCTACATTTCGCTAGTAGGTTACCTGTTTAATCTACTAGGAGTTTGTTAGCTTCCGTTGTATTTTATTTTATTTTTTAGTAGCTCTGAATACTATTGGAATTCTTATGTTTGTATTCTGGCTACTTTTGGAGTGTAACTGAAGATTTTTTTTGTTTTGGATTAAAAGGTGATTCGTAAGTTTTTAAGTTAGGGTTGTCCATTTTCGAGGGAGTTTTGCCGAGTCTTCGGTAAATTTTCCTTGGAGGTGGTCCCCGCAGGACTCATCTCGGGTTTCGGGGTGAAATTCGGGACGGGTCTTGACAAGGAGAACATGATTTTGTTCTGTAATTTGTTATTCTTGTCTTTTCGGTTTTGGTTGTGGGTATATATTTCGACACTGTCTCTCGTTACCGTTCCTCCAGTGCATACTAGGTATGGCTATTTATGCACTAGAGTGACTGTAGGGAGATGCTGCCGAAATTTTCTCACATCGAAATTGAAAAGACAAGAATTACAAACTTAGAAACAAAATCATGTTCTCCTGAATGATATTAGGACCCTAACCGGAGGCATAAGGTGAAGATCAGGCGATCGAATACATGTTTTTATTGTTGTGTTTTTTGTCAAAATTATGGGGTCAGGCGATCATATATTGCCGATCCTTCTCATGTGCTGGAAGAACAGCCGATTAATCTGCAGAAGGATTTGTCCTATGAAGAAGAGCCGGTTCAGATTCTCGATCGGAAGGAGCAAATGCTTAAGAGCAAGTCAATTCAGCTCGTCAAAGTGCTTTGGAGAAGCCACCAAGTAGAAGAAGCTACTTGGGAGCTAGAAGAGCAGATGAGGCAATAGTATCCTTATCTCTTTGAGTAACATGTTTGTAAATTTCGAGGACGAAATTTTTATAAGGAGGGGAGAATTGTCACGCCCCGAACCTTAATTTTTTTTACCTTTATTACTAGCATAGCGGTAATAAGAGTTTTTTACCGTGTTCGTCACTAAGTGTGTAATTTAATTAGTCCCCAGAGGGTGTTGAGGGACTAATTTTTTGAGGGAATTATTCTAAGGAAGAAATTTTTGATGACGGTAAAAATGGTAATTTTTGCTAGTAAAAGGTAATTTTATTGGGGTATTATTTCGGGGTGTTGAATTTTGGATTTTTGGGTTTATAGAGGTGTTGGACCGGGTGGGCTGAAGGCCCAAGTTCATTTCTTTTCCCTCCCGATTTTCTCTTCTCACCCGATTTCCTCCTCTCTACACCCAGAAAATTTCCGGCCGACCGTCCGCCGCCGTCCGGCCTCCGTTCGCCGCCGGACCGGTCCCGTTCGAACGGTCTCCCTCCCAGCTACATTTCTAGACCGGTGGCAGCCTCCCTAGCGCCGCCGTGAGGGAGAAACGCCGCCCGAAAGCCACGGCTGCCGAACCGGTTTTCTCGCCGGAACTCCCTCCTCCGGCCGCCATATCCGGCGAGCCATAGCCCAAAAGGAAGCCCTCCTCCCGTGCTTCAATCCCTCCAAAGGGCTCGCTCCGTCGTGAGCTAGGTAAGGAGAAATCGGAATTTGAAATTTCTAGGGCTTTTTGTGTATTTCCGTTCGATTGATGTGCTTAGGCTTAGAATTGGAGTTTGTGGTAGTTAGGAATGTTGTAGAGGAGGTTGAGAGGAAGATTATGTCAAAATTTGGTGACCATTGGAGGTGGCCGGAAAATGGCTGCCGGCCGCCGCCGAGATAATGTTTTTGGTGGAGAAAAATGTGAGGAGTTTAATGGAATAAGTTTTAGAATTTTTGGAGGAGTTTTGGATAGGTTTAAGAATTGTTGAAGTTAAGTATTTTTGGCGGATTATTAATTAATAATCCGACCATTGGATTTTATTTGGTGAAAAGTGTTTTTCGAGGTTGTCGGTAAAATTTGTGGAGTTTTGAGGTTGGCAGTGGATTTAAGATTTTGGAGTGTTAGGCTTGGGTTGAGCGCGAAGCATATTTAATTATGCATGTTTTGCATTTAAACGTCGATGTTTCATTTAAGGTTTTATGTATATGGAACAGGACGCGAGAAGGCTCGAGAAAAGGAGACCTCCGACCGACGTCAGGCTTAGGCCTAAGTTGTGAGTAGACCTTTGTTTTGAATATTATATCTGAAATGCTTTATCATTTGATTGATTTTTCTGTTATTGGATATTTCCCGAAATTGAGAATTTCGGTGGATTATACTCGAGGTACAATTCCGAGAATAGTATGTATATGATTAAATGCTAGCTAGCTATACGTGATTTCCCCCATACGCGAGGTACAATTCCGGTATGGGTGACATGAGCGTTAGACGCGAGTGTCATAGCCCTGTGCGACTTCCTATTCTTGCATTTATTTATTCAAAGATGTCGTACAAGGAGTCAGCACGTATATATTACCACTCGGCCGCTTTCCCCCATATGCGAGGTACAATTCCGGTGTGGGGTGATGTGAGCGTTAGACGCAAGCATAGTAGCTTCGTATGATATCTACTTTATTCAAGTTGTTTCTAGATATCATGCCAAGAGTCAGGCGAGTGTGCATACATACTATATATATAATATCCAGGCCTGAGAGACAGTTTTCTTAAAGTTTGGGGTTCTAGCCAGGCTGGACCCCAGTTCGGAATCGTTCTAGTGGAGTTCGTGTTTTTGCCACTGTGGAAAGCATTTCTTTTGGGGAAATATTTATTTGTTGCCAGATCAGTTTTGTCCACTCACTCTGACGTGTTAAATATTTTCCCCTGGGCTCTTCGTTTTTAAAATGCCCAGTCTGCAGAGTTCGCGTGAGGTCCAGCAGGAGACGTCGAGGCATAGTGACCTAGCTATCAGCTACATTTCGCTAGTAGGTTACCTGTTTAATCTACTAGGAGTTTGTTAGCTTCTGTTGTATTTTATTTTATTTTTTAGTAGCTCTGAATACTATTGGAATTCTTATGTTTGTATTCTGGCTACTTTTGGAGTGTAGCTGAAGATTTTTTTTGTTTTGGATTAAAAGGTGATTCGTAAGTTTTTAAGTTAGGGTTGTCCATTTTCGAGGGAGGTTTGCCGAGTCTTCGGTAAATTTTCCTTGGAGGTGGTCCCCGCAGGACTCATCTCGGGTTTCGGGGTGAAATTCGGGGCGGGTCTTGACAAGGAGAACATGATTTTGTTCTGTAATTTGTTATTCTTGTCTTTTCGGTTTTGGTTGTGGGTATATATTTCGACACTGTCTCTCGTTACCGTTCCTCCAGTGCATACTAGGTATGGCTATTTATGCACTAGAGTGACTGTAGGGAGATGCTGCCGAAATTTTCTCACATCGAAATTGAAAAGACAAGAATTACAAACTTAGAAACAAAATCATGTTCTCCTGAATGATATTAGGACCCTAACCGGAGGCATGAGGTGAAGATCAGGCGATCGAATACATGTTTTTATTGTTGTGTTTTTTGTCAAAATTATGGGGTCATGGTAGAGGGGGATGAAATTTGCTACTACGGGATCATACTCTCCATTGTCGAATTATTATATAGAGCTGGTATGCCAGTTGTGTTGTTCAAGTGTAAATGGTTCAACACTGACCCAAGTTTACCGAGGAGTACGAAGATGGATCATGGATTTTTATCAGTTAATACATCCACAAGCTGGTATGAGAGTGAGACGTTTATTCTTGCCACAATGACAAAACAAATGTTTTATCTTGATGATCCGAAAGAGGGTGGAGATTGAAAAGTGGTAAATGTGATGTCTCACCGAAACATATGGATCGGGAGTGCATCTATGCTTGAAAGGGATACAGAAGGAGCATGTGATGAAGAAGAGGCGCCAGAACCATATCAAGAAGAGTTAAGCAGTTATATTCCAGATACACAGACTATTCGTATCAACAATGACCCCCACTACGTACACGGGAATGCGTTCATTACAATTCCTGGATCTCAAGTCCCACATGTTGACAATGAGGATGAAGATGAAGAGCCGCATTATGATGAGGATGAAGAGGACGATGATACGGAGGATGAGGATTATGATGTCAATGACGATTGACTTAATATGTTAATTTCCTAGTTGAATTCAAACTTCAATTTCTTTTAATGAGTGGTATTTTTTAATATGACATAAATTGTATATGAGTGTGTACGTAACACTTTAAATTTTACTTTAATTTCGAATTTCTTTAATGATATTTGTATTGTCAAATGTATTTTTTAGGAAAAAAAGAAAAATCCTTGTATCAAAACTATTTCTTTTTAGGAGTCGGTAATTATTTCCAAAACTTCTATGAAAACTTTTTCTTTTTAGGTTTTCGTCAACTAAGTCCCAAAATTTGAAAATGGTAGAAATATTTTTGGTTCACTAAGATGACGAAACTTAATGTATTTGTCACCTAACTACTTATTTGGTTCACTTAGATGACGAAAATAAATTTATTCGTCACCTAACTACTTAATATTTGGCGGGTCGAAAATTCCGCCAAGTTTTTGGGCCAAATTTTGTATTTGGCTTAGGTGACGAAAAGGAGCGGATTTGTGGGCTGAGTAACATTAGTAAACACAGACACCTCGAGTCCTAACCGAAATACAAGCCGTCTCCGATCCTCCTCCACATCGCCGTCTCCTCCTCCACATTGCCATCTCCTACTCCACATCGCCTTCTCCTCCTTCAATTCGAAGCCATCTCCTCCCTTGCACCACATCCACTATGCCGCCGACTAGTGGGAAGAGGAAGAGACAAGCGGAATAGTCTCAGAGACTGATGCAGGAGATAGCCTAGCAATATTGACGCCCCACAGAGGTTTCCTCGCAGCCTATGGCGCCTCCGTCAAGTTTGGCACCTCCACTCCCTCCACCACTGCCCGATGTCAATGAACCTTCCTCAGATGTCAACGAACCTTCCTCAGATGATCATCAAACTGGCTAGTCATCTGTTAAGATCAGCGTTCGGCGCAAACCCCGTCCTGAAAGTGGTAATTTTCCTCACCCGTACTCATCTGCGACCTTTCGATTTTCGATATTGGTTTTTGGGTTTTGTGTAGGGAATGAGTATTGGTTTTGGAATAGGTTTTGTGTAGTGAATGAGTGATGGTTCTGCGTTTTATTAGGATGATGTTCATGGATTATGTGTATATTTCGGAAGGATTTTGTTTTGCTTGTGTAGGAGTCAGTTAGCTTGGATTTTGCCGTTTCCTTAGCTTGATAAACATTTCAACTCTTTCTTTAGAGACTGCATTTTTGTCTGAACCAAATCTGTGACTTGGTTTATGTTTTTTGTGCATTTCTTTTCATGAAAGTGGTTGAACAGCACGCAAATGCCAAGCTAGCTAGAATCCCAGGCCAGTGAGAAAACCCTTGCTTATATGTATTATTGAACTCCATGAGGTATAATTAGGGTTGGTGAGGGGTTTGGGGTTTAAGGAGAGAGGAGTGGGAGAGGAGGGTTTCAAGGGACGTGAGGATGAGAGGGAAGTGGTAAAGTATTTATTGAAGAATGGTGAAGTTTTGGAGAAGATGACTATTTATATGGGTGATTTTATGCACTCAAAAGAGGAGTTTTACAAGGAGTTTGCACTGTTTCAAAGGGCTTCAAGGAAGTTTCAAGTTAAATTTATCTAAGATGCAATATCTAGCTTTTGCATCAATTTTCATGAGAAAAAGCCTCTTCTCTTGAGACTATTGCTACCAAACTGAGTGTAATCATAAAAGTTAGCTCTTTTGTGTACTCGAATACACTAATTTTACACGTTAGCTTCTATGTCCACTGACAATTTTAATGTTGTAATGGAATGTCAACTGAACTCATTCCTTTGATACAAGTATATATGTTTAACTGTTTTTTACTAGGAGTTCGGCTTCTTGTTTGGATTTATGTTGTGTTTGAAATTTGTTTGAAATCGATATAACCGTTGTATTGAGTAAGGACTACGGTCTTAGATAAGTCAAATTCTACATTTACACCTCCAACTTCCAAAGGCCCTCCCAAAACAACTTAAACCCTCAAGACCCTGGGGCACTGCTAAAACCCCTTAAACCCATGACCATGTCTCTCTTTAGAACCCTCCTCTCCCACTCCTCTCTCCTTAAACCCCAAACCCCCCACCAACCTCTCTCATTCTCCATGAGGTATAATTATTAAGTAGATCTTAATGTGATTGTTCAAGTATTGATCTGATTTACATGAAGCATATATAGAGGATGGTTAACTTCTTTATAGAAAACCAATAAGCTGCAGCATGTGCAGTGCTAATGAAGTTATGAATATCAATCCTATATCTTTAATTACCAAGCATGTTTTCATATTGCACCGGTCTCTTCACTTATTAATCGTTTGTTTCTTTTGCATTTCGTTTTGACAAAAACTTTTTTTTTTTCGCAGCACCTTCCCCTAAAACTAAGACACGGGTGGTAAAATGCTTAAAAGCAGAGGAGATAGTCAAGAGGACTGGACAAAAAAATAAAAGTAACGTGGGACGATTTCTGTCACGGTCCGAAGAGTAAAGAGTTATGCAGCATGTTGACACACGATGTCGGCCACATTATACGGGATGAAATTTCCATGGTGGCTGCAACTTGGGGTGACACTACCGAAGATGAGCAGAAGAAGATGCCCACTAAACTTTTTGTAAGGACTTTTTCCGTTGTTCATGTGTTCACTCAATGCTTAATTAATTGTATAATTATGAGATAAATAATGTTGTTCATTTTTTAACAGATCTTTTATGAGTTTGATGTTGATGATAAACTCATGTGGAAGTGGTTGGATGACAAGGCTAAAAATGCTTACAAAAACTGGAAGTGCACTATAAATACAATTAGGAAGGAAATCCTGGGGAAGATCCCAGAAGAGTTTGAACATCAGCTGGACAAGTGGAACTGGTTCCTCAAACATTTCGAGTCTGATGGATTCAACGATAAATTACTTTAATTTTATAACTAACTGTTTCTACTACTGAAAGTTTGTTGGTTTATTCAAAAGGATTAGTTTCTCATATATTGTATTCATTGTTCATTTGGTGTATTTATACTTGTATGTGTAGCTGTCAGTGTGCTTGTTGGTGCCTTTGTTGTTCTGCCTCGTTTTGTCTTTGTTGTTCTAATTACCATTTAATTTTTGGAAAACCAGTTTCCTGGTTCTTTTTTTTGGATTATACTCATGACTGTTCATTTGGTCAGCTTTATGTCACCAATTATTGATGATTAAGCTTGATGTTACTAACCAAAGTGTTAATATGATGAAATTACAGAGAAGATCGACTACAAACAAGAGTAACCGGGACAAGAAGACATTGCACCACCACACCGGGGCGAGGCCTTTCATCTAGAATGCAAAGGAATTGAAGGACAAGGGTGAACACCTCTATTTTATTAAAAGTTACTCACATGCGTATAACTCAGCTAACAACCTAAAAGAAGCTGAAAATGAAGTAAGTCATTTATATCTTGCTTTTAAATTACAATTTCTGCTTACTGCATTACCCTTCACATTACTTCCTTTTTTTTTTTCTTAGCATGATATATATTAGTTAACCTGCCTACTGACTAGGAGTTGATATAAAAGATGTCGACTACATAACTAATCATTTTGAAACAACAAAGATGACAACCACAGAGTGACTTTTAAGTTAACATAATGATCCTCATTTTCTCGTGGATCGACATCGATCCAGACACAAAATTCTTCATAATCAAACTTGTTGCACTATAGAGAGCGGCACTCCTAAGTGAATGAATAGATTACCATCTTTTTCCCTTAACTTTTTTGAGCTGTGCAACTCTTTCCTCTTCTCTTTTGGCAGCTTCTTTACTGCTGCCTCTTTTGGACTGCATTTCTTTTGGTTGCTTCTTTCGTTGCTGCCTCTTTAGCTTCTAGCCTAGACAATGCTCTCTGACATCTATATTTTTCTTCAGACACTATGTCATTCCCATCAACAACAGATTGGATTTATTGTTTAAACTGTTATCATTTAGACAGATACCAACCATTAACACCAACTAGTCTTTGAAGAACAAACCGATAGGTGCAATATTATGAGCTTATCAATAAACAAACAGACCTTCTTTGATTTCTCATTAATTTCTTTTCCTGGAAGAATTCTCGGTCTCTTCATATTAATTGTTGTTTGTAGCTAGTTCATTTTTTGATAGAGAAGGTTGATTGTTATTAATTGTTATTCTCCGTATTAATTGTTGTTTGTAAAACATATACTGCTTTTGTTAGGCTACACTGATGGAGAAGGTTGATGAGATCCGTGACAATGCGAGGAAGGAATACCCTGGCATTCCGGAATAAGTTATTGATTTTCATTTTGACCAACAAACTCAAGTGATCGTGTTTGAAAAAGCATTTGGACATAGAAACATAAACGAGATCCGGGGCATGAGACTAGTAGGCATTTATGGTTTGAGTCAAGGGCTTGATAAGAGCTGCACTTCACGTTCCCAACGAGCTGCACTTGTTGATATGGCGGTGGAGGAAGCTCGAAAGGCCAAGGAGGAAGCCCGGAAAGCCAAGGAAGAGAACAAACAAATCATGGCACGTCTTCAATAATGTGAGCAGTTTCTCTTCACCAAAATCGGCGTATGTCAGCCGACAGTCACATCGGAGCAGCCCAATGATGATGATCATGATGATGGAGGCATTGATTCAATTTACACTTCATAGTTACTAGCTAGTTCATTTTCCAGTATATATTTTGTATAAACAAGTCTATATTGTACTACTCTTGATGAGTTTGTATATGAAATTGATTATATATATATAAATTTTTGTTACTGTCCAGGTGTTTTGTTCAGGGTTTTTTTTAATTTTTTATAATATTAAATGTGATTTTAATAGTTTTTAATGACTAAATTTTTTAAAAAAAATAGCACTAAGGTGACGAAAGATAAACTTTCGTGGCCTTAGCCCCATGGTGACGAAAATATTTTCGTTACCTAGTTACTTAGCTGAGGAAAATATTTTGTTACCCAGTTAAATACCTTGGTGACGAACGCATTATCGTCATCTAAGTAACCTGGTGACGAAAAACGTTTCATCAGCTAAGTATATTAGCGATGAAACATTATTCGTCATCTTAGTACTAACTAAGATGACGAAATTATTATTTTCGTCACCTAAGTGCTCTGACCACCGGCCTTAGGTGACAACTCTTAGGTGACGTAATTTTCGTCAGCTAAGTCTTTACATGACGACATAAGCTCTTAGGTGACAAAAAAATTTCGTCACCTCAGGGCTTTTTTCTAATACTGACTAACATATATGTTTCTTAGCTTAATAAATTCCTTTTTTTTTTGTGTTTTTTTTTTTTGAGAATGAAGAAAGAACTTTATTCAACTAGATACAAAATATGGGAAATATCGATGGTGGACAAGAATTCCTACTACTAGAATCAATTACGGATCTGTCATAATGAATGATATCCATGAGCTAATAGGGCCCAACCCCTTCGACCTCCTCCGCTGTAGAGCAGCTCAAGACAGAGTCGGTCTGGGCTCGAACTGATTGAGTCCAAACTGATCCACATTCGTATATACTCTAAAATATACGACCTAGATCTTGCGGTCTAATAAATCTAATGGTTCAGATCAAACCACCTTAAAAATCTATTTGTAATAAAATTTTAGATAATACCAACTTCCAAAAATCATTAAAAATAGCTCCGAAAAATCAGACGAAATCGTAACGATGTCTAGATTAATCATATGGCCTCGAAAGACAAAATTCGACAAACTAAAAATTTGAACAATTTTCAAAAGCCACAAAAAATTTGAAGAATAATAAAAATCGAAATAAAAATAGCTCGAAAATAATTTTCCTTTTAAAAAATAGAAAATTGAAATTCAGTGATATTACAAATGATATGAAGGAAACCTAAGATTTTCGTTATTCAAATAGTCACAAGAAGTAGAAAGCCCTTCGTCTGTTTCAATGTGTGCCTTCGTCTGTTTCAGTGTGTGATTTCATGCTATGGTTATGATATCATGTGTGCAAATAAGGGAATTTCTAAAATCAAATTGTGTGGTTTCAAATTTCTATGAAAGGCATCAATGTTTTATTTCCTAATGTTGAGCTCAAACTGATTACATACATCTTCCTTGTTGCTTAAACTTTTTATTCTATATTCAATCAATTGCTCAAACTGATTATTTATTTCTTATGGTTATGAAATAGGTTAAATTTAGAACTTTATTTGGTAATGTAATAAACTTATTTCATATTTTAGTATATTTTTTATTTATTAAAAGTACATAAATATATAATTCTGTTTGCCGTGTTCAAGCCGTGTCGGATACTCAGTTTTTAAGTTTTGTCGTGTCGGCATGTTGTATCGTGTCGTGTCGCAGTGTCTGTGTCCGTGTCCGTGCAACATAGCTCTATCTCTTAATATATTGTCATGTTTTTCAACAGTGTCATCATCTGCTTCGTAATCCTTAACATCGATCAACCAATTACTAAAAATATTGATCAAACGTTTGATTAATATGCCTAGTAATACGAAAATATGCATTATGCATACTAGCCTTCCTGGTCGCGCTCACGCGTGTTAAACAGGGAGGCTCACTCACCCGATTTCATCAAGTTTGTGACTGATCAACTTTAATTAATGATTTAAAAGAAAAATGGTTTAAATAAAATTACAAATATATATATATGAGGAAGAGGCCAGGGAGAAGGAATTGGTGGGCCTCATGAACACCACAAGAAGGCGTTGATTCCTTGAAAAAGACATGCAGAGATATGAAGCGCGCGTCTTCTTGCTTCTCATGACCTACCACCATTACATGAGCTACATTCAGATATGTTGAGTCGTTTATAGAAAGATCGAACAGCTAGCTGCTAGCTAGGGTTTGTTTTTTGGTCATACGGTCATACCTAAGGAGTAGAATATATGAACGAACAAATACGTACATAGACACTAAGAACGAAAAAAGACACTACTGAACATTTCTTATTCGCATCAGAGGATTTCAGAGCACACAACGTCACAGTACAAAGAGGGTGCCATAATACAGTAAAATGGGACAAAAAATGATTAGTCCCACTCACTCGTAGAATGAGCAAGCACCTCAAATTTTTTTGTTCGACTCTATGTCATTTTCCTTTCCTTTCAGTGAAAAGCTGGAGCCCTCTAGATTAGTTTTTGTCGACATGTAATTGGAGCAAGCAAATTATTAGATGTAGACCGTACTGGCCCGTTTATTAGCTCTTAATTCTTTGAGAAGAAAAAGAAATTACAGGTATGTGTACATAGGTCCCCATTAGATAAAGTTCATAATTATTTGGATCCTATGTTATGAGATTATGGTAGTCATTTGTTCAATGCACCATCGTACTAAAGCTTGATTGGACTATTGTTTGTTCGTAATCTCAAATAATTAAGCGTTATTAACCAATAATTTAAGTACCAATATTGTAAAAGAAGACGACGAATGGAGTACGTGCTTCCGAGCTTTACACATTACCTCTGCTCTGAAACCTAGCTAGGGTTTCAATCTGGGGACGATGCTCTTTCCCTAAGCAGGGAGGGGATGGTGATGTTGTGGTGAGCATGACGGCGGCTTGGGGATTTCGTGGCATTGATCATGTTTTTGCAACGAGAGGAATCATCTCTCTAATCACTTATGGCTTTGGACGTCCAATGACGTCACGATGAAGGATATGGTCCCAACAACGACTGAAGCGGTTAGGCTTCGGGCCAGAGCAGTCGGGGCATAGCGTTCGGTGTTGTAGAGTCGAAGACTAATTCAGAAACTTGTAGATCCGCAACATCGGCAACTTGTCAGTAGTACGTGGCGGAGACAGGACTAAAATGTTATATGGGCTAATTGGAAACGCATAAGCGGTTTCTTTTTTTTGAAATTTTATTGAAAACGGGTACGTCTAGAAGCGTTGAAATAGACTAATATATATATATATATGTATAATTATATAAAAGAAAATAATATTACCACAGTTCTACGTTGCTATATGTTGCGACAATTGCGTAATTTTATTCCAAACTCTTTAAATGATGTACAAATATTGTTATCCAACACTAATAAAGAAAGAGATAATTAAGTAGTGGTCATACTTTTAAGTTTTACCAAACCAAATAACAAAATTATTGGGACACAAGCTCTTCTTTTAGTTTTTATAATCTCTTCTCTGTCCATCAAGATTTCGTCTCTTTCACCAAGCAGTAATTCTTTTCTTTCAACAGGTTCATGAACTCCCTCCTCATCTTCTCTGACCAACAACTTCTCCCTCTGCATGCAATCCTTTTCAGTCCAGATCTCACGTTCAACCAATTGATCCTTCTATCCTATCCTACTCCGTAATCTACACCCATCTCAGATTTGGCCATCGTTTACTATCCCTTTCTTGTCTATGGTTCTCAGATTTTTTTTTTTCCATTATGGGATTTGGTTTTTTTTTTTCTAGGTTTCATTCTCACCTGGGCTCCAACCTAGTCAAGATTAGGCTGGCTCCGCCCCTGCACGACAGGAGTAGGCAATATTGTCGAATAATACAGGTTTCCTATTATGTTGTCGTCAAAATAAACGGATGACACATTTAGTTTCACCCTTCTATTTAGAGATTGCGACCATTTAACCAAAAAAAAAACATATTTCAAGTAGATAAGTCACACAAGGTGCATAGATTGGCACAATCCATTCACGCCCCATCTTAAAGTGATAAGGTATTGTTGGCGGCATAATTAAAGTTGCACAGTACAAAAATTAAAAAACCATTTTAGCATAAATAAAAACACCCCAACTTGATCAGATCGATCCGATCCGATTTAGGCACCGTTGAACCCGACGCTGCCAAACCACGGTCTTCACCATCAGGCGACCTCCCCGACACCATATAACGCAACCAAAGAGGCTTTTTGATCTCCTCTCAAGGATTGTACGACACCATCTCAGTCCTCTTAATTACACCCACCATTGCCTTTCCTTCTAAAAAACTCCACGTTTCCATGGCATCGACGCTCACAACCCGCAAACCATTCTTCGGCTATCCACTAATCTACGAACACAGCTCGATCCCTCTTGGCCCGTCCGACAACGCCGCCACGAAGGCATGCTGTCGAACTGGGCATCCACGCTTGACAAGAAACCGGAGACGCGGCTTAATTACCAATTTAAATCAAGTTTGTAAAATTAATTATTAGATATTCGTAATTTATTTCATTAGAATGAACACTCGATATGATGTTCTCATTAATCGTGAGTAATTATACATCAAATATAATGAGGATTTCAAATATATCACTCAATGCAGAAAGGAAATTAAAATTTGAACAACGGTATCAGTCATGATGGAAATTTGAATTGGTTAGTTGGCACATGATGGAACAAGAACGGTATCAGTCATTTAGTTGTCTCTGGTCTTTACACAAGGTTACCAGCTCGATTATGTACATTTCCACGTGAAAATGTCTTAGGACCTCTTGTTCAGTACCAAGAGAATTAATACATGAAGTTGCATGTCATTCAACTATTATCGGTTTATGTTGTCGGAAAAAAAATTATTATCGGTTTATGACATGACAATTCATTGGTCTTTGATTTGCTTTCTTTCATGACCCAAAATATAATAATTTGATCGGTTTCATCTCTAATTAAGCATATATAGGCTTGAATTTAGACATCTCTGCTCGTATTTATAAAGAGAAATTCAGGACCTTTGGTCATATTCATTAGTTGTAACTAGTAATTTAGAGATGTTATTATACAAGAAATAAAAAAAATTAGAGTACCAACGTGCATTTACACCAACATAAATGGACGAACGGAGTACAATTTTTATTTTTATTTTTTTAAACAAGGAAAAATGTATATTTAGTCAAAAACATATTCAAGAGTCCATACTAATGAAAAACTTTTACATGAGTCCATTCTAATTATTCATATTAAAAAGACAACATTACCATTAATTTAATATCTCCTACCCAACCATCCCGATCTACACTCTCTCATCCTCCTTCTCTGAAAACACACACACACACACACACACTCTCTCTCTCTCTCTCTAAGATCACCACCGCCCAAATCATCTTCTCCACCATCTCCATCTCCGGCGATCTCGTCCTCGCCTACCGCACCCTCAAGAAACTTGAGATCGACGGACGACGAGTACGATGGCAGCCTCAAGGCATTGGCGAGAACTTCTCTGTCGAGGTCGACGAGAACCTCAATCCAGCGAGATAGGACCAGATCCACCACCGATCCGGCGTCGGTAAGTGCTCAGATCTCTCCCCCCTTGATTCTATGGCGTCATCAACATCCTCGTCGTTGATGACATCCTTGTCTTCTTGAGGAGGCATTGGTGAGGTCAACCAACTCACGTGGTTTGCCGACGAGTTTTTCAACCACAGCGGCTGATCGATCTTTCTTCTTCTCTTTTTTTTTTGTTTATTGAAATCTTTCTTCTTCATTTTGTTTTTCTTTGTTGCTTTTTCTATTATTTTTGCAATAAATGGTTATTAAGTGACAATTTATTGGGGTCAATAAATTTAGGGGGTAGTAAACAATTTCTCAATATTTATTACCTCTTAGTAAACCAAATTATTAGGGCCAATGTTCAATAACTCGATTATGTTCTGATATTTATTATTTTTATTAAATTAAGTTGGAATAAGTTGATTATTGGCGGTAAATAACTGATTATTGGGTGTCTGTAACTGATTATTAGGGGTTAGTAACCAAGTTATTAGAGGTCAGTAACTGATTATTAGGGGTCAGTAATTGATTATTGAGGGTCAGTAATTGATTATTAAAGGTCATTAACCAAGTTATTAGGGGTTAGTAACTGATTATTGAGGGTCAGTAACCGAGTTACCGGTGACTGGAATCAGGCAACCGAAGTCCGGTGGCGGGTGACCGGAGTCCGGTGAGGTTCCGGTCAAGTATTCTTTCTCTTCCCCTTTCTCTCTCTATGCATATTTAAAGGGTGAGGGTAAAATAATCTTAAAATAATATGGTTTGTTAAGACTTTAGTAGAAATTTGTGCATTTAGGCATACAAATGTTACCTTATATTGGAATAGTCTCATGAAAAAGATTATCATTGAAATGAGAAATGAGAGATTTAAATTAGTACTAAATGAGCATTTTCCCTTTAAACAATGTCAAGACGAGGTATCGCAAATGCTCATTAGCTAGGCACAATGACTAACCCCTCAACGCGTGTGAAATGTTCCAATTGCGTATTGCCTGGCCACTTTGATAACTTTGTGATATAAATATATGATGGTTTAAGGTTCCCTACCTACATACATGCTCTACCACTAGGCCACTCGTTGTTGTTGACGAATGAATTACATAAGTACAATATACTTCTTCATAATTTAAAAGAAGCTAACTATACATATCAGTCTCGTTCACCTGGTCAGAACATTTGATCAACTGCCGTTGGATCAAAGCCAACTTAAATCTGATGGTTGGGAATTAATGACCCTTATTTGATTTAAATTTATATTTTGTATTTTTTTTTTTTCAATCAGCATTCTTCATTGATTTGCCAGACTTCTTCTTTTCTACTCCTTTTTCCGATCTACTTCTTTTTCCCGAACTACAGACGTCTTCTACTCTTGTCTTGTCATCTTCTCACAAAATCCATGAAATTTGCTGCAAACCCAGAATAGATTCGCCAGAGACAGACCTACTCATCTTCTCCTCTTCTCATCCTCTCTAAACACAAGTAAATTATGTAAATCTCTTTTCTTATATTGTAAAAACCCCATATTGTTTCCTCTTTAAACCCAATTCTCTAGTAGCTTAGCATCAACCCTTTTCCTCTTTAAACCTAGTTCGTCGATTCTCCGGCCGAATCTGAAATTTTCCCTAAATTTTGTAATCTTGAGAGAAGAGTATAAGAGGAGAACATATGATTCAGCGTTGGGTATCCGTCTCCGATGAATCCATTCTAGGTGAGATGACAAGAGGAGGATTGAGGAGAAGAGGAGAAAAAACCCAGAATGGATTCGCCGGAGACATATGTAATATGATAAAGAAGATGAAGACTCAGTTCGTGGGAGAAGACTTAAACAGTAACTAATACTAATACTGATTAAAAAAAATACAAGATATAAATTTAATTCAGATAAGGATCATTAAATCTCAACCATCAGATTTAAGTTGGCTTTGATCCAAGGGCTGTTGGCCAAATGTTCGTTGGTTAGTAGGTGACCAGGTGAACGGGACTACTATACATATTTAGGATTGATCTCCTCTGGTCATTTACACCTTTGTTGCATGGAAGAACTTTGACATTTGGGCTCCGATTTGTAAGTCATCTACTTGTAACTTGTCATTGAAATTCTTTCATTTACTAATATATATATATATATATATACACACAGGGTCCTTCCAATGAGGGATCCTTTTTTTTGTTCATTTCTAGGGATAGATCATTTAACGAACTTTTCGATTATAAAATCAAATCTTCACCGTTCAGTTCGTTGGGCTATATGAGTAGATCATTTCTATAAATTTTCAGAAAATTTGGTGATCGTTAAGTCATCCAAATGAGGGATTTATTTTTAATAATATTGAACGGTGTAGGTTTGACATAAGTGTTAAGTTTTTTGTTTTAATCTCAATCATTCAAGCCCATTAAAAAACAGATCTAATAGTGTGGACCTATCCCTAGAAATGAACAAAAAAAAGGATCCCTCATTAGAAGGGCCCTGTATATATATATATATATATATATATATATATATATATATATATAGTCTGGATCTAGATTATCTCCTTAAACTCTTAAAGTAAAGATGTTTTTAATTCTACTATGTATTTTGACAATCAAAGCCACTCATTCCCTAGTTACTTACGTTCCCACATATGAATCTTACAAAAAATTAGCAAAAATGAAAAATGTTTAACCATTTGATTAACACAATATTCGTTTTAATTTTATCTAACGGCCTATAATTATTTATATCAAATTGAATGACCAAATGATTATGAAATTAGTTAAAATTTTGTAGACATGTTTCTTGCATATGAATTTAGAGGATCAATGGTTGAGATCGTTAAAAGAAGTCATCTACTAATGTAAAATATATAATAGTGTTGTCGGTATTCAGTAAACTAGCTACCTCTTCTGCCCATAGACCAGTCATGGAACTTGTAGACCGACGTCCAGACTACCTCGCCATGGTGAAAGATCGTCAATGCCACGTCAGGAGGTCCTCCGTCCAAGCACGGCAAGGAGGCATCATGATAAGAAATATGTGTAATGTGTCCCACATCGAAAGTGTGTTGTAAGTGGGAACCTTCCTAATCTATAAAGGAAGGGTTCCCCCTAAGTAGGATCGATCTTCTTCTCCCACAAAAAGGCATTGAGGCCTCCCGATAGTGAATTCCAAGTGGACGTAGCCATGCCCTCCGTCGGCATGGTGAACCACTATACGTGCTTGTCTCTTGCCCATGATGTTTACTGTTTATGTTCGTGTTCCACCGTGCTTCTGCGGAGCCTGCGGGTTCTTACAGAAACAATTGGCGCCGTCTGTGGGAAATGTTACAAAAAGTCTTGTTGCTCTACCACCCGAGAGGCATTTCACCGAGAGGCAGTTCACTTAATTCCATGAGCAACAGGTCCATCGGGAGGTGTTGAAGCCTATCAAAAGGGCTAGCTAGTCAGCATGTTGGCATGCACCCCGGTAGGCCCAAGGCTGTCATCGGGTCAACAAGGCTGCCATCAGGTCCAAACTGTCATCCCGGCCCAATTTCATCTACGGGTCCAGTTAGCTAGACAGCAGGTCCAAGGTTTTTGATTATCTGCCTCCCGGAGACACTCGGTCCAGGAATCCAAAACAAAGAGGCCGATGCATGAGGCCGGTGGTTCCTCTCCCGGAGACCGGTCTCTCGCCTAGCTTTAAGCGACGCCTCTGAGTAAGGAGCGCCAGGGGAAGGCTCACGGGATCCTGCCGTCCATTCCCATCCCGGGTCCTTGTCCTCTCAGTCCGAAAGAAGGACTTCGGGTTCCCGGTTGGAAGCATTTGGCCATGGAGTCCAAGCTCATCCCGGCACCAGAAATTGATCTGGACACCCATTCAGTGGCAGTCAGCAGAATCTCATCCCGGTATCTGTGTCACCCGCTGATTCAGTACTAGCTCATCTCTTTCAAGTTTCACCGGCATCACACATAACCCACAGAGATGACAAGGTCCCGGTATGTTCATCAGTTATCACTTCCCGGATGGGTCAGCACCCAATCTTGGGAGACCTCAAACCACCACCTACCATACGAGGTGCCGGAGAAGCCATGCGGGAACCATCACTCGCCGGCCGCTTGGTCAAAGGGGTCTGCCAACGGGACGGCAGTCGAAAAAAATCTGATGTATTCCTTCATCTGAGAGTTGGTTGTATTCCCCTCTGAAAGCAAGAGAATGGGGGTATTTGCATCTCGGAGACTCACCTCTCTCTCATGGATAGCAGACAAACAAGCTAAGTCTTCTTATCTGTTTAACACTGCCCGGGATTAAATGCTTATCCTTATTTTGTGGTTTTTGTGCTAGCTTTCATGCTTATATTCGGGATCCAATTCAGTCTTTGTGCTATCATTGATGGAAGGATGGAAAGTCTGGTCAAAAGTTGAGGCAAGTTATTGGAAAGTCTGGTCAAAGGTTGAGGCTTGTTATTGGAAGCAAGTTGGTTGCTGGGAGCATCAATCATTGATAATTGCATCATGACTTGGAACTTGTATCGGTTTTTTTTATTATTCCACCAATTCCAATCGGCAGTAGATAACATGCTCACAGAAATATATGGTGCAGTACATGCTTACAGAGATAACAAGCACATGCCACACCCAAGCCAGTATTACTATGGACACCCAGCTCAGCAACCGCTTCACCTCTCCGGGTTTCGATCAACATCATCCCGGTGACCATTCTATTGATCATATGAGTATATAATGGAAGTAACACCATCACCCGCATAGTTGTTTACATGATTGATACCAACCAACTGATCCCTTGTTTCTACTTTATCCTCACCTATGTGGTTAACTCTGTCACTTCCCTGTGAACTGCTAATACTATTATTTCCATCAACTGTTATTTCCCTTGCGTATGCTTCTCTTCCAAGACATTTGATGCATCAGTCTGCTGGACAATAGTATTCACATGGCCATGAGATACAGAAACATCACTCAATCCATCAGTATGTACACTATGGTCTAACTTACTGGCTTCTGAATCTTCTTGACCATTGTTACCACTAAGCTGGTCCTTTACAGAACCAGCAATTCCAGTGGAGATGTTAGACTTTGTCTGCTCTGATCCCTTCTCACTATTGTTAAGATGTTCAGCGTCAGAACTTCCTGATTCAGTAGTATCCTTAATGACAGAAGCAGAAATATCACTTCCATCAGTGCTCAATGATTGATCAGTTGAAATTCCTGGTGATCAGCTTCTCCCTGCTTGTGTTGCCGTGTCGGGTTTGCTTCTCTTTGTACGAAAGAAGGATACCCAAATTCCATGAGTCTCTTGTCTTGATTGTGATTCCTATAGTCTTTGATTTTTGAAAGTTGTTGATGTTCATGCCATGATTTCATTCAACCTGCATATATTAGTATGCATGCTAGTCTGCACACTATAGGACAAAGTTGTAGTCCTATCTATTATCAACCCATGCAGTACACATATCAAGCATGACTCTCATAGAACATAACTATTCCATGCTGAACCACATATACATATGCATGGCAGAGGCACTCAGCTGCCCAGCTATATCGTAGTAGCTCCATTTGTCAATCATTTTCTAGCAGGATAAGCATGATTCGCCGGGAGCCAGCATTCATCTCGGTCGAGTTCAGCCTCGAGGAGCATTCTTCCAGGGCCAAGTGGGATGACAACTAACTCCAGGGCCAAGTGGTTCTCTTATCATCGGGACATTACCAATGCCAGGTAACAAACTCCAACCACCACCCGAAGATGATTCAACGAGACCCGAGGGTCCCTCTCCCGGTGGCAGCCTCCGGTTTGTTCCAAATCACCGGGTTCATCTCCACCCATACGGGACCCGTTGGCATCATTCGCAAGTATGCATGTGTTTCGAACCGTTGTGTTTATACAATTACAGGCATGAATCAACTGTACAAACGGGAAGAGAGGCCCATCACAACTACTCTGGGCACCCGTCTTAACGATGAGTCTCTCTATCGGTGAATCTACCGGCCGGGGGGGTGTTACTCTTCCAACAAGCATGCTTGTTCTATCTCACAGTAGCACCATGATCATCGTCGGGATCGCTTCCCGCAGAATAACTGCTCGACGGGAAGTCTTATTTTTCTACCTAATTGGTCGTCCTAGCCTCTGGTAGCATCATGACCGGTTCATGCATCTAGAGTCACCACTCCGGGATTAGCTGTCCGACCCAATCCGGGATTAGCTGCCTTCTAGGAATGGCTCATCAACGATAGCCTCATGCGGGAGCTCACCCATGTTTCAACTCCCGGGTAGTTTGGAATCTTTAATTTGCCAACGGGACAACAGTTGAGAAAAATGGAAAGAATTGAGACTGCTGCAAACAAGACGTCAGCTGCTCTATACACTATCGCGAAGCAAACATGACTGATGCTTGGCAATCATCATCTCTGCTCGTCGTACACACCCCCGGTGCCAAGCTAAGTTCCTTTCTTTCTCATAAGCAAACTTGGCCATGTTTTGAAGTCTGAAAGTTATACATATCAATGGTTAGACATTGCATGCCACCTGCTTGATTCCACGCGTCCAAAGAGCAACTTGTTTGTTTGTCAGACACCTATCATTTTGTTATTCTATGCACCAGTCTGTTAGGTATTTGTTACGTGCGTGAGCTAATTCTTCTGCACCCTTCAACCATGCACATTAGAGCAATTGGGGAAAGTATAGTTGCATGGGCGATGATTGTATCAATCGTAATACAAGCCTAATTGTTAGACCAATTGTTTTGCTAGGTACTCAAAACCTTACCCTTATAATGCTCGGCAACAACTATTGGGGTATTGAGTAAACGTGTTGAGTTACTAGATAGGTACAATCACTAAGGAAACTTCATATTCAACACAAGGCTAAACAACACAAAAGCCGTTGGGGATCATTCGAGCATTCCTCCTGCAAATGGATTAAGATCACGAGTATGAGTTCTCAAGTCTAGCCGAAACTGAAAGATTAGTGATAGCCATTGGAGTGAAAAAGAGCAAGAGGCTGCTAGTCATTCAAACCGAAATCATCTTTGCTCCATTCAATTCTCACTCAACAATGCAACTCGAAGCAGGTAGCTATTCCCGGGGAGCCTTACCAGAAGCCCATGGAGCTCTTGAACTTAGGAAAATTTTGACTCCCGGATAAGAACTAACGGGAGGAAGCATGCACCAACTGCTTGGGAAAATTTTGACTCCCGGATAAGAACTAACGGGAGGAAGCATGCAACAACTGCTTACGAAAATAACGATTCCCAGATAATAACTAACGGGAGGCATGCACGAACCAACACGCATGTACATATACCCGAGCAAGAACCAACGGGAAGCATGGGCAAAACAACTAGAGCCATGATAACTGTAAGTCCCTTGTACATCTCCCGTAGAGTGGGAGTTGGGCATGCCAGTATCATTCCCTTCATACGGAGAATAGTGGCCTGATAACCCATGCGGGGATAATACCCCGCGCTCGAGCAGAAACACACGATATGGTTCGCCACCTTTGCCCATCAAAAATAAGACGTGATAAACACATCATGAGTCCAAACCTTGGGGGACATGGCTCAGTTCGCGCGAGGGGCCTGAGCTCGCCCGCGTGTCAACCTTCATGGGCGAGGCGGACGCCACAACAGTCCGCGTGAAAGTACTTCAAGTACAACCATCCGCGCCCGGCCGAGTAAGTTTTGCGGCCGGGGACCGGGAGGGGCATTTCTTATCTTCTAGGCGGACTCCTCAGCTCACCCTTGAAGAAATCAAGAGCAAGACCCGTTCAACACACGCCCTGAGTACGGACTTGGGGGGACTGGATGGGGTGCCCGTATGTAAATAACTGGTCTATGGACATTTTGTATATTAAGTCCCCACTCAAGACATGTCTTGAACGAGAACTTGGGGGGACTTGTTGTCGGTATTCAGTAAACTACCTCTTCTGCCCATAGACCAGTCATGGAACTTGTAGACCGACGTCCAGACTACCTCGCCATGGTGAAAGATCGTCAATGCCACGTCAGGAGGTCCTCCGTCCAAGCACGGCAAGGAGGCATCATGATAAGAAATATGTGTAATGTGTCCCACATCGAAAGTGTGTTGTAAGTGGGAACCTTCCTAATCTATAAAGGAAGGGTTCCCCCTAAGTAGGATCGATCTTCTTCTCCCACAAAAAGGCATTGAGGCCTCCCGATAGTGAATTCCAAGTGGACGTAGCCATGCCCTCCGTCGGCATGGTGAACCACTATACGTGCTTGTCTCTTGCCCATGATGTTTACTGTTTATGTTCGTGTTCCACCGTGCTTCTGCGGAGCCTGCGGGTTCTTGCAGAAACAAATAGAAATCCTCAAATTCTTAAAATAAAGAGATCATCTTTAATTCCTCCCTCATATATATATATATATATATATATATATATATATATACTTGGAATCATGAATTAATTTAATTTATAAAGGTAAAAAACAAACCAAATTCAAATCAAAGTATACCCGGGTGGAGTTGGTAAGAGCCTAGGAACCCTCATTTTTGAGTTTGAATCCCACCGACAATATTGATTAGACTTAAATTTCAATTTAATCTTTGTGGTAAGGAAAAAGAAAATACTCTGAGAAGATTTTTTGACAGAAATTAGTCTTTTCAAACTAAAAAAAAAACTAGAAAAATGTTGATATTTTGTTAAAAATAAGTATTTCAGTTATGGTAATGGATATAGAAACCATGTTCCAATAAGTAAAAATAGAACTGCGGGTGGCATAAACCACTAGGCACCAAGGAAACAACCTCAACCCAGATCATATGAAAATCGTGGCTTGAGAAACAAAACAAAACACACCTGGGGTAGCTTTAGCGAGCAGCAAGCAACAGGCAAATACTACATTTGATGACCCACCCTTCCCTCGGCTGTATTACAACTCGGCTGTATTACAAACTATTACTGCTTACCCCCAATTGTTTTATGCCCAGTTAAAATAATGAGGCACATGAAAGTGCCCTAATCATTCTCGAATTGAGCTGTTCAATCACTTCAATGAGACATTAGGAGAGGCCAAAACACCAAGACCTGTAAAAGCTAGATGATGCCAAATACACGTCATACAGACATCAAATTTGGGGCAGCAAAAATACCCAATAATTTTGTATCCTTCACTGCTCATGGTCCCTAAATTGCTTTAAATTTGCTACGTACTCTTCTTATATAACTGAAAAGAAGTTAACACTCTCCACACCGCACCTTCTTCTTTCTTCATAATGGAAGAAGAGCAATCAACCACCTCCTCCTCTTCTTCTGGTTCAACTACCTCTGCAGAGTGTGAAGCAGGGAAGAAGTGTAAGGGAGCGAAGAAGAAGCGAGTGATCGAAAACGGGAGCGGGAAAGGAGCAAAGAGTGATGGGAGTGAAGAAGGTAGTCAGCAGCATCCAATGTATAGAGGAGTTCGAAGGCGTCAATGGGGAAAATGGGTATCAGAAATCAGAGAGCCGAGAAAGAAGTCGAGAATATGGCTGGGAACATTTGAGACACCGGAAATGGCAGCTCGAGCTCACGACGTGGCGGCTCTGACGATCAAAGGCAGCTCAGCCTTCTTAAACTTCCCTGAGCTAGCACAGGAGCTTCCTCGCCCAGCTAGCTCGTTGCCGAAGGACATTCAAGCTGCGGCAGCTAAAGCAGCTGCTCTTAGCTACCCTAACTGCAGGAATAGCCATGAAACTCATGAACCGGAAGAAGCACGGCCGTGTCGAGATTCATCACCAACTTCACCACTATCAGATGAACATAACGATGACACATTCTATGACCTTCCTGATCTGCTAATAGATGTTGGACAGTATCACGGTGATCATGAGTACTACTTTCCGGTGGCGGCGACGTGGCAGCTGGATCCGATGGATACCATTCTCAGAATGGAAGAGTCTTTCTTATGGGACTAAAGATTGATATAGTACTGTCGATCAGAATTGACGTCTCAACCTCAACAACCGGACTCTGTACTTGGTCTTCGGAGTACAATGCTATAGCTCAAATCAGGAAGCGATCAAAGATAGTGAAAGGAGAAGGAATTCGAACTCTGGCGTTGAAGGTAAATAATCTCCCTTTGCTACGTACTGGAGCTACAAGCCTACAAGATCACTCATAGCTTAGTCTATAGTCTATACAGAGTGCATGGATTTACTGTATCGATTAACCATGCTTAAAATAGATAAATAATAAGAGTCTGAACTTATTTCATGTATTTATCGCTTTAGTAATAAGATATAATTACTATCAGCCTTCTGTATAATTTTGGGGTACGTAAATATCCATTAGACTTTAATTAGTTATACATAGACCCTAGATGGCTGGATCTTCTCATCTGTACGATGCTCTTAGATGGTTGGATATATGATTCCACGGCTGAATAAGTTGCAAAGATTGATACCATGATAAAATAATAAGAGCTTCACAAGTAAAATCGAGTGAATGAAGTGATCCAAAATTTTATAAACTTAGAGGCAATATAGTCGATATATATTCTCAAGTGGCATAATATTAGTATCCTCAAAACAACCCAATATGTGTGGCTAATATTCAAGACATACACGTCGACAACTTATACTAGCAATGAATGATGTGAACCTAATATATATATTTTGGTACAAATGGGTGTCTAAATCTCATATTTGTCATGATATAAAATTAAAAAGAAAAACAATCTTCATTTTATGTAAGGCATCAATTATTGATTCATTCAAGGAATGAGAACAATCCGATCACATACACGTTTTTTCTTCTTTAATTAAGAGCCTCTTAAGTCTTAACCTTTTGATACAGTGTCTAATAGAACTCCAGCATGTACGATCAAGCACTAGAACACAAAAGATTAAAAAAACTTTTGAACTTGATCTGCTTAGTTATTCTGTTTTTCTAATATATGTCATAATTGCTCAAACTATTTGGGAGACTCTCTCTTCCACATCTATGCGCTAAGGCAGTTGCAAACTCCAACTTAGGGTCTCACAACTCTATGGCCAACGAGGCAACGATGATATCAATGTTTTCCCTTTCCTAGCCTGTGGTGCCTAGCCAGCGAACTCATTTTGTTTCCTAAGAAAAATCACTTAGATAAATACAAATGGTTTGACAAGGAGAGTTCCTTCTTTTGAGTTGGAAACAATTGCATGGAATGCTTTTCATATCAATGCATGATTAAGATATTTGTATCCTTTTCATATGCATATGTACCCCGGCTAAAAATGTGAAAAGAGTCGCACATATTCATTGGTTCTCTATATAACCTTCAATGAGTACTAGTACATCATGCATTTTATTGACCAAAAAGAAAGTCTTGCATGGCTGAGTTTAATTTGTTCCCACTTTTCTTTATGGCATCACTAATCATTATGTTTTTTTTTTTCAATTCTTCTCTCAAACGATCATTATGTTCTTCATCCTCGTACCCAAATGCATCATATAATATATATATATATATATATATATATAATCATCTTTAAAACAAATTAATTAACTGCATCCTCGACTGTGTTTTGTGGTTGAGTACGCATAAATAGTGTTATTTAAAAAGAATCAGATTTTTTTGGGTTAAATGCTTTAAATATGACTTTTTCTTTTTCTTTTTTCTTTTTCTCTTTTTCTTTTCTTGATCATGTACTCATCATAGTATATATTGAACTCTTTTTCTCTGTTATAAACTAAGGAAATAAGAGAGATGCTAGAAAGACAATATGTGGAAGGAGTAAGAATTGTATCATTCACTCTCGTTATGTTCTTTTATATAGGAGTTTGATTTACAGCATAAGGACATAACTAACGAGTAATTAATTACGTGGACATCCACATATATATAATATTTACAACACTCCTCCTTAGATATTCATCAATGTATGATATGGTGTTGGACGCGCTTATTGTTGCCTCATTAAAAACATTGTCAAGTAATAAAAACCATGTGGGAAAAAACCAACCATGGTCGAAGGAGAAAAAAAGTACAACACGCATATGTTCTAGGTATCATAATATTTAATATTCCTCCTGATGAGAATCTCCCCCTGATTGATTGATGCAAGCTCCAATATCATGTATCTGATGGAATACATGTATCTTATATAGTAGATATGGTGTGTCGATCACAAAAATGAGACTGTGTGTGAGTTTTGCATGAAAGAGACTCATCATAAATATTCAATCCACATATATATAATATTTACAACATTCTCGTGTTTAATTTCAATTGATTATATTACTTTATATGTACTTTAGGTTTGCAAATTTGCAATACGGCCAATATCTATGTTTTCCAATACAAGTAGTGGCAGAACCAGTATTAAGAGTTACCGGGAGTCTAAATAAGAAACTCATTTTCTTGTCATCGTAAACATAAAAATTGAAATATAAATGAACAAGGATCAAAATTCAGTGTTTGATAAGTATTGTACAAAATTGAATATTAATCAAGCACTGAAGTTAAGATGGAAGGAATTCATTTGTTCCTATATCATATTAAAAGAGAAAGGATCTCCTAATTATTATATTATAAGAGAAAGAATCTCCCAAATTTTACTTGGGGGGTGTTCAAATATAACATAATTGTAATAATGAAGGTAATCAAGTTAACTAATGAAGGGCATATTCAAAAACTGGCAGGGGTCTGAACCCTCCCAGACCCAAGTACAGTTCTGCCACTAAATACAAGTATCGAAGTATTTTGTTTTGATGAAGCTGTTTGAATCCAAAATCTGGAGCCAAACACAGGTACTTAGTTATATGTTGTTAATAAAATGAAACTGATTTAAAAACTTGTCTAGCTAGGTGTCAATAATCTAAATACTCGAGTACTAGACCTTTTTCCATCGCCTATAGTTATTTAAAAAATATTGACTAGATCAAACCAGGCACAGATCTAGGTATGAGGTTGGTGGGGCTCAAGCCCAACCAAGCTTTCATAAATAAATTCACTAATACATGTTAAACTTGCATGAAAGTTGGCATTGCAGCCTTGGTTTAGCGTATCTTCTAGTTCCTAGCCCAACTAGGTTGGATTCCCAGCTCTTCAAAACTCATTTTTCTTTTATAATTCACCTATTATTTTTCTTACTTCTTATTCTCCTAATGAATGATGGGCAAAGTGGACAATGTGTCTTCTTTGTGTGTGGTTTTGAGTTGATTAAGTCATCAGGGCTTTAATTATTAGGGGATATTATTATTTTGCTACATTTCACTATAATAATATATCCAACCTCTTATATTTTTAGTCGGTACAAAAAAGAATACATCTATTTTGGATTTGGTTTTATTTGAAATCTTTTCTCAAACTCTTTTATAATAAATAATTTTTTTTCTTTTAAATACCTAATGTGTTTTAGGTAAATATTTGACATCGCGGCAAATTATTGTATCACTTCAGTTAATTAAAATAAAATAAAAATTCAAGCCCACCTAGGTTCTTAATCCTGAATCCGCCTGTCTGATTAGTGACGGATCCAGGATTAAGAACCTGGGTGGGCTTGAAATTTAGCATTCTAGCATGAATCAAAATATCAAATAGATTAACTAAAAGCGAATATTTACATTGATTTAAGCACTTACTTTCACTCACGAAGTCGGGATACACTGTATGTGGTTCAATACTTGAGTTTGCTTATGGTAATTGACAAGGTTTCAGGTTGGTTTTGTAAAGCAACAATAACCATAAACACGATTTGATAACCCAATTATATATGCATATGAAAAAGCTTAAAGTCGAATAATCTCATACAACAAATTGTGAATTTCCGTAGACAAATAAACTAGAATTTGTCAGTTAATTTAGGATAAGACTCGGGCCATAGAAGCTTTCATAATGTCTCACGTCAGAGAGGAAAAGTTTAGGATTTTGTGAGTATGTGGCTTGTTTGGCGGCACCTCTACCCGCGGTGTTGGCTTCTGGCCTCGTTGATGTGGTTAGATTCCCTACCGGACAAGCATTGAAGGTGATCAGTTGGTGTTCAAACCCAGTAGGCGGTGGCGGTGGATCGAGAGGGCTAGGCTTTCTTGGGGCAGATTAGATAGTTGTTGGCAGATCTCGTTTGGGGCCTTTGAGCTGGCAAGGTTCTGTCGTCGCCTTTGAGTTGCGGTTCGGGGCCTGCTTGCGGTGAGGTGAGATGGTGTGGCGGAACGGCGAGATGAGGAGGACGAAGCAGTGATGGCCTACCCGATTGCTCTACCGATCTGGGTTCGGGCCATCGTGTTTCGTCCTGGTGTTGACGTATAAGGATGGGTGGTCTGCTACACCATGGAGCTAGGGTTAGGAATGTGATAGGAGCATAAAATGCGACGATTTTATAGTTTAACCTTTGTATTTAACCTAGCTATTTTCCTTTAAAAAGATCGTTTTAACTTTGTTATTTTCTTAGGTACTTCGTGGAGCAAGATAATGCAAATATGTGATCAAGTGATACAAGCAAGGCTTCCAATACGAAGTAGAGATGTCAAGGATGGAGTTTGATCACTCACATGGTCAAAAATATCAAGGAAAAGCGATGGAACCACTTCACCAAAACAGAAGTTGCAAACCAAAAAGCTGAAAACTGGTTTCTGCTTATTTTCTCTGGTTTTCAAGGCTTATTTCCATGCGGTTCCGAGCACGGTTTCACCAAGATGACTACCCAGATTTGTAGAGCATTTGTAGATAAATTTGGACTCAAGAATCATCCAAATCGGTGATGGCATCTTGGATTTATGAAGCGTCAAAGTTGGACAGAAAAACAGCAGTTCCGGGAAAGCTGTGCATCAGTCAAGTTCGAGGCAGTGTTTGGGCTGGATTCTGAGAAGCTTTCTTGGGAGTTTCTGCACGATTTTCAAGAGTGACACCATTAATATAATTTTCTCAAAAACCAAGCCTAGATTATATGTGGAAGACATTTAAAAGATAGCTCAAACATTGATTCTAGTCAAATAAGGAAACATAGTCTAAAAAGGAAGCTCTGAAGATTTGGAGACTACTTAAAGCAAAACCCTAATACCAAAACGGGAGGAAGCCGTCATACTGCAAGAGAGCCTTCACGTTGTTGCGTCGCACAAGAATCCATCAATGGGAAGTCGTCAAGATCATCGTCATTCCTTCCATTCATAGTTTTTTTCTTCCCTTTTGTAATCTTTAACTTTTGAATTTATTTTCTCTATGTGATTTCTACAACGATGTGTGGCTAGTTTATCTTAGTTAGGAGTGGAGGTTTGAAGCCCCGAATTATGCAATAAACTTTGTTTTACAACCTTGATTTCGTAATTACTTAGTTATGGATTGTCTGTTTGGTTTTAGTTTATAAGGAACTCTTGCTTGTTTATGTTCATGGATGCATACATAGAACATTATGAACTTGGAAGTGAGGCTAGAATTAGGTTGTTTAATCTCCTAAACGGTTAATACGACTTAATTCAAGGTAGTAAAACCTATAGGAAAATAGGTGAAACCAAATAGAGAGACTTGCATGCTAGGTAGGCGTTTCATACTAGTTTTGCATACTTGTTCAATCACTTCAATTGATCTTAATGCTTAGAATAATTTGTTGGTTATTCTAAAGGCTTAGTAATTGTGTGTTCATCTTGGTTAACTAGTTAAAGGAAGTAGTAAGAATTTACGTAGTGCATTCACAGTTTATTCTTGATTGAACATTTTCATAACTTGGTAAGAATCTTAGTTGTGTGGACTTTGTTTTGAAGCATATACGGTGGTGAATTTCCTAAATCCCTAACCTCTTCTCTGTCTTATTTCTCAAACTACAAAAATCAATCTAGTTTTCTTATTCTTCTGTCTTTTGTTTTTCGTGATTTATTTAATATAGTAAACGAACTTCAAATCCCTTGAAATTTTGTGTGCATGTTCGTCTCTGTGTCTAGTTTAGGTCTATAAATTTTCATCTTCTTCTTAGTAGTTTAGGCTAGGTAGTTAAGTATATTTTTGTCTGCTATTAGTTAGGAACAGTACACTTTTGTGACATTGTTTTTGTGTGTGAAATTAAATACCCTCAATCTCTGGCAATGAACGATCCTTGCTTCTTTATACTACATTTGACAATTTTTTACAGGGTTAAATTGTGAGGCTATTTTAGCCGTACCAGAATGACATCGATTTTCGGGTGATGGCATGGCAGTGGCTCCGCATCCAAGTTGTAGCAAGCTATCTTTGGGCCGGATCTTAAGGGGCCTGCCCTTGAGAGCCATTGGGGTTGGTTTGGGCCTAGGTCTTTGATTTTTGTTTTTAGGTTTTTTAGTTGGTTATTTCGTTGTCCCTCCTCTTTGAGCAAGGGTTTCGGCCTCCTCTTTGAGAGATTATTTAGGTTTTTTTGGTAGGTCGGTGTCGTTGGTCTTGTCGTATGGTGAGCCATGGTTATGGTATCGTTTTCAAGGACTATATTAATATCGGTTAGTTTTTGTTGTCAATATAATTGAGAGGTTACTTGTGCATATATGCTAGTAATATTGGCATATAGTGTTTGAAATGGTTGTTTATTCTTGAAGTTGGAACGTAAGGATGTATCGATACTTCTGGATTAGGTTAAGTTAGGTTACGGTTGAACCCCTATCGGTTCTTGTCAACTGTAATCATTGGTGTTTCGAGTAGGAAGACGAGTTGGAAATTATTTTCACCACAAATATCTCTCATGATTGTAATATTGTTTTCCTATATAAATAAAATTATTGATATTTTCTCAAAAAAAAAAAGACTCAGGGCCATAGAGACCCAAACTCTAGTCCAATTAAAGAAGGCATATCCAAGGTACAATCCCACTAAGAAATTTTTTCTGGAATTTAAATGACATTATTTTTTTGAAAGGGGTTTGGAACCCTGGGAGACTTAGCCTCACGCCCGGTTTCATTTATTGAAATAAAATCTTGCATCGGGGGGGGGGGGGGGGGTGGACATATAACCTGAACCCCAAGCTACATACGAAATATTATATAGATCCTCATAAAGAACATCCTGAATAATAGCATATGTTTCATCTAGACTAAACACATCCAACTTATTGCATCTAGCAAAACGGACTAATCTATTTGCCACACTATTTGCTTCACGACAAACATGTTGCAAGTGAAAAAAATTAAAAGCACCAACGTACCTTTGACAGTCCTCTATAATTCTTCCTGTAAATAATAGGTATAATATCAATTTTTGTTTACTAATGTGATTAGGTTTCATAACCCTAGTAGGTTTCCTCTATAAATAACATACAATAGTTGATAAGTTTATTGGGAATATTGTCGCAACAGACCTCAAACAGTCAAACCTCATAGGTTCTGAGAACTTTGATCTCCTGGAAGAAGATAAAATCAATGGAGCGCGGTGATAATGGGAGATCGAGTAAAATGCGGAAGTTCTCTTATAACGACAATGGCGAAAAAGGAGAATACAACAAATTAGAATGGAAGCCTGACCACCCCAATCGGCCTCTGTGGGTTTGTCCCAATGGTCGAGTCATCTTTGAAGCTAGCTCGGTTTTTTACGAACACGCTCAGGATTTTCTTATTGCCGTAGCCGAACCAGTTCGCAGGGCAGAGCTGATCCACGAGTATAACTTGACCCCAGAGTCCTTGTTTGCGGCTGCCTCCACTGGTCTCGAACCAGAAACCATTATTTCTGTTTTGAATAAGCTCTCGAAGAACAACCTCGCGAAACAACTCATTGATTTCATTCAGTCTTCTACTGCTAACTGCGGCAAAGCTAAGCTGGTCCTCAAGAACAATGGCTACTTTGTGGAATCCACATTTCCGGAGGTAATGAACACATTGCTTAACGATAAACTCGTATCTGAAGCAAGAATCAGTCGTATAACAAGCAATGGCAAAGAGTTCGAAATTGATCCTAGAAAGGTTCAAGATGTGATGAAACGTTGCTCGCAAGATGGTTTGAACTATCCCATGGTGGAGGAGTACGACTACAGAAACGATAATGTAAACCCTAACGTCGGTATGGAACTAAAGCCCCAAGCACACATGACGATACGACCTTATCAGTGTAAGAGCTTGAGCATGATGTTTGGGAACGGGAGAGCAAGATCTGGTATCATTGTACTACCTTGTGGCGCAGGGAAGTCTCTGGTTGGTGTTTCTGCAGCATCCACAATAGGAAAGAGCTGCCTTTGTTTAGCAACGAATGGTGTTTCAGTTGATCAGTGGGTTCATCAGTTCAAGTTGTGGTCAACCATCCGAGACCAACAGATTTGTCGTTTCAAATCAGACTGTAAAGAAGAAGCTGAAAAGATGTTAATCCGCCGCAAGAACAACGCTGCCGGAGTGGTGTTAGTGACTACATATAGCATGCTTGGCTGTGGTGGCAATAGGTCCCAACAGTCTAAAAACATTATTGAGGAAATCAAAAATAGAGAATGGGGGTTGATTCTCATGGATGAGGTTCATGTAACTCCTGCTGAATCGTTTCGGAATGTCATCCAAATCACCAAATCACACTGCAAGCTTGGCCTCACCGCGACGCTGCTGAGAGAGGATGACAAGATATCAGATCTCAACTTCCTCATTGGACCCAAATTGTATGAAGCAAACTAGTTGGATTTGGCGAAATGCGGATACATTGCAAACGTAGAGTGTTTTGAAGTAAGGTGTGAGATGACAGAGTCCTTTGCCAAGTACTACTACAAGAAAGAAAACTCCTTTGAAAGAATGCAAGCTCTTTATTTGATGAATCCGAACAAGTTTAGGGTGTGTGAGTATCTTATACAGTATCATCAGCGCCGCGGTAATAAGATCATTGTCTTTTCGGACAACCTCTTTACACTTACCGAATATGCGACCAAGCTCCGAAAACCTATGATCTATGGTGCTACCTCTCAGGGCGAAACCTCAATAATTCTAGAAGAGTTCAAAACAAACCCGAACGTAAACATTGTGTTCATGTCTAAGGTGGGTGACAACTCCGTGGACATTCCCGAGGCAAATGTGATCATTGAGATTTCATGGCACGGTGGTTCGAGACAACAAGAAGCGCAGCGTCTTGGTCGGATTCTGAGGGCCAAGAAAAGTAAAGAGAAGTACAATGCGTTCTTCTATTCGCTTGTGTCAACGCATACACGGGAGATGGAATTTGCAGCTAAAAGGCAGCAGTTTTTGGTCGATCAAGGTTATAGCTATAAGATTATTACAAGGTTGGATTTGCCTGACTTTCCCCCACTTGGATCAGGAGCTTTGAGCTATGACACTCTTGAAGATCAACGAGTGCTACTCGAGAAAGTTCTGAGCGCGAGGAAGCATATACTTGGGGGCCAAGATCCACTACTCCATTAGCGAAGGATGTAGCATTGGCGTTGATGAAGTATCGATTGAGGATTAGTTTGGTACAGTTTAGCTTTTAGAAAAATCAGCTTCTATCCGAACTTTTAGATTTTATAATGTTTGGTAAATGAAAGAAAAACGGTTTTTTTAAAAGAAAAATTACAGATCACTGACAGCAAGGTTACTTTTAAAAGCAATTTTCACTAAAAATATTAGAAATTAATAAATATTATCTTGACAGTACTTTTAAAACTAATATTTACCGAACACAAAACTGTTTTAATTTACAACTGATTATTTTCGCAGTACAGCAGCAACATTTTTTTTTTTTTTTTTTTAAGTCTCAGCAATACCAAACTAGCCTTGAGTGCGAGTGGGAATAAAAAACAGAAATTTGATAAAGGACAGATTAAGAGTAAGCTCAAGGATCTAGCCAAGAGACAATCCTTTCGTAAGAAATCGGTAAGGAGCATAAGAATGATCAAGAGAGCTAAATGATCAATACTGAAGGATTGCTTCTCTTTTGGAACTTTTGGAAGTTATATAACTCTAGAGACATCGCCCATTCTAGAGTTGAATTTTGATCACTCCCCTCACAACTTGATTGCAAACAATAATTTAGTTGGATTTGTCTAAAACCATTATGTGTGTTCTTATGGAAATATAAGAACCATCGAACATTTTTCATTTCGGATGAGAGATTTTAATATCTCAATTACAATGCCGAAACACAGAAAATAAGTCTAAAAATATAATAAAAATTTATATACACAAGTGTGTAAGTACACAGACTTCATTACTCATATCTATTTATATATATACTAGCCTTTCTGCACGCGCGATGCGCGTGCGAAAGGCCGCGCTCGCGCGTGCGTTTAATTTTTTTTACGCTTTTAACATTAGTTAACTATTTCTTTTATCAATGCATACAATGTTCATCTTTCTGTATTTAGCTTTCTTACACGCGTCATGCGCATGCAAAAAGGTCGCGCTCATACGTATGATTATTTGTTTTTCAAGAAATACGTGACTATATATACTTGTGATGTATGATTATTTGTTTTTCAAGAAATACGTGACTATATATACATGTGATGTATAATTGGACTTGCTGTGATTAATTAAATTATTACTCCCGTATAGAAATCTAAAGCAATTAGAATCAGCAATTTGTACCTATAATATATGCAAAAACCCTCACTCTTAATTATCAACTAAAGGCCAAGAGAACAACATTAGAACCAAAATTGAGGACCCAAAATATGAGCAAAAGGCCTTCAATAGTAATATTGATGCGAAGGATGCATGTAACATTGTAATTGTTCAATAGAAAAGAATAGTAAGTAGATTAGTTCAATGAACAAAGACTCTCTATCTCTACAAAACAATTGCAGCCTATAAAATTAGTGACTTTGGTTCTTACACCTTATTCTTTAAACAAACCTTGATGGCTTGATCATCCCCTTCACAATGGTTGTCGACTATTCTTTACGATTTATGCTTCATTCTTCCTTGACGTAACGCATAAAGCCAGCCTTTATCCATGAAATTATCATCAAGGAGGAGTGAAGAAAAAAAACTCGAGAGCAGTTTTAGCACAGAAGGTAGCAGTTTTGGAAGTTGTACGTAAAAAGTGAGGGAAGATATACGTGCTCGTACAGAAGAGGGGAAGATATGTAGGTGCAGTTGGTTTTGGAGAGTGCCTCTGAATAACTGCAGTTTTAAAATTCGAAATTTTATCCAAAATTTTATTTTATCTGCCTATCTAAATAATCAAGTGCTTGAGAACAATTAAAAACTTTCAAAAGCCTTTTTGATGTAGCGATACATTATTTATTTGTTAAAAGACTTTAGCCTTTGAAAGTTTAAACAGAAAGGCTAGACTTTTAATCAGATCTCCCCTATTTTATTTATCCTTAAAACTCCGGGTTACATAAGTTAAATTATATTAATTATTTTCTTAATATAATATAAACAAAATGGCAGCAAGGCCTTTTTGTTCTTTAAATAATCTCCCCTAGCAAGGTACAGTTAATGAAGGATTTCAGTTTCTAGCCTTTCTGCACACGAAATTGCGTGTGCAAATGAGTTCATTCCATTTGATTGAACCTACTTAAAACACTTCCAAAAAAAAAACCCTGTATATAAGAAAGGATAACAATCACAATTTCTTCCGCTTTTAATAACTCTCCACTCTCTTGGGATACTTCCATGAGATACCTCCCATGTATTTGATCTTTGAATATGTATGGGATACCTCCATGCCAGAAGATGAAGAAGGAAGTATCATATAGCTTTTGTCACGAGTGTTGTTTTAATCATCTGTATTTATTGCAACAATGAACCTGTAAAAAAAAATAGTAAACCTGATGAACAAACTAAGAAATAAATATTATTAGTATTGCAGCACCAATATTGATCAAACGCAAAAAGGAAACGATAAAAAAGAGAAGGAAAAACCTTGCTGCCTCGGATGCAGTGATTGTCATAGTAATGAGGAATATATAGATCAAAACCTTTTGATCTGGTAACTACAATACATGAATAAAACTGAACAAAATATAAAAAATAAACCAGTCTCTTATCTGTGTTTGAAAGTTAAGAATGGGTATATAAGGAAAGCAAGAAGGTTCATGCGTTTCAAGTAGAGTGTAGGTATCAGTGTGCTAACGAATCAATTAATAGAATTCCAAGAGACAATTATCAAACAGGAATTGATATTTGAATAAAAAACTACTTGAACCAAGATATAAAGAACATACTCATATTGTAGGAAAAGAAGAGACCATCACTCTCTCGATGGTTCCTTTTCTTCTTCGTTTAATTTGGTCTTCAAGTTCTATGTTCCTTCCCTCCGTTATAAAACCAAAAGCTCTTCGAGAACCAAAAGCAGAGGCATTTACATCTGAATAACTTACTAATAGTAAATAGTCCAATTTGAGGAAGCCGAATTGATACATGCTTCTTCCGTCTACACCTTCACAATATAAAGATAAAGAAAAAAAAAAGAGAGAGAGAGACTCGTATCAAAATACATCAGAGAACTTTTTTTCTTTTTCTTTTCTGCATAGTGATTACGATCGATCCATTGCTAGTTAGCTACAACCAGAATAAAAATCATTCAGTAAGAAACCTCGGTCTCGTTGACTTGTTCTCGCAGTGACATATATTGTTCCCATGAGAGATCCACAAACTCAGTCTGTAAGACCTCGTTGTAAAACAAAGAATGGACTCATCAACATCGATCAACTTGCAAAATCAAAGAAACCTCAAACCACTTACCTTGCCTGCATGAAGATTCAATGAACATGTAGGGTACCTTCATGGCTTCAACCAATTTCTCACGAATTTGGATGGGAAGTTGGGGAAAAACGTGCTATTATGGGCTAGGGTAAAAGAAACTGATTGAGTTTGACTGAGAGGGTAACTTCTCTTCTTCCTCAAAACGTGGTTGTAGATAAAAGGGATTCTTTTACAAAAAGAAACCGCTAACGAAATTGTTTAGAGAAAATTTTCATTTCTCTGTTTTATCCTCTATGTATGAATTTTTAAAAAATAAGTGAGTTAACAAAGGAAGGGTAGATTTTTTGTTTTAGAGAATTTTGTCTGTTTTATCCTTATCTTATGTATTTCTGATTTGCTAAATCAAATTTCAATGAAGGGTAATTGAAGGAATTACAAAAATTTAACCAAGAGACAGTTCCATAAGCCAAATTGGCTTAATTAATACTGATATGATTAAACAGTCCCGTTCATATGGTCAATAGCTGACCATGGAACATTTACTCAACTACCATTAGATTAGGCTTATTTAAAATCAATGGATAAGAAATAATGAGGCTAAATTAAACTAAAATTATTGCTTTGTATTTTTTTTAATCCTTTTCAAATGGCAATTAAGTCAATTGGTATGGAAAAGAAGACACCTAACGTCATATCTCTCTCCTCCGTCGTCTCTTCTTCTCCTCTCAGTCTTAAAATATTAAAGTTTGCTGAATACCCATATCGATTTGCAGCCCCTAATTCTTAAATTTTGTTGGAAACCCAGATTGGTTTCGCTTGGAGGAAGAAGATTTTGGATTCCGGAAATTAACGTTGTGTTCTAATTAGTCTGGGTTCTTTCCGACTATGAGTTTTAAGAACTGAGAATCCAATCCTATCGCCTGCAAGTCGTGAAGCATCTCAAACAGGTTAGCTTTTCTTTTTCTAGTTCCGATCCTAGACCCTAATTTTGTTGTTATTCTTTTTATTGATACAAATTATGTTGAAATGAAATGATAGATATAGTTCCCTTTATATTACTTGGTTTGGAAAAGAATCAGATGTGAGATTCAATTAAAATAAAATGGAATGTAGAAAAGTAGGAGGATTTGAATTTCAGGAGAGGTGCAATTGGTACTGAAATCATTTGCATGTTTTCTTCATTTTTGTTGACGTAGTTATGAAATGAGCTCTAGGGCCTTCTCAGTTCTTTAGGTTTATTCCAAACAATTGAGCAATATCTTAGGTTTTAGTACCTAATTACAATTTTTAGTCCTAGTTGAATTTAGATTCTATGTCAAGACTTATGTTATGCGGCAACTATAATGATGAATTCATAAGAAGACTTAGGAATTGTATGACTTGTGTCATTTTAAGCTGATTGCATTCTGAATGAATTAAGAATAAGGAACTTGATTGATAGATATAAAAAGAGTAAAGGAATGAATTTGTTGGTAATAATTCATCTATTTGTTTGTATGTATTGTTGTCTCTAAGGAGCAAACCTAGTGCTAACATCAATTGACAAACCTGGTGATTTTTTGTTAGTGTTTATGTTGTTAAAGTTCTTGACCTTCAATCATTGTTGAGGGTGTATATTTTGGACAAATTTTGGACAGGGGGTTTGTCCTGCTTGCAAGAGGCAATTTGTTAATTACATGAACCAAATAATCTGATGTTGAAGTTGCGGAAACACTATGTGTTAGATAAAGAAAGAAGGAGGACCAAACTACTTTAACAGAGATAGGGGAGGCTCTTCTTTGTCAAAGATAGAGTCAGAGATTATTGATGTTGAGTTTGAGAAGAAATAGAGAGATACTCGAATAAAAAGAAGCCAACACTCAAGACCAGCCTTTAAAGGCACATCAAATCTGTCTTAGAATGGGAAGAAAAGTGATGAAAGCTCAAGGAGCGAGTCTGATGATGACTTTGTGATATCTGAGAGACCAAGTAAGAAGGCGGCATATTCTTATTTCTCATTAAGCAATTGTAGCCTATTCATCATTGTTATGGTACTGTGTGTATTCTAATGACTTGATTTGCTCATTTAGTGTTACCAAATATGCTGATTCATTTTATGGTAATGTTATTTCAAGAATTTTAAGCACTACCAGGACAAGCACTTTAGCCCACGAAAAATGTTCGTCGGCCTGTTATCTTAATTCGTCGGTTAAGATCTTAGCTGACGAAGGCTCGTCGGCTATAGTGTCGTCGGGAAAAGGTCCTCGGTGATGACTTTAGCCGACGAAATTTTTTTTTCGTCGGCTATAGTCCCACAGTTAGCTGATGAAAAACATGTCGTCGGTTTTTTTCCCAGACTTTAGCCGACAAAACAATTAAGATATTCGTCGGCTAAAATGTGTAATAAATTTCGTCGGCTAAACCTTATAAAAAATTTTAAAAAATAATTATAGCCGACGAAATATACTATATTTCGTCGGCTAAACCTTATAAAAAAATTTTTAAAAAATTACTATAGCCGACAAAATTTACTATACTTCGTCGGCTAAACCTTATAAAAAAATTTAAAAAATAACTATAGCCGACGAAACATGTCATAATTCTTCGGCTAAACCTTATAAAAAAAATTAAAAATATTATAGCCGACAAATATAGTATTTAAATATCGTCGGCTAAAGGTGCTGGGTTTTGAAAAAAAAAAACTGCAAAACCTTTCGGCCACCTCCAATCACGACCAAAATTTGACAGAATCTTCCTCTCAACATTTCGAACAACTTTCTAGAAGAAGCCGAAGCTCAATTCTAAGCCTAAATAGGTCAATTGACTCAAAATATAAAAATCCCCAATTTTAAACCCTAAAAACTTCAAATCTTCAATTCTCTTCACACACACCGAATCGAGCTACCAAATTCTAGGGGAATGTAGTACTAATCAAACTCAACTTATCCATATATAGAACTCACCAAATGGTGGCCTAAGGAAGGAGAAATTTGATCGACACCGAATTCGAACCGGTGGAGTTTTGGAGCTCGATTTATCCCTCACGGCGGCGCCACTCGATGCATCACCTATCTAGCAATGAAATAGAGACGACGACGAAGCTTTTGGGACAAGTGTGACGGTCTCCGGTGGCTTGACGGCGGAGCTAGGCCGAGAAGAAAATCTGGCAGATAATAGACTTCTTACCATCCATCTTCGCCTATATAAAGAACTTTAGCTGACGAAATTCTTTATTTTCGTCGGCTAAACTCTTTTGAAAATTTTGGTTGAAAATTTTGAAAATTTTTCGACTTTAACCGACGACTTTTCATATATTTTCGTCGGCTAAAGTCTTTTGAAAATTTTCCTCCAACTTTGGTTTACCGCCTAAGAAATTTTGAAATTTTTGACCTTAGCCGACGACTTTTCATATATTTTCGTCGGCTAAAGTCTATAAATTCACGAAAACACTCATATCTCCCCCTATATTACGTAGTTTATTTGGTCAAATCTTCCACACGAAAAACTCTCACGTAGATGAGACGCAACCACCTATATAAAAATTTTGAGACATTTACCTTCCGACGATAGGGCTCACCATAAGAAATAATAACGGTAAATAGGGTTGACCGCTACTATCGGCTCTGAGACTTTACCCGATTTACGTGATTTTTGAACCATAGCCGTATTTCACCATTCTGAACACATCTTATTTCACGAGATTTTTAATAATTTTGCTTCCTATGTAGAGTTGGTTCACAAAGTTGTATAACCTACTAAACAAGTTATACAACATTAGTAGACACGTTGTGATTCTGATGACTAAAATTCACAAACTAAAATTCGACCGTCAGATATGATCATTATGACGAAATACGTCTATGGTAAAAAATTCAACTGGATCTGACAACGTTAAGGGCTCGATCGAAACGGTCAACCATAATCCATCGTCACTTATCACACGAAAACGCTCATATCTCCCTCTATATTACGTAGTTTGGTCAAACCTTCCACACAAAAAACTCTCACGTAGATGAGACGCAACTGCCCATATAAAAATTTTGAGACATTTACCTTCCGACGATAGGGCTCCCCATAAACCCGAATAACGGAAAATAGTAGACACGTTGTGATTCCGATGACTAAAATTCACAAATGAAAATTCGACCGTCAGATATGATCATTATGATGAAATATTTCTATGATAAAAAATTCAACTGGATTCAACAAAGTTAAGGGCTCGATCGAAACGGTCAATTCTAATCGAAAATAAGAAAACTGCATTTTGAAGCCCTAAACGGACTCGGATGGCCAAAAAAGCCTGTACATCATGACATTAGCAATGAGTTTGACTCGTAGCGCCGTTACGCTTCCGGAAAGGTATCACAATAGTCAATCAGACACCAAACGCCAAATCTGCAGCATAGTGAATAATAAGGGTAAGTCAACTATCGGCACCGAGACTTTACCGGAATACTGTGATTTTTCAACCGTAGACATATTTCACCATTCTGGTCATATCTTATTTCACGACTTTTTTGCGTTTGAAGGTTCTACGTATAGTTTTTTTTCTCAGATGAGTTGTTGTCTGCATCTGCAAATATAAGGCACTTTATCCGACGAAATTATATTTTTTCGTCGGCTAAACTTTTAAAAATTTCATCGGTTAAAGTTTAAAAAGTTCGTCGGCTAAACTTTTAAAAATTTCGTCGGCTAAACTTTTAAAAATTTCGTCGGCTAAAGTTCACAGACTATAGCCGACGAAAAAAATTATTCAGCCGACGAAATATTAATTTCGTCAGCTAAAGTTGACCATAGCCGACGAAAATTTTAAATTAGCCGACGAAAAAAAATTCATCGGCTAAAGTGGACTTTAGCCGACGAAAAAAAAATTCGTCGGCCTGGTTTTTTTATTTTCATCGGCTAAAGCCTTTCTTCTGGTAGTGAAGATTATTCCCTGCCTAATCTTGTTAAAAATCTGATATTGACTAGTTATTTGAATACAGTAGTGTTTGTAACTACACATGCTCGTACTAAAATCATTCAAATATAAAATCTATTATTGTATTCAAGGTGATACAATATCAAAATGTTCCAAACTATTCCTCTTACGACAATATTTCATACATAAATTCTGTCACAATCATTCATATCTCCTACTTCAAAATGTTCCTCACTGAAACAAAGCTCCAAAGTGCACCATGCACGAATTAGCAGAAAAAAATTCCAAAACACGCTCTTCATTGCCACCAACATCACCTTTAAGCCAAAACATTCCTGAAACATGCTTCTTTCTCTTAACTACATAAACAATCTATAAATTAGTTCAACTAGAAGCAATGGGCATCAATTATATCAACTTACAGAAAATGTTGCCTAGAACATACAAACATTAATATGAACAACTTACAAGTTATAGCTCATCAACCAAGTAATCTTGTTCACCCGATGCTTTGTCGACATAATCTTCTACAACCTTTGACCTAGCAAACAGAAAATATATATTAACTAAATAAGCTAATAGAAAGTAAATGAATAATTGTAATGATAACACATAGAAGTTCAATACATATGTCAATACGTACCCATCAAATGTGCATGGTTTTTTAGTATGTTTAGTACTTTGACATAAAGAGCAACGTCTGACTTTTCTTTTCTTGTCTCTCCATGATGTTATGTGTTTCCCCCTACCTTTAGTCTGCACTTGAGAAGGATATAGGAAACGATTTTCTTCATATGATCCAATTGTAGAATTTTTAGTAATTCTATAATATGTTTCACTCGTAGGAAAGCCAAAACATGTCTGCAAGGAATACCTTCAAATTCAAACATTTTGCAACTACATGTCACTATGTTTGATACCTTATCGTGTATAAGTGTCTGCATCTTAAGGTTTCGAGCAAACACTCTTTTAGTCTTGTAAACACAATGACTTTCATCTTCCATTACAGATTCTACGATATAACTATTAGCATCATAAAGCTGAGATTGAAAGTACTGGAAATACTTTTTGGTATACAAATGAGCTATTTGGCATCGGCATGCCTAATTTTAAATTAGGTGTCTCATTCAAATCTCTATGGTTTTCAATTAATTCTTTATATCTCTGATGAGCAAGTGCCCTACTGAAACGTGTGACAGAATCCATCAAAGTGTTTTCGTTGTCACAATAACACTTGAAGAATGCATGTGCAGATTTTACTTTTGGCTGCTTGACATCCCTGTTGAAAAATATTTATTTACATATGCTGGAATCCACCTGTCATGCAACTCATACATCTTTTCCAGCCATGGATTATTTGTCTGTTGACTCTTTTCCAATTCTGCAAGCCATCTATTCTCAAATTCTTCTGGACAGTATGAATCCCATATGCATGTCTTCAGAGATTCATAGTAATTTTGCATAAACACTACATTAGTCTTCTTTGGGAATTTCTTCAGAATATGCCACACACAATAAATGTGAAGTGTGTTTGGCAAAACATGAGCAATTGCCTTAGTCATTGCTTGATCTTGATCGGTGATAATAACATTCGGGGCACCTTTAGACATTGCTGCAAGCCATGTGTTTAACAACCAAATAAACGGATCAAAAATCTTATCACTCAAAAATGCACATCCAAAAACAATGGTTTGCCCATGGTGGTTCACGCCTACTATTGGAGCAAAAATTATTTTGTAACGATTGGTGTTGTATGTTGTATCAAATACAACCACATCACCAAAATGTGTATATGATTTTTTTCCAATTGAATCAACCCAAAAACATTTGACAAGCCTGTTTTCTTCATCTGTATCAAATTCAAAAAAGAAATTTGGATCATTCTCTTACTCAGCTTTGAAGTACTCATATAAAATATCTACTTCATGACCCTTGACATGTGCTCTCTCATCTCGCAACACACTTCTTAAATCTCTTTAAGTGCAGCCAACATTTTCATGTCCACCAGCTTGTGTCTCGAATAATTCAAATTGCTGATACACAGGAATGTCCACTTGTTTCAAGCCTTTTATTAGATTCTTTTTTGTTGCAGACACATTACGGTGTAATGTTAACAAATGAACTCTGCTTGGTGTTGTAGGCGAATGATTATGTTCCTCCTTGAAAGTCTAGACCACATAACTACTTCCATCATGACATATGGTTAACTTTGCATCGCACCCTGTTCGAGTTTTCCCGCGGTCTCGTTTCTCAATTTCGTTGTTATTTCTCCATCTCTCATCAGTTTCCCCCTCTTTAAAACAAAGATATTGTTTCCAATATACTATTCCATTCCTCTTTGTCTCCTTGCTTTTTCTGACACTAAATCCAGCCTAGTGTGCATAAGCATTGTAGAAGCTATACGTAGCATCCAATGACTCAAATTTATGTCCAACTTTTGGTTTCATATCTTCTTCAACATGAGGGATATATGCTATATGAGTTTCTATTGGGGAAAACTGCAATTCCTCTTAAATAGTTTCCATAATGTTCACACCTCTATAAATAGTTATAGATTTAATATCATCAATTGTAAACAATGATAATTATTAAACAGTAACAAGAACATATGATTCTAACTTTGCTGGAATCAAGATATCATATATTATAAAAATAAAGAGAGTTAACAAGAACATGTGATTCTCATTAATTGGCTTATCATATCAATTATATAAAGAAGGAAAGAGAGAAGAACAACCCAGTAATATTATAGGTGGATTGATAGCTTATTACGTATAATCCAAAACCCTAAACCTTACTTCTGCACTTGTATATATTCTAATAGATCATCGAGATTCTCTAACAAATTAGTCCCCTACTATTTGCCTTAAAAACAACATGTCGAGCTCCTACTCGAAACAATAAAAGTAGAAAATAGTGGGTAAACCCTAATTTTATTTTTGTGCAGCTCGACAAGGGTCTGAGACACCTCTGTTAGGATCAAACTTAGAGAAAAAAAAAACTAACCCATCAGAGACGCTTTTAGGATCTCCTTCTCCGCTCTTCATTGCCAGAACTCAAGATTTTCTTCCTCTGGGTCACTCGTCATCGCCGGAACTCAAAATTTTCTTCCTCTGGGTATTCAATAAACTATAAGATTTTGGGACTGAGGATAAGAAGAGACGACAGAGGAGAGAGATATGACGTCTAGGTGTCTTCTTTTCCATACCAATTGACTTCATTGCATTTGAAAAGATTAAAAAAATACAAAGCAATAATTTTAGTTTAATTTAGACTTATTATTTCTTATCCATTGGATTTAAATGTCTAATCTTTTAAATTCAAATGATAGTGTGTAGATACGCGATCGGGTACGAAAAATATCCCTTCAATTAAAGACCTGAATTTAAAATTTAATCTGAATTTGATTTAAAACTCCATGGTCATATATGTGAATCAAACAAAACTAATAGCTCAAACAAAAAAGAGGATCAAAAACTCTAAACCATTTTGGGTCCTTAATCAATAATGATCAATTTGTAAACAAAAAGAAAATATTTTCTTAAGTAGGCCGCATCCAACGATTGGCATCTAACGTCAACATCTCCCGAGCCTTCCCACACCTTCCGATCAAAAACAAAACAGAGGACCCCACACACCCCACGTGGCAAAGAACAGTCGCCACGTGTACACATCCCTCTATCTTCTTCCCCCATAAAAACGCGCCACACCATCTGTCCTCCCCTTTGAAACTTTCAAAACCCCCCACACATCCTCTCTCATTCTCTCAAACCCTAGCTCGCTCTAGGCGAAAGGCCACACCCCCCTGCGCTCCGCCACACGGATCCCTTACGATGCTCCCGCACTCCTACACCGTCGATTCGCTCTCCAAATCTCAAGACCTCGCCAGCACCATCCTCGCCTCCACCGCGCCGCACCAGATCACCTCCGCCTGCGACGCCGTCGAGTCCTTCCTCCACTCCCTCCCTCCCGACCACGCCCGCCACTTCTTCTCCCTCACCTTCCCCACCCTCATCTGCAAGCTCTTCGGCTTCGACGACGCCACGTCATCAACCTCGTCTCCATCTCCGTCGCCGTCCTCCTCCGCCGGCTGGATCGACACCGTCCTCGCCTCAAACGACGTCGGATTGGCCAACAAGCTCTTCTCTCTCCTCGCCCCCACCAGCCTCCTCTTCCGCTCCATCTCCGCCGTCGATCGCCTCTCCCTCGTCAAATACGTCTTCCCTGTCGAGCGCCTCCCGGAATGGGTCCGATTCATGCTCTCCTCCGACCACGACAGCGCCGCGCTCTCCGATTTAGCTCCGGTTTTCAAGAACCGGGTCAAGGAAGACCCAATTCAGCCCAATTTCCATCAGGTTCAGCTCAATGTGTTTGAATATTACATATTCTGGTTTGCTTATTATCCTGTGTGCTCCGGAAATGGAGAGAATTGTGATGCTGTTTCTGTTAGGAGGAGCAAGAGATTTAAGTTTGAGAATTGGGTTTTGTCGTTTTCGGGATTTTCGAGCCCTAGGCGTGGCGGTTCGGAGCATAGAATCGAGTGTAGTCTTTATATTAGGCTGTTATATGCTTATCTTAATGCGTTTGTGGCTGTGACTGATTTGAATTCGCAATTGCCGTACCGGAGTTCACTTTTGCAGTACTCTGCAGGCTATGATAGCTCCAAGATAGTGAAGGGGGAGTTTTTGGTAAACACATTGATGAATTTTTGGTTACTTGATAATGATTTTTCGCCACTGTCTGTGAATTTGTGCAAGTCGGTTGGAGTTAAGTTTCCGTTTCGGTCGGTTTTAGGAGAGACCCCACCGTCTCCTGGATTAGGAGAAGTGGTGAAGTTGCTTGTGAAGTACTTGAATTTAGGTCTGGTGGTGCACCAGAATGGGACTGATAATATGGAATATGGTGCGAGTCCAAGGTGGAGAATGTCAGGTTCGATTGATGTTGGGAAGCCAATGGATGCAATGGCTGTGTCTCCCGGTGTGCTTCCGAATGGGTCTTGGAACTTGCTGATACAGAGGCCTTTGTACAGGTTTATATTGAGGACATTCTTGTTCTGCCCAGTGGGAGCTTCGATAAAAAACATTTCACAAGTGTTTTCGGTTTGGGTTACTTACCTAGAACCTTGGGCAATCAGTTTGGATGACTTTGGGGAGCTTGATGCTATTGTTGACAGTTCAACTAAGAATGGGAGAAAGGAGGACTTGCAGTCTGAGTCACGTGGTTATTCACCTTCTTGGGAGGCTTATGTGTTGGCAAATTACTTGTATTACAGTTACTTGGTTATGCACTTTATTGGGTTTGCACACAAGTTTCTTCACACCGATGCAGAAATAATAGTCCAGATGGTATCAAAGGTCAGATTCTTGTGCATTGCCCTTTCTCTCTAATCTAAGTTTCCTTCCCGTGCTGAAATTTAATTGCTACTACTTGTGGTATTTTCTTGAGATTGATCAATGTGCTTAGCATGAAATCATGGACATGAAACATTGAAACCTCCAGTTTCAATCACTTTGAGAAGATTAGCATGGTTGAATAGCTGATGAAAGTCGTAATATAAGTATCTTCCCCATTTGGGTTTGTGTTCCTTTATGATTTTAACCTTGCATTGTCCTAGACGTATCTATTGGCCGGTAAGGTCTCTGATTGAATCTGTTAGGTGGACTAGAAGATTGCATCTTGGTAAATTTTCCCAATTGTAAAATTCAACAACAGTACGTATAAGTAGTATAAAAGTAAGGTGTCATTTTGGCTTTTGTTGTAGATCTTTACCAAGTATTGAGGCTTGACCTGTTAAGTTTTCGTCATTTGAAGGGAAATATGATACTTGAGTACATGCTTGGAATTGGCTTTCATTTTGCAAAATCAAACATTGTTCTTCCTCCTTTTTTTATAGTCTCTTTAAAGTAAAATTCAAAGATTTCACGAATCATTTATCTTCAGTAATATAGTTTTCGGACAGTGCAAGTGGAGGAGGGGGGAATAAATTTGTGATAGCAGTATTATGTTAGTAAAGTTAGCATTATTCTATGCTTGAGTTTAATGTTCTTATTGTGGCTCGAAAAGAGAACATTAGCTATAGACTATATGACTATATCCCTACAACAACTGTTCCCCCAGAATTTATCACGGAAACAGAAGAAACAGCTAAGAGGACAGAATTCCCTTTCAGGCTTAGTAGAAATTGCAAACGGCTAAGGATCTGCTAGGAAATCATTTACTTGATAATATGTAGAATTATGCAATCATAATTTGAGGATGCCTGGTCAACTATGTGGATGTGAGGCACTTTTTGCTTTCTTTTTATTTAATACGAATGTACCTTTTTGTTTTATTCTTAACTGTTAATGTTCTGTGCACAGGTTCTAACTATATTAACATCATCCAAAGATCTACTTGATCTTATGAAGACGATGGATATTGCTTTTCACTCCAAACAAGCAGGATCCGGCAAATCAAGGCTTAATAGTTTATATAGATTTGTCACTCCAATTCGTGAGCAGTTAAATGTAGAGTTTCTTGACCCTCCCTTTTATTTTTATTTTTGATGAGTCAATCATTTTTATCCCTGTTACTTTCTAATTCTTTCTTTGCTCATATTACTATACAAAAGTCATTGACGGCCTTATTTCATATGAAATTTATTGAACAGCTGCTTTGCTATGTTAGTTAGATTATTAAGTGCATGATTTCCGTAAAGGGTTCTGGAGGGTCTATATAAATTATCTACCCTTGTAAATTATCAATGTTTTGCTCAACTGTTTGAAATTTGAATCAGTGTATATCCAATTGGTAATATGTAATGATTTGTTGCTAAACTGCAGGACTGGGAGGATGGCTTATGTGAAAGTGATGCTGATGGGTCTTTCTTGCATGACAACTGGAACAAAGATTTACGACTGTTTAGTGATGGAGAAGATGGTGGGCAACAACTGCTTCAGGTTTTGACTGATGATTGCTAGTTTTTTCTCTTTTATATATGTTGACCAAAATTGTGTAAACATCTGTCCACCATCTCAAGATCTAATCCAAGGGATACGGTTGTCGTTATTGCAGTTGTTCATATTACGTGCAGAAGCCGAAGTGCAAGCAATTTCTGGTGATAATCTTACTCAAAACCTTCAGTGCATTGACTCTTTGAAAGATCAGGTGGCCTGCTTGTTTGGTAGTGATGCTGTAAAGAGACTATCATTTTCCCCTGAAGCAAAACAGCCTGCACAACCCCGTGATGAAATTTTCAAGCCTAGGAGAGTTGGCAACTATGCTTTGGCTGATATCAAATACAAGGGTGACTGGATGAAGCGCCCCATCTCTGATGATGAGGTTGCTTGGCTTGCAAAACTGCTTGTCCTCTTCTCTTGCTGGCTAAATGAGATTCTTGGACTGAATCAGGCTGAAAGCAACGAAGTGGGTTCTACACATTCTTACGTGAAGGTCCCATCAAGTGATCTTTCAGGCACTAAGGCAGTGTTGGGAGCTGTTGGCTCTTGGATTGTCATGTTGGGTGAGGGGGTGGTGAGGCTCGTAAGAAAACGTGGTCTGAGAGTGAACCTCAGGGTATTGGCCTCAAAGAAGGTTGTAATGGTCTTGATCTTGCCTGTTGTATATAGTGTATTGAAGAAGAGCCTTTGGACTGTTTCATATGGTAGAGTAGAGTAAACAAGAACACTGAGAAGAGTACAGAAGGGGGAAAAAGCGAGAATTTTTGTGTTGCAGGTTCGTTATACTTGGGCTTTTTTGGTCATGTAAAAGGAAGCTACGGAATGAAGCATGTTTGTTTCAATTCTTGTCCGACTTGCGCTAACCCCCTGCACTTGGGTTTGTCTCTTATTCCTTTCATGGTCTTTGATGTATGTAGAGGATGTAGATGACACCTCCTCTTTCGGGTGTAGTTTTGTAGGTTTCTTCCGGTCACTCCGACCACCCTTTTTACAACTTTGGAATGATAGGATAACGGAAGCTCGGTGCTTATGATGAGAACCATTTTGGTTTGTCCAATTCTATAGTTGGCTCTGCAGTCCCTAACATTTTTGTAGGTACGTACTGCTGTGAGCCGAATATCTTCTCTAGTTCACTATGAACAATGGATCTCGTACTTTTAACCTATTTCTACCTTTGATGAAACAGAAGAATCCGGTTAGCTACTATATTTGCACATTCGTACATATTCTGAGGTAGTCGGGTCTAGGCGTACATGATGAAATATGAGGTTCGTAACAGAGCACTCTCCAAGTCGTGGACCTATGTCTGTTGATACAATTATTGACCTTATGGGTCTCATGGCCCATTTGAACTACAGTGGCACGTTTGGAGATTGGATAGTTCAACATATACCATTATCAAAAGGTTTGTGGCATTTGATGTAGTGACCACTAGTATTATGAGCCTTGTAGATCAATGATTACGAAAACATCAAGTCATTTAGCAGATTACCATGTTGCTTCTCATCGACCAATGAAATTATAGACGTAACTTGATCATTACATATATAGATAGAGCACTAGAGCACAGATGTAGACCTTCTTGAATCATAGTATAACACTCAAAAGAGCGCTTGTCCAATAGTGGGACTCTTTTACTTACAGTACAGTGATAGCACACAGCACATAGCACATAGCACATGGTGAGTAACCTCATGGGTCTCATTTGAGGTACCTCAAATGAATCTAGAATATTTTTCGAATTGCTGAATTGGGTGGAGTCTACCTCAAATCAACAGAGCAATACAAAGTGTCATATGTTGAAGGAGTTGTGAGAGTGGAGTATTGTTTCGCATTGAAAAACTAACACATTGCAAAATAGCGTATAAGAACTTAAGCCTCTTCGACATCATAAATTGATTTTCGGTTAAACGTCTAAATTCTTTTCGTCGACCTCGAATACCAGAAGGATCAAAACTAGGAGAGGCACATTCCATCTTTCCCCAAACAAAGGGCTATAAGAAGGTGTTACACGAGGTTACATGCGAAACTAATAAGTGAGACTCTACAAAAAATAAGTGGTTTGCGTCGACTCACTACCAGAAAATAGATCTTGGGCGACGAAAAAAAATCGTCGCCCTGTTAAAAAATTTCGTCGCCTAAGTACTTAGGCGACGACATGTCGTCGGCCAAGACGTCGTCGCCAGAAGTGCGTCGGTCAAGAACTTGGGCGACGAAAATTCATTCCGTCGTCGCCTAAGAGTAATTCTTAGGCGACGATACTAATTTCGTTGCCTAAAATATACTTCTCGTCGCCCAAAAATATTCGTCGCCCAAGATTTAACACCTTGGCCGACGAAATTTTTTTTCGTCGCTTAAGATCTTATAACCTTGGGCGACGAAAATAAATATTTCGTCGCCTAAGATCACTACATCTTAGGCGACGATATTTTTTTTTCGTCGCCTAAGATGGTAAGTCCTTGACCGACGATTTATAAATTTCGTCGCCTAAGATATATTTAAATTTTTTTTAAAATAATTAAATAATTTTTTTAAATATATATATAATGTTTTTTTAATTTTTGCTGGAATTTTTTTTTTCGGCATTTCTTTAAATTTTTCTAATACTAAAATTTAATTAAAAATAACACAAATTTATAAATTTTTGTGTCAACCTTGATATGCATCACCTCCATCACACACTGAAGAACGGTCTTCTCATGACCTGGGCACAGAGGGGTCTGTTGGAAAGCAATAAGTCTGTTGTACTTGGCTATACCGGCAGTGTTGACACCTCTAGGGACGGCCTGCATCGGCGCCTGCGGAATGTGCTGTCGTTCAGGGCATACACCGCTGTCATGAGGAAACATGTCGTTGATGAAGGCCGTTGTTGGATCGCTGGATGTACTGCCCGTCTCATAAAATTGTCCATGATCATGCGGGCGTGATGAGGTTTCACCGTGATATATCCAACATGTGTAACGTTCCCAGAATCCGTTACTCTTCAGGTGGTCTCATACTGTATCAAACGGAAATCGATGCATATCACTGCGACACTTACACCTCTTGCACGGGCAATAGAACATGCCACTCCCGTCAGCATTGGCCTGCGCATATTGCATAAAATCCCAAACTCCTTCAGCATATTTTCTGTGATATCTTGGAAGAGAAATCCAACTCTTATCCATATCCTGAAAATAACATATATATATATATATCAATATTTAATGAACATATCTTTTATATATATATATATATATATTAATGTAATACAACATACTAATTATTAATTATATATATCTAGTTCGAGCGGATTCCGTGGTTTCAGAAGGTAAGTGTCAATGTCACGGAGGGCGAACCCCCTATAGGAACCAGGCAGGACTCGTTTGTGATCACGGAGGCGAACCCCTATCGACCCCTTCACCGAGAAGAGTGGTCAGTTTGTGATCTTGAGATCCAGTTAAACAAACCTGTGAACCATATCTATGACAGAACGGCCCCTTACTCAGCTTGGAACAAACTCTATGCATATATATATATATATATCATTAATTCAACTCAAATAAAACTGAAAATCAATATATATATATATATACATATATATATATATATATGTGCATATGCATATGTACGTACCTGGGAGTAGCTCCACAAACTATGTATGGACAGATTTCCACAATACCGAACGATTTGAAGAACTAGAGAAATTTATGTTTCAAATTTTCAAAGTTCTCATTCTTCTATCCCGGCCTCTCAATATATAGAAGAATCTTGGGCGACGAAATATTTGAGTTTCGTCGCCTAAGAATTAAAAACTCTTGGGCGACGAAAATTTTAGTTTCGTCGCCTAAGGATGAAAAACTTAGGCGACGAAATATTGTTTCGTCGCCCTAGTTTCTATCTTGGCCGACGAAATTTATTTTTAGACGACGATTTTTTTTTCCGTCGCCTAAGAGTATACTTAGGCGACGAAAAAAAAAATCGTCGCCTAAGTTCCCTCTTAGGCGACGAAAAAAAAAATCGTCGCCCAGTTTTTTTTGTTTCGTCGCCCAAGACCCATTTTCTGGTAGTGACTTGGAGAGATGGAGGCCACTGTCGCCGTCCCTGTGAATTGTTAAGTGAAAATTAGAGTCGCTTTACAAGCTCTCCTTTATAATCATATGCCATGAGTTCACCTCATTATTAAAGTGAAAGGCTTAGGTCTTGCTAGAAAAGTGTGTATGCTTTTGTATTGATATGTATTTACTAAAACAACATTGTTATAAGACCGTGTGCATATCATTGTCACCTTCACCAAGTGAAGTGTGTGTGAATTATACTATGTACTTTGTGGTTTCATGTGAATTTTATGGGTTATGTATGATGTTAGAAAAATTCATGACACGTCTATTTTACTTAAAATATGTACGAGAATTGATACAATTCATTCTAAACTCTGAAAAAGAATACGAGTTGGCGTGTGTGTGTTATGCTAGGTAGCCAGCTCATCCATGGATGCAAGGTTTTAGATTTAGAGACAATTAGGGCTGTCACTCGGTCGGTTCGAATCGGTAATGGGCATTACCAACTTCAAAACCAAAGCTTTCGGTAATGAAATATGACTTTCAATTACCAAACCAAAAATTTCGGTATGAGATAAATCTTACCAACTTCGGATGTCGGTTTTTCGGTATTACCAAACTTCACAACAAATATATTTTCAAAATATAACAAAACAATACAAAACTATAAAATTTAAATATCACTTGAGTTTCTAGAGTCTGATAATACATATACAAAAGATAATCCTTTCAGTACACATTATCGAGTATGGTTTAATTTTCTACCGAAATAGTCAGGATGTAAATGTTTCCAAATTTTTATATGAACAAGTTATGTGCATGTCATCTATGTGAAAGTATGTGTGTGGAAGAGTCGACCAAAATAAGTCACATAAGGGCAGTAAAAGCTTTTTCGTGTAATAAGTGACGTTAAATTATGGTTGACCGCTTTGATCAAGACCCGAGCATTATTGAGTACAATTGAATTTTCTATCATAATTGTATTATACTATAATGATCACATCAGACGGTCGAATTTTAATTTTATGAATTGTAATTATTGAAACCACAACATGCCTGGTAATGTGGTATAACTTATTTAGTAAGTTATATGCATATGTACATCTTTGTGAACCAACTACAAAGAGGAAGCAAAAGTTTCAAAAACCTTGTGAACTATGATGTGATCAATATAGTGAAATACGACTATAGTAGAAAAATTATGTATTTTTGATAATTTTTTGGCCTTGATCAAGGCGGCTAACCCTATTTACGCTTGTGCTTCCTATGGGGAGTCCTATCATCAAGAGAGGTAAAAACATTCCTAAATTTTTACATGGGCGGTTACATGTCATCTAAGTGGGTATGTCTATGTGTGTGTGTGATAAATCGACTAAGACGGGTAGGTAAGAGCGTTTTTATATAACAAGTAATATTGAATTAAAGTTGATCGCTTTAATTGAGACCCGAATGCTACCAAGTATAGTTGAATTTTTCTATTCATTGTCTTGTTTTTTACTAAATGGTATATACAATTGAAAACGTGAGATAAAATTACTAGTCTGTGTGTTTTTAGAAATATAAGTCTTTAAATAATTAGAATTTCGGTAAATTAAGTATTTACCAAAAACCAAACCAACTTTTTCGGTATTTCTCGGTTTCGGTTTTTTCGATTTCGATTACCAAAATTCGGTTTACCAAATCATAAATTTTCGGTCGGTTTTCGATCGGTTTGGTATTTACCAAACCAAGTGGCAGCCCTAGAGACAATGCATGTCTTGCCAAACAAAAGAAACCAAAAAAAGATTATTAGAACAAGTGGTGGAGAAACCATAATATAGCAGCATCAGCTTATTAATCATTCAACTTATTAGGACACGTGATCATGTTTTATTGACCAAGTTGACCCTTATACGTTGCTCCTGCCCGATATAAACAAAAGCCAAATAGGCAAAAGAAAATTCATATCGATCACGGCTCGTAATCTATTGAGTTATTTTCTTTATATATGTGTTTGTTTGTTGACTACTTCTTTGACACTTAATATATTACTGTTCTTTGTAATACTAATTTTTAGTTTTTGGAGTTGGTAATTGTTTAACACTGTACATGTTCATTCCCTATATTACTGTCCCATTCTAGAAATGAATAATATATATATATATATATATATATATATATATATATATATATATATATCGGGTCAGAGGCGCATGTCCGCACCGGTCTTAAAGTGCGGACGTCCCTCCGTTCGCTACCGTACGGCGCCGGTGAGGGCGTGCCTCCACACCAACAGACTCCAACAGCGTCCCCGACCACTTTCTCTCACCGGCGAGTCCGCTGAATTTCAGTTTTCTAGCCAGATCACCCAAAACTTCAAACAAAGTCAATCTGGCTGGAAAACTGGAATTCGCGATCGGCGGACTCGCCGGGGATGGAAAGTGGTCTGGGAGGCTGCTGGAGTCCGCTGGGGTGGAGGCGCGCCCTAGCCGGCGTCGTACGGTGGCGAACGGAGGGACGTCCGCACTTTAAGAGCCGTGCGGACATATGCTCTCGAACGGCTCCATGTGTGTATATATATATATATATATATATATATATATATTTAGATACAGTTGTATACACACATGACACATACATGCATGTATATAAAAGAGGGGTCGTCAGAAATTTCATGTTTGCATGAGATCGATATCAAGGATATCCTAATTCACTCTACTCTCTTGTTTATATAAAAGACTAATGTTTTGGTTGTGAGACTGTTTCCGGCTTTTAGTTTCTCTTTTTGTTTGTGTACGTTTCTTTTTTAGTTTTTCTGTTCTAGATTCTTCTTATTTCATAGAATATATAAACACATAAATCAAATAGTTAGTCAATTTGATTTTTGTGTTTATCAATATCTTCATTACGACAGTTTGATTCATAATTTAGAGTTCTGGAATATTTTTTGAGCATTATATAGGGAGTATACGAAGTCAAATGAATACGTTTAAAGGTCTCAATAAAAACTCTCCAACCCTAAGGAGCTTATGTCGTGAAACATAACTGTGTTCCTGCATACTCATCTAGAACATTTGTGTTCGGACTCTAAGAACTTCCAAAGCGTTCTCTCCACAACTCCAAAAGGCGAGTGTTTTTTTTTGATAGGCAAGTTGGTTCAATCATTTTATACTTTCCGCCAAACTTCACATATATATGGAGCCAGCGGCCAACTAACTTTCAGTGCACGAACAGTTCTGTCTAAAAAGACAAAGGCACTACCACTGAAGCACACATACCCTTGGATTGAAGGGCAGGACTGACCCGAAACTCCACGACAGAAGCAAGTTTATACAGTAGAATAGAGGCATGATTATTCTCTTTTGGACCCCAGAACATTACCTGATCGACAACTACCATTTATACGCATCAAATCCGACCACGTATACAAGAACGAGAATCACAGCAAGTTAAAAAGAAAAAAATAAAAAATAAAAAATAAAAAAATAAACCAAGGTCATCGAGCAAAACACAGGTTTGAGAGTTTCTGTAATTCAATGACCTGGGGACGGTGAAAATATAATTCCAAAGCAAACGACAACGTGTTAATGAAGGAAGACAATAATTTGCTTTGTCGTCTCTGTTCGTTCACTTCGTGCATGGTACGTCCGTTGTTATAATTTTCATGATCGATCTTTGTCGTAGCACACCAACTTGTTCTTTTCTTCTATCAGAAGGTCAATCCAACGAGCTGGGTTTAGGGTTTGCAGCAGCCAATTTTCAGCGTTCTTCGCAAATAAGCTTTGGGGAAGAAGACCTATATTGACCTGAGAGAAGAGAGAAGTTAGGTAGCGATTGGAGACAAAAAAAAATCATTTGGACATGTTTGATTATTTGATTTGATAGGAACGTACCCTAATTCTTGGAATATAAGAAGCAGGACTCAAGGACCACACGTACCTTGGTTCTTTGTTTTTGTTTTTTTTTGTTTCTCAACGATTTTCAATTTCCCTAATAATAGAGAAGATTTAGTTTATGCCATAGCTACACATATATGAAGATTCATGATCCTGTCATCTTCCTCCGACTCGATCGATTATAGTAATGGAAAGGTTCTATATATATGGTTCATTTTGTGCTGGCGAATTGGTTAGTAGTACCATATATATATGAGAGCGTTTATTTAGTTGTTTGGTTGATAGTTCAAAATCAACTTCCCGAATATTGTTGGATAAAATAACGATTGATTTTGGGACAACCAGCTAGCAGCACTATTGCAGGATCATTAGAGAAGTCGATCGAGTAGCATTAATCTAGTGATTACTTTCTAAAGTCGCTTTTATACCTCAAATATTTGATTGTTAATGTATGCATGGATTGCATGCATATTTTTCTGTTTAAGTGAAGTACCTCCTTTCAAGTATCAAATAATATTGACTAGATCGACAAGCATATATTGTTATCTCATTCTCTCCATTTCTCATGGGATACGAGGATTTCAAATGAAGTCTCCAACACGAAAAAGCTATATTAGAAATTAGAAGCCCCAATCATGTAACCTGAGGATTTCCTGGCACAATCGGCGCTTGATCGCTTGGTCTAGGTAGAGACTTTTATTTTATTTGACACATATTCTGCCTTTCCATTTACAATTGGTATATATATGATATACTTGCTCATGCTGCAAGGATTCCTAGAATGTAATAATGGTGATGCAAACGCACACCTTGTCATTAGACTGAACTGATCAGTGACCAAATTAAAGAGCTTTTTTTTTTTTTTTGGTTATAAGAACCTTCGTTATACCAACAAGCATAACAACAGCAGGCTTCAACAGTTGTAATTGTTACTCGCCAAGATCTAGATGGGAGCTCTTCCGATCCTCAGCAAGCTTCGCCGGCTTTACTTCTTGATTCTACTAGTATTGGATTCCTTAGAGTCTCCTCCGGCTTTAGTTCCTTTTCTCCGAAAAACAAACATAACAACAGCAGAAAGAAACTGAAAACAGAAAAACACTACAACAGCCTAGACTTCTCCCACGAACGCAAGAGATTTTGGAGAAAAAAAGCAAATGAAAGAGTTGGAAAAATTAATTGCAGTAGATAATATGTCTCAACGTTTGCATTTCTCATTATATTTTTCTCCAGATCCAACGTTATGATTGAGAACTACTCTTCAATAAAAACATTGGGTGGCCTGGCCATGCTAACCCTTCCTGCTGGTAATAACAGCTCTGCCCTATTCGATCTTCCTTGACACTGTTTTTAATTTTCACGCTTTTATATATATCTTGTTTCAAATAAAGATATCTGTATATAATTCAAGCCGGCCAGGCCAGGTCATTCCCATATTGAAGTCTTACTGTTTCTTCAACTGCTTTTCATTATGTTGAAAACCAAATTGCTTTTATTTATTCAATTTACATGTCGAAATCAACTCACAATAATTATAGCTATATATGGCTTTCAATGGGCTGATCAGTTTTTCAATATATACAGCAGCGGCAGCCCTCATGCATGCATTATGGATCAGTATCATTAGTTTCTTTTAATTTTTAATATTCAGCAAGAAAACTTATTTAATTAGAAGGAGAATTCTTTGTAAATTAGCTTGAACAATAAAAGAAAATGATCGATCGTTGACTCATATATGGCCTAACATTTATTAATTTAATAGGGCAATGTGGTTTCATATGCATCACCCATTGCCACATCATATCATGTAATGTTAGAGCAAAAAAGACTAAAAAGTTATGTTAAAAGTTATTGTAGCAAAAACATAGAGAAAATTTGAAAATTAAGCCGTTATAATATCTATTATTTGAAAAACAAGTATCGGTAAGTTTATGTCAGTTGTGTAATGACGTGGGTTTATGCTAAAACAACCACATCGGAGTGCCGTCGACTTTGGGAGGATCTACTTCATATCAAAAACAACTATGTTCAAGGGCCTTGGATAGTGTTAGGTGACTTCAATTGTGTTTTAGGTGCTCATGAAAAAAGAGGTGGAATTCTTCCTAATGTTGTTTCTTGTTCTGAGTTTCCAGACATGCATGTACGTCGTCTAATTGTGAACTGGTTCATCTACCGACTAAAGGCTTGCTTTATACTTGGACAAACAGAAGGGGTGTTAATGTAAGTGTTGAAATGAGGCTTGATCGATGTCTCAGTAATTTCTCTTGGATGGATGCTTGGCGCAATTTGGAGTACACCACACTTCCTCGTTATTCCTCAGATCATTGTCCTATTTTAGTATCATTCTCAAAGCTCATACTTAACCAGAGATCACCGTTTCGGTTTCAACGCATGTGGTTGGATAATCCGAATTTCCTTTCCTTGGTGTCAGACGCCTAGCAGAGTGCTCAATTTTATGGTAATCCAATGTTTGTCTTGGCCTCTAAGCTTCGGACTCTTAAGCAGCGAATTCGGGTATGGAATAAAATTGAGTTTGGGGATGTCAACAAAATGGTAGAAGATTCGTTTGTTGATTTGGATAGAATTCAGCAAGAAATTGCCAGCTTGGGTCCCTCTGAGGACAGACTCTCCAAGGAAAGTGTTGCTAGTGCTCACGTCCATGTGGCCCTTGCTCTTCAAGAAAAGTTCTTTTGTGATAAATCGAGGGTTAAATGGCTTACAGAAGGCGATAGTAATACCTTTTTCTTTCATGCGATGGTTAAGGTTCGTCAACTTAAACAGTCTTTATCTATCATGAGAGATGGAGGTTATATCATTGATGACCCGAAGGACATTAGTGATCATGTAGTGATTTATTTCAAAGACCTATTCATAGCAGATTCAGCAGTAAGAGACACTGGTTTAGTTGCTCAGGTAATTCCCAAATTGGTGACTAGTGAGGAAAATGCTCTACTAACAGTCATTCCAACGTCAGCGGAAATATTTCAAACTATGTGTTCAATGGATCATAATAGCTCACCAGGGCCTGATGGTTTCAGAGGAGTTTTCTTTATGAAGTGTTGGTCAATTGTTGGGGTGGAGGTAGTCCAGGCGATTCAGAGTTTTTTCATAAGTTGCTACATTCTTCCTCATTTTAATTCCAATTTAATGATCTTGATTCCTAAGGTTTCCGGAGCAGACTCAGTAACACAGCTACGTCCAATTGCTATGGCGAATTTTGTATTCAAACTCATTACAAAAATAATTGCTGACAGATTGGGATCTATTACTACTCGGATCATATCCCCGAACCAGAGTGCTTTTCTTAAAGGCCGCACTATTGCAAATCCTATTATTATGACTTCATAGTGCATCAACCTCTTGGATCGTGAATGCAAGGCAGGCAACATAGCAATAAAGTTTGATGTACGGAAAGCTTTTGATACTCTTGATTGAGGTTTCTTACTTCGTGTTTCGGAAGCTTTTGGGTTTTCAAATCTTTTTCAGGATTTGATTAAAGCTATTTTGGGGTCTGCACACTTATCAATCCTGATTAATGGTGCAACGGAAGGGTTTTTTACATGTCCACGTGGTGTGCGTCAAGGCGATCCCTTATCACCTATTCTCTTTTGTTTGGCTGAAGAGGTATTGAGTCGAGGTATCTCCAAGTTGGTTGAGGAGAGACATATTGATTTATTATCAGCTCCTCTTGGCATTACTCCACCCTCTCATGTTCTTTTTGCAGACGATATTATGGTTTTCATGCGAGGAACCAAACACTCATTGAAAACTATAATGCATTTTATGGAGGAATATGGGTTAAATTCGGGGCAGCAAGTCAATAAAGCCAAATCATTAGTTTTCTTGGGGAAGTATGCTTATCGTCGATGTACTATTATCCGGAAAATTCTTGGTGTCAGGCAAGAGTCTCTTCCTTTCACTTATCTTGGCGTTCCAATTTTCCAGGGTCGTCCGAAAAGAATATATTTTCAGGCCATTGCAGACAGAGTACGCTGTAAATTATCATCATGGAAAGGTTCTTTACTTTCGCAGGCAGGAAGGTTGCATCTCATTCAGTTGGTGATTCAAGGAATCTTGGTGTACAGTTTTCAGATTTATGAGTGGCCGAAAGACTTACTTCTTGAATTGCAATCTTGGATCAGGAATTTCAACTGGACAGGGGATCCTTTAAAAATAGGCATCCCTCTTGTAGCTTGGCGTCAATGTTGTAAATCTAAGGAGGAAGGTGGTTTGGGATTACGTGATCTATTTAAGGCTAACCGTGCTCTTCTAGTTAAGAGGTGTTGGGATGTGCTCTCTTCTTCCTCTCCAGCTTCTGTTTTACTTAGAGCTCGGTTCTTGAAGGAAGATTTTCAACCTCTAAAGTCTTATAAGAGATCTTCAGTCTGGTTGGGTTTAAAAAAGGTTTGGCCTACTTTCTTTAATTCATTGCAGTGGTGTGTGGGAGATGGTAGGAAAATTTCATTTTGGCTTGATAATTGGATGGGGAAGCCTCTGGCTTCTAGTATTGGAGTAATTGGCTTCATCCCTCTTCATGCCAAGGTGAATGAGTTTATTGTGGATTCACATTGGGCTCTACCAGCTGCTTTTACAAATTTATTCCCTCACGTTACAGATAAAATAAACAGGATGACTCTACCTATAGTGGGCACACCTGACTCACATATATGGCCAAAATCCTCCTCAGGAGCTCTAACAACAAAAGAAGCATTTGTCTTTTTTTCAAGTCATATTGATCGCCGAAACTGGGGAAAAGTTATATGGAGTAAAACAATCCAACCACGCAAAAGTCTTGTTGTTTGGAAGGCTCTTCATGGGCGACTATTAACTGATGATGCATTGCAGAGGCGTGGTTTTTCCCTTCCATCTTGTTGTTCTTTCTGTGGTAATCATGTCGAGACGGGAGTACATCTTCTTCTACACTGCCCTCGAATTGTGGTTTTATGGAAATGGGTATGCCTTCTATTTAATCATTCTTTTTCCCCATGGAGTAGTCTTGAAGATGTATTTTTGGGAGCTTGGGTGTCAGCCTTCTCCAAGCAGAAACGAATGCTTTGGATTTTTATAGCTTGCACTCTAATCTGGTATATTTGGATCACTAGAAATCTGCTGCGTTTTGAAGGTAAGGTTTTTGATGCTTTAGATGTCTAGCGTCATCTTCTGGGTTTGTTCAAGGAATCGGTTAGGCAATCTTTTCATACCTACAAAAATCATACAGTTGTTTTTGTTTACTCTATGCTTGGTATCTCACAATTATCGGCCAATGCTCCTAGTTTCATTCCTCAGTATGGGCAATGACATGAAGCTACTGACCATATTTGTGGGACTGTATGCATGCAAGATTAAGCATTTTTTTATCATCTCTAGTTAGAGAATTGCTTGATACATGAGGTCAGACTTTTGTCCCCCTCCTTCTTTGTATTACCTTTATATTTTTTAATAAAATAGGGGGTTGATTACCCTCTTAAAAAAATGTTTATGTTTTACTAGTCTGTCTTAAGGCATGTTATATATGTTGCCTATATATTGCATTGTTTTATTTTGGTTTTAAGCCAGTTATGACTTTATACGGATGGCTCATTCTTAACGTCACTTTCTTAAGTGTTATGTTTATGTATTTACTATTTTTAAGAGATGTGAAATCCGCATACCCTAAATTGAAATCCACACACACTTTTTTTTTTGGCTAACACATTCACAAAAATATAAAGTTTAAGTTATCAAAAAAGGAAAAATGATATGTGGATTTCAATTTAGGGTGTGTGGATTTCACATCCCATTTTTAATTTATTAACACCAAAATCTTTAACATATGTGTGTGTAATAAAAAGAAAAAATAATGGTGAATTAAAAAGTCTAAAACTACTTGATTCACAAAGATATATATATTTTTTTTATTGCTATCGTAATTGTGACCCTAAATCTAATGAATTATTATAATATATATTTGACTCCATAAAGAAATGCATTTAATTTAGTTTATGTAAGGTAACTAAATCAACTCGATTAAAAATGTTAACTAAATGATCTTGATGAACTTGTACTTAGCTCATTATTAACTACATAATATATTTAATCTTTAAACCTTAAACCCTGAACTCTTATCCCTAAACCCCTAAACTTATTTATTTCATTTTAGTGTGAATACAACATTAAGCTAGGAAACGTCCTTAGTGAACTTGTAGGTAGCACATAGTTAGCTACTTAGTACTTATTTCTTTTATTTTAGTGTGAATATTCCATTAAAAAAAGGTTTATAGTGAACTTTACTAGCTCACAGTCAGCTACTTAGTACTTATTTGTTTAGTGATCATTACGTACTAGCTCATCATTGGCTGATTATAACTTATGTTTGTCATTTTAAATCTCAATGTGAATAATGACTTCTATTTCAATGTGAATATGTCATTAGGGAAAGATTTCAAGTGAAAATTACTAGCTTGTTATCCTCTACTTGTAACTTATTTGTTACTATAAGACATGTTTAGGACTTTAAATTTCAATGTGAACGGCGACTTCAAATTTTATTGTAAATAATATCTTCAATTTCAATGTGAACATGCTATTTGGGAAAGATTCCAAGTGAACATTACTAGGTTATTATCGGTACTTGTAACTTATTTCTTACTATGTGACATGTTTATGACTTTCAATGTGAACAATGACTTTTATTTCAATATGAATATTATATTAAGGAAAAGTTCCAAGTGAACATTATTAGTTCATTATTGACTACTTAGTACTTGTTTGTTACTACAAGACATGTTCCTGACTTCAAATCGCTATATCAAAGATGGCTAGCTTCTTTTTCAATGTTATCGAAATAATCAATGGATGCCTAGTACGTATTTATTCGTGTAGAACAATATGTTAGTTTATGTTAACATGGATGATGACTTCTATTTTAGACATTCCTTAAATGAAGTATCACTTCACACTTAACATATATATTCAATCACTATATCTCATACATATTCAATGAAGTTCATCTCTTGACCAAAAAAATCTCATGTCTGACGTAAACTTATTATAATTCGAACGAACAAGGAAAATAATTCAGAGTATGGTGATCAAGTTACCTAAATCAACATTTTTATATCAATATCATAAATGAAAATTTTAAACCTTCATAAAAAGTCAACTTATTAGTGAGGAACTTCTTACCTCTTGAATCACAATATTTCATGAGTTACCGAATATGAATGTAAAATTTTCTTTCTAATTTGCAAATTTAATTTAAGTTTTGATTTTTCTGATTATCTTATTATAAGAAGGATTAATTTATAGATGGAAGTATGTATGCTAATATGAATGTTTGCATGTCCTGGACATGCCTATATAGGTAACCTGTACCAAATATAGTTTAATAATAACGATCTAATTAATAATCACACCAAATTAATGAATAATTATACCAAATATTGTTTTTTGTTTTCATCAAGATCATTTAGTTAAATTTTTTAATCGAATTGATTTAGTCAAGATAAAACCTTGGAGCAACGAAACCCGTCCCCGGACTTTTTAGGTTTCCGAGATCCACAGGTTCGTCCTCTTGATGAAGAGAGAGCTTTGAGATCAAGCGAGCGGTCATGGATGCCATTGCCGCACCTCCACCGAGAACCCTAGCCGTTGCATGCCGAGAGAAAAGTCGCGGTATTCTCTAATTTTGTGACAAGGTTTTTGATGTTGAAATCAATTGTTTTCTCTCTTCTTATTACATTTTCTTGAACGTTAACAACTTAAAACAACGCTCGTTCAAACATGTTCTCTTGATATTATTTACAGTTTGGAAATGAAATAAATTTGACAGGTATGTGATATATATCATATACTATCAGTCTCTTAATTATAATTTGGTAATTTATTATTGACAAATTATTTTCTCCCTCTGCCATATTTTCTTGAATGCTAAGAGCAATTTTAGCAGACTCTCTATTTTAACTTTTAGCTATTGTAGAGAGCGTGTTTAGTTTTTTTAATAATATTTTCGGAGCTCCTGCAGACTAATCAAAGTTTAATTATTATGACTTATCTCGCTAGCTAAATATAGAGAGCGAGATGACTCAGATGAAACTAGTTATAATTTAATACATTCCATGTAAGATATTTTAAATGATATATATATATATACATTAAACTATTTAATATTTATTTGAAGAATAATGTTGATGTAATGCTAGCTAAAATAGAGAGCATTGATGCAACCGCATTTCTAAAGTGACTAGTCAAAATGACATTTTAGCTAATTTGACTAAAATTACTAAAAAATAGTTAACATTATTAAAGATGCTCTAACGTTGAATTTATAATCTAGATTTATCATTGTGCCAAATTAATTTAGTAGGTTTTGGTCAGAAACCTCCTGACCACATCCTGAATTTAACTACCATTTTTTCTCACTTAAACTCATTTACTCACTCCATACAAAGTTGCTAACTTTCATACCAATTAAAGTGGATCTGTGGATACCAGACCTCTTTAAACAATGACCTAATTTAACCATGTCAACTACTGAGCTTCATTTCTCACCTCATATCTTTTCTTCGTAAATTGAAATAAAACTATTCTTCCCAATCGAAACGTACCCTCTCTAATATCCACAATATAATTCTAAACATACAAGCTCAAACTCTGATGAAGTGAATCTAATTAATAACTAATAAGAAGAAAAAAATATATCTGATGCTTGAGTTTCATGATGACATTGTGCTTTTAAATTGTAAGGATGCCTTACACCAATGTCTACAAGAGTCGATCTCTATTCTAATCTAGATTATATTAGCAAACAAAAAAAAGAGTATTATGTATATTCTGACAATTTGTTTGCAGACTTTCACATGAGGACTCTTAAAGTCACATAACATATATTAGACCACCTTTTCACCTATGAATTGAATATATGTGTAACACATGTACCTAATTACGTGATGTGTGAACTAAAATAATGGTTAACTGTGGATAGTTTAGGGTAAAAAAACAAATTTTTTCATTACAAAACTACAAAGAGCTACAAGATAGGGACTGAAGCTAGGGACCATGTGCCCCCCTTAAACCCCCAATCCCCTCAATGAAGGTCATCGAAAAGTCCAAGACCCTTTGATTGTTATAACCGTACTTCAAATTTGTAGAACAACCTCCCCATTTCTCAAAGAAGAGCACATTTCTTCTCTTGGCAAATAGTAAGAAAATGATTAGGATCCAAATGATTATTAGAAACTTAGTTAATGACCCTGCATCAATGATTAGATAATTTAGAAGTAAAACATTGAATTTGGTGTCTTTAAAAGTGTTTGGTTTTTAAGGAAAAGATCCCATACTTTTCAGTTTTCCTTCATTTCTTTTCAGTTTTCATTTCATTCAAAAATCCAATTAAACATCAAATAATTCCTCTCATTATGGTGATGATGATCTGAAAAGGTGTAGGAAAGAAATGAAGGCAGTACTGCACAATTGCCAAACAATTTTCGTAGGACAGAAAGACAATAGAAAACATAGATACATCCCACTTCCCTTTCTCTCAGGATTTGAGTACTGGTAGTTGAGAGACTTTCCTCTCAGAGCTTCTTTCTCATCCCTCTCTTTCTCTCTCTAGAAGGGTAGATAGATCAAAGGTGGACTTGCTGACTTTTTTTTTTGGGAGCAATAGTTGCCAGGCCTGCAGCATATATATAAGCACTCGCTTCCGTGTCATAGATCAACCAACAGTCCTCAGTGTGTGTGTCTCTCACTATCTGGCTGACATTTCCACCACCACCCAAAATAATCATCTTGCTCTATCTCTCTCTCTAGCTAGCAAGCTTTCTCTCTGCGACACGTGATATGGCTCCAAAGAACGATGGATCCACAAAAAAGGTTATGAACAAAGGAGCCTGGACTGCAGAAGAAGATAGAAAACTTGCAGAGTACATTGAAATCCATGGTGCCAAGAGGTGGAAGACTGTGGCTTCCATAGCAGGTCTAGTTCTCAGTCCTAGCTTGCTAGGTTTACCCTAGTTTTAGATATTTAAACCCACTAGGACTTCCATCATGTCCTTCACTAACGGTTTACATTAATTCTTAATGCTGCAGGATTAAATCGATGTGGAAAGAGTTGCAGACTGAGATGGCTGAACTACCTGAGACCGAATATCAAGAGAGGAAACATCTCTGATGATGAAGAGGACTTGATACTTCGTCTTCATAAGCTACTTGGAAACAGGTTAGTTAGTTAGTCCCCGGACATCGTCATCATCAAACGTAGACATGCATTCTCGCCTTCTCGGAGATGATATGTTATCAGACTGTTATGTAAACTTAAATTGTCGAACTTTGTGTAGGTGGTCACTGATTGCGGGGAGACTCCCAGGCCGAACAGACAATGAAATAAAGAACTACTGGAATTCACATTTGAGCAAGAAAATAAAGCAGAAGAATGAGAAAGCGACAATGGCTTCGACAGCACAAGAGACCAGTACCACTAGTACTACGACCACTACTCCTCCCCATAAGGCAGTAAACGAGAGCAGTAGTGCTCAAGCAGACAAAGACGAAGAAGAAGAACGAGTAAAACTAGGAACTAGTTCGGAGGGTAACTTCGATGTGAACGAGTTCTTTGACTTCTCCACTGAAGGTTCGTATGGGTTGGAGTGGGTGAACAAGTTTCTTGAGCTTGATGAAGACCCCATGGCTGCTGCTTACAGAGAAAATAATAAGGTGAGCATTATGTAATTGAATTATAAACAAGTGTGAGTTTTCTTTTCCCATTTCAAGAATACAAATAAATAAATGAAAGTAAAGAGGGAAAATGAAGACCATTTGATTCTTCTGTGTACAATATTAATGATATATATATATATATATATATATATATATCAAGTGCTCGATCAGTTCTTGAATGTATGTATTTGTGGCCTCTGTATATGTTCAAAGAATTTGTTAATCTGGAGCTAAAGACTACTGTTTATAGGATAACTGGATAAATGTAATCTGATTGTGACCACATAGATAGCTAAGCCACTCTCAGTTTTGTGGTTTTTGCGGTTTTCGTGGACGCTTAATATACATGCATGTCTACTCTAACTAGTACAGCATCTGTCCCTTGCTGTTGAGCTTAACATGCATGTAGATATCATGGTTTAACATCAGAACAATGTTAGGTGAACCACACGTCCAGATACCAAATCTTTTGACATATACATCACATACAATTTCTAAAGTAATTTTTAGCTCAATAGTTTATGAAAATAAGAAAAAGTTTACCATTAAGCAAAAATGTCATTTGTTGTGGTAAAATGGGGCCTTGTGTAAAAAGTACATCGTCGAAGTAGTAAAGAGATGCATATATAGAGTAAAAAGAAACGACCTCGTGAAATGCCTTAAATAAAATATAATTTAATGTGACTGAAGATAGAGAGTGTCTTAGATCTTGTGATTTAATGCATCACATACACATTTTTATTTTATTATCTTTTTATGTATTTAAATTATGGTTTCTAGGTGTAGAATATAGTAGTGATCTTTTTTTTTGGTTACAGATATAGTAGTGATCTTAAGAGCAACAGTATATCTTCTTTTTTTTTTCCTTAAATAAGCACAATTTGGGGAAAAAGGCAAACCATGATGATAATGTCTAAATAAGTACAACTTGGCCCAGAAGGCATCAGCAAAGGATCCGAACTACTGTTTATAAACTAGTTGAATCAATTATTGGTTCTTTAAATACATATAATTCAACCTATCAGTTATTGAGTTTTGTGATTGAATTACGTAAGAAGATCTTTTTTGTGAAATTGAATCTTAAAAGTTGATTTGACAAGTTTGTTTGATTTCTTGACTTGCCAATTCTTAAACAGTTGCCCTGCATGTAATTTTTATCTTTTCTTATTATGTTTTTTGTCAAAACAATCTTAAACAAAAGCCATTTGTGGTTTCTCCCGTGCACCTTAATTCTTTAGAAATTTTACTTCAAGAACAGAGATACTGATGTTCAAGTAGTATTTATATATATGATCATGGTTATCTGTTCCAATTAATCGATCTCTAAGTTGAAATTACTGCCAAGTTCAAATATTTAAAGACTTGCGTATTTTATGATACAGGCAAGTCCCAAGGGAAGCCAGAGTCAACATAAATCTAAGTGCTGCCCTTAAGAATCAGCAGCAGAAGCAGCAAACCAGGCCACCATTATCATCATCACCATGGATTTGATATGCTCGTGTTCATGCCCGAACTTAAGAATTTTAGACCTGAGTCGAACTCTTAAATTTAGGCCCTCAAATTATAGTTGCATTTATAATTTTTTTTTTTGTATTATGATTTTCAAGAATAAAAATTATAAACTCAAAAGTTAAATATAATACAACTATCCAAAATATTTGCATATCCACAAACGATATAAATGGTATGAACTTTTAACATTACTTTTTTCTTTCTTTGACTCATAATATTATATTAGATACGTATATTAACTAGATCATGGGAGATTGGGAGGAGCTGTAAAATTTTCTTTTATGGGGGCCCTTACTTCTCTGGCCCGAGTCGTCGGACTCTTTGGGCTCCTAACAGGTGCGGGTCTGCTGGTGTTCCTCTCTCGTACAACAAATGAGAATTTTTAACAGGACAAGTGTGTAATAACATGGTGTTTGATGTGAGACAAATCTTACAGGATGACATACATGGGGTATTATTTGTATGATATATTTACAAAACAATTATCTTTCATTCTCAATGGATTGTCCTACCGCTACGTGGTAAAAAAAAAAAAAAAGAAGTGCTATCTAAGAATATTTCTTGATACGATGTGATAGGTGCTTGTGATTCATGCATTAATTGTGCGGAAGACACAAATTAACTTTTACCTAAATCGGTTTATAAACAAAGTGATAGATGACTTCGAGAGTTACATCATGTTGTCACGAAAGCTACTAATTGTATGCTATATTTGGATCAAAATTACTAACATTGGACATAACGAATTCAAATTTTTTTTTTTTTTTTTTTGCTAAATATGGATCCAATATAACTGACATAGAAAATTATTGTTTCAAATGAGGACGGGACATGTGGTTATATTGTCACATCACAAGGCAGTGAGTAGTCTTTGCCGGTTGGTCGAACGCTGTAGGAAGTAGGAAGCGTAAGGACATTAATTCGAACACATCACACAAGCAAAATGGATTTAGTTAATTACTAATCCTGTAGATGAAATTTGAGAGCATCACACTCATAGCTCATAGCTGTTCATAGTTTCATACACTAGACTCCAATATCCTGTAGGCTTTACATGATCGGCATCAAGTTCAGGTTGTATATAAAACTTTGTTCGAAAATGATATACGTGTGGGCAGCATCATTTACAGACTCTCCACTCAAATATACTCCTACAAAAGGAAGACAGCATCTGTACAAACAGAAAATATCAAAATTGCACCCCCACAATATGAATCATCTATCCTGTGCTGTATGTATATGACTTGTTTGTGCGAATCCCAAATGTAGGTTCCTAAATGATTTACATTTCAGTATCAACTATCAAGAATTATTGACTATACTTCTAGAACAATGCAGACTTAACTTGTATAATGGGAGCATATAGGGTCATCTGTATATGGTATAAAGGGCAATGATCAGAGAATTGTAATGGAATATCAGAGCTTTGTCTGAGAAGCTATAAAGACTTGGTGCATGTCGTTTTTCCTGCAATGGATGAGCAAATGAAATCTGTATTAGAAGTTGGTCATTAAACATCAAATATACTACACTATACCGAGTGCAAGCAATAGAAAATATTAAATAGCTAAGTTTTTTTTTCTTCTATAATTGATAAGCAGATCAAGAGATGGCGGCTTTTCTCTGTATCCTTAAATTTAACGACTTAAAATTAAAAGAAGAAAAGAACAGCAAAAGGAAAAGGGCGACAAAGACACATATCCCCTTCGATGCATCTGACAAGACCCATATGCCACCAGCATTGCAGTCTGCTAATAAAAATTAAAAGACCATGGGAGTTTGGAGCTATTTGTCACAAGCTAAACAGTTAAGCAGCCATTTGCATTATTAAAGGCAATACCTTCAGTAAGAATTTTCATTTTAGCATCCACTCTCCGCATCCCAGAAAGTATTCATCCACATTTCAGTTCAAAGAACTTGGGATTGCAGGCACAGTCCTGTTTGAAGTCCATAATGTTAGCATCTTCCCTTCTTGGACTTGCATCTTAGTAACAACTCTTGCTCCAATCAGCTCCACAATCGAACTAAAACTATTTTCAGAAGTTAACATCCTCTACAGCACTTGATAAATATATACTACGATTCTGGGATTTGAATCTGGTTCAACCTGCTTAACCAGATGGAATGCAGAATCATATGGAATAAATCATATCTGATTGGACTTCGATTCCAAAGAAAATGTCTTTTCACCATTTTCACATTAGTTTGCATAGCCATGTATCTTCTCATGGGAATAGCCAGCAAAATCTCACGTAACTTGGGGATATCCTTCTCGGCCACATTAACAGAAAATTTACTCCAGTCTAGCACGTCGCTCAACGGAGGGGGAAAATTGTCTGCAATTATCACCGGGACACACTCATAGTATATGGATTCAATGATCCTAGGGCTGTTCACTTCGTACCCCATTGGGCAAATACAAAACTTACTTGACTTCATATGGTGGATATATGACATCTTTCGGGAGATTCTAGAGGGCAGAGGCCCATAGATTTTCATGTCCTCATGTTTGTCCCGCCAGTACTTGAGAAGTCTCGGGCGGACTCTGCCATGCATGTATCCTGCAAAGAAGGCAAGGAGAGGGCGCTGTGACACTCTTAATCCACCAATATTTCTAAGAGGAACCCTAGGGTTCTTAATAGTAGTTTCTGGCAGTGAAACATCCTTCCCAGCAACAAAAACCCCTTCTGAAGTGTCAGCGTTGCACAGAGCTTTTATTGTATTGTTGGCCAGTTCCTCGTGTTGAGTGAGCGTGTAAGGGCCCTGCAGAAGGTCAGAACCGGAGAATTTTCAGTTAAGTGTAACAACTGCATGAACTTGTATATGTTGATCTTCATGAGAAACAGCTATAAGCTGAATAGTATTTAATTTCAAAATCATTCTCAAATAACAAACAGATGTTCCAATCAGACTATGAAGTGATAATTTCAAGGAACAAATGCAATAAAAGACACAAAAAGTCAATTGTATTTTAACTTCCTAGACCAATTACTTCAATCCACACAAAATTGTCAAAGACATACAAAACAGTATAACAGACCATCAGGAATTTGGTACTCTTCAATCTTCATGGGACTGTAACAAGGAACTAACAAGGATCAAGGATTACTAACCCAGTCATGACAAGCAACAAGAAAATGATCTGACCCATGTGTGCGATTCCAGAAAGGATACTTCCGCGCAATCATGTTCACATAGTCTCTGAGGAATATTGCCAGTGGTTTAATTTGATGTGAACCAGGTACATAAAGCTTCAACTCCAATTGGCGCATGCTGTAAGGAAGATAAAATAAGTGGGCCTTTTCTGGGTCTCTTGTGACAAATTGCTTGTTACTTTCCATGAACCTCATGAACCACCCTTCAGAAGCATAAATTCCATTGAGATGAGGTACATGAAATATAGGCTTTGACCCTTCCCGGTAAATGTAAACTTTAAGTATCAATTCCATCAGCTCATAGCTCCTGAAAATTAGGAACATTAATGGTTCAGCAAAGCATGTTTCAGTTTTCATAAGAAAAAGGAAGTCCAGTGAACCCAATAATTGACACATGCTGGTGACTATTCAGATATCTAGAAATAGAAGTGAACACAGTCATTGAGAGACAGTATTTGGGGAAAAAAAAGATAATAAAAAGGAATAGAACTTGGATCTGGATAGATAACCAATATGGCAGTGTGAAATAAGGCTAGATATGACTTCACAGTATCAAAGGCATTAACAAAAAACATGAACAACATTTCAAAATGAAACTAAGCATATGAAATTCTATCATTTCCCTTTTTCTTTCCAGTTTTATCTAGATATTTCACGCATTAATGGCTGTAAAATAGAAATGAACATAGTGATTGAGAAACATTATTTGGGAAAGAGGAAAAAGGAATTGAACATGGATAGGGATAGATAACAAATATGGCAGTGTGAAACAAGACTAGATTAAGGCTTCAAAGTTTCAAAGGCAATAATAAAAAGCATGAATGACATTTCAAAATGGAACTACGCATATGAAATTCTATCATTTCCCTTGTTCTTTCCAGCTTTTTTCTAGATAATTTCATGCCTTGATGGCTGTGAAGAATGAAGAATATAAGAATCCACAAGATTTTCAGAAACCTCAATACTGAAAGCCATCTTTAAGTGTCGCAGAAAAACTTTCAATCAATATGGGGATCCAGTGTAAACTAATAGAGAAGATATAAATAATGTGAAATTTTGCGTTTGAAGACATCAATTTAAATTCAACATCTCGGATATTTTACCCAAAAGACATGCATGCATATTACCTCGCTTCTGATGTCTGTTGGACCATGCAATGCAGATAAATTCTCTGAACAGCCTTATTTCCATCATACCACTTAACACCTCAAACCTTAAATTCTAAAGACACACACAAGGTATAAAGTATAAACTATTGACTAGAAGTCAATAACGATGAACGAAAAAGGTGACATCACCGTGAAATTACCTTTTGAAAACAGACATATTTTGAAATACAGGGGCATATAGATCAGGATCATCAACAACTTCAGGGGCATGATCAATCTCTTTCTTTGCATACACAAGTGCCTCATTGGGTTTCAAGGACCAAATGAATTTCTGAAATACATGTCATACAGCAGTAAGAAAAAGATAACTAGTAACATCTCCATGTATTGTAATTCAACAGAAAAGGAATAAGACTACCTGCAAACGATAAGGCACATGTATACGTGGAGGGTCAGGAGGAGGTAGAACCTTTGGCATGTTATCTACACTACCACCTTTGTTTCTCCTTCTTGATCTCCCTTTAGGAACTGGGCCAATATCTGGCATAGCTGGAACTGAGATATTCAACTTAAGAGAAGAGTTTGCTGGAATAATGGGAACATCGGTAGAAATGAGTTGCAATCTTTTGACTCTTTCCTCACTAAAGGTCTGATTTAAGCTCCTGATACTGCTCAACGATTCGTCTGAAACATGTGCAATGGGTAGAGAGAGGGGCCACATGTCCAGCGGATCAGTAAGTAGAAACATTTGCAGAATCACACCGGCTGTTGTCATTAAGGCCCCAACAAAGATTACCCTTTTCCAGTCAATTCTTAAACCGGCACAGAGCCGGAAAAACTCTTTCATTAGGATCACAGCAAGGCTCTGGAATAACTTTTTCATATCATTATACTACAAGGTGGCAACCTTGCCAACACATGATAACAGAGATGGCCCCAAAAACCAAATAACGAGCATAATATTTTACGATTCTCCTCAACTCTCAACGAAGGGTCTGGTTTAGAATATCCCACCTTTCATAACATCATCCACCCAAATTTTTATAATTTTAGGCGTTTGATACTGTCCAAACCCTTAATCCCTCGCTCCTCTGAAAGGTGTAAACTCCACTAATGTTGTTTAAAAGAAGCTTCCTGGTAAAGAATCAAAAACAAGATATGTGAGAGAGAAATCAAAGGATCAGTTACAACTTACATGTTTACAGCCATTGTTCAAAGATAACAGAAATGGTGATGACAGGAACTAACTTCACATGAACATTAAAGCACAGAGAAACAAAAATCTTTATGACTGAAACAAAATTAGTTAAACATAAGTATATATGCAGTGATAAAACATACACATAAAGCTGGCTCTATCCAAAACCAGCTTGGAGCAAAATTTTAACCTAAATTGTCACGCGAAGCTACTTAGAATCATTACCATATTGACTAGTAAATTGTAACCAACTACAATAAACACTACAACCAACAGCCTGGGGCAAACCCAATATGGTAAATTCAATTCCCCACCATTAACAGCAATCCAAATCGTCATTCATCTTCATCACACACAAAAAACAACAACAGTCAACAAAGTATTCATCTTTTCCAATCATTCTTGACATTGGTTATCATAAAGCAGAGCCCTTTGGAGCAATTAATCTTAAAATATCAATTCTTGATCAAAACTCAAAACCCAGTACTGTAAATTAAGCAGTTGGCACCATTTTGATACAAAACAAATAAGAATAAGGATGTAAAAATCGTACCTTTGATTCAGTGAAGTGAAGCAGAAGGGCAGCTGGATTCAATACAAAGAAGTGATGGGGATCTGAGGCAGCTTCAATGGAGAAGAGAGAGGAGGGAAGAAGAGACAGACACGCTAACGGTTTCTGGAGTTTTGGCATATGAATAGCTTTATTTGAATATTGACTATACGAAGCAAATCAGGCTGTACCAAAGTGATAAAAGTAATGACATTATTATGAAAAGGGTCAAATAGAACAGCCTTATGATCAATGCTGCTTGGGTTGTATGTGAACAAGTTAAACAAGAGTCCATCATTGAAAACCATGGTTTTACTTGGATAATGATGTCGATGATTTTTTTTTTTTGACATTGAAACTAATGTGTTACCTATCCAGAGGGAACGTAACGCTTATATTAGGAACTGCATTATACAAATCCTCATAAAACACATCATGAATAAAGCTAAATGTCTCATCAAAATGAGGGCAATAACACTTTAATGTCGATGTTAGAAGAGGTTAAAATTTTAATATAATTTAGTAGGTAGATATCGAATTCAGACTTTGATTGTATGTTAGTTGTTAAGGTTTTTTAAAAATTTAATTTTAATTTGGTGATTTTGTTTTTGTCTTTCGTATTTGCGTACTCGATTTAAGTTGGTCGGTATATACATATGAGTATAATATAAAAAGATTTGGTGTGATGTTCAAGTCATTTTTATAATGAGCTACATTTGTTTTGTTATTGGTTAGTCGTAAGTCTGATATTTGAACACAAGTTTAGTATACCATAACTCCAGAAGTGGTTGAGTTTGTAAAAGTCTAATTGTGAAACCCCGAACTTTGGAAAGTCTTATTCAGTCATTCAATTTTCTTGTTTATTCTTACAAAATGCCAAGACTTAGAAAGAGCATCTAGCAAGAAGGAAATATACATATACAGAAATATTTACACTTCACGCCTGGGGCTTTACCGCAATATGAAGCACTTTGCGGATCTATCGCCAAACATTTAGCATTACATTCTGGGTCATATTTTGCATGTTTACACCATACATTGTAAAGCACTTTAGGACATCCGTTTTCATCCGCGACCACCATATTAGCTGCACAAATCAACATCTAAATGTTTCAAAATCGAAAAATGACAACTGATATATTCCTCTAAATTAGGTACAATGATTAGTCCTGTTCAATGTATATTTTGATTGGAAATAAGATATCAGCAATGTTATGCGAGCACCCAATCATTCGAGTAACATTTTTGAATTTTTTTTGGCTCTCTACTTTTAAAAGCAATGTTACGATTATATTAAAGTACTAACAATTACTGGAGTAATTCGATCGACCAACTTCGATAGTGGATGAAAAATTTAATCAATGTAGACAATTACCATACTACAACAAGAATTTACCTGAATCAAGCACAACAAAGATGATCAAAAAAATTATTAATGTAACAAATTTGGCCATTGTAACTTTACAACGTACTTGTAATTACAATAGCTTTGGATGATGTTGTACTTATATATATAGAAGTTCATGAGGAGTAGTCTGTTTGAAATGTTAAATGCGAGTAGCTAGTGAACAAATCTTAAAGGCTTAAAATATTAATGGTGTAGATTACAAAATAAGAAAAAGAAGAGGAAAACAAAACTCATCCAGATTCCACCGTTAATGATTTTATAAGAAGAATCTTGAGATCTTTGTAATACGGTGATCGCGGACAACAAATATCACGTGAAGTCATAACTATCTTTTAAATTTGTTATATTTAGATCAAAAGCATTGTTTTAATCCAAAATTGATCGAAGATAGAAATATGAAAAATATGAAGCACTCTGTTGTCAAAAAAAAAAAACATTCGGAAGCACTCAACCGTAGTTTTCCAATCCGAAATTTCGAAGAGAGAAAATTTGCTCAAGGTAAACCTCAGTGGTAAAACCTCAACGACGTCGTTGCATGGTGTATGTGTTTTTTTTTACTTCACCCGCCTTCCATATTTGATACAACTGACAACATCTGACCACGTCGACTTTTGTTAAAGAAACCAATCACGCTCCGCCACTTCAACAAGTCCACGCACACACGCACTGACGAAACTGCCACTAATCCCCACCTGTTATTCCCTCCACTCGAAAGCAGTAATCCCATTTCCCACCAAGGTCATTTCAGTCATTCACTCTCGTCTCCGTTACGGACTCATCTGGAGCGATCAGAGTTTATTACTGTAATCCTGAAAACCAGGTAACACAAAATAGAGAAGAAAATCGAAGACGAAAGCCAAAAGCCAAAATGGAACGCAGAAACTGAGAAGTCATCAGTCAAATCTGACTCTTCATTCTGCTTGATCTTGGTGAATTTCGAGCTGAATCGTCGTTCTCCGCCATGGCTGCACCGTTTTTCTCAACGCCGTTTCAGCCCTACGTCTACCAGGTACCTCGCTCTTCGCGGTTTTCTTAGGGTTTTTGATCTGTTGATTTTGCTTCCGTTGAGGTTTAGTGTTCCGATTAGCTGGAATTGATCTGTGTTTGTGAACTGTAATGTGGAATTTTGAGTGTGAATGTTGATTTGAGAATTGCGGAGTTTGATAGGATGGTTATGATTTGGTCAGGTAGGGGTGGAATGAGAGAATTGAGATGAAAATGGAGTTGAGGGAGAAGCATTTTTAGGTAGGCGATTGGTAATTGTTGCATACGTTTCAAGCATGTGTTAGATGTTGTGGAGGCTCGATTTTTCAAGTTGGATGATCCTTGAATTTTAAGTTCCGACCGCGAATGTGGTGGCTGAGAGGTTTATCACTGCACTAAATGTGGGTGAAAAAAGTTATGGATCAAGCTGTTATTCAAATTTGGTAATGCCTTGATGCATGGGCATGCCAGCATCTCTCTAGTCGAGTCATCTAGGGATGATAGCTGCTGCATTAATCGTATGATTATGCCACCATTAATCTATATATTCATCATAGAAACAAAGACCATCAGCCTCTGCGATAAGTGACTTTGTTGCCATGGAACTAACACATAACTTTGGGGCAACCTCGTTGCACTCATCTGTAGTCTGGGCAAGGTATGCAGTCTAGTCGTAGTCTCTCATTTTTGAACCTTGATGTCTATGATTTGGGGATAGTGAGGTTTGAAAGATGATGGTAACATGTTAGGCATGAGAGCATGTTTCTGATTGGTTTGGATATTGGTCCTGGTCGCTGTCCTTTGTCCATGAAAAGGTTGTATTATCCATGTGGATTATTCTTGTTAATATGTGGCTGCATGATCAAGGCAACCCATTCATAAATTGTTATATTCAGACTTCAGACACAGGTTTGAAATTCTGAATGATTACGGACTGGACAAAATAATTGTGCATGAATATGATGACCATGACCCATAATTCACTTTCATAGTCATGTGATGTCTTTCTCAGAGTGCCTATGCTTGTAGTTACTTGCTGTCTCAATCTCTAATCACTTCTTTATCATGAATATCAACACCTGATTACTCATGATAACTTAGCATGCTACGTGCTGAATATAGATACATTCAGTTTTATTACATATGTTGAACCATTTTGAGAAAATGATAATTATATCAAGAAGATAGAAAACAATCATAAATGTTTTAATTATGTTACGTAGATCTCCATCTACCAAATTGATTCGGATAATTCATCATGATCACTAATTAATGTTATTGCATAAGATAATATATTGCATTTCTCAGTTTATCGACAAAAGCAGTTATCGACAGAAACTTTTGGTGATGCAAGCTGAATTTGCAAACTAATAGAACTAATAATCTCACATTACTTAAAAGCCAATTGAATGGAGTCATTTAATTTGTTGTATTTGTAGATGATATTTCACTTCTAATAGTCAACACATACCTGTAATGGAGTCCTATATTTCCAAAACTTTTTTTAGGATGCCTGATGAGTATTTCTCATGGAATATATGCAAACTTGGTTTGATACATTCTCCTGCTATAACTTTTAGTTAAATCCCCTTCCTCTCCCTGTCATTGGAAACATCTGGTTTCTTCGTAAACACTGCTTTTATGCATGTCACTTGGGTCTGATAAGAGGTATTTGATATGCTTCCCCGTTATCTTGTCCATAATACATGCATCTACTCTTTTGTGGATTTGAAAAAAAGTTTGTGGTAAATTTGAATATATTATCAATTAGGAGTGGCATGTATCATACAAAGTATAAACTGTGCACAATAGATTGAATGCTATCGACAGATTTGCACTCATTTATCATAGCTCTCTAACTATTGCTACCACTTAATATCTTGTGTATCGAGATACCCCCAGTGTCTACTTATCCAACAGAAACATGGTGTTTTTTTTTCCTGGCTTGGGGAATTTTGGTTACTTATATCCATCTCTTTGCACAAGCATCCTACTTTTCACGTATAAAAGTAACATATGCTTTGAATTGGGTTTTCTTCTTGTTGGTGAGTATTGTAGATATCTCTAGCTTATGCTCATTGATGAAGGCATCCAAATTTATATTTAGTTGGATTGTGCCAAAAACATTGGACTCTGCACTACTTGACAATATATGCTATGCTACCATTATCTCACGTGTGAAACTTATGTTTGTTAATGTCCTGTAGAGTCCACAAGATGCTATGATACCATTTCAAATTTTGGGCGGTGAAGCTCAACTGGTGCAGGTATACTCTATAAGTAGTAACAACCCAACCTATATCATTTTTTTATGCATGTCTTTTCTCTTGTATATTCTGGTGACTTTTCTAACCGGAAGTTACCTCTTCATGCCTTTCAATGTCAGATAATGCTGAAGCCGGAAGAAAAGGTTATAGCAAAGCCTGGTAAGTTCCGACAAGCCTGGACTTTAATTCATAAGGTGCATTACAGTTGTGATAATACACTTGACTGATTTTGGTATAGTTCCACCAACCAAAGTAGAGAACAGTGCAAATTGTTGTTGTCAATTTATAACTGATGGACGAATAAATTTTAGGTTCAATGTGCTTTATGTCTGGGTCGATCGAAATGGAAAATGTTTTTGTTCCTGAAAATGAAGTAGGGGTGTGGCAGTGGCTTTTTGGCAAGACAGTGAGCAGCGTAGTTTTTCACAATAATGGTCAAGGCGACGGGTTTGTTGGAATTGCTGCACCTTCTCTTGCCAGAATTCTCCCGGTACGTTGTCTTAAACACTCCAACTTAGTCCATTACTTTTGTATTGAAATTGATCCCAATCAACACATGTAACTTACTGATTTCTCTTTTTCCTTTTTTGTTTGACAGATTGACTTGGCAATGTTCGGTGGAGAGATTTTGTGCCAGGTATAACTAATCTATTCATTGTTTGACCAAGTGTTCTCGGTTTCTGTTAGTCTCCCTGTTTCTGATTGTCCGTATTTTCTTTTATTACAATCTACATACACCTTTCTTGTCTTATCAACTGGATTTTTATGGAACTTCGTTAAATTTTGTAGCCAGATGCATTCCTTTGTTCCGTTAATGATGTTAAAGTCAGTAATACAGTTGACCAAAGGGCTCGTAATATTATTCCTGGTGCAGAGGTAAGATACTGGGGAGTTTCAGAATTGTTCCATATTTGTTTCCCGAGCACGCTCCTACCATTAATTAATTTGTAATTTCTTTTCTTTTTATTGTTCTCTCTGATTTGTCTCTTTCATCTGTTTTTCAAATTTCCATGTTTTTCCTTGGTTTATCTGACTTTGGTGTTAATGTTACTGTAGGGGTTTCTAAGACAGAAGCTGTCTGGCCAAGGGCTTGCATTTATAATTGCAGGTGGATCTGGTAAGCATTTCTTGATGCATTATGTCTTGTTTGCATATTTCAGATTGGCACTCTTAGTTTGGTTCTGCCACAGATTCCATATGTATGTGACTGTTCAGTCGATCAAGGATGGAATCGAAGACAATGAAGGAATATGTAAAACTATCAACATTTAACTTATCTTTTCAAGAAAACTCATTCATAGAACATTCAGTGATAGTAAAAATGAAGATGCATAGGGCATTCAGAAAAGTGGGAGATACAAAAGGCTCTTTGCAGCATCATTGTTTCTCTAGCAAAACTATCAACATTTAACTTCTCTTTTCAAGAAAACTCATTCATAGAACTTTCAGTGATAGTTAAAATGAAGATGCATAGGGCATTCAGAAAAGTGGGAGATACAAAAGGCTCTTTGCAGCATCATAATCAGTTTTTTTAATAACGGGGTTTGCAGCATCATTATTACCTATTATTATACAAAAATCTGCTACTTTTGTTGAAAACTCTTTGAATTATGAATCCTTCTTGGCCCATCTAGCTAGTTATTGGACTTGGACTAATCTCAGCATTTTTTCTGGCTTTCTCCATTTTTTGCTAGTTGTACAGAAAAATCTTGAGGTGGGCGAGGTACTATCTGTTGATGTTTCTTGTATAGCAGCTGTGACTACAACAGTCAACGTCCAAATCAAGTACAATGGGCCCATGAGAAGAGTAGTGTTTGGTGTAAGTTGCTTCAGTTTCAATTTGCAGTCTCCTTCAGTATTAATCCTATATTGATATGTGTTGGGTTACTAGGACTGAGGGGTTATGGTTGGAACGATCTGTTAGGGGATTTGATTGAACCCCTACACAGTGGATGACTATATTAAGTCCTCCACTGTTGATAAATTCTTTCAGATGCAACTGACCCTGTTATGGGGACATTTATACTTTTCAGATAGATGATAACCCTCTGCTAAATGCTTTTAGGCGCCCCAAATTTTACATCTTATATCATGTCTTTTCTTCTTTTTTTTGTCCTAGAATCAAGTTTCGCTAACTGTTTTACAAATATCAGGGTGAGAATCTTGTAACAGCTGTTTTAACTGGACCAGGCATCGTCTTCATTCAGAGTTTACCTTTTCATCGATTTTCTCAGCGTATTGCTAGGTGATAACTTCTTCACACGAACTTTAATGATATTTTTTTTCCAGTCTCCTGTATTTCCCTTATTTTCAAGTATATAGTTCTGTTCTGTAGCGTTTAACAAATGTATGCTTCTTGGTTACAGGTCAGTTACATCACCAAACATAAGGGAAAATCCTAAGTTCGTCATGCAGATAGCCATTTTCTTTTTCCTGGCATATGTTGTGATTATATCTTCGTTGATATTGACCGATGTATGAGATTACTTCGATTTACGAAACAACCAACAGTATCATTGCGGTTCTTTTTCATACAAGATGGTTGCTGTAGCTTGATTCAGTTTCAGTATGACTAGATCAATAGAAACAAGGGATTTTAGAAAACAACTTGGCAGTGGGACTGCTTTGTAAATTTTTCTTCTTTTTTCTTTTGGAAGGATGTTCTGTAAATTTAGATAGTGGGCGTTTTACATATACTCGAAGCAATTCATACGCAGGTTGGCCTTTTCGAGTAGGATGTTTGATTGATTGATTTGGTAACATTTTGTTTCCTTTTTCCGTTACAAAAGATGGAATTTAGAGAGAATATGGCCGAAATGCAGAACACACTAGAATAAAGATTTATCTTACGCCAAAGCTTTTTTGAACAAGCTAGTTAACGAAAGATCGAGAATAAGATTGATGAAACAAAGGTGATCGATGTCACCATCTTCATCAAAAGAACAGATCAATTCAATGTTTGTATAATTGCATTACATTTGAAGAACAAATAAATTCAAACTTTTTACAATCGCATTACTTCTTCATTATTTTGTATTGCAACTCTGCTCTACCTCCTTGACTCATTCCTAGTAAATTGGCTGCCTGCTAGTCATCTTTGGAACATTCTTGTTGACCACGTACCTCATCATTGGACGAGGGCAACATGAAAACCCAGGAGGAGGATCCCAAACATTCCCTGCTCTCGTGAACCCAGGAGGAGGAGCCAAAACATTCCTGGCTTTCGTGATCAATGGATTCCGAAGAGCTTCCGCGGCACTTGGCCTATTCGAAGGGTCCCAGGAACACAAAGACTCAATGAGATCGAGAGCCGTTTCACTGGCCTTCGGCATTAAAGCTCGAAACCCGAAACCCTTCTCCGGCTTAAGTTTAGGCCAGTTCATCCATGACTCCCAAGTTGGTGCCCCTATCACTTTGCATATCTCTTTTCAACTGATCGGCATAACTCTTAGCGATGAAGAGAGGCCGCATGAGATGCAGCTCAGCTATGATTACCCCCACCGCCCACATGTCCACTTTCTCATCGTACTTGAACGGTCGAAGCTTCTCCTTTTCCAAGAACATTCGAAGCAGCATCTCCGGAGCTCTATAACTCCTTGTGGTGACGTAATGATGGTGGAATAGGTCGCCGGATGATTCTATCTCCGTAGCACTACCAAGATCCGAGATCTTGATGACACCACGCTTGTCGACCAAGAGATTCTCCGGCTTTAAGTCGCGGTGCATGAAGCGGCGTCGACGATGCATGAAGTCGAGGCCTTGCAAGAGTTGGAAGCTAAATGATTTGATCTTGTCTTCGGAGAAACGTACTCGCATCCTCAGCCTGTGGTTAATGAGATGACGGAGGCTGCCGTCCATGTACTCGAAATCCAAGAAGACGGTATTGTGTTGGGGTTGGACTCCCTTGAAGTTCACTACGTTGGGGTGCTGCAAGATTTGGAGAGCACGGACTTCCGGCAGATACGACATAGGATGGCAGTTTGCCTTCAACTGTTTGATCGCCACATATTGTCCGGTCAAGCGGTCGATCGCCTGGTACACCCGCCCAAAACTACCTTCACCAACTTGCTTGATCAGGTAGTATCTATCCATGGAAGAAAACCAAGACTTGGTTTTGATCTCTAAGAGAACTTAACCCAAGAAATCACTCTCAAACTCTCCACTGAAATTGCAAAGAAAGAGAACTGAAGGGCAGTGGTTCCTATTTATAAACTCTCGTCACTCATTTTCCTACTGACATACGGATTCCCAATCCTGTCAAGTTTAGGCAAGATAGAGTTGCTTGACCACAAAGTTAAATTCAAAATACCAGATAGCAGGCGGTTAAACCTACCGCCAAGGAGTAGTAAACATCTCTATTTAGTTATTTCTGATTTTATTATAATTTTTAGAACATGGTCATACATTTCATGAATATTGTAAGGAACTTCAACTTTGAAGTAAACTCACTTCCCATCATCCATATATAGACCTTGGACTAGATCAAGGTGAAGCACTTTCACGGAGATCAACCTTGGACTAGTTTTGGTGCCTCTTTGTTGCTCTAATGCCATGAAATACAAGAGAAGGAATTCCGGGACATATTCTGACATATCCAACTGGCCAGAATTTCACACGCCGGAGATGTCTTTGGTAAGATTTTGTTCAGAAAATCTTAGCTAGATAGCCTAAGGCTGCCTCTTGGTGACTTGGTCAGACCAAAATATGAGTTTGCATTGTGTTGTAAATCTTTGTTGGTCACTATTATATTTTTGTCCAAAAGGGAAAAAATGAAAGAACTGTTATGTTGAAGCGGCCGACGGGCCTCACGGGTCCCACACACACGAGTCCAATAATGTCGATACTCTCCCCACTTTAATCACCCGGTAAAGAAACGGGTATGAGGTTTTACACAAAATGCCTCGACATTAGTGTGTATGGTATCATATTCCTTATAACCCAATTGCAAGGATGACTCTTTCACATTTTCGATGTGGAATTCCAAATAAGTGATGACTCATATCTAAACTACACTTTTCAAATAAGAACTTCAAGTTTGCATTGTGTTGTTTATCTATATGTGTTCACTTTTATTAGATTCTGATAACATTTCAATCAAGGCATGTTTACTTACCTGGAATGGAATTGAAAAATGATGGAATAATTGTTATTCTTGTGTTTACTTACGCATAATGAAATCAGAATAGGTGTTGATCCCACCACCTAACCAGAAATTGATTCCTTAATAACCCGGAATTGTAATACCAAGGAAGGAGGTGGGTTTATGAATGATATCATCATGAATCAATTTTTATACCTAAAGTACCCTTTATTAATTTTAATATGTTAATAATAATGTGAAAGTTTTTTAATTTTTTTTAGATACTAATGCTAGTGATCAATTTTTTTATTATTCTTTTTTAGATACTAATAATATGCTATATTTGCGGAAGTCGTTTAATTTTATGTGTGGAAGAATAATAAGTATGATGTCTTAATTTTGTTGTTCAACCCTTGCATCTTGTCGTTTGATATAAAACTCAAAATGCTAGTACTATGACCAAATGATTTTGATAAATCATGGTAGAAGAGACGAGATTGCAATATACACAAGCACACACGTAGCCTTTATATTAAATTATTAATATGTAACCACATGATTATAATCAATACAATGAATCGAAATAGTCACTCTTGACTTGTTGATTATACATAACTTTCAATTGAGACAATCAAAACGATAAAGAAAACTAGATTAACATGTAGAAAAAATTATGCGAGTGAATGCTGCCTTTTTAGGGGTATTTTAGTAATCAAAACTATAATTAGTTACATTCTTAGTCTAATTCCATGTGGTAAATAAACAACTCAATGGAATTGAACTCTCCACATATTATTCCATTCCATCTTCCATTCCTGACAAAATCTATTACAAGTAAGTAAATGTGCCCTCAATCTTTACCTTGACTGTATGATCACTATCCTTAGAATCCCATACTAATATGGTTATACATATAAGTTTGTTTCTGATCCAATGATAGTTTTCAAGTACGATAATAAGAGTACCAATGTATGGCTTGTGGATGCTGATCGGCCGGAAAAGTTATGTGAAGAACTGTTATGAGACATGTGATAATTACCTTTTTGGCTTTACTCGATCAATTCAACCCGGAAAACGATTTTTGTGGTAAAGTAGGGATAAAATTACTTCCGATTTGACGACTACGATGCCTGCATGTATCAATGGTTTTAGTTCAGAAAAGATTGTGTTTAATATACATATAAAATCCACTCTTATTTGGTTTGTATTCCCTTTAATAAGATGATTGAGACCATGTTTACTAAACCGTAACGAGAATGACTCCATTTTCCCTTTAAAATGTGTGTTTACCAACCAAACGGGGAATGATAACTGTGTGGGACCCACATAAAACCAAAGAATTGATCCCTCATAATTTCATTCCGGTGGATCAAGTATTGATTCCTGGTCATGGGACAATCAATTTTCCGTTCCCAAATTGTCCTCATGATTTACAGATATTTTAAAATTACCCATATGAAAACCCTATTCATATTAAACTATATTAACTTATATGTATGGATGTTTTTGTAATTAAATTTATTATGATTCTGATTCCTACATCTTAGTAAACATATAAAAATGAATCAACCCAAGTAGTATTTCTAATTTCGGATAACAAGTAAACAACATAATGAAAATGACTCCTCCTCAATCCCATTACCGTTTAGTTAATACAAGACTATATACAAGATTTGGTTTCTGTGCTTCACCTTGAATAGTAAATACAAGATTTGGTTTCTGTGTCACTTTGCTATACTTATTATACATAAGAGACTATTGATCAAAAAACAAAAAAAGAGAGATTTGGTCTCCTGCTTGTTTTTGATGCAGATTATAGGATAGAACGGTAATAGCTAGGTTGTTGGAAGTAGGTACCATCTAATATAGGATACATGTTTTTGGTTACCTGAATATGTTATGCACTGTGTAATATTGGTGGTTTGAGGGAATCCTATTGGGGTTTCTAGTTTCCTACTGCCCCAATTCAACGTTTATACAATTTAAGGTTTTCTCATGTATGAACATGATTTGTTTGTCGTTCGCCATATTTAAGCTTGTTTTTCTTGTTAAGTCCTATGGACGAATACTAATTATTCTTAGATAAAAAATAAAAAAAACACTAGTGATCATCCATTATATAATTGGTAACGACGTTTTCGCTTCTTTTTCGTTTCAAAATGAATTTAGAGAGCATACATACAAAAATGCATAACATACTAGAAATTAATGAGATTAGAGAGATTACAAGAAAGAAATGAAGAACAAAGCTAGTTAACAAAAGAGATCATTAAGAAAGGTCATAGATGAAACAGCAAGGATGTTCTTTATTAAAAGAACAGATCGTTTATACAAATCCATACATCAGTACTTCCTACTTGGCAAATAAATGAGTAACATGACTCCTATATATGATCATTGTTTTATGAGACTAGTTTGGCCTTCTGCTGTAACCTCTGATCTCCTAATTGGATCATTAGAGCCCTAGTAAATTGGCTGCATGCTAGTCATATTTGGAACATTCTTGTTGACCACGTACTTCATCACTGGACGAGGGCAACGTGAGAACCCAGGAGGAGGAGCCAAAACATTCCGGCCTCTCGTGAAGAATGGATGCCGAAGAGCTTCCGCGGCACTTGGCCTATTCGATGGGTCCCAAGAACACAGAGACTCAATGAGATCGAGAGCCGATTCACTGGCAGACGGCATTAAAGCACGAAACCCGAAACCCTTCTCCGGCTCAAGTTTAGGCCAGTTCATCCATGACTCCCAAGTTGGTGCGCCTATGACTCTGCATATCTCATGCAACTGATGTTCTGAATTTCTACCCCTGAAGAGAGGCCGCATGAGATGCAGCTCAGCTATGATTACCCCAACCGCCCACATATCCACTTTCTCATCGTACTCGAACGGTCGAAGCTTCTCGTTTTTCAAGAACATCCGAAGCAGCATCTCCGGGGCACGATAACTCCTTGTGGTGACATAATGATGGTGGAATAGGCTGTCATCGGATTCTATCTCCGTAGCACTACCAAGATCCGAGATCTTGACGACGCCATGCTTGTTGACCAAGAGATTCTCCGGCTTCAGGTCCCTGTGCATGAAGCGGCGGTTTCGATGCATGAAGTCGAGTCCCTGCAAGACTTGGAAGCTAAAAAATTTGATCTCGGCTTCCGAGAAAGGGACTCCCATCCTCAGCCTATGGTTGATGAGATGTCGAAGGCTGCCGTCCATGTACTCGAAAACCAAGAAAACGGTGTTGTGTTGGCGTTCAGCTCCCTTGAATCCCACTATCTTGGGGTGCTGCAAAATCTGGAGAGCACGGACTTCTGGCAGACACGACATGGGATGACAGTTTGGCTTCAACTCTTTGATCGCCACATATTGACCGGTGAGGTGGTCGATCGCCTGGTACACCCGCCCGAAACTACCTTCACCAACTTGCTTGATGATATGGTATCTATCCATGGAACAAAATCAGAAGAAGACTGTGCCCTAATCTTGGTGTTGATGATCTCCAAGAGAACCTAATTAACCCAAGAACTGGGGAAACCTTAGGAAAGAACAGAAATCACTCTCAAACTGTCACTTAAATTGGAAATGAGAGCACTGAACGGCAGTAGTTCCTATTTATAAACTCCCATCGCTCATTTTCCTTCTGACTTACGGATTCCCAATCCTATCTAGTTTAGGGAAGATTGAGTTGCTTGAGCCCAAAGTTTAGGGAGATTGGCGGTTAAACCCAGCGCCAATGGCCCAAGCTCGATCTACAGCGTGTGGTGTCAACGCGCTTCACTCGTACTTGTAATGGCGTCGTTTAATGCCTTAATGGTTATCCGAGTCCCTCTTATCCGAGTCTCATTGTCAAATTGACAGCTACCTATTTATAATCTTGCTAACAAGTACGTACCGCGAAGATTTCAAGTTTCCCAATTTGAAACTCACATTTAACAATAGGCAGCGTTGCTGCGGATTTGGTTTCTTTGGTTTAAAGATTGAAGAAATGTAGTTGAGTGTATGATCCCATAGAACTCCCGAATGAAAATGGAAAAGATCGAGATGGCTGTGAGGAAAAGAGGTTATGAACTATATATAAATTGTGAGGGTTTTCCGAAATATATAAGACCCATCATCCATCGAAAAAAAAAGAAGAAGATTACCATTGCATGCATAACAGCATAAGCACGCTGCTAAATGCTCCAAACTATTTCTACGTTGGAAAATAAACAAAGTTCAGGTAATAGGGTTAGTTTATATAAAATCACAACAGTGACAAAAAGGCCGACGTCGATCATATAACGTACGTAGAGACGGGGGTTAATCACTGTGCATACTACTTGTTCTTGTACAACTAATTAAGGCTAATTAAACAAGGTCCTGCTGTTGATTTGCATGATCGATGGATTAGTTTCAGTTGCCATTGGAGTTGCAGCACAGCTTCCCAAGTTGAACCTATATATCATTTGCTGATTATGGTGTTGTCTTTATAATTTATCAAAATATGATTATGGTGTTGATACCGCTACCTATAGTTAGTTTGCGTATGCAAATAATTAGTAGAAATACACATGTGACTTGCAGTACCACTAGTGGAAAAAATCACTTAGCCGACGGAAAAATAATATTTTCGTCGCCTAAGATCTACTTAGCCGACGGAAAACCTTTCGTAGCCTAAGTTTTTACCTACACTACTGGATTATGGCTATTAGCCGACGGAACCGTTCCGTCGGTTAAGACATATATTTCGTCTGCAAAGATCTTAGCCGACGGAATTTCCGTCGGCTAAGATCCGTAGGCTAAGCTTCGTCTGCTAAGACAATAGCAGACGGAATTGATTATTCCGTCGGCTAAGTGGGACTTAGTCGACGGAATAGTTCCGTCTGCCAAGATTTTAGTCGACGGAACTTAATCGACGGAAATTACTTTTCCGTTGACTAAGTTTTTCTTAGCCGACGGAATATTTCGTCTCCTAAGATCTTAGTCGACGGAAGTAAAAATTTAAATTTTTTTTTTTTGAATAATTGGCGCGGTTTTTTTTTCTCGTTTTTTTAGGTTTTTTTTTTTTTCCTTCTCTTCCTTTTCTCCGGCGACCACGACGGTTATGTTTGCGTGTTCCCGAACAACTCCACTCCACCTCCGACGCTAAACTCGCCGGCAGGAGGAGGAGGTGCCGCCGAGAAGAGGAGGAGGAGGTGTCGCGCGCCGAGAAGAGGAGGAGGAGGAGGAGTTGCCGCCGAGAAGAGGAGGAGAAGGAGACGGCGCTGCTTGGAGGAGGAGGAGGTGCCGCGGCGAAGGAGGAGGAGGAGGCGCCGAGAAGAGGAGGAGTAGGAGTTGCCGCCGAGAAGAGGAGGAGGAGGAGGCGGCACTGCTTGGAGGAGGAGGAGGTGCCGCGGCGAAGGAGGAGGAGGAGGCGCCGCTGTGGTGGGGGAGCAACCAGACGAGGGAGAGAGAGAGCAGCAGACGAGCTAGGGAGAGAGAGATGAAGAGGATGAGGGAGAGAGAGCTGAAAGTTATAGAATGGAACCGAAAAAAATTTCAAAATTTTTGGCGGGATAACTGCCGCTTAAAATTTTTGAACTTAGTCGACGGAATATATTTTTCCGTCGCCTAAGTTCAAAATATTTAAGCGGCAGTTATCCCGCCAAAAAATTTTTTTTAATTTTTTTTAAAATTTGGTTATTTTTTTTTATTTTTTATTTTTTAAATTTTTTTTTTTAAATTCCGTCGGCTAGGTAAAAATTTCCGTCGGCTAAGATTTTCTTAGCCGACGGAATATTTTTCCGTCTCCTAGGTTATCATAAATAATCATTTATATTTATATATAAATATTCCGTCGGCTAGGTAAAAATTTCCGTCGCCTAAGATTTTCTTAGCCGACGGAATATTTTTCCGTCTCCTAGGCTATCATAAATAATCATTTATATTTATATATAAATATTCCGTCGGCTAGGTAAAAATTTCCGTCGCCTAAGATTTTCTTAGCCGACGGAATATTTTTCCGTCTCCTAGGTAAAAACTTAGGCTACGGAAGGTTTTCCGTCGGCTAAGTAGATCTTAGGCGACGAAAATATTATTTTTCCGTCGGCTAAGTGATTTTTTCCACTAGTGCTAGGCGACGGAAAAATATTCCGTCGGCTAAGAAAATCTTAGGCGACGGAAATTTTTACCTAGCCGACGGAATATTTATATATAAATATAAATGATTATTTATGATAACTTAGGCGACGAAAAATTATTCCGTCGCTTAGGTTATATCTTAGCCGACGGAAATATCTACTTAGTCGACGGAACCAAATTTAAAAAAAAAATAAAAAAAAAAAATTTTTGGCGGGATAACTGCCGCTTAAATATTTTGAACTTAGGCGACGGAAAAATATATTCCGTCGACTAAGTTCAAAAATTTTAAGCGGCAGTTATCCCGCCAAAAATTTTGAAATTTTTTTCGGTTCCATTCTATAACTTTCAGCTCTCTCTCCCTCATCCTCTTCATCTCTCTCTCCCTAGCTCGTCTGCTGCTCTCTCTCTCCCTCGTCTGGTTGCTCCCCCACCACAGCGGCGCCTCCTCCTCCTCCTTCGCCGCGGCACCTCCTCCTCCTCCAAGCAGTGCCGCCTCCTCCTCCTCCTCTTCTCGGCGGCAACTCCTACTCCTCCTCTTCTCGGCGCCTCCTCCTCCTCCTTCGCCGCGGCACCTCCTCCTCCTCCAAGCAGCGCCGCCTCCTTCTCCTCCTCTTCTCGGCGGCAACTCCTCCTCCTCCTCCTCTTCTCGGCGGCACCTCCTCCTCCTCCCGGCGAGTTTAGCGTCGGAGGTGGAGTGGAGTTGTTCGGGAACACGCAAACATAACCGTCGTGGTCGCCGGAGAAGAGGAAGAGAAGGAAAAAAAAAAAGACCTAAAAAAACGAGAAAAAAAAACCGCGCCAATTATTCTAAAAAAAAAAAATTTAAATTTTTACTTCCGTCGACTAAGATCTTAGGAGACGAAATATTCCGTCGGCTAAGAAAAACTTAGTCGACGGAAAAGTAATTTCCGTCGATTAAGTTCCGTCGACTAAAATCTTGGCAGACGGAACTATTCCGTCGACTAAGTCCCACTTAGCCGACGGAATCATCAATTCCGTCGGCTATTGTCTTAGCAGACGAAGCTTAGCCGACGGATCTTAGCCGACGGAAATTCCGTCGACTAAGATCTTTGCAGACGAAATATATGTCTTAACTGACGGAACGGTTCCGTCGGCTTATAGCCATAATCCAGTAGTGTACTGTACGTAGTAAAAACAAAACAAATTTAGCTTTTGTTCATGTAAAAAAAACACGGGCAAAGCAAACAAAATAATGATACTACTATTGGTGTATTTTGCTCACTCTAATTTTTTATTTTAAATTGTATATAATTTTTTATATACAACTATATATTGAACTGTGGAAATGTGATTTTGTGATCAAAAAGTTAGTGTAATCCCTCATCCCTCATATATGTAAAAAAAAAAAGATCATTTAGTGGAATGGTCCTATATATATATTGATTCATTATATATATATATATATATATGTATATATATATATTGATTCATTCCCCTTAAGTATTAATCAATATGATATTTTATGAAGTAGAGTTGGTCGAGATGGAACTACACCAATCCAACTTGTTGCTAGTTCCAAATAATTTTTTAGGTTTCATCTTGATATCCTCTATCATCCCATCCCTGAGATTAGAGAAAGAAACAAATTTGATAGAAAAGAAGGAAAATAAGAAGGAAGAACGTACTGGAGAAGAAATGAAATAACCATGGAAGAGGTGAAAGACGTCTGCATTCATGGGAATTGCAGTTATTTATTTCCTTTTTCTAAATTTCTTGTTGATAATAAAATAGAAAACTATAAATGGTTGAGGGGTAGAATTGGAAATAAATGCCACAATTTGTATTGCTCGGTACATTAAGAAATTTGTTGGGTTCATCTAGCAACACCCTAGAAGAAGGGGTGAGAGGCGGAGGAAAAGGCTTCAGTAACCTAGTGTCGGGTTTTTGGGCTTTGACATTTTTATAAAACAAGGGACCGAATCATCAAAAAACAAACCTGAGACTGAAAAAAAGCCCAGTCCAGTTCGGGTTTTTTTCCTTCCTTGATTTTTATGCCCACCCATATATTTTCCCCCGTAAATTTACCATGAAAAAAATGATAAATGCAGTGAATCTTATTAAGAATATTAGCTAAATAGAAAATAAATGTAAAAAATATAATATTACGATTAGATAACACAAAATTAATCCTATCAAATGTTTAAGTTTGAACTGATAAATATTAATATTTGAATGAAATCAGATTTGGCTATAATATAGGGGGTTCATTAACAAAATTAAAGGTAAATTTGCTATAACTAAACTACCCAATTAAATGTAATTAAGACAATTAAAAAACCCAAGTGGGGTCCGGACCCTCCCGGGAAGTAATGTAGTTCCGCCACTGGTCATCACGGTCATCAATGTCTTCAGAGTCTCCAGCACCATCACCATTGGAGATGCCTAAGCTAATAGCAGATGCTTATGAAATGAATGAAGAGGAGAAAATATCATTGGAGATGATAGAATAGAGGAGCCAGCTGCTTTGTTAACCAGAATTTAAATCGTTGGATTATTTTTAATGGTCGAGAAATTAAGAGGGCTAAGCGGATACGACACGTGGCTAGGCTGAATCTCCTGCAGTCTGGTCCTCCACAAGCAGGTGGTCCACTATTTAAAATCTGGGATGCACCTGAATTTAAACCGTTGGATGTTTTTTAATGGTCGAGATTTTAAGCGGGCTAGAGGGATACGACACATGGCTAGGCGGAATCTCCTGTGACCTGGTCTTACCGGCCTCCTCTATTTTCTTTGGGCCTCAATTTCTTTTGGGCCTAGTCCGTCACATATAAATGGTAACAGCCCACTGCATTCACTAGCGATGAATATAAAACTGGTTGAAGCAGAGAGAGTCGGTAGCAAATGAAGGACGAGGGAGGAGAGAGGGTCGAGCTTCGTCATCCGAATTTCCTCAATCCTTTCTTTTTCCCCCCAAATATTACAGAAATGGAAAAGAAATCAAACTTTCCTGAGCTTAATTACCTCAAAATCTATATTCACTTTGTTAATCCGGAGATCGAAGCTAGAAAGCGCTGGATTTCGAGCTAGATTGAAGCCATTGTGTTGCGTGTGCTTTCTACTGATCACGCTTTTAGTTTTCGTAGTTTTTGATTTTGTGCTATCTCTAGGGTCAGGTTGAGGTTGAACTCTTTGATTTTCGATCACTATTTTTGTATTTGAGCTGGAATTGATGTGGTGCTATTTGTGGAAACTTCTAGGCTGTAGTGGTTGCTAAATGTTAAGCTATTTAAAGAAGTTATCGCGGTCTCGAAATCAGCTTTGATCTTAATTGGTTAGAAATTTGGTGTCGATGTGATTAAACGAGAGGATGTTCGCGAAGACTCAAGTTTGTGCCGATTGGTGTAATGAACTAGTGAAGCTTAATTAGTGAATTTGGCCAGGCAAATGGGAATAGCCGAATTGATTCAGATATACCGATGTAATTTTTCAATAAAAAGGAAAAAGAGTATGTTTCTAAATTGATGCAGTGACTTCCATCATATGCATCTCCCTATTGTTAATCACATAGTTCTCATTTATAAAGGGAAGCAAATCAACATATATAGTTTCTTTACTTAATTACAAACAGTACTATCTCTGCTCTGCTTGGCTGCAGCAGCAGCTACAATTAAGTGGCACGTTTAAAACTGAGGTTTCTAATAAAATGATGTAGAACGTTCATCATACATTGAATTTGGGTTTTAAGAGTTTTCTTTAGAAAATGATTCCAAGAATACTTCCCTTGATGTTCATCATACATGTCTTAATACTTCAATTGAACGCTCATCATACATGTCTTAATACTTCCCTTGATGTTATTTGGTCTTATTTTGGTCTATCGAGTAAGATCATTTTTCACACTTGTTTCGAATTTCGTATGAACTTTTATTGTCATATCATTTGTTATCCTTGCCTTTTTCTTATTTTTTGAGAACTTGGCATAATTTGCAAGATTGAAACAGAAAAATGGGTGATCGTTACAAATTACTCATTGTGGGTATGAGTTTAATGATGCACGTTTTTTTTTTTTTAAATTTAACATGATTGTGAGAAAATGAAGACAATTGTCTATTATTAATATCGTGTCACTTGAAACAAAAATAGAATAGAGATTTACTAGAACAAGCTATTAAAGGAAAGATCAAGAGTAGAAATTGATGAAATAAGGGTGATCATTGTCACCATCTTCATTTAAAGAACAGATCAATTCAAATTTTGTACAATTGTTCCTAATGAAGAAAAGATAAATTCTAAGTTTGTACAGCTATTTTGTACTGCAACTCTGGTCTATCTTCTTGACTCATTGGTCCCCTAATATATTGGCTGCTGCATGTATGGTAACTCTGTTGCCTTTGGAACTGCACAGCATGATAACCTTGTTGCCTCAACTTTGTTGGCTTTGGTGTAGAAAGGATGCTGAAGTGCTTCCTCTGCGCTAGGCCTCTTTGCAGGGTCCCAAGATAACAGAGAGCCAATGAGATCGAGAGCCAATTGGCTTGCATTTGGAATGCATGCTCGAAGACCACAATCATTCTCCGGCTCAAATTTGGGAATGTTCATCAGTCTTCCCATCCATGAATCGTTAGTCGGAGCCCCAATAACTTCACATATCTTCTGTAGCTGATGTGCAGAACTCTCACCCCTAAACAGTGGAAACATCATAAACAACTCTGCTAGGATGGTCCCTGCAGCCCACATATCCACTTTCTCATCATAAACAAAGGGCCGACACCTCTCGTCTTTCTCATAACTTCGAATCAGCATCTCGGGGGCCCGATAGAACCTTGTAGTCACATAGTGATTGAACGGCCCCCTCGAATCTATCTGAGTAGCAGCACCGAGATCAGATATCTTGAGGACTCTCTTGTTCACCAAAAGGTTCGCCGGCTTCAAGTCCCTATGCATGAAGCGGCCCTCGGTATGCATAAAGTCGAGGCCTTGAAAGAGTTGAAAGCTCAGTGTTCGTACTTCAGCCTCCGAAAACGGGACTCCCAAGCACAGCCTTTGCCGGATGAGATCATGAAGGCTTCCCTCCATGTACTCCATAGCAAGGTACACGGTTTCTTCCGTGTACACAACCTTCTTGAGACTCACGATGGTCGGATGCTCCAAGAAATCAAGAGCATGGATTTCCTGTACATATTCTGATGGATCGGGATTCTTGATCTCTTTCAGCGCCACTGTCTGACCGGTTTCCCTGTCGACGGCCTTGTACACCCTCCCAAACGATCCCTCACCCACAACCTCAAGGATATCATACTTCTTTTCGATCTCCATGGATAGAAAATCAAAGGAAACCTCTCAAGAAAAGAATTGGAAACCAAGAAATCACTCTCACACTCCCACTACTGGAATTGGGATGAAGGAATGAAGAGCAGAAGGGTCTATTTATAATCTCTGACTGAGAATTGGAAACTCAGATATCACTGAGTCTCACACTCCCAGTCGAATTGGGATCAGTAATGCGGAGCAGTGGAGCCTATTTATAATCTCCCATCACTGCCCTTTCCCACTGCTATAGGGATCGAACCCAAATCCAAATCCTATAAGGATTCGGTAAGGGTAATTTAGTCATTTCCGTCCAGTTGGCGTCAGAGATCGAAGCTTCCAACGGCACCGTCTTCTCAAACTGGACAGGTTGTCTTCATGTCTTGACTTGGGCCCCACGAAAGATTATCCGAAGCCACGCGTCAACACAAGATTGCGGGTTAGCCCCGAGCCCAGTTTCCACAACGCGCTTTTCAGCGCGTGACATGAACGCGCTTCGCTCGCGTCTATAATACGAGTAACGCAACGGTGTCGTAATAATTTTTCACTTCCTCTCCCTTTTTGGAATCCCCAAATCAAATTTCCCTAACCCAAACCAAACCCTAGCAGCCCAAAGCTGATGAGCCATGATTCTTGACCTATATAAGCCCCGCAGGGCTTGATTTTCATTCCCGCAATCACAAATTTCCCGGTGGTTTGGATTTCGGGGGGTCGTCGGAGACGAACACAGCTCGCAATTGTTCCAGGAGCAATCCAATCGGCGATTCCGCTTCCACGATCCGACGTCGTTTCGCCTGTCCCGATCGATTCCGCAACTCTCTGATTCTTTCAGAGTCGTTTCAAGCATCGCGAAGGCTTTGTTCGTCGCAATTGCAGAGGGTTTTTCCAATTGCCTCTGAGATTTCTGAGATTCGGTTCGAATCCGCGGCGATCAATTGGCGGAGGTTTGCAGGAGGATTATCTGGAGCGAAGGATCAAATCGGTGATCGGAGAAGAGTTGGGGTTTCGGCGTGCAAGGGAGATTGGAGGCCTTCTCTGCGGCGGTTTGAATTGTTTGATCTCAGTAGAGTAATCGGAGGAAGATAAAGAAAAAAGAAAAAGAAAATAAGAGCTTGAATTTTTGTACTGTTTGATTAATTTTCCTTTGGAGTTTAATATAAGGCCTTTATAATTTTTTGAAAGGCCTTTGATTATCATCGTTGGGTGTTTGTTCTTGTTGTGGTGTTATACCTAATTTCCTATTTGGAAGCAAAGAATATTTACCATGGCGGTTTACTATAAATTTAAGAGTGCAAGAGATTATGATTCTATTGCTATGGACGGTCCTTTCATCTCAGTTGGTATACTCAAAGAAAAAATATTTGAATCCAAGCATTTAGGGAGGGGTACTGATTTCGACCTTGTGGTCACCAATGCCCAGACCAATGAAGGTTGGTTCGATTTAGTTTTAGTTATTCCCTTCTTAACATCTTTTTCTAATTGAAATATGGGTCCTGGGAGTGTGAGTTGATTGAAATATATGGTTTTCAAAACTATTTTCGGCTTGTGTTTAATTTTAAGTGATCATAGATATCGAGAAGGATGTCATATTGCTACACTTAAGCAGTTCATATTTGGTTCGATTTAGTTTTTGCTATTCCTTAGCTTTTCTCTAATTGAGATATGGGTCCGGTCCTGGGAGTGTAGTTTTAGTTATTCCCTTAGCTTTTCTCAAATTGAGATATGGGTCCTGGGAGTGTCAGTTGATTGGTAATCTATGATTTTGGGGTTAAGTGTTCTTAGGTAGCTATATACTTATTCAGAACTGAACAAGGATGTTGTATTGCTACACTAGAGTTCACATTTAGCTCACTGGTTGGCACCATGTACCTTCAATCTAGAGTGACTTCATACATGTCTTCACGACTTTTATTGAATGGTCCAAGTTCTGTTGGCCGGTACAGAATGTACAAAATTGGCTATCAAAACTGTGAGAATTGGATCATTCTTAGATGGGACAGGTTCTGTGAGATTGAAATATGGGTCGCTGAAATGGTTAATCTGACTTTAATTGCCTAGGAATGATGGAATACGCCTTTAGAAAATGCTTTTTGATGGCTTTTATCGTTTCTTTTCATAGATTATTGTTATGCAGTGTTTTTTATAGTCTACATGTTCTATGTTGTCAAATTTCAGAGTATCTTGATGATGCAACGTTGATTCCAAAAAATACCTCAGTTTTAATTCGCCGTGTACCTGGACGCCCTCGCATGCCCATTGTTACTGATCCAGAGTACTATCTCAGATCCTTTTAATCCTTCTATTACTTGAGTTTAGTTATCTTGCTGTGAGGTTCATTTGAATTTCAATTTGGTAGGATAGTTTGTCAGTGTATCACAAACCTGTGTTTATTGGTAGTCCCGTTGTGGAGTGTGACCAAGTAGTTAGGACCTTTTTTATTTTTTACTGTTGGTTGAGTTGGCCATTTATATCTATTTCAATGCAGGCATAGAGTGGAAGATGTGATAGAGAACACTGAACCGGAAAAGACTAGCTTTCTGGGAGCTGGTTCCTCTGTGAATGTGAGCTTTAGTATATTAGAGCCTTTGAGTTTGCTTTTTGCAATCAGATGGATATTTAGTGACTGTTTATTTTCACGTTACAGCCTGAGCCAGACTGGGATGATCTTGGGGGTGATTTGTATGAAATTCCTGAAGTTATGCCAGTGCAGCCAATTTATGCGGTTCCGGATATTCCACCAACAAATAAAGCTGATGAGGATAGCAAGCTTAAGGCTCTAATTGACACCCCAGTATTAGACTGGCAACAGTATGTTATTTTCAGTTCTATTATCGTGGCTGTGTGATATCATATTAGGGGTTTTCATCGCTCGTATTGAATGCTTATTGTGCTGTATTTGCAGTCAAGGTCCTGAAGGTTTTGGCCCTGGTAGAGGTTTTGGCCGGGGTATGAATGGAAGAATGGGTGGACGCGGTTTTGGTGAGCCTTTTATGGTTGTATTTATTTTTCATTTATATAAAAACTTTGTCTCTCCCCCTCTCCCACTTTTAGATGATATCGATATCTTTTCGTTCTTGTGCTTGATTAAGGTCGAACAGGAGTGTTTGAGAAGAAAACACCTCCACAGGGCTATATATGTCACAGGTGTAAGGTTCCTGGTATGTTCGTGTGACCTTCTTTTTAAATATAAACCTTGTTTGTTTTTTGATCAATGATTATTTCTTGACGGTGCTTCTATTTGACACTTTCGTTTGTATTCAGGTCATTTTATTCAGCATTGCGCTACAAATGGTGATCCAAATTATGACATCAAAAGAGTGAAGGCACCCACTGGCATTCCCAGGTCCATGTTGCAAGCAACCCCAGAAGGCTCATATGCATTGCCAAGTGGGGCTGTCGCTGTATTGAGGCCAAATGAGTATGCCCCATTCTGTGCTCTAGACTTCATACGTTTTATGTTTGTGTCGGTTGCTGATATGAAAACTTACTATAATATCTGGTATACAATCACAGGGCTGCTTTTGAGAAAGAGATTGAAGGTTTACCCTCTACGCGTTCTGTTGGTGATCTACCACCTGAGCTACACTGCCCCTTGTGCAAGGAAGTGATGAAAGATGCTGTTTTAATGAGCAAGTGTTGCTTTAAGAGCTTCTGTGACAAGTGTAAGTTATAGTGCGATTTTCATCGTCTCTTTTGAGGTTATGTTTTTCTTTTTTTTTAATGGAAGAACTTAAACCTTTTTCTTTAAAAAAAGAAAAAAAAAAAACATTTTTGTTGCTTATCCTTTATCTGGCAAATTTTAGCATCTGAAGCGTTACCTTTTTTTTGCTTCTTTATTATACCGTTTGGACTTACTCTAGCTCGCATTTATAATCAGGTATAAGGAATTACATTACCTCAAAGTCAGTGTGTGTCTGTGGGGATACAAATACACTTGCAGATGATCTACTACCGAATAAGACTCTCAGAGATGCAATCAATCGAATTTTGGAGTCTGGTAACAGTAGTACTGATAACGCCGGCAGTGCTTTCCAAGTTCAAGGTCTGTACTTTGACGATGTGCTTTCTATTCCTATTTCTGTGAAAATAATCGTATGCCATTAATGTTACAATTTTGGGTTTATAATTTTCAGATATGGAGTCTGCGCGCTGCCCACTACCCAAGATTCCTTCCCCTACTTTATCTGCTGCATCAAAGGGAGAAAATAAGCCTTCACCTCTGAATGAAGCTCTGAAGACACAGGAGATTGTAGATGAGGTGAAACCTGTTCTTGCCCCACAGCAGATGTCAGAAAAGGTGAGGAATACAAAAATAGGAGATGCATCTGAAGCTACACATGAGTCAATGGGTGTAAAGGAACCTGCATCCCAAGGGAGTGCTCCCCTGGTTGATGAAGAAGTGCAGCAGAGGCTGGCCTCTGTGGAGGCAGGTAATGTATCTCTGGTGTTATAAGTATGGTCCTCTGTGTGTGTTCATTCACGTCTTGTTCTGTTTGCTCGACTTATAGGAGTTGGATGGATGTACGCAAACATTTAGTTGAAGTAATTTTGTTTTTCTTTTTCACAAAGAGAGCTGTTGTGGTTATTGAATGGTTTTTTGTTTTGTATATTTTTCAGGAAAGAAAAGGAAAAAGAAGAAAGTTCGCATGCCTGCAAACGGTGTGACTTCTTCTCTCTGTAAACAACTTGGTTTTGTGTCTTATTGAATCTTTCTTACTGTATGTAGTGGGAATTAAGCATTTTCATCCTTGTGGTTGTTTCCTTAAATGCAGAAATGCAATGGAAGACTCCTCAAGACCTTGCAGCTGAGAACTACATGATGCATATGGGCCCCTCTGCTTATAATCCATACTGGAATGGCATGCAACCTGGCATGGGCATGGATGGCTATATGCCACCATATGGTGCTCCTATGCCGTATATGGGGTATGGAATGGGCCCTATGGACATGCCATTTGGGGGTCCTTTCCCACCTGATTCATTTGGTGGTCAAGGTTATATGATGCCTATGGTTCCACCTCAGAGGTATATGTCCTTCTCAATTCTGTCTCACACTCTCTTTGTTCTTGCACTTTCACAATGAATGTCATTATGGTGTTCTTGTGTATGTGTTGAGAATAGTCTTCCCTTTTTCTTCTTTTCTTTTTCCCTTTTTGTTTGGTCATTTGTTGTGGTTAACAACATTGTGCTTCCAAGTTTTCCTTGAGAGGAGGGTAAGTATAGCCTGTGGGTTATTGGTGGAGCCAATGCCCTAACAGTGCTGTTTTACATGGACCAGATAAAATAGAGTTCTTTCAGTCATTTGGGCTAATGTCTGCCTAATTTTTTAACGTTATACAGGGATCTTGCTGACTTTGGTATGGGTATGGGTATGGGCATGAATGGGATGAATGTTGGACCTCCTCCTATCATGAGCAGAGAGGAATTTGAGGCTCGGAAAGCAGATTTGAGGAGGAAGCGTGAAAATGAGAGACCGGGCCAAATGTAAGTTGGAAAGTTTTGATTTTATTTTGGACATGGGGGAACTGTGGAGCTCGGTAGATATCTTTATTTACATGATTTATAATATTTCAGCAGGGAGTTCTCCAAAGATCGGGACTATGGAAGGGAAGTTGGCGGTGATGGCGATGTGCCTCCAATGAAGTCCAAATCTGTACGTCTTTATTGTGCCAATTTCCCTCTCTTCTTATCATTTGTGTACTGCAGCACCAGGTCCATAAGTTTTTTGTCAAGAATTTTGCAAGGAGACACCAAGTTGGCAATAGACCACCAATACAACGCCCTTCTCCTTTATTGACGAAATCAGAAAAAGAAAATTTGTATTGTTGCTGCAGTCAGGGGGAAATGGTCTAGGATTTATTAAACCATTTTTTCTCATAAGTAATTTATTTTTCTTTCAGTCTTTTATTTTTATTTTTTATGTTCCTATTATGCTCCATTTGATCATGCGGAGAGAACATGATCTAGTTTGTCTCTTCCAAGTGTGCGGTAATTTTAATTGCCGGATTGGAGCACACAGGGAAACTGGCCTAGCTTCTCCACAAACCTGAGGTCATGTTAATCCCATTGTTCCAACAAATATTTACCACGGGTCAAAATTTTACCCCACAAGGAGAAAGGAAAAAAAAAAATTTGCTGTCCCCAAAAGTGTTGCAATTGGGGTTATGTTTGAATTTTGCACTGGTCCTAAGATGTACGTTCTTAATTTGTTGCTTTTATAAAAGGAAAATAATTTTTGGTTACAATAAAAGGAAAATAATTTGCAATGCTTGTTTTCCATGAAAAAGCAAATTAACGAAGTGTCTCAAAAGTAAAAATCTGTGTTGTACCCAATAGTCATAGGAAAAAAAAAATTGAGTTTGTAATGATTTTTTACGTAAGTTCCTAGTTTTTCTTGGCAGCTTGCCACGTGTGAGTTTGCAATTTTGACTTATTGGGTTTTTGTGGTTTATGTGCAGAAGTCTTCTCTAGCCCGATCTCCAAGCCCAGAATACAGGGACCGCGATCACCATCGTCACCACCGATACGAGAGGTCCTCTCCTGAACCCAGAGACCGAGACCGAAGAGCTTCACGTGACCTCGTCGACCCACTCCCCCCACCCCGCCCTCCCAAGAGAAAATCCGACCACCACCACGACCGTGACCGAGAACGAGAGCCCCAGCGGGAAACAGCCAAGGACCACGACTACTACGACGACGACAAGCCCCGCCAGAAACGTCACCGTTCCGAGTCTTCCTCGTCGAAACCCGCCGCTACTGAAAGTGCAGCACCGCATTCAAAGCCTAGCTCAGCCAAGTCCGCGGCTGAAACTGCTTCAGCCAAGAGCAAGGCCAGCGTGTTCTCCAGGATCAGCTTCCCTGAGGGCGAAGCCAACAAGAAGAGGAAAAGCTCTCCTGCCGCAAAGGAAATGGCGGGTGGCTCGAAGGAGGTTGCGAATGGATTCCACGACCATGAGTGTAGCAAGTCTGCTAAGGTTGCTGCTTCTGGTGCGGCTGTGAGTACAACTAGCAGGAAGAGTACGACCAGTACTGTGAGCTCTCCTGCTGTGGACTATGAGTCTAGCGACGACGATAGGCACTTTAAGAGGAAGAAGAAATCGTCGAGGTACGCAGAGGCTTCGCCGCAGGAGGTGCAGGTGGAGGAAGAGCCGTCGAGGCATTCTAGAGGTTCCAGGGATCGAGAGCGGGAACATAGGCGGCAGAGATAGATAGTTAGATTGAGCATCCTAGGGCATAATTGTCCATGCATTCTGCTGCTGCTGCCTGATACTATCTCTTTCGGCCTTTTGGGCTTTATTTGATTGTATTGATGTATGTAACTGGGCCCATGGGCTGTGGCTATATTTCTAGTTCTTTGTTTCGGGAACGTTTCTGGAATTTGATGTTTTTGGATTATTGAAGATAGTACAATATGAATAAAAGTCATGTGTGCAAACTCGCACTTGTCAGGCTCAGTGGTTTCTCTGATTTCACTTGTTTCTCTGTCTTTAAAATTATGAATCAGATGAGTATGTTTGAGTACAATTTACAAAACTACTGTTTATATAATCAAAGATCTAAAACATAAAAATGACCGAATTAGACCTTTTCTTTTGTTTTAGAATAAAATAATTGCATTTATACGCAACTAAGATAATTACAACAGATATAAGGGTAAACTTCATTTTCAAATTCTTATACATACGGATTTTATCATGAAGATGGTAGGGTGTATTGTAAGAGCAAGTCTACTCTTTGGGTCTTCGTTGAGAAGGCTTGGGTCATGGGCGAGACTTGGGTCGCCATGTGGCAGTGATTTTGGGCTGCAGTTTCCACTCAAGATTTCTGTTTCTAGGTGACTGTTTATTGAATTTTATATTAGATATTTTGAATGTGAATAATGATTTTATGTATTAATAAAATTATGAATAATGTATTGAAATTATACAAAAGATAATAAATAAATTTTAAAAAATTATATTAAAATTAATTTATTTATTTATTACATGACTTAAATTGACAGGCTAGCCTAGAAAAAAAATACAATAATTTAAATTTCTAACTCTAATTATCGACATCCTCATTACAAAAGAAATCGGTATTTGAGGGGTCATTGAGATTTACCGGATTGGTCGAGTCGCCGGTCGAAATGGTTGAGGAAAGTAATAACCAGGGAAAGGTGGTTGTGGATATCCACCGGGAAAGATGTTTGAGGAAATCCACCTGAAAAAGGTGTTTGGGGATCCGTCGGGGAAGGATGTGTGGGGATATCGACTAGTTGTGTTTTCTTACCTATCCACTATCTCTTTTTGTCTTAACCACCAATAATTTTTTCTAGGCCCGTTGACATAGTACTTAGATTTACCTCCATAATCTTTTCTTCTCTCTCTTTGATACGATATTCCCTTTCTTGGAGTTTGAAGTTCTCATTCTGAAGATCCATTTGCAATTGCATATATTCTCATTGTTGTTGCTCTTGCAATTGTTTTTCGTATGTCTCGTCGCGTTTCTCTCTCGATTACAATATTGATGATTGGTTGGTTGCAATCATAACAATAGCGAAGGTCATGGGACACGCATATGTGGCCGCCTTCTTTCCTTTCCAGGCGGCTTCTTTTGTTGTCTTCCTTCCAATAGACCTCACATTTGGATTCGGGGGTACCTCATCACTATCTTGGGCCAAGTTGATAGGAGGTTCATCAAATTCTTCATGTTGAGTTGATTGTGAAGCCATCCTTTCACAATCGGCTCCCGTTAATGGTGACTCATGCATCTCCATGTTGCTAGGAATGTCTTGGAACATTTGAAAACCTTCCATGACAGAGTAGCAATCTTGCGCCTTGAATTCGCTCTTTTGTTTCTTTCCTTTGATCCTTATCATCTCTTGCTTCCATATATTTTGTAGTCTATTGCACTACAAATTAATAAATAAAACTAAAATTAATAAGATGTATGACATACAGGATAATTTATCGATAAGTAAATATTTATCGAAACATACATAAAAAAAGTTTAATATTCATACCTCATCAAAGAGACATGAACCGCTCTTTACCCAAGCTTTAGCTTGCCTTATCGCACAATGTCATTGAAACAATTCTATTTTTAGAGATTTTCACCTCCCTATCATTGCACTTGTTGTTCGAGTGTAGGCATTCAGAAAATTGGCGAAGTAGTGTTTGAGAACATTATCCCATAATTGCGCTTTCTTTTGATCGGTGCACTTTTCCACATCGTGGCTAACAATTCTCCAAGACTTGCACAATTGGAGGTCTTCATCGGCTTCCCAAAGTTTTCTATCAGAAGTAGATCCACCGGCCATGAATTGAAACAATAATAAGGAAGATGAAAGCTATAGGAGAATGAAAGAAAAGATATACAGAACTATGGATCACAATTTTTTTTTTGTGGGGTGAAAAAAATTATAGGAGGGTGATATGTATTTATAGGAATTGTATAAAAAAATTAAAATTTTTTTTCTAACCGTTGGCAGCTTTTTTCCCTTTAAATTAATTAATTTAATTAATTAAAACTTTTGACCGTTGAGATTACAACGGTCAAATTACTTGAGCAGTCGATTTGTCTTTTTTGAAGTGAACCAATGGTCCAGATCAGAGGACCGTTGGATTTGAAAGGAAAGAAACGAGCCCAGCTGCTGACGCGTGGCCCAGGTGATGAAAGCAACGTTGCTACGCGATAAAAATGTGTCGGACACGCGCAAGCCGCTCTGTCCTTCGCCCGTACGCTATACGCGCTTGCCTTCTCACGTGCTCCAGCCCCACTTGCGCGCTTCACGTGGTCTCACGTGATCGGCGTCTCTTCTGGCCCCACGAATTGGGCTAAGTTGGAATTGAATGCCTGAATCTTCAAAAAATGGAGGTCTGGGTCATAGGTATGATCCAGATGAAAACCCAATGAAGTCCTGGGTCATAAAAAGTTTGTAGGTGGAGATGAGTTTTTTTAGTTGGGTTATCATTTGAGGTGGATGAAGGCCTGGGTCAAGTTTCGTAGGCAATGGTGGACTTGCTCTAAAGAGCTGCATAAACGAAGATAGCAGGGTGGTAGTTTGGTTTTCAATATTTCATATCCTTTTTTTCGATAGTCTTTTCATATTCTTGATCACCGACAAAAGACTCGCAAGTAACTTGTTTCAATATTCCAAAATTTGGCGAAAGGTGAAGTCGAGGCCGATCCGCGTGAACCTGGTCAACCACTTCTATGGCGTCTTCTTAGTATTTTGTAAAGTCATTCTTTATCTCGGCTTGCAAATATTTGTATGTAAACTAACAGGCCTCAAATCTGATCTATAAATCACAATGGAACTCGCAAGCTAGCTAGCTAAGCTATATATCCCTGCAGGTTTTCTGAAACTACCGACCCCAACTTCAATCTGTGAGTATATAGTTTAATCTTTGTTCGCTTTCGCATTTGCTTTACACAAATTAAACTTGTTACCGATTTATTGACAGATTAAGCATGGCAAGTTCTACAATTGCACCAAGTGCCATTGTTCTTGAACTTCTAAACATGGATAACTATGAGCATTGGAGCCTTCGTGTACGTTAAGACCTGCTTGTTAGCTGCGGGTCTTTGGAAGGTTATTGAAGCTGGCGGCGATCCTCCTAAACTAGAAGATGATGAAGAAAAATTCGATGCTTGGAGTAGGCAGAATGCAAAAGCTTTACATGTAATTCATATTACTTGTGGATCTGGTATTTTTCCATTTATCAGTGAAACCACGAGCGCCAGAGTTGCTTGGGATATGTTGGCAAGGAAGTTCCTATTAGTTTACTATTACTTCGGCAAAGGCAAAGGTACTGATATCGTCTCTTGTCGAAAGTTCCGATTAGTTGCTTGGGACTTTCTGTAATCTGCATATTTGTTAAATAAAGGATTAAATTCAGTGAACTTTAAGGCTAAAATCAGTTTGGTCCCTGACTTCTTGTTTTAATCACGTTGGTTTTTGTACTCTCAAACATCATCAACTAAGTCTAAAATTTTAATATGGCTCCAAAAATAATATCATTTGTTAACTTGAAACTGACATGGGGATCTACATTTAAGTTTTTTAACCTACAAATAGGGCAAATAAACATTCTAACGATGAAAAAACGTCATTTGTGAATGACCAAACTCACTTTTTTTTGCACTAAAATTCAAATTTTGAACTTAGACGATGTCATTTGAGAATACAAGGACTAACGTGATTTTAAAAAAAAAAGATCAAGAACCAAACTGATTTTAGTCTTAAAGTTTGAGGGGGTAAACTGAATTTAGTCCTTAAATAAACAAAGACAGATTATTGATTCAATTTGCTTATGATAAATTGAAACACAAACAAAATTTTGTTGAAGAGACTAGCGTTTCTTTTTCAGATGAGAGATCAGACTCTCCCACGCCAGTTTATGGTGGTAGAGGCGTGCATGAAGAAAACATAGGAACAGGAGGAGGAGGAGCAACTGATGGCATGGTATGCATATATACATTTCGTAAAGAAAAGAAACATGATGGCATATTTACATATACATACACACACACATTATAGTGTCGTGTATATGACAGGGCATTTCCAGTGAGATATCATTTTTAATTTTTGTCATTTTTAAGGGATCGATTAATTACTTGATCAACTATAAAACCTGGCAGCAGGACATGAGAACAAATGCGCCAATGTCGCTCTTCAGGAAGCTTTTTTTGGTTTCTTCAAAAATGTTAAAGCTGTAGATGATTGGGATGAAGTAATGGAGTTTCTCAAACGACATCCGGAAGCAGTAAGGATGAGATACCAGAAAAATGGCTACACAGGTCTTCACATTGCAGCCGGGACTGGGGCTGCAAAGGCGGTAGAGGAGATGGTGCAGTTGATGGAAGAGGAAGACTTGGAAATAGAAGATAATACAGGTCACACGGCCTTTTATCATGCGTTAACGGTGCCATTGGGAAATAACAGAATTGTTGACTAACTATCCCAATCATCTATACTGGGATAGTCTATACTGGTCAGAAAGAACAAAGCATTAGTCTATACTGGCGTCAATTTTCCTCCTCATGAAAATGTAAATCCAGTTCGTGTAGCTGTAAGTTGTAGCAATTGGGAAGTGGCTAACTATCTCTATCGTCTCACTCCAAAGGAAGCTCTAAAGCCAGAGAACGGTCCCGATGGCGCTGATATTATCATCACCTGCATTCAGAGGAAACAGTTTGGTAAGAACATCGACTCATCATAAGCAAGCTAGCCTTAAGCCTTGTATATTGTGCTGAAAATTAACCAACTTGTTCTGAACTTTCACTCTACCATATGAGAAACACAGATATTGCATGGGATTTACTCAAACGTTATCCAAATTTGGCCATCACTCAAGACCCATACGGGGATTGCCCTCTGAATTGCTTAGCCGGAATGCGCTCTGCATTCTTAAGTGGAACACCACTCACTCTCTGTCAACGATTGCTATATCACAGTCAGTACTACACTTTGCACATACCTTCTTATTTCTTTGTTATGTACTATAGAGTATTCCTTTCAAGTAGTTCTAACACTTTGACTAGTGAGATATATATCTCAATATGTTGACCAGCTGGCTTGTGCCCTTTCTCCTCAGGTATAAAAGTAGAGGATGATTTTACAAGTTTTGATGCTATTTCTATAGATGTTCAAACACCTGAAATTGATGAAGGGAATCAAATGGATTTGATCATTGAGTCAGGTACGTTGCTATCAAATAAGTGTCACTGCTAGTGACTTGGGATAACATTTTTTTCTTCTTCTTAAGATATGTCTGAATCTTTTTACTTATAATCCAATCTATGGTTTTTTTTCCTGAACATAATCAGTGACTTGGGATAAAATTCTCAGTGTTTTTTTCTTCTTAAGATATGTCTCAATCTTAAACGAGAAAACCAGCCGCTCATTGCTTCCCTCAAGCGCCACCGCCGTGACCATCGGCTTGATTCTTATCTTGCCTCCTTATTATAGTTCTTTTTTGTGAACAACTTAATAACAATTAAGAACTTTTTAATTGTTCATCCTCCATCTTGCAAACCACCGACCCAAACACATAGATCCGGCGCCTTGTAACCAATTACTGCGGTCGGTAACTGAGTTCCGGCGTGCAACCGGTGATGGAATTTCAGTGGCCACAGAAAATTCGGCGGCCGGTGACCGGAATTCGGTGAGGCTCCGACAAAGCCATTCTACTTTTCCACTTTCTCTCTTTTTATGCATGTTTAAGAGGTAATGACAAAATAGTCTTAAAATAATATAATTTCTTAAGACTAGTAAAAATTTGTTCATTTGGGGAAAAAAAAAAAAGAAGAAGTTTCCTTACCCTCCCTCTCTCTCTCTCTTTAAGTCAGCCGCCAACCATGAGATCCCACCCTCATCCGGCGACGGTCTAACGCTAGGCAAGTCTCTAGATCTGCTGAAGCCGTATGACTTTGTTGCCGGATGAAATATATGTCAGCAACCAAATACTTTGAGAGGTAATTGGCCAGAGGTTCTTAACAGCTTTTGATCATCGTGGCTTTTCAGATCTTTTTAGATCAGGGTGGAGGTATAGCACTATGGACTCGAGGAGCAGATCTGGTTTCATCTTCCCGATTCCATCTCCGTCCTTATCTATTCTTGGGTGGAGTTTTGGTTTGGTGGAGATGTTGTTTGGTCTCTAAGTTCGTGGCGACGATGGAGTTTCTTCTCCCTAAGATGTGCTTGTTGTTGCGTGGAACAAAGAGGCAGCGTCCCACGACGGTGACGTCTCACGAATGCAAATTCATCTCACGGTGGTGACGACTATGGTGGTCCTCTTCCATATCCTTCCTGCAACTGTGAAGGAAAGTTTGGGCTAGCTAGGTCAACTGTTTTGGGTTTAAGTTTAATTTTTTTAGGCTTTGGGATGCTTTTTAGTTTATAGTTTTCTAGTACAATAAGTTCATTTCATTATAACTCTAAGCACTTTTTGTGTCTCATGGTGTTTTGGCCTTATGAGTCTATCTTTCTTTTAATCTTTTTATAGTTTTCTATGTGGCATTTTAGCCTATGATCTATTTGTTATTAGATTATAGGCTTATTGTGAGCCGAAATTTGTAATGAGGATCCAACCCTCATACGAATCAGATGATCTTGTTTGTCCTCTGTACGCATGCATATTACCACTCGGCCGCTTTCCCCCAGCCTAAGGTACAATTCCAGTGTGGGGTGACGTGAGCGTTAGATGCAAGCGTGGAAGCTTTGTATGATATCTACTTTAGTCAAGTTGTTCATAGATATCGTACAAAGGGTTAGGCGAGTGTGCATACATACTATATATATAATATCCCGGCCTGAGAGGCAATTTCTTAAAGTTTGGGAGTCTAGCCAGGCTGGACCCCTGTTCAGAATCTTTCCAGTGGAGCTCTTGTTTTTGCCGCTGATGAAAGCATTTTTTGGGGAAATATTTATTTGTTGTCGGAATCGCTTTGTCCATTCACTCTGACGTGTTGAATATTTTCCCCTGGGCTCTTCGTTTTTAAAAATGCCCAGTTTGCAGAGTTCGTGTGAGGTCTAGCAGGAGATGTCGAGACATAGTCACCCATCTATCCGCTACATTTCACCAGTAGGTTACCTATTTAATCTACTTGGAGTTTGTTAGTTTCCCCTGTATTTTATTTTATTTTTAGTAGCTCTGAATACTGTTGGAATTCTTCTGTGTAATTTTATATTCTGGCTACTTTTGGGTTGCAACGGAAGTTTTATTTTGGAGTAAAAATGTGGTTATTAAATTCTTATAAGTTAGGGTTGTCCATTTTCGAGGGAGGTTTGCCAAGTCTTCGGTAAATTTTCCTTAGAGGTGGTCCCTGCAGGACTCATCTCGGGTTTCGGGGTGAAATTCAGGGTGGGTCTTGACACACTTAAGCGACAAAAAATATTATCTGTCGCCTAAGAAAACGGAACATGCGACGGACACAGTTTATGTCGCCACAGATCAAGACGACAAAATACTTTCCTTAAGCGATAAATTTTTGTTGTCGCTGAACTCCTTAAGTGACGTATCTTATTTTGTCGCTTTAGTGTTAAGCGACAAAATTTTTAGTTTAGCGACAAGTTTTTTTTCGTAGCTAGATATAATGTGACGAAATAATATTTTCTTAAGAGACGAATTGTTTTCGTCTCTGAACTCCTTGAGCAACGTATCTTATTTTGTCGCTTTAATGTTAAGCAACGAAACTTTTTAATTTAGCAGCGAGTTTTCTTTCGTCGCTAGATATAATGCGACAAAATAATTTCCTTAAGCGACGGATATTGTTTAATGACACAAAAAAAAAATTTATTTTTCCCCTAAACAACGGAATTAATTTCGTCGCTAATTTGAAAAAAAAATAATTAATTTTTTTAATTATACCTGATCCTCAACCATTTCAACCAGATCCTACACCACCTCCAACTCCAACTTCTTACAATCAACCCCAAACAACACCAATATCTTACAACCAATATCAAGCAACCCAATTTCAACCGAGATCGATGAAGATGAGGAAGAGGCCACTGGCGAGATACGTGCAGAGTCTGCTGGTGAGATGTGCGCGGAGTCCGATGGAGGAGGAAAATTAGTCCTTCCATGAAAATGGTTTTGATGGAGAGGCGAGGCGACGGTGGCGAAGAAGAAGGGGACGCAGAGGGAAGAAGGAGAGGCAGAGGGAAAGCTAGAGTACTCTAGGGGTCTCTCGATCGGTACGTGGAAACTGGGTCAGAGGAGAGAAGGGAGAGAGAAGAGAGTCTGAAGAAAAGAGAAGAAAGATCGAGTTCAAATATATAGAGAAATGAAAAGTGAGGTAGAGGATGATAAGGAAACTTTCAAAAATTTGGTTCAAATTTTTCTGAAATTTTTGGCAGAATAGGTGCCGCTAAAAATTTCGGTACTTAGGCGACGAAAAGTTATAGTTTCGTCGCTGAAGTGATTAATAATTTTAGTTTGTTTAAAAAAAATTACGTCGTCTAAGGAAATTAATACATATCACAACTAATTATAGAATAAATTCATTACATATATAATAGCTAGATTCATAACATAATTAAATCAAAAATTTGACATTTTAACACACCATGAGTTTTCAATCGCTATCAACGTAGTCTCTGTCTTCTAAATCATCCTCACTCACTTCATATGAATGATTGTCTGAATCTTCCTCTTCGTCATCTGGCTGGATGAATGGAAGTGAACTAAAGTGAAACTCTAAATTAAAAATGGGAACGTACGTACTCGCGGGGTTGGAAGTGAATGTCGTTGTTGATACGAATAGTCTCTATGTCAGGAAATTAGACATTGAGGCTTATTGATATGGTTCAAGAGTGACATTCTCAATATCTCTATTTGCAATACCCATCTCAAGTGTAGTTGCAATGTAAATATATCTATGTGACATCACGTTAACAACTTTCCAACCCCCACCCTCATTTGGATCATCAAGATAAAAAACTAGTCTTGTCATTGTAACAACAATAAACGGTTGATTTTCATACCAACAATAACAGGCTAGATACTATAAGACAAGTTCATGTTTCCATATGGATTAAACCCGTCTGTTGAGAGTTCGAGCCTTACATTTCGAACGTCTGCAGCAAAAGCAGGAAATGATAAGTCAAAGGATTTCGAATTTTATGCTTCCCCATTTGTGGAGTGTATTAGCGCATCGTCATCTTTCCTCGGAATACCATGCTATCTCATATCCTAAAATCAACACATCTAAAAAAATTAGGAACAAAGAATAACAATATATAATTGACCGGAATACTCCACCGGAAAACTCATCGGAAAAAATGGTAGAAAAGAGGGAGAAAGAGCATGTACCAGCAAACTACAAACTAGTGGATGAAGATGATATCATGCATGCATCAAATAAGCCAGAGATTTGTCAGATTGATATGTGCAGATTTTTTTTCACTGTAGCTCGATCTGTTTTCCTTCAGTATTCGATCTGGAAGTGATGCAGAGGATATAAAGAAGATTTCACTTAAGCGACGAAATATTTCGTCGCTAAAGTCAAACATTTTGTCCATTCAGTGTTAACTTCAGATGACGAAAATTAAATTTATCGGTTAGGTACAAAATATCATGTGACAATCAATTTCGTCGCTCAAGAGTCAACACTTTTGTCGCTTTAGCTAAAGCGACAAAATGTAAATTTGTCGGTGATATCATGCGATAAATATTTTCGTCGCTCTAGAGTCAAAAGTTTCGTCGATTTAGTTTAAAACTAAAGCGAAGAAATATAAATTTGTCGATTAGGTTAAGGATATTATGCGACAAACTTATTCGTCGCTTAATTGTTAAGATTTCGTCGCTATATAAATAATTTGCGACAAAATCTTTGTTGTCGCCTGAGTAGGACCTGTGGTGGCGAAGTTTAGGTGACAAAAACGACAAAAATCCAGAAAATTGTAGCGATGAAAAATGTATCTATAGCGACGATATTAGTTCTCGTCGCTTAGGTATTGCTTAAGCGACAAAATATGAATACCCGTCGCTTAAGCCTTTTTTTCTACTAGTGATGACAACGAAACGATTCGTATTATAATCTCTACTTTAGTACTAATAACAAAATTATCTTTGAGTTAAAAAAAAAAAAAGTTTCCTTACATTCAAATGGACTTATGAAAAAAAATTTGTTATTATTGGAATGGACAATGGAGGTTAAAATTAGTACTAAATGAGCTTTTTTCCTTGTTATATTTTTACAAAAAATGTTCTCTATAAAAAAATAGAATTAATTTTTGAGAAATTTTATTAACACATCTCTAAACGCTAGATACACATTTTTTTTTTTACATTAATTATGTAACTTTGTGGGTACGTAAAATTACCAAAGAGACACTTATATCAAAAGTAAAAAAAAATTAATAAAGACATTCATAAAAGCTATTGTACTTTTAACATTTTTTACCTTTTATGTTAAATCGAGTACCAATATTTTGACACCACACACACACACTATATATATATATATATATATAGTGTGTGTGTGTAGAGCTTCGCTCTTTTATGTATATAGTATATATATTTATACACTATATATTCATTATATATATATATATATCCAGTGTATATATATATATATATATGCAATGATTCTCAAGACTTGATGCATTACCTATGATTATTGAACATTTTAATTCTAAAAGTTTTGTTCAGTACTTTGTTGATGTATTGTCTTGTTTTGTTTTGAGTCGGTAGACTCAAAATTTCTTGAAATCGGAGTACAAGGCTCATTGAGAATAAATTTTGTCAAAGAAAACTCATGAAAGAAGATCTAGATATATAAGGAAGATGTTAACAAATAATATAAACCATGCGAGGAAGATCTTAACAAGATAAAATCTTTTATGAAAAAATGAAAACCAACATATTGAGTAAAATCTTACTAATTTGAAACTACTTTAATTTAGTAGTGTTTTTTTTTAAATAAACTAAGTAGAAGATTTAGAAAAGAATGTATATTTAGTGAATAGGTTGTGTATTTTCAATGAGGGTATTTTGGAAAGTTTGGATGTATGTTTTTAGTAAAATGTTAAAACAAAAAAGTTAATAGGAGATGTATCAAGTATGGAATGTGTATCTAGTATTTAGGGACGTGTTAATAAAATTTCTCTTAATTTTTATACTTGTTTTCACATTTAATACTCGTTTTGTAATTTCACTAGATTTTACCGGATGATTTACATATGTGCAAATATTACTAACTATGATTTGGATATAAAATTAAAAATAAAAAATTAGCCGCTCTGCTCTCCTAGGTTTTCTATGTATGGTTTTCTGTTCCCGCTTAGCACCTTCTCCTCCATCTTTCATCACCATGTCAGACGAGGTTTCCCATTGCTTTGTTGCGTCTTGGCCATCCGAGACGGTGACAAGCCTTTCTTTAGCACTGCAGGGGCTACCGCTTCCCCACGACACTTCTTTGTGGTGGGGAGTGTGGCGGGGATGACTTCTCACACTCAATAGACATTCACCTAACCCTCGTGCTGTGATCAGAACCCTAACCTCAGTTTGGGATCTCCATAATAGATTGCACATGAGAGTTTAAGCCCATCTGTTCATTATGCACTTCTCTAGGGCAAATAATCTAATGTAATTGACGGAAGAACCTAGTTCTATGGTCGGTCTCTCTTCGTCATGGTGGCACATGATGGCTTAAGGAATGCAACACTGGTTCTGATCGAGCCTTCACGATTTGCGTTGAAATACTGGGATTACCACCTACTCTTATGACTGAAGAGGCTGCAGAGTAAGTCAGAGCAACGCTAGGGCACATCGAGCAGATTGACAAGATGGGAATCAAAAAGGCACTAGAGCTCGGTTTATAGTTCTCCATAAGATGTGCAATCCGATCAAGGAAGCCTTCCCTCCCATGCCTTTCGAATTTGGATTTGCTAGGGTTCTGGTGAACCTGCAGTTCAAGTATGACAAGACGGTTGGATTTCGTCGTGTCTGTGGTTTGTTGGACCAGCGGTCGATTGCAGTGGCCTTGTAACTTTGACCTAAGAGTTCATTGAAATTGAGTTCATGAAGACTCTGTTTGGCTATGGTGGTGCGGCTAACCCTAACCCTTGCTTGTCGGGGAACAAGAAAAAGGGGTTCAATGACATCGAATGTTTTTGCAACCCCTTCGAAGTGAGTCCACCTATTGATACTTTTGCTTTGACAGGTTCTAAGATCACAACAACGATTGGGACTCCGTCTCTCTCGTTATCCATGCCTGGAATCTCAGTTGTTGATCTAGCTGCGCAACTGGCACATCTTAGAGCTCTCCCTGTTGTTCTGATCGCTATGCCTGTAAATAGAGTTATTTAGGCTATCTCAGGGATGAAACGAGGTCCAGATTTGACCTTAATTAAGACCCTAGAAAAACGAGGCCAAAACCAATGAACATACGACTTTGGTGCCCTTTGAACTAGCCTTTGAACCAGATATGGCGTTGGTGTGGTCTGATCACGGTCTCCCCTACCAAAAAGCTCAAGGTGGGACGCCGCCTTAGTTCTAAGAACAAGAAGAAGGTTGAGGATGTGCATCCCTGGAATCTGGGTACCAAAGTTGATCCTGAGAAAGCAAAAGGAGGAAGTTTGGAGCTCGTAAGGTTTTGCTGTGGGGAGAGTCTTCTGGTGGTTTGGTGATGAGGAGATCATTCTTTTTTTTAGCTGATAGTTCTCCCGGGAAAAACCCCTCCACGTAGGGTGGTTCGGGTCATAGTTATTAAGTAGGATAGCCTACATGTTTTATGGGTTTTCATTCTATGGTCAGCATCATAGAGAATTGCTCAAGTTTTCTTTAATTGTTTTTGCATGATTCTTTTCTCACGTAACCCCGTAAGTGTATATTGTAATTATGTTATTTTTCTAATACCGTCAATATATCTGGTGTGACGTACGCATTTTAGAAAAAAAATAAAAATAAATCAATGATCTGAATTTGAACATCATATTTGTTTCGTTCCAGCAAAGAAAAGGTGCGTGAAGTTGCCATTTTCGCAACATATTCGGAACCATTGCAGCGTAGCTGGGAGCATTTTCCATAAACTTTTTACAGCTCTCCTTAAACTATTGGGTATGCGAATCCAGTCTTTTTTTCTTTTTTTTTTCATATTTGATTCAATCATAACCAATGCTTTTGATATATAGTTACTATTGTTTCATCAATGTCTTCCCAGGAATATTCAATTGCATTTATGAAATAAAATTGGCCCATGTTCGGGTTCTTCAACTTCTAAAATGCATGTCTGAAGTGACAAGATGTGACACTAAACAGTTGCATGACACCGTGGTGCAAAGAGCAATCTTTTCGGCCACACAACACGGCCATATTGAGTTTATTATCGCTCTACTTCAGCAAAATCCACCTACAAATATCCACGACATCTGTGATAAACGAGGCAGGAATTTCTTTAGATTTGCTATTGAATGTCGTCAAGAAAAGGTGTATAAACTTCTATATGAATACATGGATGAATCATATATAGAAGAGATGGGAGCCACGGTGGATAACTATCAGAATTCGCTTCTACATATAGTAGGGAGTTTATCCCCTTCAACTCAGTTTAATCATATCCGAGATGCAGCTCTACAAATGCAAAGAGAATTACAATGGTTAAAGGTTAGTGTTTTTACACCCTAAATCAGTCATCACATGTTCCCCTATGATCTTCAACTTAATATCAATTTTGTCAGTTTCCATCAATTCTTTTGTAAAGTGAAACGGCAAATCTAAGTGGCTTGTAGGATGATTTACTATCGTGGGGATGCAAAATTATATAATAATTAAGTGATGCAAAATTATATAGTAACTCAAAATATATTACACAATAGTTACACACACACCCACACACACACAAAAAAGACCTACTACCGTTTGGTCTAGTGGCATAAGAGCAACTTTAGCATACTCTCTATTTTAGTTTTTAGTTTTTTTAAAGAGTATGTTTAACTTTTTTTGATATTTTTGGAGCTCTAACAGGCTAGCCAAAGTTTAGTTATTATGACTTTTAGTTATCTCGCTAGTGAAATATAGAGAGCGAGATGATTCAGATGAGACTAGCTATAATTTAATACATTCCTTGTATGATATTTTACGTGATATATAAATATATTTAAACTATTTAATCTTTATTTGAAGAATAATGTTGATGTAATACTAGTTGAAATAGAAAGTATTGATGCAACTGCATTTCTAAAGTTGCTAGCCAAAATAACATTTTAGCTAATTTGACTAAAATTTAGCTCAAAAATGGCAAACATTGCTAAAGATGCTCTAAGTCTCTCATTGAAAGTGAGAGATCGTGAGTTCAACTCACATAGAGTACTTGTTGTAGCATATCATTTGTTTATTTGATAAAAAAAAAAGGAACCATATTAATAAATGTCAAGGAGGCAAAATGAACTTCTAGAATTGAAGTATATACATTTCCAAAAGGAAATTCGGTTACAATACTGTTACTAATAAGGAATATAATTACAGGAGGTGGAGACTGTTGTATCTCATGGTCTACGGGAGCTTGTCAATTTTGCAGACAACATGACAGGCCATGAACTATTTACAAAGAATCACAAGGAATTGGTAAAGGAGGGAGAAAAATCGATGAAAGAAACAGCAACTTCTTGTACAGTTGTGGGCGCTCTCATTGTTACTATAATGTTTGCTGCAGCATTTACAGTTGGTGGTGGAAATGATCAAAATATTACAGGCCTTCCGGTGTTTTTAGATGACAAATTGTTTATAGTTTCAGATGCTCTATCGCTTTTTTCTTCCACAACTTCAGTAATGATATTTTTAGGTCTCTTGACGTCACGTTTTGCAGAAAATGATTTCCTTAAATCTTTACCAACAAAGATGATGGTAGGCATTCTAACCCTATTTTTCTCTATTGCCACCATGATGGTCGCATTTTCGACTACTCTTATCATTATGCTCCACGATAAATATTCTTGGATCGTTGTTCCAATCATTTTGCTTGCTTGCATTCCAATCACCGCATTTGTATGGATGCAATTTCCTTTAATTGTTGAGATTTGTGTTTCAACTTATGGACCTGGAGAATTTGGTAAGAGACGTAGCCGTTCCAGGAGGCACAGATTGAAGATGTTCTATGCAAGAATGAAAGGAAAAGTGGTGAGAGCATTTACCCGTAAGCTGAAGATTAAGGTTTGAATACACAACGTACTGATTCTATAACAGTTTGAGAAACTTTTATGATATGTAATCATCAAAACTTCTGGTCAAGTTCTAAATTGGATGATTATTTGTATTTGATGATTTGAATTTTGTTAAGTACTTGATCATTGCTAAGTTCCCTCATAAATACGTGTTCCTGATAAATGAGGAGATCATAATGCAACCTTTGATTTCTATTTTCTTTTTTATTACAAATAAATGGTGGAGAACTTGTATCCAGATCTTTACATTTAGTATTTGGACCTCACTCGAACTCTCCATTTTGCCCATTTTGTTCTCTGTATCTCTCACTCCCGAGAACCGTTCAAACTCATATCATCATACTGAACTTTCACAATCGGATTTCAGTCTCAACTTTGAAAATAGGTTCAACGTTCCACATGCAGCAGTCGACTAAGATGATCGGCCAATACTCCAATAGTAAATAGCAATCTCTCTTTCAAGGGTAAAACTACTGAACCCTTGCCTTCGCTTTCTATTCACATAATCAAATCTCTATCAAATCCATGCTGTGCTTTTACTTGTCCCAGTTTATCCTCTTCTTAGTTCATTGTCATTAGCCTCGGCAATTTCTTTCAGGGGATGTTTAGATTCCTAAATGAATTCTAACTATGCAATTTAGTGTGCACACGTTTTATTAGTGCTTTTGCAGTTCTTCTCATCTAGGGGTTTCAAATTTGATCCTCTTTGTGGCTTTATTTCAGTTACTTGAAAAAGTCAGTAGACTCTTTAGCACAGGAAATTAAGCATTTCAGTTTAACAAGGCTCATTAGGAAATAGGATGAGTCTAGCCGTTTATTCCAGGTTAACTTTGCAATTGTGATTTTGAGGAACAGAAAACAAACCGAAGAATAAGAAATAGCTGTCTTTGGCCTCTTCTTCTCTGTGCATAAGTGATAACGTATGTTTAGAATTAAGAGAAAGCTAAGATGAACTATAGAAGAATTGGTGCACACCAATTAAGTAATCTTCCGGTTCAGACGCAGATATAAGTCTAAAATTTGAATCCCCACTACAGATGCTCGAGCACAGTCAGAAAGACGGTTGCAATTTTCAATAACTGCTTCTCCTAATTGTTCAGGCCAGGAGGAGCCTCATGTACTGATGTAGTAGTTTCTTCATTCTTGTAATTCAAGATTAACAGGTGATGATGTCGCCATATGTGGATTATGACATTTGTTATAATTGATTGTCTTCAATCTATCTCTGTTCAGGATTTCAGTTACATTTTAGGAGCTCTTTCAAATCAATAAAACAAGCTCGAGATAAGCTTGCTTGGTTTACACGAGAAATGTATTGTATCGTCGTTTAATCGTTTTTTTTTTTTCCTTCTTCTTTCTTTTCATTTTGAGATAGTTGAACGTTTGTATTGTCCTAAAGCTGGAACCCCACTCACACATTAGATTGAGTCTGTTCTTTTTCTTATTTTCTGAAAAACACAATATAGAAATTGAAAAGAAGAATAAAGAAACAAAATGAGTCTTAGCACTTTCACAATGTTGGCATTACATATACGATTCTCGATAGCATGTGATCATGTAATGTATATTTAAAAGCTATTTAACTTTCACATCTTTGCGATGGTAATAGTCCTTGTACTGGGAAAAGATAGACTCAATTGAATATAGTCATCTATCTTTTGTTCAAATTTTCAGGGACATAATCTTCGTTGACAACTTTGTATAGTATGAGGCTAGCTAAAAAAATTTGAGTTACTGAAAGTAGATCATTACAAAGGACGAATAATATTGAAACATATTTGGTACCAGTGGATCAATACAGGCAACTAGAGACGCGCAAATTGTAATTTTGATGTTTCTCGGTGATAGATTCGAAGTTAATGTTGTCTTCATTTTTGCCGTTGCCGATCACTGTGGTTCATCTTTCTTTGTCCACCATATCTAATTAAGCTGAGGGGCTCAAGACTTTTTTATGCACATCGTAACTGAAGAAGCATATCATGTCATCATGTATGTTAGATGGAAGTCATAGGACTCCGAAGTCTTTGGTTTGCCCATCATGAGTTGCATTATTTTCTTCCACTCCCAATTGATGGCCGGCTAATATGATGCCATGAACTACTTCTACTTTGATGCAACCAGCAAAAGAAGGTCATACATAAAAATATGCTCTAAATTCCACAGCAGTTGATTAATATGATCGACAAATAAATAGCAATCTCTCTTGCAGGGGTGATTAAGATGATCGAAAAATCGTAAAAAGCAATCTATCTTTCAAGGGTCAAACTACTCAACCCCTTTGCACTTTCGGTTTCTTTTCACATCAAACCTCTAGCTACACACAGTGGAAGTTTAAACAATAGACTTGGGAAAACTTGCGAAGGAGTTAAATATTTTATCTATGCAATGCCAATATGCATCTGATAAGCAAATAGTAAATCATAACTTCAACACGACAATAGAAGTAAAGGCCTACCGGTGACACTACTAAGAAGAGTGGCATTGTTATCATCTATCTATATTCATACGACCATTCCTTCCAATTCTGCATTTCAACAACCAAGAACACCAAAAGTTTCTAGAAATACAATCTAGAGACAGCTGAACTGTTGTATAAATCCAAATCATAAATAGTTTCAGTATAGCAAACTCACCGTCACCTCAATCAAACTAATCTGGTACATGCAACCGAACTGCTGGTATTTTGCCTATATATGTCATCTGCTCCCCCCATAATTGGTCAAAATAATATACTGTCATACCCTATTATCATACAAAACCGTGAACTGGCAAACAAAAGAAACCGAAAAAAAAAAAAAAAGAACAAGAGCTAGAATTATACATGACTCTATAACTAATGTTCTCCAAATACCACAATTACAGACATTCTCGGTTATGAACTTCCGAACTTGTGATTTTTAAGTAGCATATATTCACCATTCCTTTCCAACCATAACGATTTCAAACATTCATAATCTCAACCTCCCAAACTCAAACTATCACCATTGCAATCATGATAACAAAATTTTGCAACAAAAAATCACAACCATTTCCAAAAGCTATTGCCTATTATTTCTAAAATAGCATAACACAACAGTCAGCGAGATACAAACCATAGAAGTGAAAGAGCAAACAAAAGCCAGCCTAAACACAAAAGAGAAACTTGCAAATATCATATGAGAATCATAACTTAACCGAAAATGTAAAAAATCTAACCAGACAAAGTTGGGATCATCCCAGCCTCTCTAGCATAAGCAAATATCCCACCGGCTCTGATAACCGGACCGGCATCCCCAATCGGCTTCAACACATACTCTTTCCCGGTCGTGTGATTGATCAGACGGCTCTCGCTTAGCTCAATGCTCACCACATCACCGGTCTTGCACTCCTCGCAAATCCTCGTCTCCGATTCCAGCGGGTACACCTCGCCGGTGGCCACCGAGTTCCTGAAGAAGATGCGCGCGTACGACTCCGCCACCACCGCCCCCACTCCCGCCGCGCCGAGAGCCACCGGCGCGTGCTCGCGAGACGATCCGCAACCGAAGTTGGCGCCGCCGATGACGATGGAGAACTTGGACTTGGTCTCGTTAGGTTCGACGAAGCGCGTGGAGTAAGTCTCCGGGAGGCCGCAGAGCGCGTAGGAGCCGAGCTTCTCGTACTCGGAGGGGTTGGAAGGGACGAGGGTGAGGTACTCGGCGGGGATGATCTGGTCGGTGTCGATGTTGTCGCCGACGACGTAGCAGAGGCCGTGGAATGTGGTGGCGGGTGCGTCCGAGGCGGCACGTGTGGAGTAGGCGGCGCGTGGGGTTGTGGTTTGGGGGAGGTGATGAGTGGTTAGGGATTTGGCGGGGAAGGGAGAGGTGGCGGTGGTTGGGAAATTGAGGTGGTTTGGGGTTGCGAGAGAGTGAGAGGGTTTGCGAGAGGTGGTGGTGGTGAAGCTAGGGTTTGGGGAGACGGAGAGGGAGGTGGCGGCCATCGGGAAATTTGAGTTTGGGAAAAGTGAGGTGGCCTAGGTAAGAGCTTCTGTAAAAAATAGTTGTGAAGTTGACAAGTCGCAGTAAAAGGACAACCACCCTATTCTGAAAAAGAAGCCCACTGGGCCAAAAATAAAACAAACCCAACAGGCCGAACAGCAGGTAGGGTTTCTGAAGATGGACGGCGGAGATGGATCACTGAGACCCTATAAAAACAACATATGCTCAGTAAACCCTAGTCTCCAGTTGAAAGCTCCAACCCTCTCCTGCAGAGCTTTGTGCGCCGCACCTCCATTTCTGCAGCCATGGGTACACACCTCTCTCTCTATTCCTCTTCCTTCTTTCAATACATTTGGTTTCTTCTTTGTTTTGATTCGAATCAAATCCTTTTCTGAGACTTGTTTGGGTTTGTTTTCCTGATATATCAGGAGCTTACAAGTACGTGTCTGAGCTATGGAGGAAGAAACAGTCCGATGTGATGGGGTTCGTCCAGAGGGTTCGCTGCTGGGACTACCGCCAGCATCCTTCCATCGTCCGAGTCACTCGCCCCACTCGCCCTGACAAGGCTCGCCGTCTCGGCTACAAGGCCAAGCAGGTTCGTATATAATCCCCTATCCTTTTTGTTTTCGATTATATACTGATTGGTTTGTTCGCATATCTCGTGCATGATATGTAGTGTGGTATTGATTTTATTGTTTCTCGTGTGTGGATTGTGACCTTTTGTTTTAGGGTTTGATGGCTTCCTGGTAATTGTTGTTTTTATAGTCTAAATGTAGATCATGTTATGTGACGAGTTCTGATACTATTGGGTGTGGTAGACCTGCGTTGTTTTTGTTATCCAGTGCATATGCTGGCTAAGTGGCATTCTGATGACCAAGCATCTTGTTAGAGGGTGCTTGCTTTCAGTGATTGAATGCTTTTTATTGAGACCAGCTACACTAAACCAAGAGTCGATCATTTACCAAGCTAGTTCCCTTCCCCTGGTTCTCGCGTCTGTCCCGATCTGATACTTGGCATATGTTCTGTTTATACCTGTGTTGCTGTGTTGTTCATGTTTCTATTGTTACCTTGTCATCCTGTGGGGTGGAGTTGATTTTCTTATGCTTAGTTATTCATGTGGTACTTTGTTCCAGGGATATGTTATTTACCGTGTCCGTGTGAGGCGTGGTGGTCGCAAGAGGCCAGTTGCCAAGGGTATTGTCTATGGTAAGCCAACAAACCAGGGAGTTACACAACTCAAGTTCCAGCGCAGCAAGAGGTCTGTTGCTGAGGAGCGTGCCGGACGCAAGTTGGGAGGCCTTAGGGTTCTCAATTCCTACTGGATCAATGAGGTTTGTTACAGACAGTTTATATTTTGCAGTTGTTTGAGTTTCTGTTGTCATGGTTTTATTTAATATTGCTTACCAACATTTGGATGCAGGACTCCACCTACAAGTACTTTGAGGTTATTCTTGTGGATGTTGCCCACACTGTTATCAAGAAAGACCCCAGGATTAACTGGATAGTCAATCCTGTGCACAAGCACAGAGAGCTTCGCGGTCTCACTTCTGCTGGAAAGAAATATAGGGGACTGCGAGGAAAGGGCCACCGTTACCACAAGAACCGTCCTTCTCGCAGGGCAACTTGGAAGCGCAACAACACCCTCTCCCTCCGTCGCTACCGTTAATTTTGGTGCTTTAATCTTTAGGTCTTGGTTTGTTTATTGGTGCTTTGAGCAAGACAGTATTTTGTTATGAGGTGGGATTTTGCAGTTTGAAACTTTAATTATGTATTCAAGTCACTTGGATCATGTTCTATTTTAAGGATTTACCATCTGTTGGATTTTCTTTTTGTTATTGCTAGTTTGGTAGACCAAATAGAATGATATCTTAGCTGATTATAACACTGGGTTTTAAACTTACTGACTAGTTGCGTTGATCAGGAGATTCATATAAACCATGAGTACTGAAAAACGTTTTAGTTCAGGAGACTCATAAAACCATAAACTGAACCGAAAGTATGTAGGACTTGGTGTGTACTTGTTCCCAATTTGTACCGGACTTAAATTGGTCATTTTTTGTATTCAAATTGGTTGAGTTCTTGGTATTCGATTGTTTAAAATTGGCATTCACTTCGAAGTCTGAAGAAAACAAACAGCTGATTCAGGGGCAAAATCCTCCATTTAAATAATTTCGGGAATGAAGAAGTCTTTCTTTGAAACAAATGATAGGAACTGGAATTTGTAGTTTTTTCTCTTTTGAAAGGAACTGGAATTCGTAGTTTGAAGGTATGAATTGTCTTTAAAACAAGTAGAATCCTGATGTTCAAAGGCACCATAGTTTTCTCACTTTATAAACTGAAGAGGAAATCCACCTCTGGAAGTCTAGAGACTGGAATGATTTTCGTCTCTGATTAAGATTTAAAGGTAACATTGAGATAAGGAAGTGCATACAAGGTTGGCAAAGAGTAATGTTTTTGTACTGTTCATTGACATTTCAGTTTTCTGTTTATAAACTTGTAATCAAGCACAGAGGAAAAGGGAAGAATCAAATTCAGTCACAACACCAGGCGATTACCACACCGCTCTGGATTCTTGTCAGCCTAGCAGTTATGCAATGTATTTACCAAGTTGGGGGCATATATTGATTTCTAGGGCACACATATGTCACAGCCTTCCATGAATGTAGCTCTCTTTCAGGTCATGCAGTGCTTCTCTGATCGAATCCTCATCCTGGCTGGAATATTTCAAACATATGAGACGCTGTGCAACGTGGTAAGCCATCTGGATCGGATGATATTGAAGGCAGTTTACTTCCATCCTCTTTACTTCCTGAAGATTGAAGTTTACATTGTCAATTTACCAGTTCATCAGGAAAGGACTACCATTGCATACATGAAGGCCAAAACTCCAAAAGTGTAATTAAATGGATATCGAATATAGTGAGATTAGTTCAATTTCCGTGTTTTGACTCCGGTAGCAGTGTTCTTGAAATAGTTATCATCTTTTGTTGATGTTGTCATTATAGTTACCAATATAAACAGTAGGCTGTATTCAGGGACAGATGTATCCAGTAATTACTCGTAAACTTGAAATGCTTGGTTACTCAGAAGAACTCACTTTTCCTGGATGTGATGTTTCTCGCCGTCTCCGTCACCAAGCTTGGTAATCCTGCCACTTCGGCTAATAGAAGCCCATAATGGGGAACATGTCTTGGTCCTTCCTTGAGTTGGAACTACACAACACATGACCTTCTTGAAAAAAAAAAGAAATTGCAAAGAACCAAGACTCGAGTGATAGAATCTTTGAATCAAATCTAAAAAAGCCTACCTTAAAATCTAGACGGTTATTCTTAATGTCAACATCAAAGTGAAGTATTTTCACATTTGGATAGACAGTTACTAATTCAGATAGGTTCTCCATATGAGTAGCAAATATAGTATACCTGAAAATGATTTGTAACATGGTATGTTAGCTTCGGCATATAATATTTAGCCATTAGGATTGGTACTACATATTTCCCATGGGAAATGTAACCTAAGCGATCAAGTAACAGCAGGATCAAAAAATAACCTACAGCACAAGTTCCTACAACTTGAAACCAGATAGAATTATATAACAATGCACATAACTTCTAAACAGTCTTTACAGGAAAAGATGATTCAGAATTGTCAATATTTGTTTGTGTGTGTGTGTGTGTGTGTATAGCAATATAGCAGGTTTGAAGACAATATATTTGGGTGTTTCAGATAGTGAAAATGGTAAGTATATATGAACCAATTGTTAAAAACCATATCCTCAAGTTTTCAAAACTTCATCAAGCTACTGTTTGGTAAATTCAACATTGGCAAAGAGGTTACGCTTTCAGTGATAACAAATGTTCGCAGCAGCTCCATGCAATTGCAAATCCATCAGAGGAAGATGTAGCCCTCCCAAGTTCATCCATAACAACTAGACTCCTGTATCCAATGTAAACCAAACATTACCGGATATATCTCTATATTTAAAAAGTAAACAAATTTCATGTACTACCTTTGAGAAACATTTTGCATGATGAAAGCTGTTTCTTTCATTTCTGTCATGAACTGTTTCAGATGATAACAAAAATCTTTCTAAATGTTACATATCAAATAGCAATAAGCTGTATAGTGTATCAGAGCTCAGTATTTCTGACATTGAATTTAGAAATTTACCGTACTAGAGTTGGATTCAAGACTGTCCACTGTACCCATCCTTGTAAATATTCGATCAACAACCCTCAAAGTTGAGAAGTGAGCAGGAACATAACAACCAATCTGAGCAAGAATAACTATCAGACATACTTGCAGAAGACTAGTGCTCTTTCCACTCCTGACAGAAACAGTCAACAGTTATACTCAAGAAAAATGATAACCTTAACTAGTTATCAAGGAATAACCATAAACCACGATGCATAATAAACAACATTTCCATGTATTACGATCCATTCTGAACAAAGCATTTCTTACATGTTTGGGCCTTCAATCAGCACCATGTTTGATGCCTCTGATAAAAAGACGTTGTTGGGCTGAAAGGAAAAAGTATTAGCTCTAATGTTGGGTAGTTTCAACTTCATGAGGAGAGAGTACAACCAAGGTTCACAAATGTGACATAATGTATAATCTTGTGTAAGCAACACTACAGAAAATAAATCATTACGTATAACAAAATCATTGTGTATGCTCTCAAGGATAGGGTGTCTTCCAGCTTCAATTGCCATTGGCCCTTCATCTGTACGTAAACATGACAGAAGTCAACCACTTTACTTTCGCAAACATCCAGATTCAAGAGAATAATGTTTGATAATAGAAATTAACTTGCCTGTAAATTCTGGTCTAGTATAATGATCAGCAGGCTTATTGGAGACGGTATGTGCAAATGAGTTGACAATCATACAAGGCCTCTGCAAGTAGTGTGAGTGCAGAAACATCCTCTTGTATGGCGTCTACCAATTCTGCATATAATATAGCAACATCAGTGATCTATGTTTACATCAAAACTGCAACTGTTAAAACATAAGAGACACAATGAACTAATCACACATTCAAGCTTATAGAAGACATTAAAGCCAATATATGAACGATAGCACTAAGGTGGTATAAATATATTGTAATGCATCCATAACAGTGGTAAAGATTTTTTTTAAAAATGATGATTTTTATAACTAAGACCATCCTAAAAAGAACCTTCCATTTGTCAAACTACCACACAAAACAGAAGACAAACTTTCCTGTATATGATAAAAATAGTGAGAAGTTATCTGGGGTGTCATGATCGAATTAGTCAACATTGAGGTACTTTTTCATGGTACAACCAAATCCAATATGAGACATACGATGAATATTCTTTTTTTTTTCCTGACGTCCAATTACAAGGACTTCTTAATATCAGCAAACATAGGACTCGTGGTTGGAGGATCATCAGAAAAGATGGTCACTTAGCTACTGAGACTGAGATCTAATCAAACTTCTAGTCAGATAAAGAAACTTGTAGCAAACAAGGAATATGGTTAGCCAATAAACTGTGATAACTGAACTACCCATATGTCACTCTACCAAATCGTTAGGACACTCGCAAACACTAATTTTGCAGTCACCCTTGATATAAAAAGGATGCTCACTGAGGTTAAGATTAAAGCACCTAATCACCACAGAGGCACAGAGTCACCTAGATGCTCAATCCAGATGTAGGGAAAGGTAAACTTTTCAAGCTTATGTACAGAAAATGTAAAATGCTTATCATAGAGTTCGCAAAACCTTCCAGGCAAACTTCAGTCCGTATGTAGCATTCTGCAGCCGCAGACTTATTTCTAACATTTAGCTGAAAGTTTAATGAAATGGAGCAAGATAAATGTAAAATTCAACAGATTTTCATTTTAATGATATGAAAAGCCATTGATGCTCTGACACTAACATAGACACATACCAATCATTTATAACGAAACTTGAATGAATTCATCTTAAACAGAAGAATAATGAGCATCAAGTCAAATAAAGTGCCACCAAAGAGGGGCACTTTTCATTTTACTGTACTTAATGAGAAACGGCTTGATTTCTTTTGAACAGAAATCCACAATTAATTGACTTACAGAAATCTTTTTGAGGCAAAATACTTTTCACCTTGCAAAATATAATGCACAAATGTTTTATTCACATTTCACAATTATAAGCTCCAATAACATAAAGATGGAACCTATATCTAAGATTGTTGTTTGAGTTAGTCTCCTGTGATATTATGGATCATCCCCTTGGTTAGCTATGTACTTTAAAGAGATGTATACTCGGAAGTTACACCTCCTAAAACGACTGATTGTATCTGAGGATGATCTCTGTCAAAGTGCTTCACCTAACTCTACTCCAAGGTTTATGATGGGAAGTCAGTTTCCATCAAAGTTGAAGTTCTTAATAACTTGATGAAATGCATGACTATGTTCACCTGTTCTAAAATTAATATGGAAATTACACTCATAAATTCACTCATGTAGCTGATATCATGTCATTCCATTAGTACAAAGAATATAATCAACGGTCTAGAAACTTGAAATTAGACATTCTACACTAAAAATGATGAACCGGTTTTAATGACAAGCAATCATCACATTGAGTAGTTAACTGGTACAAATTTAACATTGGAGGTCAGATTACTCACAGAAGCAAGTTCCAAAGTTGAGCAATGTATATTGTTCCCATGTTTCAACACCTACGTAAAAATAATAATAAAATCAGAAATAACTAAGAGAGGTTACTGCTTTTGTTCTAAGATGTTTACTACTTCTAGAGCAAGTTGATTCTGTACCTGAATGAACTGGCTAGGAAGCTTCCCCTGAATGCTCTTCTGTGGAATGCTGAAGTAAAAACCTTGCCTGTTGTTAAATGTGAGCTTCAAATTGGGGAACTTGAAATCTTCGCGGTACGTACTTGTTAGCAAGATTATGAATAACTGTCAATTTGACATTGAGAACTGTATTACTTTCATCTCAAATATAGAAGGGAAACAGAACACGACAAAAAGGAAAAACACCATCATATCATACTACCTATGCAGTGGAGATAAACCTTCACTAGTATCACAAAACGATCTCCGCGCAATATCTAAGAGTCCATCTATTCCAGCCTTTACAGCAAAACACTGCTGGGTGCGGGCTACAAAAGGTACCCTTGCATGAAGCACATCTTCATCGATAACCTCGCCAATCCTGGAGCAAATAACGCTTCTCAAGTGAATCAGCACTATCATCATAGTTCACTAAAAACTATGAAAAATAACGCGCCAGTGAAATTCAACACAGCCAGTAAGAAACTAAGGACATGGAAACTTTGGTGACATGAGGACAGAAAGTAAGAGAACAAACAATGATGATTGCTTTAACATCTTATGTACTTCAACCTAAACAAGATTACTCTATGGCTTGGGTTCGAACATCATAGACTTTTCAGGGTTTTGGACCAATTTCATCATGTAAGTAATCCAACCACTTTGGGGTTAAGATCATATCTCTTTAACGTTTTAAGTAATCAAGAATATCTCTCCAACAAAACAATTATACTTTTTTTTTTGGCAATAAAAAAAAAATGTTGTTAATTCATGAGTTTTGCCAACCACAGCCGCAGATTGTGTTGGCTGTAATTGCAGTACCACTTGCTCTGAAATTCGTGCTTTATTATTGACTGTTTCTGAATTTGGACGTGCAGCTTTCAATTGAACCTGAACTTCGGACAAACCAGGCAAAAAAGAAGTTATTGCACTCCGAGCGTCCAGAAGAACGGTTGTATGAACCTGATGGTGTTGGTAGGACGCTCAAGAAAGGTGATGAGGTTAGAATAATGTCTTCCTGAAATTGTATGGTTGACTTGGTTTTAGTTGTCTTATCCAAGCTATTAACAAAACAAAACTGCTAGGGGAATTTAAAACCCGTATAAAGCCATACAACCTTCCTTTTTAAATTGATTTTAATGCTTCCATAATTTTGCTTCCTTGAACTACTCCCGTTGGTTTTCAACTTTGCTGTGTCGATTTCTGCTTATTCATGTTTTTTTTTTATTTTTTTTATTTTTTTTTTTTTACTTCAGGTAGCTGCATTCAACATGGGGTCAACGGTTGTGCTTGTTTTCCAGGCTCCCATATCACGTTCATCGGAAAATGGGGAGTCTTCATCAGATTTCAAGTTTTTGGTCCGACGTGGGGATAGAGTCCGTGTAGGAGAAGCCCTGGGGAGGTGCCAAGATCAGTAAGGCACTAGTAGTCTTATCATGGTGTGTTCGTTATTCAACCTCTTGGCCACCAAAATGCTTTTGCAGATTTTATTTTGTCAAATGCCACTAAATCAATTAGCTCCATTCATGTAAATGTATATTGTATGAGACTAGGGTGTTCAAGGGTAATATAATGGAGAAATTTGAGAACATATTAGTGTAATCCTGCCCTTTACAGGTTTATCTTTCTCCAGATGCCATTTAAATTGTTCTATTCTAAACTTGGTGTTCATAGAGTTAGATAATGATGCAACACAAAATAAGCCATAGTAAAAGTCTAAAAGATGCTGCTCCATAAATCAGCTATGATTTTCACCAAACAGATGCATAGTGAATTGTGGAGAACAAATTCACCAAAATATAACCTGGATCAACTACAATACTCCTTGTTTTAATTGATGCCTTGGAGGAAATGCAGTGTATCTCATACTTTAAGAACAATGAAATTCCTCTGTTGGATCAATGTTTACAAACCATTTCAAATTCAAAAAAAGCAGAATGCAGATCTTACCAATGTGTTGATAACTCTTTCTGCAGATCTTACCAATGTGTTGATAACTCAACAAATGATTAAATCATCAACTCTTATAACTTATCAGCATATCTTGCACCCAAATGAACAGAAACAGGTTGATAAAAAGTTCTTGGTTTCTCACTATGTTCATTCCCCACAAAAGCACTTGCATGCAAAATAGTGCAGCAACTCGCAATAACTGGTCATTTGATAGACTGGAGTTGGATGAAGACGGTACACTTTTCACATGCAAAAATTTGTCCTTCCCCACCCAGGCAACTCAACTTGTTTTGGTAAATCTCTTCTAGCATGCAGACCAAAAACAAGCATGCAGGAGATGACAGGAACTTACAGAAATGCTCAGTATCATGAAAGTTCTATATGTCAATAACTAGGTTTATAGAATACAAGGGATACCCATGAACACTCCCGAACACAATCCTAAGCTAGTTTCCTAGTGAAACTCGGGGGTTAATCACACGCACTCAGCTTTATACTTGAACAACAAACAGTTCAAAAAGCACTACCACCAGATGTGCTCTTCCCAATCATAAACCAACTCAAACTAGAATGTAAAAGCAAACAAGAAGACAGAAGGAACCTCAAAAACCAGTCCTGCCTTAACTAATCACATAATACCACACTAGAGATACAACTTCATATATGCAAGCAAATCTATATCTGATTCATTATACATCTCATAAGCAAAAACATTACCAAGAAATGCTCCACCCAACTTTACATCAATGACTTTCTGAAGCGAAACCAAGAACAGTATGAAAAAAAAAAAAAATCATTCCAGTCAAGAGGAGCATGTATACGATAAACAATATGAATCTAGCTGGATAACTAAATCCATCAGTAAAAAGACAGAGTCGAACATCATTGTACAAAATCTAATCAGAATTCCACACGAAACCATATAACAGATTGAAATTTCAATAAATTTACATTTCTAAAGTAGTGATCCATCAATGCCTACCCTGCTTTTCCACTTCTCAACACCAAAAATAAATAAAAATCCGGAGTTCTTGTTTCTGATCCCACACTAGCTCTATATCAAAACTTTGTTCCTGAAATCACCACCACAAATCATCCCTAAATCAGATTCAACCAGAAACTTAAGGGGTGAAAAATGAAAGACTCTCAAAGGGCACACCTACGTCTGTTTGGAGTAGGAAGAGGAGGAAGGAACGCGCTTGTTACGGAACATCATGTAACCGACGGGTAAGACTACTCCGATCATCATGATGGCCACTCCGATCAGGTATCTCAGTATGCTCGGCGGCTCCACCTCCACCAATTTCCTGAGCTGCACACGATCACACCAATTGTTAAGGATTATATACATGTAGATCTGGAACCGTAATTATTAGAAACAGAGAAAGAGAGAGTTACAGGCATTTTTGGAGCTGTAGAGTTTCAGCTCTGGAGGGACTGTGACGGCGGCGGAAGGGGATGGGGTTTCCGGTGACGGGGAAGAAGAGGATCGGAGTTAAGCCTCTATTTCAGTATTTTGGTCATCCGAAGAAGATGAATAAGTCGAGTAGCGAATTGGTCAAAATGTGTTGCTTACTCTGGGTGAGTTGGGCCCACTAAAGCATACGAGCCCAATACCAAGTTATTGGCCCGGTATCTCGGTTACAAATCTACAACCAAATTCGTGAGAGGTTTAATGACCATTATTTGTTAACGCATCCGCGATAAAGTTTGTATCAAATATTAAAATATCGACGATTATTGAAATGTTGGTAGTTTAAGAAAAGAAATTTTGATGAATATATCGATGTAAATTTTATCAAAATTTTATATAAAAATTATATATTAGACAAAAAATAAACTAAATATAAAATATCAAAAATATATAAAAATTAATATCGATGCTTGTAAACAACAAAATTTTAAAGAAATATCGAGAATATTATAGATATTTTAATCATTGGTTTGTATTCCCTCAAAATCCAAACATAGCTGATATGATTTTAACTGTATTTGTTTTCAACTGTAAACTCATTTGTTCCTCACATTCTCTTGAAGACAATTGGATAAATAGGCCTCACAAAATTCATATGCCCCTAAACCTAATATCCCTCGGAAATCCATATTTGCGCTCCGTCACATGTGTTATCGTACCTTATCACAGACTTGTTTATGATTATTGCTTTAGACGTTCAAGTTTTTTGGTTTTTTTTGTTTTCACAAGATTATGGTGGGAAGTTTCATGATATTCAATGAGAGTATCTTTAGTACACGGCGTGTATCTTCACATACATACATGGATGGTCAGGATTAGAAGAAATAATATAGAAACATGGTGGTCAAACATATGAATTGTTATGAACCGTTAAGATTGTGTCGTGTAAATACACGTCGTGCATACAAAAATTTCCAGATATTCAATACCAATCATAAATCTTCATGTACAAGCACACAGCTGGATAAACAACCAAGCAAGAACATAAAAATAACAGAAAGTTTTATGGTAGTTGAAAATTTTTAGCTAAAAATAAGACCCATGATGTTGGGATTCGTTGTCATCTTTCGCAACTGGCTAGTTGGGTTCACCTTCGTTATCCCACATGACAAAAATGGAAACAACTCAAGCTTAAATCTGTGGAGGCGCCACCATCCACAGTCACCCTCACACACAAAACATAGAGATAGATAGATAGACATGGCTCTCGTCCAAAGAGCCTCACCAAAACGCCTCACCAATCTTTTCCGATTCCCAAAGCGGTCCCTCAGGTCCTTGAGATTCCCGGGCGAGTCCGTCGACTGTTCATCTTCCCCAGCTCTCGCTTATGGAATCCACGTCTTCCATTGCCCTGTAAGTCACCCTTGTTTTGGGTTTTGGTTGTCGTGTTTGTTTATGGTTCTTGAATTCAAAATGGGAGTGTTGGAATGAATGTGTAGGATGCAGTTGGGATTGTGGCCAAGCTATCCGAGTCCATTGCTTCCAGAGGAGGTAACATACTCGGTGCCAATGTGTTTGTGCCGGAAAACAAGCACGTCTTCTATTCCAGAAGGTACCATTTTGCTAAAGAACTGAGGTTTCATTTGTAATTTTATCAATGGGGTGTGCCATGTTTGATGAAAGGAAGTGTTTTGTGGAGAGTCCAGACATTTTTTTGTTTGTTTGTTGAAAATGTGATGTTGAGCTGAAATTGTGAATGTGTGCAACTTGGCAGTGAGTTTATTTTTGATCCTGTTAAATGGACAAGATCACAAATGAATGAGGATTTCAGTAAGCTATCACAAATTTACTTCGCTCATAGATCTGTGGTCCGAGTGCTGGATCAAGACCCCAAATATAAGATTGGTGTCCTTGCCTCAAAGCAGGTGTGCATTGCATGTTTTCTTATACTTCTGTGTACTACCTTATATTGATTTGCTCACAGTTGATTACAATGTCATGCATACTAAGTCCATCTTTGTGTTGCTGCAGGATCATTGCCTGATTGATTTGTTACATCAGTGGCAGGATGGTAAACTGCCGGTAGATATAGCTTGTGTAATAAGGTGAGGTTTTGGACATTTCTCCGGCTTAGTTCATCATTTTGGTTGTTTAACTTCGACCATGAAGTGAATTGCTTTATTTTTTTTGTTTTTGTTTTCAGTAATCATGAGAGAGGTCCGAACACTAGTGTGTCTCGGTTTCTAGAAAGACATGGTATACCGTATCATTATCTTCATACAACTAAAGAGAATAAAAGAGAAGAGGATATATTGAAGTTGGTTCAAAATACCGACTTTTTAGTCCTTGCGAGGTACATGCAGGTAAATCAGTCTATGGATTCTGTATATTTTCTCACCATTTCAAACTGATGCTAATGAAGTTTGCAGTACTAACCGGAGGGAATAGCTTCTCCCTGTTCTTTTATTGCACAAGTCATAGTTAACTTGAAACTATGAAATCATCAAGAATCTGCTCTTTTGGCTTAAAACTGAAAGAAGAAAACAACATAACAAAGAAAGTAAATCACTCATTATTATTTTGCAGATATTATCTGGCAATTTTTTAAGTAGCTACGGGAAAGATGTGATTAACATTCATCATGGTCTATTGCCATCATTTAAGGGTGGAAGACCATCTAAGCAGGTTGACACTTCTTTTTATTCCACGTGTTAAAATATATTCTTACCTTTTGAAATGCATCTACGCTTTCATCCTAACTATCTACATATGTTTAATTTGCTAGATTATGTTCGCAGGCTTTTGATGCAGGGGTGAAGCTTATTGGTGCAACAACACATTTTGTGACCCAAGAACTTGATGCGGGGCCTATCATTGAGCAGACGGTAGTTAGTCTTTGACATCCTTATACTGCTTTCCTGTGATTCCTTATCAATGATATATAGGCTGATTCCATTCCATGTGCCATCATTATTATATTTGCTACTATTTGGAATTCAACCCCATTTTAACTTTGACTTCCATAGAAACCTCTGGGTTTTTTTTCTAGGCAAGGTTAGATGCCTAGAAACAGCTGAACCGAATTTGCATTTCGTGAGAGGAATGAACCTGCTACAGACCTAAGAACATGGTGAGGTGGGATAGGTTTGGCTACATTATTACATCACAAATTAGTAGAAGTTAGAGAGTGCTATTAGATATATTTGGATATTGAGTTATAATATTTGGATTACGGGATCCCTTGGATTACTATAAGTAATATTTTTGAGTGAGATTTTACCTCTTTTTTGGATAGATAAATCCCAGATGGAATGAACTAGGGTAGTTGTGAATCTAAAATTAGAACTTGCATTCTCAGTTTTGGAGACAAATCTGAAGCATGTGTACGCTTCATGTTTGTTGGGTAGGAAAATAAACTATGTATTTCTGATTTCACAATTCACATGCTCCCTGTTATGAATTTTTCAATGGTTTCCTATTTTTTGGACTAGAGTACCTGGAAAAGAAATGAAATATTGACAGAAAGTGGAACATGAACAAATCATATTTATTTTGACTGAAGTTATATTTCTGGGTTTTAGTCATAGCATCCAATAAAACCTTTGGCCTTAGGTTTACAGACTCCTTATGTCTTGGTCCCTTTGATTAAATATCCTGGTAGTACATTTTACAGTGTTTATATAAGAGCTGAATCATAATACAATGAAATTGTCACTGTTTACTAATTCATCTAGCTTATTGATTATATTGAATTATTGATACATAGATTTGTAGAGTTTATTACCAAGGATTGATATAAGATGATGTGTTTATGGTAGAGTAACTTCTTACTGAGTTTAATACATCTCAATCCGATACGCAGGTTGCACGAGTTTCCCACAAAGATAACTTGCAGAGTTTTGTGCAGAAGTCGGAGAACCTTGAAAAACTATGCCTTTTAAGAACCATCAAATCATACTGTGAACTGCGGGTATTACCATATGAGGATAACAAGACTGTTGTGTTCTGAGGGAAATAGAACGGATATAAAATGTGTTGGTTCTTCAAGTCTGATTGTACACTATTATTCTTTGGAAATGTTGATCGATACACATTATCCACTTCCCTGGTTATATATTTGTAGATAGATATTTGATAGTATATATACTTTAACCGTTTACATGTGTTGAACAAATGTCAAAGCATACATAAGCTGGAAAAGAAAATTGTGCAATTATGGTTTTGGGCAACTTTTGTTTGATATGATGTCCATAGCAGTTCAACTTTCAAATGAAAAATCATTATCAAATATTGCCAGGGAGAAAACCTATTGAGAAAATAAAGATCATTTGGATTTCCAAATACCATATGTGCTATCTGATTGAGTACATTATTGCACTGATAAAGTTCTATGATTTTTCTTCAGTTCAACCTTGATTCGGCAAATAAAGACGGTATGTTTTCTTTTCAGACAGAACAGAGCTATGGATAGTAGTAGCCAAAAGTGGATTATCAATTTATGAGATTGAGCAAGCACCCTTTTATCCTAATTTTATGAAATGAAATCCACACTCTGGATTTGAAGTTAACTAATCCAACAAATGTATACTACAAATAGTCAATTGATGCTGTAGCTAGCTCTCCCAACCGAAACTACAATGGTGAAGGTTTCACTTCTGCTCTTGGCCTTCTCCTTGCTCACTGCATCTTGTGAGTCACTCTCTCTCTCTCTCTCTCTCTCTCTCTCTCTCTCTCTCCATCTATACTATTGTACTAATCATAAATTATGGGATGATAGGTACCCAATTCAGAAGGATGGTAGGAGTAGAAGCCCAAAATGAGCAATACAAATGCACCCAAGATGCTGAATGCCAAAACAAGTGTGATGCCAATCATTGCAAAGCCAGATGTTTAAAGTTGCCTAGCATTTGTATCAATGGCCTATGTGCCTGCCCATTTGGCCCTGAACACTCTGCAGTAAAAGTAATAAAAACTTCAACATGTTCTGGTGATAGTGATTGCATCAAGTTCTGTCCTATTGAGTGCAGCATCAAAAGCTGCAAGGGGGGAAAGTGTTCATGTGGCTGTCATGGCTGAAGTTCATGTTTTTCTTGCCATTTAATATGAATAAATATTTCTAGCTAATACAGAATATGAACTTCTTAGATAACACACAAAATCTCCCTTAGACCTCTTTACAAATGCTCATATCCGACCCCCGAATTCACATTACTTGATGCCTTTGATCCTTGTGGATGAGTAGAGTTACAGCCTTACAGGGTGCCATTCTTGTACGAAATAATCAATACAGTCACGATCCTCTTGTATATATGATTTCTGTGTAATGCAAAACATAATGTGGTCCAAAGAGCTGTGTTCATGAACGAATATGCTCTGTTCTTGAGTACATAACACAAGAAAATCATGTGCTGCTGATGCTTAAAAGTCCAATAGAGCGCTCAGCTTCATCAAGAGAGCTCACTCGACAAAGAAGTTTTTTGATCCCATCAACCCATTGCTGCTTATGAGCCTTACTCCTGCACTTGAATTCTATTAAACCCTGTGCGGTTTTGAGGCCAAAATAAACCTCTTCTGGAATTTCCCTTTCTTTCATATATGGCCAAGCAGAATTCTCATCACAGACTCCATAAACAACACCTAGTACAAGCAGATAATTGAAACATAAAGTTAGAATTATGAAAATTTTCTGTGAGTTGTGACAATAAACTTAGTTTCAAGTTAAGCAGCCAACAAGCTTACTTTTACTCTTCTTGGCAAAGGCTCCCCCAACCTGTTTACGTTTGAGTTTAATGATGACCTGAAAAGACATAGACCCCAAATCAGAATCTTTGTTCTATCCACGCTTTCTCTGATCATTAATGCTGAACTAGAACACATCAGTAAGCCTCCTCCAGTCCTCCATGGGGTCCCAAACGGAGTGGAAGAGGCTATTTCAAATAACTTTTATCCATTCAGTTACCTGAGATTTTTTGTTAACGTAGACAGAGACAGTCTTCCATTGTTGAATACCTGTGCACATCAATTTCAACAGTCATATGAATTAGTTAACAGCGTTAAAAGACGCATGACATTATTTGTATATAGTACTTCTATGCAAGGGGAACAATTTAGCTTCTGGTCCTTCAAAAAATCTGATTTTCTGTACACAATTATACTACTTCAAGTTCAATGTCAATGTCATTTTTTTTTTCCAAAAATAATATGCCAATAAAATGTAATATCATGCTACCTTTTCCCATAAGTTGCAGTAAATCTCCATTACAAGGACCATCCTTCTCCTGGATATGACTATGAACAGCCGAAGGTGAATGAATTTCGGACATTCCCCTATCATAGGGGTTAATGGCCGCAACCTTTCTTGGCTCTTTCGGTAATCTTGCTCTCAATGCTTCTTCTCCTCGCAATGCTAAAGAAAAACTTTCTATTAATAATGATCAAAACATGAAAATAAGAGTGTTGGAGAGCACTTTATTCTCAAAAATTTAGTATTTACAAGATCAACGTAGGAGAATTAATATGAGTTGTTATCAGAAAAAGTGAAAAGAGAGAGAATACAAAAGATTTCTGTTACTTGTGTCCTTTGCATTCCAAGTCTCTCATTTTAAAACCCTCCAACAATTGACCAGAAAAGAAAAGAAAAAAAAAGACAGAAAAAGTAAAACTTGAAAAACTTCAATTTTTGTGTAGTATTATATTATATTATATATAGCAAGTACCTGTTGCAGCAGCTGCTGTAAGGGTCATAAGATCACCAGGACTTTGAATGTCAAGGGCTGATCTGACAGTAGATGCCAGACGGTTGCGATCAGCTCCTGCTGACTCCGCCAATTCAATACAGTGCGATGCCAGCAACTCTGTAGCCAATGCCAAAGATATGCTCATTTTCGAGGGAGGGTCACTGGTGTTATCTGTTGCCGATATAGCAGCCAAGGCTGCAGCAACTCCTGCAATGGAGACCGCAGTATGCACTCGAGCCCTTTCCAGCCGTTCCTTGTCTTTCTTCTTCACTATGCTATAATTGAACTCATTGTTGAACCATTTTCCAATTGTCCCCTTTTTCCGACTGTTAGTGGTGACAGATTTCCTGACCTTGCCTTGCTGCAAGCAAAAAGAATCAGAACACTTAGAAACAAGAACCTAACAACTTCTGATTGAGACTAGTGTGTGCTGAATCAGAGCGGGAACTCAGGGAGGATCAAGATACAAGAAATACTAGTTTAAAATTAGCACGAGTTGAAAATATGCAGCTACCTCTAAATGGTCCATTAATGGCCTAAAAGGTATAACATTAGTCATTCAATTGTTTCATAAGTATTGTGCTAAAGTTAAAGCATCCAACCCAGAACCAATTGGATTAAATACAATAAGTAAACAGAATAAGCATCCAACCCAGAAGCAATTGGTTAAATACAATAAGTAAACAGAATACAAAGGAAGATGGCATAAATTACCAAAACCAAAATTCCAAGAATAATACACATGCACTTACTAGTGGTGGTAAAGGAATTGATTCTAGGACTGTGTCCGGATTCTTGGCAGTGAAAGATTGCTTCTGTCTTTTAGCAAGAGCCTTCGAGATTTCTGAAGCAGAGATACTCCATGACCTTGACAAGAACTCCATAGGCTCCTGCGGAGTCTGTGGTTGAGGAATTCCAGCCATATATGGCTCAATTTTCATGTCATCTTCTTCCTGCAACTTCTCTGCATGCAATGAACCACCTGTCCTACTAGCTAAACTATGATAACTGCCTTCCATTTCTCAACTTGAAATGTCCCTAGTTAAACAAAAAGCTTTTCTTCTTTGTGGTGATTGGTGGTGGAGGTCAGTTGTATGCCTTTTCTTCCTAATCAAACCTTCCACGATTGACGGCTATTCCTTTTTCCTGTGACATCAATTGAAGGTAAAGGTTAAAAATTTACTGAACTACTTGAGTATCATGCTAGAACAAAATCATTACCAAATTAGTTTGGTGGTTCAACCAAAAGTGAATTGAAACTAGCCTCTAAGAGACTAAAATCCAGTTTAGATAACCAAAAAATGAGGGCTACTTTTGGGTAGAATTAAGGAACTACTCTCTTGCTTCTTGAAGCAGAAGCAAAAGGTTTTCTGCTTTTTTCTACAAAGCTTGGCCAAAATGAATAATCAAATATCATAAAGCTCGACCTTCACTTCTCATAATTCAAGCACACTATTACAACAAACAATCAATCACTACAAACAAAACCTAATTGGATCAAAAACTTTTGGCTTAAAATCATAGGCATTATCCATAGAAACAATGAAGAAAAACCCAGGTGAGGATTAGAGAGATTGTTTTACCAACCGTCCAATCTTGTAAGCTCCATTTCTTCCTTCTCTTGCAGCTAAAGGTCCTCTTAAATATACGTGAGAAAGAAGCACAGTCTCCCAGGAAAAGAGAGACAGAATATGTCACACGAACACTTACAGAAACCTAGTGCTTTGAACTCCCATGTATTCAGGTTGGACTTGCAGAAAACAAAGGGAAACAAGAAATGGGAATTCACGAAACTCGAAAACTAGGAATCTCCGATTTAAGGAACCACAATCCAGGATAGCCGGGAATGGTTTCTTAACACACATGCAAACCAGGGCCAAGGCCAAAGGAGATGGATGTGAAAAGCTACAAGGAACACAAAAATGTATCCAGCAAAGATTTTATACAATGGAAATGGAATAGTTACTTGTTTTTCTCTTTGTGGGTTTCAGGCTTCAGCTTTAGGTAGATCATATAAGATTATAAGATCACACCTATGGCCAAAAGCCATGCATGAAAGTTGACTGGACGGTGGGGACGAAGAAGAAGATTTATTTTAGGTTTAGGGTTACAGGGCATGATTTTTTTCTTCTTCTTGTTAAGGACCCCCTGCCCTATGACCCCGGTGTGATCCAGTGCCTTCTACGGTGTTTGCTGCGGTGATTGTATACAAACGGTTGCATCTAAGAATTTTTCACGGTTTCGATATTCCAGCATGAATTGCTATTGGATGGCTGAGGTGGATTTATTTTCGGAAATAACCCAAAAATAGCAACACTAATTCATTTTGATGTTACACAAGTACTAGCACTTTCGTGTAAGAAAAAATAACGTAATTATCAAATGTACCGAAGTTTTTTGACCTTAATCCTAGCACTGAAACTATATTTAAATTGAGACAATATTGGTGATATAACATCTGATCCTAACACTGAAATTATATTAAATTGAGACAATATTGGTGTAATAACAGCCGATGATCGAGCCACGTTTGTTGTTTAACAAAAAGCTCATTAGTTTGTTCAAAACAGGAGGTCTTCTTATACATGTTTAATGTGTTTGTGATGACTCAAAGTTGAATAAAAGATTGTAGATTACCATTTCTTCTTGTTTCAATTTTAATTTTAATTTTTCTTGTTCCGTTGAACTGCATGGTGTACTTCATATGTCGAACTCATCATGTTCTAGTACTACTTGTACCTCAATATAACGAAGCAGTAAAGAGATGCTAGATTCAAACATAATCGCATGGAAGACGTACAGAAACTACTTGATGCGAGATCGATCAGATCCTCAGTCTCAGATTGAGAACTTAATGAAGTTGGTACGGTGTCACATACATGATGTTCGTGATGTCCACAATAATAACATGTATAATGTTTTCTTGGCCAGGCAATGAAGCTTCGTGTGGTCAAGATAGGCTCCTGTTCACATATATATTGGTACCAAGATTGTCCCAAAGGACAATTTTCATGTGCTACCATACACAATTATGTGTACCTATTTATTGGCCATTGTCCCACTTCGACAGCTTGTATTTTTTGGTAGAACTAGCATAGTATGGTGACATTTATTTCCTTGTCACACAGCTAGCAAGGTCGTTCTGGGTATGATCACCTTCTTAGGTTCTTGCTTACTCAAAATTTTGAAGTTTTGTGGGAAGGTACATGTCAAATATCAGCAAAAGCATCTTGTTATTCCCCCACTCAAAAACCTTTTTCTTCAGTGTATGATGGCTCTTATGAAAGCTGAAATGAAAATGACCCCAAAAGTATTTAGAGGAACGCTTTGTAAATGTCTAGCACAATATGATGAGTGAACAAATTTTTGCGTATATTTTGTGCAATCCATTTACATGTTTTAGATGCTTCAAATATTAAGTTGTAGATTCAATAGAATGCCAAAGCCTCTGTTTTTTATACTCATGAATAAAATATGTAATTTTTAAGTATCTTAATATTGTAGAACCAACATTCCTGTTGAAATAAGTTCTTTAAAATTTTCTCGGTTAACATAGGAATAACTATGCGTATAATTATGTAAAGTTGTAAAATGAGTCTTGAAAATTTTAATATATTCTCAAAATAGTAACATGAGTCATTAAGGTAGTAAATATTATTAGTTACTACATAAAATCTTAAATGATAAAATGTGTCCGTAAAATGATAAATAATTGTAATAAAAATTGATACCTTAATGCATAAAAACATTAACACACTGTAACATTACTCGTAAAGAAAAGCTACCTCAGGTTCATCGCTTTATCCGCAATAACACAAATGAGACATCTCATCAAATTAGTCAATAATTCATTCGATTAGCCAAGGCCATTATGATATTAAAGTAAAGCCATTACTGATTTGGTGAAAAAGAACTCTGAAAGCAAAAGGAACAAGAATATCTATACGGTTCTCCCGTCATCGTCCACCTTCTATTACCCCCATTGACATTCATCGAATAATTACAAACCTTTAGCTTTACTTGCTAACAAAGTAGTTATATCCAAATCAACAATCCACGAACTAGGAAAAGACGTGAAAAGGGATCAAAAGTAACAATCTAGTGCTAATCCTCTCATATAAGCACATCACTTTGCATCAAAAAAGTGGATGATAGATTGATACTGGTATCTCAATTTCATAATGACTTTTGTTAAATTCGTACCCTATCATGATATTGATGATAGAGACGTCTAAACGTACAGTCGGCTAGCTAAACTTTTATCCGGTAAGCATTTGACGATTCTAAACTAAAACACCGTCTTCAAATTCTTACGACTTTTGTTATTGAGACTCATTTGATATATATTAACAAAATATGCATATAGTCGGTGGCATTTTAACACGATGAATACTCTAAAAGAAAAATGATGTGCATAAGATGAATTGTGAGCTCAAATTTTAAATGAGATAGTTGATTTGTTGTATATTGTTACCTAAATTGTTAAGTGAGTGTGAAAATTACTTCTGCTTCTTCACAAAACATGTAACAAAAATATTCATAATTCACAAAACCGAATCACTATTTACAATTTATTAACGGCTCCATGTTTTTTCTCCCTTAGCATTAACAAGTACAACCCAAATGATCAACAAGAAAAGCAAAAAAGCAAATAACTTTAAGAAAAACTTCAAACTGAAACACATCCTTAGGCATAATCTTCAGAAACTGGTACTGGGGAGTAGCATCCAATGAAAATGCCACCATAGACTAGGCCAGCCAAACCTCCACCAACTAATGGGCCAACCCAATAGATCCAGTTGTCAGCGAAGTTTCCGCTAACAACGGCAGGGCCAAATGAGCGAGCTGGATTCATAGATCCACCGCTGAACGGTCCGGCCGCTAGGATATTGGCACCAACAATGAACCCTATTGCAATAGGTGCTATGGTCCCAAGTGAGCCCTTCTTGGGGTCAGCGGCTGTGGCATACACAGTGTAGACCAGACCAAAGGTTATGATGATTTCAAACACAACTCCTTCAATAGCTCCTACACCAGAGGCAAGTCCATGGGTTGGCACACTCTGCAAAAGGCAAGTAAGAAGATTGAAGTTTAACCAAGGAGACCAAGATTAGTTGGCCAAACAAAAAATTACTGTCTACCCTAATCGATGACCAAATATTTGTTCCGGAAAATATATATACCTCGCTGGTGACAAACTTGAGGAGGAAGCAAGCGACGATGGAGCCCAAGAGTTGAGCAATCCAGTAGAAAATGCCGGTTAGGATGGTGATGTTACCTCCAACAGCCAATCCGAAAGTGACAGCCGGGTTCAAATGGCCACCGGAGATGTTTGCTGCGACGGAGACCCCCACAAACAGAGCAAATGCATGGGCTACGGCCACCGCGACTAGGCCGGCAGGGTCTAAAGCTGCATCTGTAGTCAGCTTATCTACATATACATAGGATCAAAGTCATTAAATTTGCATATACAAAAGGTGGGTTTTATTATATGAATTCATACTGAAGACTCATATTTAACATGGTTTACACGAGTAATAATGGAATATCATGTAGCACCGTCAACCCTTGTCACACATGAACATAATAGCTATGTATTCGAGCATCTTTTTCAGCGAATCGAAAAATAGTTGTATGTAACACTTTTATGTAAGAATTTCGTATTAGGGAGGCTTATTATACCCTCTTTTAACAATACACTGTGCATGGCTACACTCTTTCTAACCAAGTTCCGAGCTTACCATAAGCGATGGCAGAGCCAACACCAGCAAACACGAAAAGAAGGGTGGCGATGAATTCAGCAAGGTAGGACTTGAGGGAGCAAACACTGAAAGAGTCACCAAAGCTACCAAAACCAATCTTCACCATTGTTTGATCACTGGAAAATATAAACACCAAGGCAATGATTCCAATCAAATTAAATTCTAAGCCAACTGAAACAGAACTAGAAGAGCTCGAGGTTTTGGTAGGTGCATCTCATCCTTTGAGAGTGGTTTCTATATATAGTGCTTAGTAAGAGTAGGTACTATGTGAGAACGTCCAATTCAGCCGGCGGCAATCATAGAGGATGGACCCAAGGACGGGCTGTCATCGTCCGACTGGCCGCCGACCAACCGCCATTTCTATATTTTTTTGGAGTTGAGATTATATTATGTAGGCATTATGAAGATAGGACAATTATGTTTAATTAGTATTAATTATGAACCGACAATAAGAGTATAATAATATTAGGAGATAAGAATGTTAATGCTTACGGAATATATATATATATATATATATATATATATATATATATATATATATATATATATATATATATATTTCAGGACCCTTCCAATGAGGGATCCCTTTTTTTGTTCATTTCTAGGGATAGATCAATTGACGAACTTTTCGATTACAAAATCAAATCTTCACCGTTCAGTTCGTTGGACTATATGAGTAGATCATTTCTACAAATTTTCAGAAAATTTGGTGATCGTTAAGTCATCCAAATGAGGGATTTATTTTTAATAATATTGAACGACGTAGGTTTGACATAAGTGTTAAGTTTTTTTTTTAATCTCAACCATTCAAGCCCATTAAAAAACAGATCTAATGGTGTTGACCTATCCTTAGAAATGAACAAAAAAAGGGATCCCTCATTAAAAAGGCCATATATATATATATATATGGTCGAGACCATGAACACTATACTACATTAGTGATTAGTTTGAGGTATTATGTCATTTTCCTTGTAACTTTGTGTATGGTGTAGGTGGTGTGTGATATAAGAACAATATGAATCAAGACACGTGTATTGGAAATGCTTTTGGAAGTGTCAAAAGCACTTGTAGATAAGTAAAAGTACTTCTTATAATGGTACATACTTGCCAGCAGGATACAAAAGTGCGTTTTGAGGTTATGGATTAGCACCTTAGTTAGGAAGATATGAATAAAAAAGACGAGAACGTAGCTCTCCTATGATGATGTATGCTATCGTATTTTTATGAGAATCAACGATATTGGAAGGAGGTTCCCCCTAAAATATATATATATATATATATATATATATATATATATATATTAAAAGGAGGTAGGGATGTAATAATGTAAACAAGTTTGGATTTTGAGTTGTATTGACGTAGAAGAAATGATATGAAAGGAAAATTAGATAAAAATTTAAACTACTAAGTCTTTTTTAAGATAAACTCATACATATTTTTCTTTTATTTTACACTCACTTCACATAAGCAAACTTACCATATAGATCAAATGTCTATAATTAATAGTTTTTTTCATTTTTCGGTTTCTCTAATTTGCCCTTCAGACAGTAGAAAATTAAATTTGGTATCTTTCTCAATTTTAGCATCAATTTGAAACTCAAATATTGAGCTAAAATTTAGTTGGATTTAACTTTGTCATAATCAATTACATTATTTAATTTCTTACCTTGTTATTACTAACTTGAGTGTTTATATATATGTTATATACAGAAGTATATCATTTGTAATAGGATGATACTTTTCATTCCTAAGTTCACATTTGGTGTCTCTCTACATAGTTAAAAAATGTCTAATTTTAAGGTACACGTTTTTATTCTTTGATTAATTTTCTTCTTTTTAAGTATATTATTATATCATTTCTCATCCTAATTGAGAGAACATTTTATTCTCAACTACTTACGTTTTTAATGTACCTATTAAGTAGGACATGATATGATAATATACCTAAAAAGAAGAAACTCAAAGGTTTAGGGTATAGAGTTAGGGTATAGGTTCAGAGTATAGGGTTTAGGGTTTAGGGTATAGGGTATAGGTTCAAGGTATAGGGTATATGGTATAGGGTTTAGAGTGTAGGGCGTAGGGTTTAGATCATATATTTTATTCATATTATATTTTATTTTATGTATAGATTAGAGAATGAATTCCTTTAATCTAGATTTTTTTCATAAAAATAAAGAAAATTACATGATTCTTGCAAATTGATTAAAAAATGTTAGTGTTAGAAGAAAAACTTATAATCAAGGTATTTAAGACAACATCAATTAAACTTATTTATTATATTAATATGTTATAGTTGAATGGTGACAATTGTATAAAATTTAAAAAAAATATGACATAATATTTATCATAATTGATACATTTTATATGTTTATTAGATAAGAATATTATGTGGGTTTTATTTAAAACCACTCTTTAAAATTGGGTGTATATGAAAATTCCCCAAAATTCTAAAGGATTTTACTTTCGAATTAATGGTATAAGTTTTAGTTGCTTTTTCAAATTCCAACATACATATCATCTAACCGTTCAGTCAAAAGTTCGCATTATAATATCTTCATTAGAAGCTCTCTCAGGATATAAGAGACTAAGAGTCGATAAAAAAACATTATAGATAAGGTAACAACTAGCTAGAAAGAAAATTTTATTCTTCTACACATGTCCCTTGATTGTTAGTACAATTTCTCATCACTACAATGATGACAAGAGCATGTCACAAAATTGAATTGTTTGGCCCTCAGGAACAATCAACAATGATATATAACCATGTGTATCAAAATCATGCTCGAGCTCGAGCTCAAACACGAGTTGTCGGTCTCCTCTCACTGTTTCTAGCTTGATCGAGTTGGTGATCAACACTTTTTAGTACGTTTATAGGGTTTGTAATTAAGTTTGTCCTTTAATTAATAAATTATTCATTTTTTATAACATTAAACATACACTAAATTCTAAAAGAAAACGAGAGAAGCTGCCTCGGTTTGCTTCATTCTCAAAGGAGCTAACACAAGAACTCCAATTAATAACCCTCATTTCTTGAATAATCCAACCTTAATATCAATCTCCCAAGAACTAAGAGCTAGGTTGGCCTTTCATTTCGGGTAATAAATTCACCTATCTTGACTGCTTTGGACCATAAGGCAGCTCAAGGTTATATGCGTTATCTTTATATATATACATGGTATTTGAAAGAGATATCAAAGTATTGCCTTTAGTAAGATAAAGGTTAGAGAAGAAGGTGACCTTTTGATCGGGCCACCTGCTAAAAGTCCCAATTACATAATAACTTAAGGCAAATTGCTACTCAGCCCAATCCAAGTAAAGGAGAGTAACCCTAAAAAAAAATACCTCAAACCCTAATTTACTAATATAGCATTTACCACCTAAACGAACCCTACTTGACACTGCCGCCGACGCTAGAGACCAAGAGGTTGCGAGTTGTGCCAAAATGAAGGGATGAAGACCGATAAACTGCTACCAACACAATCCACCAACACAAATCCAATCAAAACCAAAGAAAATGGGGATGAACTCATGAAAGAGAAGAATCCACATCATACAATAACTTTCTCTTCTCCACCAAAGAGACTCGATCTTAAGGAGTATTGAGGCCACCGAATGGGAACAGAAACCGTAACCGAAGAACCAATCGATGGTGAATAGGGGGTGGAATACCCATGCGTGAGCACCCATAAACCTTTTGGTAAGTGAACAATCTCACTTTTGAGTTGTGGTTTTCTTTAGTAGATGGAGGAGAATTTATGTGAGGATGTGAGTGAGGGAAATGACAAAGGTTTCCGAATTTGAAAAAGGATGTTGGATGATAGGCAGAAAATGGAGGAACAATGTTCTATTTGGCTAAACATAAGTCAGTAAAAGACCACAAAACGGGTAGAAGCACCACTAAGGTGAGAAAGAAATCGAATAGATCGCTCAAGAGAGAAGAGACTAAGAGATCCCACCCCTAACTCTCAAGCCTTTGATCTAGATTCGAAGAGATCTAAATCTAGGCAAGAAAGAAGGGGAAGGGAGGCTGGAATAATGCAGATGTACTTTTTATCTCTAAGTTTGGAGAGAGAGGCTAAGAGATCGCCTCTTGAGATGTTCTGGTTTGGAAATTTAGTCTCAAAGCGTTTCTCAACCTAGTTACATTTGTTAGATGTATTTAGTCCTTTAGCCCTAAGAGTTAGAGATGACTTTAAGGTAACTCCAACAATGCCACTATAATTAGGTCTTGGTCTTTAAATAAGACTCTTCATCTCCAACAAGAAGTTTTGAGAGGGGCGGTTTGGTTTTGGTCTATAACACTTGGACCCAGATCATGTCTTATATTTAATGAAAACCCAAGATCGGGACTCAAATAGTAACCGGGTCCCGCAATAATTGGTTATGGCCATTTATGCATAAACATTAATACATTATACTCAAAACTTATTTTATTTAAGAATAATAGTGTAAATAAGCCCCCAAAATATGACTCATTGTTAGAGATAAGAAGATGAGTTATATATGAATAAGGCAAAATGGTCCCAAAATAAATATAGAACTCCAAAATAAGGGTCATTATTAGAGTCGCTCTCAGAGATGTTAAAAGGTTAAATGAGATTTCATACTATAATGTAATTAAAAGAGTTTAATATATATATATATATATAATGGAGGGTTTAAAACTAGATATTCTTGTATACAGAGAGGATCAGAAGCGGACGTCCGTACTTTTCTTATTTCACAGATGAAAATAGGTGTCAACATCACATTGGGGAATAGTGTTTTTCTATTGCTTCTAGTCTATGTGTGCCATTTAACAATGACTTCTTCCACCTTTCAAAATGGTAGCAACCTAATAAAAAGGTTTATAGGTCGTTTGTTTTCCTATTGCATTTTTACTTCCCTTTTTACCTTTTAACCTTTTCAAAGAAAATTTTGACGGAGCGTAGTGGGCCCATATTCCTGGATTTGTTTGTTTTGGCATTTTGCAGCTAAGATCTATCTTTTATACTCGAAGGTAAACAGTTAAATTTTCTATATCATAATTTCGTTTCTTACTAGAACACAATTGTTTACTATCTATAAAGAAACTAGAGAAGAATTGCTAGAAGAACAAAACCGATTGACAATCCTAAATTTTTTTAGATCTACGCTTGATAAGAAGATCCTAGTTATTGAGATAATATCTATTTGGTTTAGAGAAAAATCTATAGAGTTCTGAAGAACATTATGATCATCAAAGAAACTTTTGAAGTCTATCAAGAACCCCTAGATTTTCTAAGCATAGGATGAATTAGTGATTAATCTCTCGAATATTTCACTAAACTTGAAGAGATTTATTTTCATCAGTTTCCTTTTTCTTGAGTAGATTATTTATCTCGAGCAGATTACTTTGAGCAAATTATAATATCTCGAGCAGATTATCTAGAGAAGATTTGGTGGCTTCACCCAGGTTTTAGCAATGATTTATTTTTATCTCTTAAGAAAAAAGAAATTGATTCCACTTTAGCATGCGCTCAATGAATTGAAAAGATTGAAAATGATAAGCACTAGAAGGTATATGACGATACCGATATGGAAGAAAATGAAAGAAATGCAAGAAGCAGATATGAGGATCCTGTATTGGGCAATAATTTTGAAGATTTTGATGACATGTGATCATTTTCTCTTATCAATAAGGAATCTGCTTGAGTTAGTGGATGAATAATTGAGCTGCCAACTAAGAGAGGAATCATTGAAATGTTAGCTAATGGAAGAATAATGGAGCTGCCTTTACTGTTTTTATGTTATAATTCCACTCCAGTTTGAGTTCCACTGCCTATATAATAAACCTTGAGTTTTAGTTTAGGGGCATCAGAAAATTGAGCAGCTGATGATATTGTCACTACATATATCAATTACTATGTCATTGTATGTAATTACATACGACACTGTCACTATATATGTCAATGTAACTGTCACTACATATGCTATGGATACAATAGAAAATGTACCTAATTTTCATCATGTTTTCTCATGAGAACAAATTGAAATAAAATCAAACTAAAAAGAAACCTAGTTGTACACAAGGATCCAGATTCTCTGTTTGGATTTAAGTTGCTTAGATTTGCTTGGATGTCTTATAAACATTAAATGAAGTAAGAATAACATAAGGGGTGGTCTCACTTTGTACTCAATCCAATGGTGAGATATCATCCAAGCAAAACCAAACAACATAAATCCAAGTAGAGAAGCTAAATTCTATACACAAAACTCGTCCTAGATATAGGCTCACCAAGTATGTGCCTATAGTCCTAATTTCATGGGCCTAAATATCTAAATTTCTTTTGAATATACATACATATATATATATATATTTATTATTAGAACCTCCGATAGTTTTTTTTGTTTTTTTTATATAGTTTATTAATACACATCTTTATGTCCTCTTCCCATAATGATTAGAACTAGGAAACCTTAAAACATCTACGTCCTTTGAAAATCAGGAAATCTTGTACGATTATGAAAAACATGCATGGTTAGTTCTTTATTGTCTGAATTTTTATAAAGTGTTGTACAGTTGAAATCGAAAAATAAATAAATTGTTGTTCAGTTATACTATTCGATTAAAGGGTGAACCTAAAGCCTGAAACAGACACTATCGATTTTCTCTATATTTTTTAATTTGACCCGTTGTGTTTTGCTTTAAGGGACTTTGTAATTTTTTTTTTTGAAAAATAGAAATAAATTTATTGATTGATAATTAAGATCATATAACCTCAATATTTGGTCAAGCTAAAGAATTTGAAGATCCCCTTTTGAAGATGTCCCAATACAATTAATGTTCAGACAGTACGTCAACTGCACATATAACCATAATTCCCAAAAATATCCTAGCCTAAACTACTACACCTTGAACGAAAAGAAGTTACAAGATTTAACTCATTCATCCAACCAACTAGTATATCTGTGTGACGACTAAATGAACAAAGGACTAAATGAACTGTGTGACAACTAAATGAATAAAGGACACATGGTCAAACTCACTATATCCTCCAAAAAGAGAGCATTATTTCGAAAACAAAACAAAAACTAAAAAAAATTGTCGGTGAGCCATAACTTGATTAGTTAGGTAGTCTAATTGACAACGTTGCAGTCTAATTAACTTGGTTGGTCATATATAAGGATGCGTGAGTTATTTAATAATTTTTTTTTAAGTAAAAAAAAAAATCCTAGGAGCCCATAGCCACCACCGAAGACGGCAAAATCCTCTACTGCCGCCACCACAGAACCCTTGTATTCACTGTGCCAAAGATGTGAGGCTCTAATGTTCATGATGTACTCAATTATGAGTTGATATGATTGTTTTTAAAAGACCATTAAAATCTTGTGGCATTCAATCAAGATTTTAAAGTCTACTGAAATCTTGAGGTATTTAAGGCAAAAGCTGGACTACTCGCGTGGTACAGTACTCCACACGGAGGGGAAATTTTGTAACTTTAGCTCGTCACAGTAATTGCTTGATTTTACTGCGAGACTGAAGGACAAAACGAAGATTTGCCAGACATCGATCCCCAAACGGGGTCTCAAGCCTTGGTTCGATGGATTTGAAGTCATAGTCTTGGAGAGAAGATTCGAATCATTTCGAAAGGATTCAAAGATACAGTCTGAATCTGGAATCGGAAACCCAGAAAGAATAGCGTCGAAGCTCAGTCCGCTTGTGCTTTCTTTGCAGGAAGACATCGAGATAGCCTAAAGCCTCCAAGGTTCTCTTAAGGCAAAGTTGAAGGAACAGGTTGAGGCTTCATTTGGGATCACATTGTAAGCAAATATCTTGACCTTTTCCATGTACACTACCATCTGCTTAAACTTTACATTCTATTCAAGGCTTCCTAAAGGGACTCATTTTGGATTATACTGCTTGGAGTCATGCTTTTAGGACCTTAACTCTAGCTGACCGGCGATTGATCTGTTAAGTAGCAGATGAACAATATGGCCAATATATATCAGATTATCTAATATGATCACCAAATCTGGTTGCTTTGGTCGCAGCACTGCGTATGTGCATTTGACAATTTCACTATGAAAACAGATCATTTACGTTGATAGAGTAAAATCATTAGTAACTATGCTGTACAATTAGGCCATACTGCCATTCACAACAGTAGCACCATGCCATTGTCATGCTCACCACACTGCACTATGCTTGCTTTCTGTACACGATATACACTGATCTTTATATTATGATATAGCATAGCATATACACTTTAGCTATGAGAATAAAATTCGAGGTTAACGTGTCCAACTTTATTAATGGAAAGTTCCTTTGGCTGCTTTAGGCTTCCATCATCCCCAAAAGCTTTCTCTGCCAAAATTTATAGTGCCATATACATGAAAAAAACAGCATAATTATCAAACTGATATAGCTTAACTTGCCTAGCTCAGAGTTGTAGAACATATAAGATTAAAGTGAACATATGTACTCACCTTCGAAGAAAAACGAAATCTTGTCGACACTTTGTAGAAATAGTTTTCGGTCTACTGTTGCTGCAAGAAGTAACATGAAACAATTGGGTAAGTTTGATAGATAATTGGCTCGCCTTTACTTTCAGGCAAGTAAAAGACTGATAATTTACTTATAAAAAATGTGATTCTGGTAAATACCTGGCGGTGGCGGAGTAGTCAAAGTTGTGGAGCAATTGGTCCATCCTGTGATAGCCTGGGAGTTTACATCAAACCTCATATGACATACTCGGGTTCCTATTGATATAACAAAACACGAGTTGACATAATGAAATATAAACTAAACCAGAACCATTAGCAGACTATGATTGTTGCATCAGTTTTCCTCTAATTGAAGATGTGCAAGGTTCTATTTACTATGATCATGGGTGAAAATAATAATCATGTGTAGAAGTTACGGTCCAACGCCTAAACAGTACATAGCCCTTGCCAGCTATATCTTTTCTAACTGTTGCCCATGAATAAAACTAGAACTATTGCAATTTAGCTACCAATGGAAATGGATGAACAGAGATCTTGATATCCTTGTAAACTTCGTGGGATTAACATCTGGATAGGCAGCTTGTTGTTACAATAATGTTAGTGGATTTACATCTATGATTCTAGATCAAGGAGTGAACCTCATAAGGGAATGCGCAGGATTTGGTTGCATGCAGTTTGCTGGTGAGCAAAAACGCCTCTTTCGTACCAGAAAATGTGCACCACGATCTACTCCACCTTCAAGTAGGACGTTCTTCAGTAAATCGATATTCAAACGTTTCAACATCTCCGCCTAATTCCTCACCCGCTAATTCAAAGGTGGTTGGTGGCCCTATTAGATTTCCACTCTCCAAAAGTAATTTTGATGTCTATCATTTTTTTTTTCTCATTCTGATGACACCTGCTTATACTTACCTACAACCTGCGAGGAGGAAACCCAGCTCAATCAAGATTTAAAACATGGGTATTTCACTCTCCAAAGGTAATTTAAATTACTGTAAATTCACAAATTATTCGAATGAATTTTTCACAGACCAAAAAAGAAAAGAAAAAACCAATTGTTCAAATGATAACAGAAATGTGGCAGGCTATGAATGGTTCTGGCGGGAAGTAGGCTCACTGGTCAGTAGCTATCAGCAGCACCAGGCCCACGGAGCAGTCTGCAACCCCCTTGTCCTTCCATTTCAAAAAACTATTCTGAGTGACTTGACTCTCCAGATCAGTAGCAAATTGAATGCCCTCAACAACCCAAAAGTGAAGAAATTTATTTCTGCAACTGTGGCCCTGCAGCTGCCTTGGGTAATCTCCACCCTTATTTTCTGTTCAAAATAATATTCATTGTTTGAAATTTATCTCAGATTCCACACACAATCATTCAAACTTTCAAGCTTTAAATTCAATCATTCCCATTCAGGAACTACCCAATTTTTATTGAGATTCTCTCTTTATTTCATACCAACTTCACCATATTTATCACATTACTCGCCTGCACTTGTTCTTGATAGATTGATTGGGTAGCTGAATAGTTTATAAGAAGTGGGTGAGTGCTTTATGGGTTTTATGAGGTATAAGATTTGAAATGGTGGGTTTTGTCTATGACACAGTTGGAGAGACAGATGGGTTTCAAGAACAAGCAGGTGGGAAAAGAGAGAATGGAGATTCTGGGCCACGCTCAGATGTTCATACCCAACACAGGCGCTCCAAAAGGTACAGTCTTTACCACTGATAACTGTTGTGATTACTTTTGTGAGTATATTTATAATTTGGAGGTGGATGTTTGCATGCACTTTTGGATTTCATTCAGTTTAGGTCTTAAGATTTCTGTATTAGATGGGAATGTTTTCACTTTTCAGACCATAAAAAGAAACACCTTTTGAAGGGCTTTGACTGTTTGAGTTTTGGCATCATTTACTAATTAGTTTCAGAGTGAAAGATTGAGGGATTCTGATGTCTGTATTGTGATATTGGCAAGTACTGAAATGGATGGCTAGTCCAGTTTGCAATGCAATTAAGAAGCTAACAGAGAACTTAATGTCAGCTTATAACTTATTGGGAGCAATAAATGCTATGATTCTTAAAAGTATATCTTTGAGAAAAAGTATGTATTTTCTTCAAGGCTGTAAGGATTAGAGAGTTTCAAATGGTGCTCTCCGCAATTTCTTATTCGTTATCCCCCAGCTGTGTACTTTTATTTGGTTTTGAATAAAGAACGTTGGAATTTCAAGATCAGTATAACATTGTAGGTTCATGTTATAGACTTTTAGTAAGAAAGAAAGTAGTGATATCAAAAGACTTGGGTTGGGATGTTCTACTTCTGAGGCCCTCCAAGATTGATTTTTTGAGCATTTCCTCTTACCATACCCATTAGAAGTTTAGAGTAGTTACATTTGACATATTTTTCATTCTCTTTCCCTTTCAGCGCTTCTGACAGGAATATTGGTATTCCAAGAGGTCGAGTCTTAGGTTCCAGGAAGAACGACAAGAATGAAACACAGGTGAGACAATATATGTCAGTTGATATGAAAATAATATTGTTCCCAAGCTTTATATGTACATAGGACTCCTGCTATATTGTTATGATCAAACTTGAACATGTATAAATTCATATTGCAGAATTAACCTTCTTTCTCAATGTTAATTAACTATGAAATACTTCACTGTTTTCTGAATGTGATTAACAGGTTTCATCACCTTCAACAAGTGCTTCTACAGGACAAAGTCTTTGGCATGACAATCCTATTTATCTTAACAAGAATATGTCATCAAACCATAGAGCGTCCTTGGAAAAAGATGTGAGAAATGGAATTCAGTTTCTGTCTCTTTCACCATTGTGTTTGACGAATCTTTCTATAGAATGAAGTTGGGGATCAGATTAATATAGTTACAGTATATTCAAATATCTTTTACTAGAACGTTATTGCAGCACTGAGACTGCCGAATTACCAATTCTATATATGTTATCTGACCAAAAAATGGTTTATTGATAAAAACACACATTTGCAGATCGAACAGCTTCAGTTACGTTTGCAGGAAGAGAAATCTATGCGTAACATGCTTGAGAGGGCAATGGGTCGAGCTTCAAGTACTCTATCACCTGGACATAGACATTTTTCTGTCCAGGTAATTACTAGTCTTCATTGCCTTAGTTGGAAAAACTGTATTGTGTAATGTATAATTTTGCTTGATTTTTGAGAAATTTATGCAACTGTCAAATAGCTATGATTACTTTGCATATAATTGAACTTTGGTTCCATGTTGTAAAACTTTCTTCCATGCTCCATATTTTTTTTTTTTGGTTTTGCCAATGTGTTTCAACTTTAAATTCATATAACCTGATCCTTATCGTACTTAGGTTTCATAGTATACGAACACATGGGCACCCTTTCCTTATAGCACTGGTTTTGCTAGAATGGTATATCTATGGTTTAACAAGACCAAAATACGTGTACTGCAAGGATGTGTGAGGTTAGAATCTACTGCCCTATATGTGGAAAGGAAGATCCAAGTATCTCCAATCACTGTCACGAGGGGGAGTGTTTTAGCATGGTCTTAAATCGCCTGAGTGCCTATGTGGGAACCCTTTCCTTGTAAGCTGGTTTTGCAAGGGCGAGTTCTTCTCATTGGCTTAACATGATGTCAGAGCCTTCGATTGTAGGAGGTCTAGGTATTTTCCATCCCATTTCTATGTTGTTTTGCAAGGTCTAGGTACAGCATAAGCTTTTCATATTTAGTGGTTGTCTAAAACGCTTAACTCGACGGACTTCAAAGTTTAGACTGGTGAGGCAAACGGAGTAGTGAGTGTCAGTGCTTCTGAGTTTTTAATTAATTTTTTTTCTTTATTTTTTAATTGTCTACAATTGTATCTTGTATTTCAGGGCATCATCAACACTTATTCCAAAATTTTCTACCGTATAGTGTGTACCATATTCATACTCATAGTAGACAATACACGTGTATATTTTCTAATTGTCTATATCTATATGTATACATGTATCGCATACCATTTATTAGCTGTCTCAACACTGAAGCAGAAAATAACCACAATTTTTTCTTTAGATGAAGGAATTGATATCTGAAATTGAATTACTTGAAGAAGAAGTTGCAAATCGCGAGCAGCATGTTCTCTCTCTCTATAGGAGTATTTTTGTAAAGTGTGCTAGTAAGCCACCTTCAGAGCAGAGCTCACTTGTTGCTTCCCCTGCTCATATGAAGAACGGATCTAGGAAACATCCCAGTATCATTTCAAGTGCATTTTGTTCCACCAAAAAATTTTCTTTCCGACATTTCAGAGCTCTAGTTGCTATAGATGACTCAGGAAAAAGAACTTCCAAGACTAGTCATACTCCACTATCTAGTAGCAAAAGTGACACTGATTTTGCAAAGACTCGTTTAGACCTTTCCAAGGTAGAAAAGGTATAATATAACTATATATTTTTATTTGTCTTGGCTTACTATTGAACATCTGTTGATATCTGTGTTGTCTGGTTGAAGATATTACTTTAGTACGCAGTATGGCTTGTATGCTCAAAATGTTAAATTTGCTGAAATGTGAAGAGTTATTTTTGAACAATTATTTTATGGTCAGTCTTTATTAAAATGGTAAACAGTTTTAATAGGTTGTTTATGGTTATTGCATATGACAGGAATTTAGTGTGTGGTTCATATAACTGTTTGGCCATATCTGCTACATGTTTATTGATGCCATTTAAACATTTTCTTTTCTTTTGCAGATTCGTCATAGGGTTCCAGTTTTGGAGAAAACTTATATGCTGCGAACTCTAAAAGAGCATCTCCACCAGTGCCCTAGCAAGTTAGCTGAGGAAATGGTCAGGTGTATGTCTCTAGTTTACTGTTGGCTTTGCAGTTCAGCCTCTGAGAAGATTGAGAAAAACCCATCGCCTTTGCAGTCGAGGTCATCCACTAAAGTTTTACAGCCTCCAGATGGTACTGAAGATGCCCAAAACTGGTCTGGCAAATCAATGGTAGAAATATTTTGATATCAACCGATAAGAGAAAGTCTTCTCATGCTTCTTGTGCCATTAATAACTATAGGTTGGTTCTGTACTTCTGTACAATTTATCTATAGTTTACCAAGTCATACGCCTGTTAAAAGCACAAGTGAAAGGAGGGAGTGTGTTGTGTTATTCCCTTGATTCACTGGGGCTTTGAATGGAAGAATGACTTCATTATTGGACCTTGTGTTTGTCAACTGCTCTAAATTCAGGTTGGAGCATTTGTTTTGGTGACTAGCATCATCAGTAGAATCCTTTACATAGTTCTAAAAATCTCTGACATATTTGACTTCAGATTGTTTCCTTTTATCTATTTGGCTTAAAAGTAAATCCCACTAAAAAGAAAAAATTCTCAAATTATGGTGGTGAAGCACAATTAAGTGCAACCAGTAAATCTAGCACTGTCCGTTTAAAAGATAGATTCATGAACTTTTGGAGCATAATATGTACTCCTGACCCATACAAACATTAATATTCTTTTATGTATGACACATATAGTTTAAGCCTTCAAGGATATATAAATGTCTCTGGAAACTTGCACTTGATTTCCTTTTATGTTTACCTAATAGTACTTTTGACATGACAAGCTTCAATTTTAATCTCAAAATGTTGGTAGAGCAATTGGAGAAGGTGGATGTCACTCAGATGGAATTGAATGCCCAAATTGCATTTTGGATCAATGTTTACAACTCTCTGCTTATGCATGTAAAGAGTTATTAATCAACCATTGTTTCTCCCTTGTTAGAATTGCAAGTATTCATAGTTTTCTCCCTACGTTTGTGCAGGCATATTTAGCATATGGAATTCCCAACAGCTCTTTAAGAAGGTTGGCCTTGTTCCATAAGGTAGTTCCATTCTTTTTTCCAAGTGGTTTTGCTGTCAGCTTAATAAGAAAAAAATAACACTGCATGTATTTATATATTAATACTTTCGCTTAAAGCTGAGTGGATAGGCCCCATTCTCCAAGCTCAGAAGGTGTGTTTTGGATTTAAAAGAGAAAGATGATGAACTTCTGGTATAGTACAGGCTGCTTACAACATAGGGGGTGTTGTCATCTGTTAACGTGAGTTATGAAGTCAGTTTAGGAATGTAAATTAATTTGTTATTGCTTTCTTATTCTATATGTGTAGTACATGTAATACATAGTACGTATGGTTTGTACATCTTGTATCTCTATATATAGCCTCTTCTGTGAGATGAATAATATATCAGAAAATTCATTCTCCAAACCTTGTTATATTTGACTTGGTATCAGAGCAAAGATCCGGAAGGACTTTGTCTCTTTGTTTCCGTTGCAATTCTTCGTCTGGCGTTGGTTATCTGTCAGACTATTCTTTCAATTAAACCTCATTGTTAGGGTTTAACTGTCGACGTTTTTCCGACGTTCGTTCTCCATCTAACGTTGGTTACTTGTCAGATTTACAGTTGTTTTTCACGAAGCTGGTTTGTTCTCAGTTCAAGGTTCGTGTTCTAAGGAGTAGCAGCCACCATCGGGTTCTAGCCTTTCCTAGACCAGGACCGCCGTCGTCGGCCCTAAGACTGTCGCCGACCCCCAAAAGCCGTCGTTGTGCCTTGGCTGTCTTCTCCACCCAGAAGACGTCGTCCTGTCCAGCCCGACGTCCGGCCTGATCCGCATCAGTCCAGACGTAGCCGACACTGTCCAGTTGACCCAGAAGACGTCGCATCTCCGTCGTCGTCTCGACCCAGAAGTGACGACGCAACCTTCTTCGACCCGGTTCTGTTTCTTGCTCGACCCGACCTGGTTCTGTTTCTTGCTCAACCTGACCCGGTTCTGTTTCTTGCTCAACCCGACCCGGTTATGTTTCTTGCTCAACCCGACTCGGTTCGTCTGTTGTGACCCGACCCGGTTTCAGTTGTTGTTGACTAGCAGTGCAAGTGCACTGACAGTGCAAGTGCACTAACAGTGCAAGTGCACCCAAAGCAGGTTTTCTCATCCTTGCTTTATTGTTGTCGCTGCATAAACTACTGATTTGACATTTGTGTTACAATGGGTTCTGGAGAAGAAAGTTATCAGGTCAATGATGTTCAGAAGTTTGAAGTATCAGTCAAGAATTCTGAAAGTGGTTCCTCTGGGGGGACCAAACTCAATGGAACCAATTTCCGAAAATGGAAGAAAATCCGAGGGATGCACAAGATGGGACATGTAACTGGGGTGATTGAGGTCCCTAGTGCAAGTAATGTTGCTGCTTACACTAAGTGGGAAGATGCTGATGGTCTTGTGATGTCAGTCTTGTACAAGGCCATGAATGAGGAAATAGTTGATCTGGTGGAGCAATGTGATACTGCGCAGGCAATTTGGAAGACATTGGAAGATTTATATACTAATGAGTTTGATTTCATACAAGTTCATGAGTTGATGTGTATTGCTGCAGCAATGCAACAGAATGGGAAGCCAGTGGCGCAGTATTTCACCAAGCTGAAGAACATTTGGGCTGAAATTGATGTGAAGCGTCCTTGCAAGATTAAGAATAAGAAGGATCTTGTTTGGTACCTGAAGGAAAAGGAGCTTGAGTGAGTTCATCACTTCCTGAGAGGCCTTGATGCAAAACATAACAGTGTCAAAGGAAAGCTGCTCAGAATGACAGAACCTCCTAACTTGACTACACCTTTCACATATATCCGTAAGGATGAGTCTCAGCAGGACAACCTTACTCAAGCACAACTTGAAGTCTCCAGTCTCACTATTCAGGCAAGAGCACCAGCACCACTCCTTCAGCAATCAAGTTCTGTTCCACTCCACAAGCAAGGACCACCACCAGGTTTTGGGAATCAACCTCGTTCTCCTTGCTCTTATTGCAATGGTGACCATGCTCGTGAATCTTGTTGGAAGTTGCACCCACATCTTAGACCTAAAAGGCTTACATATCGTCCCAAGGCGAAAGCAGCTATCCAGTTGGTCCAAGAACCAGACATCTATGGTGTGGTCGGATGTGACCATCAAACAGCAGGAGGTGCCACACCCTCAGCATCTGTCTCTGGTCGTGGCAAGATAGGTATGGCCTTAAATACTTCTAACTTTGTTGGTGGTGATACATGAATTATTGATTCAGGTGCTTCTGATCATATGACTTATGACAAATCTTATTTTACTGAATTATCATCTCCACCCGTACCTTATGTTACTAATGCTAATGGTGAGGTCTTCCCTGTGTTAGGAAAGGGGTCAGTTCGTATCACTCCCACAATAGTGCTAAAAAATGTGCTATATGTACCTGCTTTATCCCATCATTTGATATTTGTCCCACAGTTGAATGTTGAATCCAAATGCTTTGTGACATTCTTTCCTATGTATGTGATTTTTCAGGATCTTCTCACTGAGGAATTACTAGGTCGAGGGTATCCGAGGAGCAGGTTGTTTCATCTGGATCAGACATACGTAGGGGAGAAACCAGGAGCACAGTCCCGGGCTGCTTTAATGTCCAATTCTGACAAGCTAAGTGAAGTTTGGTTATGGCACCGTCGCTTAGGGCATCCATCTTTTAGTGTTATGAAAAAATCCATGCCTTTTTGTTTATTGGTGTGGATGAGTCAGTCTTACATTGTGAAACCTGTGTTTTGGGCAAGAGTCATCGCTCAACTTATTCATCTCGTATTTCTAATAAAAGTGTCATTCCTTTTGAATTAATTCATTCTGCTGTTTGGGGACCTTCAAATGACTCCACTGTGTTTGGTATGCGATACTATGTGACATTTATTGATGATTGTACACGTCTTACTTGGGTTGTTCTTCTTAAAACTAAGGATGACGTTTTTCCGGCTTTTCAAGCCTTCCTTTCTGAAGTCCAAACACAATACAATGCCAAAGTTAGAATTCTTCGCTCTGATAATGGGGGGGGGGATATGTTAATCGTGTATTTCAGTCTTTCTTACAAACACATGAGATTATCCACCAGAAAACGTGTCCTTACACACCTGAACAGAATAGGGTATCCGAAAGGAAAAATCATCATTTATTTGATATGGCTCGTTGTATTCTCTTTAGCGCCCATTATCCAAAGAATATATGGGGTGATGCTATCTCCACATCTACCCATCTCATTAATCATCTTCCTTCTACTGTCCTCAAGGGAAAAGTATCATTTGAGGTACTAGCTTCTTATGTCTCTTTATCTTCCTTTCATAATCTCTCAGCTCGTGTTTTTGGTTGTGTTGCATTTGTTCATATCCCAAAGAGTCAAAGGTCAAGTAAATTGGATGCCCGGGCGATTAAGTGTGTGTTTGTTGGCTATGAGGGCCATCAGAAAGGGTACAAGTGCTATCATCCACCTACTAGGAAGTATTATGTTACTATGGATGTTACTTTCTTTGAGGATATGAGCTATTACACCTCTTCTGATACTGCTCTTCAGGGGGAGAACTCATATTTTGAAGAGCTGTATCATGGAGAGGGGGAGACATGTCATTCAGTTGAGGTTACAGATACATCAGAGGTTCAGGGACAAGAAGATGACAGACATGCACCACCAGATGATTCTGGTATAATTGCTCCAGAGATTCAAGAGTCAGACACTGAAAGTGTTCCTGCTGAAAGTGTTACTGCCTCTCTTTCCTTGCCTAATGTTACTAATACCCCTGACTCATGTCTCCTTGATACAGAAGATCTTCCATCTGAGGTTAGTAATTCTATTGGGGTTGATAATAGTGATGCTAATAGTAGACAATATGTGTTACCAAATAGGTCTACTCGGGGTAAACAAGCAAAAAAGTATGAACATACCCTTCAAGCCAAAGCTAAGTATCATGTGGCAAATTCTATGTCTACCAAGAGATTGTCTATGTCATATGAATCATTTGTGAATCAAATATCTGTTGTATCAGTACTTAACAAAGTGCAGGATGCATTGGGAGATCCAAAATGGAGGAAAGCAATGGATGAGGAGATGGAAGCATTACAGAAGAACAATACTTGAGAGCTTGTATCACCACCACATGGAAAGAATGTTGTGGGATGTCGCTGAGTGTTTATAGTGAAGCATAATCCAGATGGGTCAGTGAGTCGATATAAAGCACGTCTGGTAGCAAAGGGATTCACCCAGACATATGACATTGACTATGATGAGACATTTGCACCAGTTGCAAAGATGAACACTCTTCGGGTATTGCTCTCTCTTGCTGCTAACTTAAACTGGCCTCTTAAACAGTTTGATGTCAATAATGTTTTTCTTCATGGAGAACTTATAGAGGAAGTGTATATGGATCTTCCATCTGGATATAAAACTGCTCCTTCAGGTAGCTTTGTGTGCAGATTGAGAAAATCTTTGTATGGTCTTAAACAATCACCTCGTGCTTGGTTTGGAAGGTTTTCACAGTTCATGAGGAAGATTGGTTATAAGCAGAGTAACTCAGACCACACGTTGTTTCTTAGACATCAACAAAGGAAGGTAACAGCTCTGATCATATATGTTGATGATATGGTTGTTACTTGTAGTGATACTGTTGAGATGAATAGATTGCAAAAACAACTAGCCACAGAGTTTGAGATGAAGGACCTAGGTACACTCAAGTACTTCTTGGGCATTGAGGTAGCCAGGGGGAGTGAATGCATCTATCTGTGTCAGAGGAAGTATATACTTGATCTATTAACAGAGACAAGTATGTTGGATTGTACTCCAATTGATACTCCTATTGAGCAAAATCACCGATTAGCAGAGTATCCTGATCAGGTACCTACCGACAAGCCTCGATATCAGAGGTTAGTTGGACGTCTGATTTATTTAGCACGTACCAGACCTGATGTTGCATACGCAGTAAGTGTGGTGAGCCAGTTCATGCATAATCCCAATGTAGATCACATGGATGCTGTTGTAAGGATTTTGAGGTACTTGAAGTCCGCTCCAGGGAGAGGAGTAATGTTTTCTAGGCACAATAATATTCTTGAGGTATGCGGTTTTACAGTGCAGACTGGGCTGGAAATATTACAGACCAGAGGTCTACATCAGGATACTTTACCTTTGTGGGAGGTAATCTTGTTACTTGGAAGAGTAAGATGCAAAATGTTGTGGCTCGGTCTAGTGCTGAAGCAGAATATAGAGGTATGGCTCATGGAGTGTGCGAGTTGTTATGGCTGAGAAATGTGTTACGAGATTTGGGTGTTAAACTCAAGTGTGCTATGCAGCTGTATTGTGACAACAAGGCAGCTATCGATATCTCACAAAATCCTGTGCAACATGATCGTACTAAGCATGTGGAAGTTGATCGTCACTTTATAAAAGAGAAGCTAGATGCTAAAATCATTAGCTTTCCTTTTGTCCCTACAGAAGTTGATCGTCACTTTATAAAAGAGAAGCTAGATGCTAAAATCATTAGCTTTCTTTTTGTCCCTACAGAAGAGTAACTTGCAAATATACTCACAAAAAGAGTTTCTAAGAAGGCCTTTTATGACTCACTTACCAAGTTGGGCATGGTTGATGTATATGCGCCAACTTGAGGGGGAGTGTTAGCGAGAGTCATGAAGTCAGTTTAGGAGTGTAAATTAATTTGTTATTGTTTTCATATTCTATATGTGTAGTACATGTAGTACATAGTACGTAAGGTTTGTACATCTTGTATCTCTATATATAGCCTCTTCTGTGAGATGAATAATATATCAGAAAATTCATTCTCCAAATCTTGTTATATTTGACTTCATCAACGCAAATTTCATAAAGCAATCCATATTTGAATTCCAAACACCCAGGATTGGATGGGTACTCACCAAACTCTTATCTAAGAATGTATAAGAAATGTCTTTTGATCTATTCCTTGAAATTGGTTTTATTTTCTTCTGTATTTTAAATATAAAATAGAAACACCATATTATATATATCATGTAATCTTCTTCTGTGTTTACAGTGGCTCGAAACCTTCCTTTCAACTGCCTTGAGGAAGAAGTTTGGGGAGGACAAACAGCTTCGCAATTCAAAATTGGGTCTCTCAGTTTCTGAACCCCTTGTTTGCGTTGCTCTTTGTACTGGAGCCTTTTCTGATCCTGTGGTAATTTATTTTGCTAATTGCTCCTTTGTTTCAGCATGATAGTATAGATGAGTATTATTGTCCGAATACTTGCTGAAGTTTATTACTGTCTTCCTTATTGGTACACAGATTTGTCAATCATGGTTTTTTTTTTCTTTCCCCTTTGGTCAAAGATACTTCAATTAATGACATCCAAAATGCATAAAATGCAACTGGAAACAGAAAGTAACACCAAAGAACAAATGAACAATACAATAGAAGAGAAGCCACTAGTACTGAACCCATTTTCATGGCTTACACCTAGAACAAGCAGTAGTCTATTGTAGTGCTTTAGTGCATGATTTCCCCTTTAAATTTATGTTTACTTTCTCGCTTGTCTTTACCATGTTTCTTCATAAGAAGCGGCTGATGAAATTTTTTACCATCAATATTGTTTATTCATCATTAAAAATCATTCTTCAAAGCACATTGCCATTGATGCATGTTTATTGCTTGTAGTTGAAAGTCTACACAGCCTCAAATGTTACAGCCGAGCTTGAAGAAGCGAAGAAAGAGTTCATCAGAGCAAATGTAGTGGTAAAGATGTCAAGGAAAGTTCTTCTACCAAAGATGCTTGAAAAATTTTCGAGAGAAGCATCTTTTAGCTCTGATGATCTTCTCAAATGGGTTACTGATAATGTTGATAAGAAGCTTCAGGATTCAATTAGAAACTGCATTGGTCATAAATCCAGCAAGAAGCCATCTCATATCATAGAGGTTGCCTTACAATTCAAGGTTCAAATACGTGTTCCCAAAAGATCTAGCAGAGAAGCCATGGTGGTTGTGACTTGTGACTTGTGAGAGTCATTCCATAAAAATCCAACCTTTGTCAGCTTTTGGGGGTGCCAATAGTTCATCACGGTGGTCAATGATGCACTAGCGGATTACAAGCTTCTTCTACATCAGATCTTATTAATTTCAGTACCACTATGTATGTGTCCCTAGTATCCTCCCTCTCCTCCCTCTCATAATAGCTTTGATGACCTTGATTGGTTCAGTCTAACACTGTAATTAACATTACTCTCACTCTCTCAGGCTTGCAGCCGTTGTAGTTTAAATTTTAGACCTTTATTTGTATATGGGAGATTAATGCACATAATGTTGTAGCGTTGTAAGAGGCGATTTTTACACTCAATCGCATGCATTAGTCTCTCTGTTACTCTCCTTTTACCTGTTCATTACCGAAGTAAAATGAATCGGGAGTCTCAACTGCATTCTAAATTTCCTCCCTATGGCAGAGTTGGAGCTTTAAACATCAACTTAAAAGACGGCACATTTATACAAGGACAAGTATGATGAGAACTTCTGCTTGGCAAACTTTATTCCTGCAGCTCTATAGAATGGTAATATCTTCACACTATTGTGAAGAATCTTGATGGGCACAGAGCAAGTAATCATCATGTCATGCAAGGCAGCATGGTTCATGATAGTGTTACATGCCAGAAAAAGAATTGACTATTAGCCTCCCTCGATTGCAAGCTAGACCCATACCATAAGGTGCAATCGCCATTTCTGAACTACACAAGAATCACTAGAAAATCATGCAAAGCGGTTAGCTGCTAGATCATTTCATTTCCTAAAACCAACATTTGTTAGCACCGAACTATTGCATGATTTCCAACAACCTCATACTGAAAGCTGCAATACAATACCATAATAATTTGATAATAATGTGTCATTTGTTCACCAAAAGGTCAACTCTCTAGAAGTTGTTGATGACAGAGGTGCTTTAACCGGAAGCAATTATATCAGTTACGTCAATAAGAATTGGCTTAAAATGCTAAAAGGAGAGGTTGCGAAGTTAATTAATTACATTTCGCAGAATTTTTGAAGGTAGATATGGTTTGGTGTTTTTCTTTTTCCTGAAAAATGTAAAAGTAACAACAACTACAAAACAAAACTGCGAGGCACACATTCTTTTCACACATTCCTTTCAGCTGATCTAAATGGAACGCTGGAGACACGATAAAAAGAAGACAACGAAACCTAACGCAAAGATCAACATGGGAATGCACGAAATCAACGGTACATATGACTGAACACCACAAAATCAAACTGAACAGTAAGGCCGATGTTATCATTTACTGTAACTTTGATCCTCAAAAAAATATCTATCCGCTAAAGTAAAACAGTTAATAAGAATCTTAGAGTCGCCTTCAATAAAGACATACTGTCTAATATTTTTTTGAAATATTGAACATATTGTCTAACAGTTACTACTTACTAGTTTGTAGATAGATTCTTAGGGCTTAAACCTTAAAACTGAAAGTCTCACCTGAACAAAACAAAAGAAAGAAAAAAGAAATTCTTATCCACATCACATGGGTCCATCGTGAAAACCACACAGAGAAAGTACTCACATATTCACACTCTAGTACTCCATCCACTCCGCTGACCCTAATCCAATACCCCGCCACGTGTCACCCTCTTTTGGATTTTCCACTGCCCCTCACCTGCCTGTCACCTATCTTACCTCAACCTCCCACCCTCACCGTCCGATTCGAATCTTCCATCAACCACTCATAGAACGCCACGCGTCGCGGGTCTCTTTTACTACCCGTCGGATCCTTTGCCCATTTCACGAAATCGTACCCGTTATTTCAAATTTTCTCTTTTTTCCGTTTTTTTATTTTTAAAATTCTCTTTCGCATTTAACATTTTCTCTCTCTAAAAAGTCGAGAGAAAACAAACAAAAAAAAAGAGCCAAAGTTTCATCACACACTCTTTCCTCTTCGTCTTCGTCACTCCCTATTTTGATTCCGCCGGAACCCTAATTCGATCTGCCGGAAACTCCACCACTCCGGTAAGAAAACCAAAACCCTCAGCCGCCGCTTTTTCCCTTTTTCTCCGTTACGGCTGTTTCTCTCGCGTATCAGAAATTAGGCGAGTGGTGATAGAGAGAGAGAGAGAGAGACTGAGTTGTTAGGGTTTGGTTTTGCAGATGAGCGTAAGATTGGGGAGAAGCTGAGGGCCGGATTTCGTCACCGGATGGAGGGAGGTAGCGTCTCTACACTTGTTACTTGTTCTGGTACTGTTCAATTCTCTCTATTTGCTTCTCTCTGTCTCTAAAATTAGGGCTAAAGTAATCTGCCTTGCTTTCCTATCAAACGGTGAGTTTAATTGGAAATGCCGAAGCTTTAAATTTCAATTTTATGATTATGTGTTATTTATGATTATTGTTCTGTTTAGTTCTCCGGGTTGAAGTGAGTAGGAACGAATCGATTTGTGAATAACCGATATTTAGTGATTAGTGAATAAAGGTGGAGTCTTTTCCAGAGTCATGCAAGTCTTAGGAAATTAAAATCTAGTCTGGTTGTCTAGGTTAGGCTTGGTTTTCTCATTGGCAGTTATTTGGGAGCTCTCTTTTTTCGAGTGATCGATAGGTAGATATTCAGCAACTTAATCTAGGATGGAAGTTTAGTTTTACTGTTGTCTTTATAATCTAGGGTCGAAGGATGTTTTTGAATTTAGAAATTTGCAGCATTGTAGAGGTCAGCATGTATGCGTTTAGTTACCATTTCTTTCTGTTGACTAGCTTCAGGTGTTTATTATATGCTTTTTATTGCTTTTGTTTTGGATTGATGCTATAGTTCTTTAAAAATATGCTTGTAAGCACTTTTTCAAGGGAAAAATATATTTGGTGCCATTGGATATTTGAGTGCGGTTTTCTTAAACATTTAACAACGAAGACAGTTGTAAAGCTATGACACATTGTTTTTTCTTTTTTTTCTTTTATGCAAAGATGATAGTCGTAAATATTTGCTGCATCTAGTTATCTACTTGCACATAGTTTTATCTCACTGTAGCAGCTATCTGGGAATTTTAGTTTTGATTTATTTATGATTACTGGGTTTGAATCATCTGTCTTATTATTATCATTATTTCTTATCTTCTTTGTAGGGATTTACCCATGGATTATGATGACAGTGATTTTCAAAGCCAGAATCTCCATTTAGCTGGTGAAGGGAGCACCGATTGTCCTCCAGTTTTACAGCCATATGGTCTTCCCAAGTTTGATTTTGATGAGGGGCATTTGAGGTTTGATAGTTTGGTTGAAACTGAGGTTTTTCTTGGCATTGAGAGTAGTGAAGCTAACAACTGGATTGAGGATTTCTCTCGTGGGAGTAGTGGGATAGAGTTTAGTCCAAGTGCGGTAGAATCGTGCTCTATATCAAGGCGAAACAATGTTTGGTCTGAGGCCACGTCCTCAGAATCTGTTGAAATGCTATTAAAATCTGTTGGGCAGGAAGAAATAATTCCCGCTCAGACTATCTTTGAGGAATCAGATGCGTGCAAGGAAGTGGGCTGCATAAAGCAAATGGAGCCGAATTTGAAGAATGATGATAACATTCTCACTGAAATAGGGGATGTTAGAGATCTAGAACATTCTACTTCACTGCCAGATGAGATTGCCGGAAACCTTTCTGGCGTACAGGATGTTGGAGATCAGCCTCGACTTGAGGATGCTTCACAAACTCGGGAAGTTGAATTACCGGTTGATGGGAATTCAATTGTTTTGGATCCAAATTCTATCGGTGATCAGGACAGGCTGCCTGTAACTAAAGGGTGTCTGTCTGATGAGAAAGGAAATGATGTGAATAATATGGAAATTGATAATTTGTTTGATTATCCTCCAGATAATAAAATGCATGAAGATTCATCTGCTTCAGAGATGCAAGTTGATATTGTGATGACTTCTGTGCAAAGTTTTGTGACAAGTAGTGATGATTTAAATAATCAAGATGCTCCACATCATATAATGGATATTAGTGAAGAGAATCCAAGCGGTCATGTGGCAAGCATAGATATTCAAGGTAGTAATGATTTGGACAAACCTCATTGTCCAGCATCAGAGGTGGACTGTGTAAAGGAAGAAATTGCAAATGAAGATACTGTTACTGATGTGCAGGAAGCAGCTAATGTTTTGATGCAAGGGGATTTTATTCTACCTACAATGGGTGGATGCAGTGATAGTGAATATCCTGGAGTTCTTACTGAGACCAATAAATGTGAAGATATGGTAGTGTTTAAGGACACTGATGTTGATCGTGATCAATCTACAATGACCAACACAAATGAGCTTAGGAACAACCTTGGCGAAGTTTCTTCGAGTCCTGATCATATCCTGAAAGGAGAATCTGACTTACAGACAGTGGACAGATGCACTGACAGGGAACACCCTGGAGTTCTTGATGAGACCAAGAAATGTGAAAATGTTATCTCTATTAAAGATACAGATACTGATAGAGTTTCATCGAATTTGAACCAAAATGACAGTGGTTATGGCTCTGAGCTTCAGAACAGCAATGCTGGAGTTTTGTCTGGTTTAGATCCTAGCCTGAAAGGGGATTCTAGCTTGCATACAGTGGATGTATGCAGTGACAAGGAATCCCCTGAAGTTCCTGCTGATACCGACAATAGTGAACATGTGGTCCCGTTGAAAGATACAGATATTGGTGGTGATCAATCTAAATTTCATGCACATAGGTTATCTCCAATGGCCTACGGGAGTGACACAGGGCATGCAGTTGAACTTGGCAACAGCATTTCTTCCTGTGTAAGCCCTATATTGACAGCGGATAATGACTTACATACAGTGGACACAAGCAGTCACAGGAAATGCTCTGATGCTCCTGCCGAGACCACTAAATCTGAAGACATGGTGTTGTCAAAAGGCACAGATACTGCCGGTGAACATTCTAACATGAGCCCACATGTTTTATCACCTGTAGCCTACGAAAGTGATACTGTGTGTCCAGATGAGGTCGGGAACAGCAATTCTGAAATTCCTTCCAGTCTAGACCCTAGTTTGAAGGTGGATTCTGGAAAGAATAGCGAGGAGGATGGAATGAAAAGTGGTGGCCAGTCCCTTGATAGTGAGAGTTTGGTCAGAAAGTCTGAGGCTTCTATGACAGTCATTGAGGAAACTGATGTTTTTAAAGGAAAAAGTGATGAGATTCGGGAAGTTTATTCTTCAGCTGAAATGCCTAGTGAACTGCATGTGACTGGAGCTTCTAAAAGTCCTTGTGATGCTGTTGGAGTTTCTGCTGAGGAATTAAATGTATCGTCTTATAATCTGGGAGAGAATACAGAAAGGTGTTCTGATAATGAAGTTTACAAAGAAGGCATATCTGGAAAATGTGACCTGGACCTCTCTTCCATTGAAAAGGATACTTCAAAATCACTCATTGAATCTAATATTATGGATTTGGAGCTTGTCGGATCTGTTGGTAAGGGAGATGGGTTGTCAAGGATTCTTGAAGATTCTGCAGAGAAAGATGTGATTCCAACACAAAATCATGATGTTGATGGCAGTGCATCAGGTATGCTTTGAAATTGAGACTGGATGGACAGAAATTTATTATCAACTAAATGTACTAACTTGGACCTCTCTCTCTCTCTCTCTCTCTCTCTCTCTCTCTCTCTTGCAGTGGCTGATGTTCCCCTTGAAAGTTGTGATTTGGCTTCCTGTGGCACAGTGGCTTCTGAGAATGTTGCAACCACACATATTCATAATGTATTATTAGTGGATCCTGCAGCACCTTCTCCTGCTATGGGATCACACTCGGACAATAAAGAAGAAACTGCAATTGAAATATCCAAAGATGTAAGTTTGTCATGTATTATGTCATCACCTATGGTAGAATCTGGCCGAGGCCCTGCTTGTGAAGCTGAAAAAGGTGCTTCCTGTGATTCTGCTGGGCAACTATTATGCAAGACGCTTGATCAGTCTCTGCCAACTTCAATTGGTTGCTATACTGAAAGCCAAATTGAACCTGGAGCAGCAGTTGCGAACGAGATTAGTAAGAGAAGCACAACGGATGTGGAACTAAAACGAGGTGATGATTCTGCAACTCATGATGGAGCAACAACAGAAAACAAATTTACCACAGAAGACAAGTCTGAAAAGTCATCAGAAAATGTTAAAGGTGATGAATTATAGTTGATCTGTTATCCTTATTAATGTCCTTTATTTAGAAAGAATTTGAACCTAAAACAATATAACTTCTTATGTATGATCTTTGACAATTGCTATCTATATGAGTTGCACATGCTAATGTGCCAAGCTTGAACAAGTCATATATCTGTTTCAACTTCTTTTGAATACAAGTAAGTTGAGTTTCTTTGCATTGTTGTATGCGTCTTGTGAGGTCAGCTGTATTGTTTCCTGAACTTTGATGGAAATCATGTAGCTCTATCATGTTTGGACCATGAATCGAATTAAGCTCCGGGGTTTACCCTTCTAGTGAGGGGACTGTGACACTTACAAAAGCTAGTTCCTTATGTATTCATTCGGTCTTATTTCCATGTCAACTTGGTTAGAATTATCATTTTTATCATTATTCAGGTGATGCTTTTGGAAATTTCGAAGGTCCAATGCTTTCTGTTTGTTTGCCTGAATCTTGTTCCAAGTCTGCTGATCCCAGCCAGCCTGGTTGTGGTTCTCCCAAAGCTCTTAGAACAACTGCGATTCCTGTGACTAAACATGGGATAGGCAATCTCAAGGAGTCAACAAATCAGAATGCCGCAAACACTGACGTAGTTGGGGATAGCAGCAAACGTTCTTCTAATTCCTCAAATCCAACTGGAAATGATGTCTCCAAAGTTCAGAGATATGGCACCTCAGATGTCACTTCCCTTGCAGATTTTCCTATAGGGTTTGCTGCCAACAGCCCGCAGCCCTTGCCTGCTACTTCAGCTCCCAAAGTATTATTTTTAACCATATCTGTTGCTCATTCTTATACTGAAGTAGTATCTATGTTTCTAGGAATTTATTTATTTGTTGTTCTGTCACCAGTAACTGTTCAAAATTCTTATTTGGATTTTTTTTTTCTTTTGAAGATTGTAGAGGGGTCTCAAACAAATTATGGCTCAGGCCAGATAGATGCAAAGATGTCACAAGTAATTTCTGTTGGAGGTGATGGAGAGATTGCAAGTGGTGGTTCTAAAGGTACCACAGAACGGAAAAGAAGGCGATCGTCCACTAAGGGAGCAGGCCAAGAGAGTGCTAAGAAGGGAACTGCGAAAGCAACAACTCCTACAAGACAAGTAGAAAGGGGAGACATATCTAGCAGTGTGTCCCTTGGGAAATCTGGAATTTTCCAGTTTGCACAGCCAAATGAGATACAGTACTATGGGCTTGTGGATAGTAGCTCAAAAACTTATTCCATTCTTACTAGTTCAACATCTAGTCTGCCAGATCTGAATTCTTCTGCTCCAGCATCTCTAGTATTTCAACAGCCTTTCACGGATCTGCAGCAAGTGCAATTACGTGCTCAGATATTTGTTTATGGAGCTTTGATGTGAGTCCTCCTGTTAGTTCTATATGTTCTTTACTGATGCTCTTCTTTTCTTTTTTTGTCTTTTCGGTGCTTTGGTTTCTTCACTGATGTGTATCTTCTTTGTATGAACCAAACTCTTATCATGAAGGGAAAAAACCTAAATAAGAACATATTCTTCTATAAAATGATAAAATGAATGGGATCAAGTAGTGCTTTTTATATTTTTTGGGGCCCAAGATAACCAAATCTTCATCATAAACAAGAAAAAGACACCAAAAATGTGGTATCCTGAAACTTATATGCTGAAGAAAGTAAGGTGTGTGTGTGTTGGGGGGGGGGGGGGGGGGGGAGGAGGAGGAGGAGGAGGGGTAATCATACGAATGGTGTGATGCGGAGAAAAAGAACAGAACATCGAAGCTCTTTAATTACAGGAAAAGTGAACATATTTTCTGTCCCCTTTATTCTACAGTCAAGGAACAGCACCTGAAGAAGGTTATATGGTGTCAGCATATGGAGGACCTGGTTAGTTATTGTTGTCTCTATTTTGTTTCTCTTCACAAATTTATAAATGTATAGTACCTTATGAATTTTGTTCTTTTAGATGGTGGAAGGAGTATCTGGGAGAATGCGTGGCGCATGTGTGTAGAGAGGCTGCACAGTCAAAAATCCACTCCTATTAATCCGGAAACCCCTTTGCAGTCATCCTCCGGTAAGTCCTTCAAAACTTAAGCTGTTCGGTGCTGTTTTGAATATTTGCTCCATCTCTGTTTCATAGACTACTAGTCCATTTTGTCTGTATTTGTCTTTTCTTTAATGAAAGATTTTTTGTTCTTTTTTAAAAGAAATTCTCTATTGATTTTAATGAGTTTGTAATTGTGCTTCAGACCTGAGATTTACTGGTGGTAGGGTTCCTGATCAAGCTGTTAAACAAAGCGCATTCCAGGGTAAAGTTATCTCCTCGCCTGCTGGTCAAGCCAGCACCAAGGGTATTCCACCTCCTGTGAGTCCCATGATACCAATTTCATCACCACTTTGGAGTATTCCTACCCCTGGTTGTGAGGCGCCTCAATATGGTGTGCTGCCAAGAGGTTCGCTAATGGAGTACCAGCAGGTCCATACTCCACTGCTTCCTTTCCAAACATCACCCATAAGGAACATTGTTGGACAAAGTTCTTCGTGGATGTCTCAGTCCTCGTTTCGGGGTCCCTGGGTTGCTTCCCCACAGACATCTGCAGCTGAAACCAATATTCGTTTCTCAGCATTTCCTAGTACAGAGTCGGTTCTGCTGACTCCTGTTAAAGAAACAACTTCCTCACAAGTATCCAGCATAAAGCATGCCTCCTCAATTGTTACTGGTCAAACTGGGGGTATAACCAGTGTTTTTGCAGGGGTTTCTCCACTACTTGACCCAAAGAAGGTAGGAGTAGCATCCCCTGGCGAGCCATCCTCTCAACCGAAGTCTAGAAAAAGAAAAAAGGTGTCAGATTCTAAGGAACTTGGTCAGATTAGTTTGCAGCCTCAATCTCAACCTGAGTCAGCTTTAGCTCTTGCTGTTACTAGTAGTGTACCTACATCTGTTGCAGTCACCACCCCAAGTACCTATGTGTCTAACGCCATGCCAGAAAACTTGGCTATGTCAGTATCCTCTGATCACCTCAAGAAAGCAGATCTTGGTTTGGAGCCGAGGGCAATTTTATCAAAAGATACTCTTAGTAAAGCTAAGGAGGCTAGGGAACAAGCAGAGGAAGCTTCTGCTCATGCTGCTGTAGCTGTTGGTCAGAGTCGGGAAATATGGAGTCAGTTGGACAAGCAGAAACATTCCAGATTGACATCAGATGCTGAAGCCAAATTAGCTTCTGCCGCTGTTGCTGTAGCTGCCGCCGCCGCTGTTGCAAAAGCTGCAGCTGCAGCTGCCAACGTTGCAGCAAATGCTGCAATGCAAGCAGTACTGATGGCTGAGGAAGCCTATGGGAATCAAAGCGAAAGTTTGATGGATTTGAGTACTGATGCAATGAATTCATTGGGATTGGCTGCTGCAGGAACAGTTTTTAGGGCTGAGGATGGAACAAACAGTTCAAGTTCAATCCTTAGTGCTGCCAGGGAGGCTGCTAGAAGGAGGGTTGAAGCTGCATCTTCAGCCTCAATGCGAGCTGAAAATATTGTTGCCATAGTAAAAGCTGCTGAGCTAGCAGCAGAAGCAGTATCCCATGCTGGAACAGTTGTTGCCATGGGTGATCCTTTGCCATTGAGCGAGTTAGCAAAAGCTGGTCCTGAGGGTTATTGGAAAGCACCCTTAATATCGTCAGAGTTGGTTAAGAAATCAAATGATGGAATGAGAGAACAATTGAATTTTTCCACTCCTGGATCAGAAGATTCAGATAAGGAGGAAACACAGATGTCTGTAGCTAAGAAATCACCTATAGTCAGTGAAAGGGTTACTGAGATTACAAAGTCTGCTTTGCCCACTGCTGGGAAAGATAGCATTGTGGAGGGTTCTCAAGTAGAGGTATAACTTTGAAGAATGATTTGAAATGTTTCTTTTTACAATCATTTTAACATCTTTGTTTATTTCCCTTTGCTGTTGCAATTTATTAATCGTATTTTATAGTGATTATGTGCAACTTTGTTGTGAAGTTAGAGATGGTATGGGGTTTAACATATTACTCACTGGTGACTTAGGTTTTCAAAGAAGGGGGTGGATTTGCAGTGGGCTGGTTCACAGCTACTGTACTGAGTTTACAAGATGGCAAAGCTTGTGTATGTTACACTGAGCTTCAGTCAGATGAAGGTATGCTTTCCTCAGTGGTGCCAGATAGAAACAAACAACAGATCCTTTGCTCTTGTTCTAAGTGCTAAATTTGTTGTCTTGCTAGGTTTAGGATCTAGCTATTTGTGTATGTTTTTTGCTGGAAATGCCATGTCTCATACTATACATATAACTGTTTGTCTGACAAAGTATATCTAATGCCTACATGCAAGTCGTTTCCTACTTCCTGCAATACTCTAATATATTTGGTTTCCCATTGACATAGGCTCAGGAAAACTACAGGAATGGGTGGCACTTGACAGCGAAGAAGATAAACCACCCAAAATACGTGTTGCTCGCCTTCTTACCCCCTCCCTTGAAGGGACAAGAAAAAGGCGGAGGGAAGCAATGGCAGATTATGCTTGGTCTGTTGGAGACAAGGTTGATGCGTGGATACAAAACAGGTAACTGCAAGTTTGTTTATAATTGTTTGTTGGGAATTTTGTATATGTGAAATTGCAGAGGAAGGTAAACATAATCTATTGCCTGCAATTGTATCGAGGCTGCAAAAAAAAAAATTTATAATTTCCTGAACGCTTTTCAAGATATTGAACAAAAATTGTTTTGCAATTTGGGTGATACTGGACTTCTCAATTACATTTCCTTGAATTTTCTCTCATATAGTTGATGAATATGCATCAGGTCATCCTGTATATTACTGCAACTTGGGTGTTTTTTTTCTCTCCTCAGTTTCCATATCCACTCTTAAGCCATTGGTATCATTAACTCATCTGATGACTATCAATTTATATTTGCAGCTGGTGGGAAGGAGTTGTGATGGAAAAAAACAAGAAAGACGAGACAATACTAAAAGTGCACTTTCCAGGTGTCTATGAATTCTTTTTTTATTTATTGTTTTCCTTCTTTGGGGGTGTGCTGAGTGCGTTGGTTATGGGAATGCTCTGGGTATGACGCCTGCATCTAAATGATTTCAATTTATAAGATCCTATGCTGATTAATATTTACAGCTCAAGGGGAAACGTCACATGTTAAAGCTTGGCATCTTCGGCCTTCTCTGATTTGGAAGGATGGGAAATGGGTTGAATGGTCCAGTCTGCAGAACGACGGCTCATCCATGGAGGTACCCATCTTTACAGGCACTTGTGCTTCTTCTTTTTTGGAATGTACAGGCACTTATGCTTGGTTGTGTAAAGTTAAATTTAGTAGTAAACAAACTGTAAATTTGGTATTCAGGATGGTTTGCCACTGGAGAAGCGAATCAAATTGGGCAGTCCTGCAGTGGAAGGAAAAGGGAAGGAGAAGACCTTAAAAGGCAATGGTCTTGATTCAGGAAAACCTGAAGAGCCAAGGTTGCTGAATTTGTCTGCAAATGAAAAGGTATTTAATATAGGCAAGAATACCAGGACCAAAAATAAGCTTGATGGAGTCCGAACAAATCGGACAGGGTTGCAGAAGGAAGGATCGGTAAAATTTGGTATTCCGAAGCCCAAAAGAAAGTTTATGGAAGTTAGCAAGCATTATGTGATGAATCAGACTAATAAGGTTAATGAGTCCAATGATTCAGTGAAATTTGCGAAATATTTGATGCCACAAACATCAGGTTTCCGTGCATTGAAAAATACCTCTAAGTTTGATTCAAAGAACAAAGAGGGGGCTGATAACAAGCTAAGGGGTTTTAGATCTGAAAAGCAGCGATATATATCGGATAAAACAGTTCCTCCGAAGGACAACTTGTCAACGGATTTAGTTTCTGCTGCTGATGGCTCTAGTAAGTTGGACCATACAAGAAAGATCAAGGACTCTGTAAGACAAGCAGAGGGTTTATCCGGAAACCGCAACATATTTGAGACAGGATCAAGTTATAGCTCAGATGGAAGAGCACAGGGAGCATCCATGTTTTCTTCACGAACACCCTTGTCAGATTTTCCTTCATCCAAGAAGGTAGCCACTACAAGTGCTAAATCTGAACGAGGAAATAAAGGAAATTTTGCACCAGTTGTTGGGAAGTTGGGTAAAATTGAGGAGAACAAAGGTATGAGTAGTAATCCTGTAAAGTCAACTTCTGAAGTTGTCGAGCCCCGTAGATCAAATCGCCGAATTCAGCCAACATCAAGAGTAAGTATTTGGATATGTATGCCTTCTTTACTTTGCATATAAATGTATAATGTTTTTCTTTCGTGTGATTCTTGCATGGGCTTGTATTTGTTTTAATCAACGAGTGATCAGCTTGCTTCTCAACTATTTTGATGTAATGCATAGGAGTAATATATGATGCCATGATGGGTTGAAGTTAATTTCTTAAAATCGTATAGTTCTTAATAATGATTTCCAGCTACGGATCATCCATTATGCCATATAACTAATTTCTCTTTTGCGGACATCTGCATTTTGCATGCATATATGCTATAGCTCCCTTGCTTCTGTTGCATGTAATGGAAACATTCTTTTTTTTAATATTCAACAAGTTTACGGCTTAATTCTGTTAATTTTCTGGGCACAGCTATTAGAAGGACTGCAAAGTTCATTGAGCATCTCAAAGATTCCTTCCGTGTCACATGACAAGGGTCCAAGAAGTCAGAATAGAAATGCTTCTAGAGGTTAAACATGATCCTTCCAGGATTTTACTTTATTTTTCTGTTTTTGCATTTTTTGTGTGAATCTGACTGTTAGATTGTGACAGGTGGTAACCATGATTGAGAAGAGCTCTTTGAATGTCGGTTTTTGATGGCAAGGGAAACATACCCAGCATATTGTGCATATTGATCATAGAGAAGCGTAGGATGGAAACTCTTGCTTCCTTGGTTTGAAGGTCGGTAAAGAAGTAGTCGAGAGTAGATGTTCATAATGATTTTAGCCTTTGTTTCACAGTTAATGGTCTTCTTAGGTGGTCTGCCCCTGATAGGTTGTATATGGAAATTGTCCATGTAATTTGGCCTGTTGTAATGCAAGGAAGATTTTCAGATGATCATTAAATTATTAATCAGCAACTTGATGGGAATCATTTGCTTTTTTATTTCTAGTTGGTTTTTCATGTCAGTTATGACTATGTACAAAGATGGAGTAAATCTCTTGGAACCTTGGATCAGAGAAGTGAGAATTAGTGACGTAGTATTTTCTTGCATTCATTTGTTGATAGATTTTCAAGCACCATTGTTTTCATACCAACAAAGTTGGAATCACCGGCTACCGGAGTGGAGCTCCCAAATTTTTCTAGCACCATTCTTCCAAGCTTGAGACATGTTAATCAGAAATAAATCCTAGAGATATATCCCAACTTGTAGGATGGGCATTGTCAAAGTGGAAGCTATATTAAATGAAAATTCACTCGCACACAGGGAACTTTTGTTAATGCAAAAGCTGGCAACAAGTTACTGTCAAACCTACAAGTTATTTACTAGCAACACTACTTATAAACAATTGCAGCTCACTGAACCTCTTTCCTATACATGGATCCAATCCAGTCATTCATCGATCCGACCAAATTATATCGACATCACCCCAAGATGCAGCACGCCGTGCACAAAAATGCGTTGGCACGATGAAAAAAATATGCCACATTAAGGGAGGAAGCAAAGAGAGTGATGTACCCCAATAATTTAGATAAGAAGTTCTTCCCACCACCTTAAGTCCTCAATTCGCTTCCTTTCTGCAGGCAATTAGTCTGGGAAAGCTTCATCATCCTCATTATCTCTTTCAGATTTTCCCAAGTTCCTCTTCATAGATATGTGCAGAACCTTCTCCCTTGGGTTTACATTATATGGATATCTGGTTTTACCTGTCGAGTCCCTTGCAACTTGTGCATGAGGATCATTGTTTTCAACACTACTTAATGGTTTCTCGCAGATACAAGCGTATGGAAATTCATGAAATTCACCTCGTCCAAGTTTCATATCCTCAGGTTCACCCATGAATCCTCTTTGGCAAGACTTCACTTTTTTTGCAAATGTATCCCAATCCATCTTATCTCTTGCCATGAACAAAGCACTGAGCCTCTTTGCATTTGGCCGGATTGTCCTCTTATGACCCATATACCTCCTATGGATGATGGATGAAGGCAACAACATTAGTGATTCCAAAAAGGAAAAGAAAAAAGAAAAAAGAAAAAAGAAAAAAGAGAGAGATTCAATAAAACAAGCAAAAGCAAGTAATAGAAGTATAGAGATTATGAACATAAAACCATGATGACATGATGGCAAAGTATTCATAGATCCATAAACTAAACATGAAAATCTGTCTCAGTGCAACCTTCCCTCGCAAAGAATATGTGATTAAACAAATGCCACTGTATTTCTAGAAAATATAAAACTCTAGTTCACAGAGATCTTTCAGTCTGTACGATTTATTGACCATAAACTAGACATCAATTATTTGTATGTTCTGTTCCATTGGCTTGGTTTAGAATATATAGCTCCGGATGCTACAATTGGAGACACATGATAGTATAATAAATTAACACTGAACACAAAATTGTCAAATTTTAGACTAAGTCGGCAACAATCTAGCTCGCTCACAACATACAACTTTCTATTGGCAGCTACTGCACAGATGACAGATGAAGACCTATCTTGATAATGAGCAGCTCTCTGCAAACTCATTATCCCCTGCCAGTTGAAGCTGAGAATTCTATATCTAACAAATACTCGTTTTCACTTGAGATATCAACAAAATATTTCAGCAACTCATCAGGTGTTACAAGGACTTGAATATCTAGAATAACCTAATACGGGACAGCTGATGAGGGTTGAAGACATTGTGTCCTATATGTCTCCCTACCTGAAATCTTCTCTCAAATGTTTTATTAAATGAAAGAAAGAAAGAAAATGCAAAGAGTCCTTCTATAGTACAAAAAGAGAAACAACAAAAGAGAGAAAGAAAATGCAAGGACTCCTACTAGAATACAAGAACGAATAAACAAAGACAAAATATTCCTTGAACTCTATAACAATGAACACAGTATGTTACTATGAAATTATCTTCAGTGCTACATAACTTTGATTTGTGGAAGGCAGACATTTGAAAAGTTAGAAGTTCATAGGTCTATCTTCTGCTTGTGCAACAAAATTTTCTGTGGATGAACATGTTTATCCTTGTTAGGTTAAGGTTAAGTTTTTACTTCAGCATTATTTACTCCTCAACAGCAAGATACAGTTTAATGCACAACTTCATTTAATGCAGCGCGTTTAATGCATCAGTTAAATCAATGAGAGGCTTAATGCAAATTTGGACTTGATTACTGACCTTCGACCTGCGAGAATCTTGGCCATATTCCCATTATTATTAGTGACAAACACATCACTTTCATCAGAGACTATGTAGTCAACTGCAGCAAGACGGGAAGAAAAAGGAAGAAAAGGTTTTAGCTCTTCATTAGCAAGCATCTCCTTTGTGTAAAAGTTAGGAAACAATTCTCTTAGAGGCCTGAGAGTCTCATCTCCTCCATATATTTCACCAGAAGCAACATAGAGGTATGTGTCATTTGCGAAACCAAGTGCACGCAGCATTAGACCGACTTCATGAGGAGTCAATGGACATTTTCCTCGTTTTCGCTCATCAATAGGGCTTAAATCCTATTAGAGTAATTAGAAAGATTACACCATGAGACAAATTGGCAAATTGCACATATGGACCAAATATCATCAGCACCAGTACAGTACATTATGATTGTGCAATATCTGATAAGTTGAATATGAACAAAAAAAGAAAAGCAATCTCACAGGTAAAGTTGCCCATCGTTTTCTTATTTCAGCAAGCTCATATCTCTCTTTGTCACCCCCACCATAGTAACACCCAGAAAATGCTAGCATATCAGGTTCAAACCTGTGAAGAAAGAGGACATTCTTACATCAGCAAGCCATTAACATATATTAAATAAATGGATAGTAGTTCACTGAAGAAGACTATCAGACACAGGCAAGCATTTTATTAGCTACAACAGATTAACAAAACCAAAAATGAAAACTGCTACCATAATTTAAATGTGGAGATTCATATTGCTCAAAAATTATCTAAGATGCACTCATGAAGATCTTGTAAGCATGGGAAAAAGTAAACAGATCAAGTGTCAACAAGATTGATGTTTTCATTAAAGATGTCAACAAGGTTGATATTTTCATTAAGGAGAAAGGGATGGATTCACCAATATAACCTACACATGCTTAAACATCCCAAAAGAAAAGTAGATTAGAGAGGGTAGGGTGCAACTGAACAATGTGCAGTTCCGTGAATATCTATGCTCGAGGAACATTAAAATCAGGTTGAATTTAGAAACTATCAACCCTAATTTATATTAATAGGCAATACAAAACAAACCTCAAGTGAACAGCAACGAAACGTGTTGTCAACTGTCGCATTCTCATAACAAGTTTCTGACCCAGCTCATTGATAGATTTTGTAAATTTAAGTGCATGATAATTAACACGACAACGCAACTTTTGCAGCTCATCATCAAGGTTACTTGAAAGTCTGTAATCAAACTTTGTCAGTTGCAGAACCTGTGAAATTACCCAAGAATTAGCTTTTTTCGCAGCCATCATAACAGAATTTTCAGTAGGATATGAGAACCAGATATCATATTGAAAAGTAGTGTACTTACACGTCTCCTCAAAAGTATTGGTAAAACTTGATCAATATAGTATTCAGGCTCAGATTTCCTCGGGACACGCATGGTATATGGAGGTTTTTCCATGCTCCTCATGACTTTTTCAGAAACTTTCCGAATAATTGTCACATCTTTCGCGAGAGAAGATATGAACCATTCGACATCAAAAATATTGACAAAGTCACTGCATATAGAAGAAGTGGAATAAATCATCTTAAGACAATTTCCAGAAGCACTACCAGCACCAAGATTAGATAGCAGGGCTAGAACATAGATCCATATTTACCTAGCATCCTTCCAATAGGAATTATGATCCAGCTCAGGCACAACTAAGGTAGCATTAAGAATTCGAGCCACGACCACTGCATCTGTTATCTGATCACAGCAAAAAAAACTTTCCACTTTAGGAAATCTAAAAACTAGTGATTATGAGAGTGAAAAAGAAGGGAAGAAAAAAAAAAGTTTCTTGACAGGGTACCAATGCCTAAAAAATGGAGCTGACAGAAAAGAAAATGCCAAACTTACTCCAGTTCTTTGCTGGTTCAACCCTCCACTAGTTGCAATCAGCAAATATCCATTGGACGCCTTCTCTTTCTTTGCCGCTGAATTCAACACCAAAACGTCATTAAATTGTGACAAACAAAACCCTGATAATGACAAACTGAGGATGATGCTCTACTTACGAGCATAATGCCGACCTCTCTCGCTGCATCCGTAGTAGAATTTGGAGTACTTGGATTTCCATACATCAATCGCCTCACGACCATTCCCCGTCTACAATTCACAATCAACACTTGTAATCAAAATACTCATTCAAACTCTACCCAATGAAATCGAGAGGGGTTGAGGAAAGAGCTACCAGCTTCAAGTAGAACCCGTGGTTCGCCACCCGCTGACTGTACCACCATTCGAGATCAGATGCCACGTGTCCAGTGAAGAGCGACACCAGGCCCAGCCCAAACAGCATCAGCCCGCACACTAACGACCACCGCCTCGTCGCCGTCCTCGGCGATCTCAAGCTCTGCTGCTTGGCCGCCGCACCTCCATTGTAGCCGTGGTGGTGCTGTAACAGAGCCAGCTTCGCTGCCGCCGGTGTCAAGCTGAACCTCCACGACTTGGCCACGCCCATCCAGATAGCCTCTTCCGCCCTCACTTTCGCGGCTTATTTACCAAAATGACATCCTTCTTCTTCCAAATCATGTCCCCCGTCCTTCTTCTTCTTCTTCCGAATCAGATTCTTGAAAATGCGAGAGGAGAAAACAGAGAAAGAAGGGTAATTTCCGTAAATAAGCGGAATGCCGAGGTCAGATTCTTCTGCTAGGGTTCGGGAGACAAGAAAGATTGCTGCTTTTGAGAAACAGTGGAGGTTTTCAGAAAGAGAAAGAGAGAAAAAATAGAAACAGAACGATTGAATGAGGAAGAGAATGGAAAGCTATTTTGTTTCTATTTAATTAAATAACTTTTACTTTGTTCAACAGTAAAAATTCAGCAGATTTTTACTCTCCGTTTTCGAAAAATGGAAGAAATGTTTTTTGTTCGAAAGGTTGAAGAAGACTGTTTATTTTGGGAAAGAAAGTTTCCGTTCCGTTCCGGGTTTTCAGGAGGAGGCTAACGGCGGGGAAAATTGTAATTTAAGAGGGGTACAATAGGGAGAGCAGGATTATTAATAGGTTGCACTGAAGGAGGAATTAATGAGATCCGTAGTGTGAAAGAGATCTATGTGTGGTATCATTGACGTGTCTTACATGGTTCTTTTTAATAATTCTTTTTCATTTCTTCCTTTTTTGGGGGTTTATTTGTTGTAATATATTTGCTTTCAAGGTGGACCTACAATTGATCTTAAATTAGGGCAATACCTTAATCAACTATTTCTAATTTGATTAAGTTAACGTGGTTTTGAGCTCTTGTGTTTGTCCTCTTGAAATTAGACAGTTGTTCTCTTTCTTTTACTTTGAGATATTTGCCATGTTAGATTTTGATGCTTCATGACGTTGGATGGTAGAATAGCAGTGCGAGTTCGGTACGTACCCTATGTTGGCCAATTTATACCATATCATAGTAATTGATTTACGAGTTAAGAATTTTCTTTCTACATAATTTGATGAAGATTTTTGATGTCTTTAATTTATTTACGGTAATTCAACAAATTATTTGAATCATAGATGATTGTCACCTTACATGCGGAAAGGATATTGAGCTGATCAAGAAAATTATACCTTCACTTGCCTTTTGGAGGTTTACTAATAAACTTACTTTTAACCGAAAAAAAATCAGGTAATGGGTTAGAAGAGGTAGGTAGAGTATTTGAGCTAGGTAGCTAGGACTCCTTGTAAAACGCAACGCGTACTGTTAATGAAAGACATTCGAAATGGAAACATAAACCAAACTATTCAGGTAAACATAAGAAGTGGAACCCTCACCTTCGAAACCAAAAGGACTCGATCTTCTGCAGGGTTTGTATTTATATACATTGTTTGTGTCCGGGAGTTAGATTGATACTTGTTAGATGATATTGCACCATCGTTTTCAGAAAGCACCCAAGGAGTGTTCAGTAGGAAAGAGGATGAGTGGTCCTGTATAAACCCTAATGGGTATTAGCAAGGCAAAGTCGACAAACTCGTCAGTGCGTGGTCCTAGAGCTTTGCCTCCGCCATTTCCAAACACACCTGCTGATCGAAATCGTAATCGTAATCGTAATCGACTCGGTTTTAACCACATGCATTACTTTGTTTTAGAGAGATTAGAGAAGAAGATCGAAGAACAAAGAGAATACAAGAAGATAGGTGTACATCAATCGACACCGGTACGGTGACCGTCGCTAACTTCTCCTACGCAAGTGACGATGTGGTGTCCCTCACCCGCCTCTCAATTGAAACCGAAAGAAGTGTCCTTAGCAAGAGAAGGGTCATTTTGAAAACTCATTCCTTCGTTCGAAGGCAAAATTGATATGTCGTTTGGGGAAAGGATGGGACGGCTTGGAGATATATCATGGTGTTGGAGTTGGACCCGTATGATCGATCATTGATGAGATAGATGGAGATTCCCTAACTATATATATTTAGAGATCAATTTCTTCACTAATGTTAAAGCTATTGCAACATAATTAACTTGCGAATGAAAATATCTACGAAAGATTCCTAACAAAAGAACGAAAAACAATTATTATAAATTTCATTGTATTCAACTCACAATTTTTGAATGATTGTCGGTTGTTAATGGTTATGAAATTAGTTCCTATTACGCGTTCTTTTATCATTTCGTAGTACATGATTATAAGTTCTAAATAATCATCTTAACTATATAATATGTAGTTTATGAGTTTGTCTGTTATACCGTTTGGTATAACATACATACGAGTGATCAAGGGTGACCACGTCCAGCAGCAGGGGGAGGGTGGGTAGTTAGGAGTGGTTTGTCATGGAATATCAACATATATGCTATACTCTTCGCCGTGATTTATATAAACAAACACAATTTGATATATACCATATACCATATATAGAGGTTGATGCGGGTTGATTGCTTCGACTTAGAGATCCCGCACACACGTACAATCTGATCAAATGAAGCTGTATTAGACACGAAGATGGACTTAATTTCGTTATAATAGTTTCAACATATATTATATAGGCGAATCACATGGTTGATATATATTTTCTGAAATCGATCGGGTTGACATTGCCAAATTAATCCATATATAGAAAAGTATCAAGTGACTCTTAAGATATATCTCGTTGTCAGCAAGTTAAATCATAGTCAAATAGTTTGTATCAACATGTGGATTGCATAGCACGTACTCGCAAGTCAATGCCAACAGATATTGGTTTATTTGAAATCATCATTATGATTATGAGCGCAATAATAAAGTGAGGTATAATCATAATTAAGCACTATAATTAATGTGGCTTGATTAATCATAAAGAAGGAAGGTGTGGCTTAAACGATCACAAGGAAGCTACTCATCAGAAAAAAGAAAAAAAGAAAAAAAGTAAACTAGTGTACGTGGCTGTATATTAATCGATCAGTATAAGAAAGCTAGGGTTAGGTTTCATGAAACTAAACCCGTGGGTAAAAACCTTTGGGTAAAAATGATCAGCATGCCATTACAGCAGCAGCCCGCCGATGAATTAAAAGCGAAAGGCTGTGTTAGGTACAAGTTTACTGCCTACCCCATCGATGTTGGATAGGGATATTCAGGCATTAATGCAAAGGCCTAGACACACACACACATAGTCGCATGCATGATCGATCAAGCTGTACATGAAACACGTACTCTTACAGTTACAACAGCAAGAACTGGAACCCATACCATATATAGCGTCCGGACCCATGAGCTTCTTTGGTCGTTCGAATCGATCATATGGTTAATCATATACAGCAAGCTAGCTAGGTCGTATACAGATCTGAGTAAATGCCATTCTGAATAGCAGTTGCAGAGTTGCAGCAGCCATTAAAACACAGATCGAGTGCAGACGATGAAGAAGAGTATATATATATATATATATATATATATATCGATCTGGAGGGAGCTAGCTAGCAGCTGGGACAGTAGCAGTAGATCGAACTCATCGAAGAGAGGCTGGAGGGTTGACAAGTGTGCTACATATTTAGATCAATAATGGATCCTCGAGTACTGTAGAGGCTATGGCGACGTGCATGCAATTCTTCTCGGCAGCTAGCTAGGTCATCAGTACGTTTCTGGTTCAAGCTCACGTGGTGGGCTCTGTACGTATGAATGAATACGCAACGTTGGCAAGTTCAACTTCTCGATCTTCTTCCCTTTCCTTTCCTATTTCGTCTTTCATTGATGTGTGTTTTTCTTTGTGACTAACGTGTACGTAGCAACCGAAAGCTATAGGGGTTTCGGAAAAAGAGAGTGCAAAAAGTCGAGGACTGGGAAAGCAAATTAAAATTAAAATGTGCGAAACTGATTGAGGTTATATAATGAATAACTGTTGTTATTGGTAAAGAACGTAGGTTACAAAACTTTATATATAGCTATGTTGAAAATAAGAAATGATTAAACTACCTTGTTATAAATATTGTGATAATAATCCTAATAGCAACTAATTAATGAACTTATTATTTTTTTAATAAAATTTGGGTTCAATCAATGTAACATATGTAATTATGTATATCAACAAATTCACTGCCCGGCTCATGGCCAAGTGAAATCGCCGGAAGTGGCTGGTCTAACGTTTGCGAGTAATGTGGTATACGCCGGTGGAGAGTGAAGAAGAGGCAAACCGGCCGGCCTGAAAGCTTCGTCTCAAAATTTTGAAGAAAATGTCCGGAATTCCGAACAGTAAGGAGATATTGATGGGAGGAGGAAGGGAGCAACCTTATTCCAGAACGCACGCGTTGTTGTTGTCTCTAGAAATTTTGAAAGAAACAGAAAGTGTTTGGTCCTCGCGAGACACAACAATGTGAGGTCAAAGTGCATTTTGGGCTTGGGCCAAATCGCGACAGAAGCTGCCAAACTTGTAAATATTGACCAGCACCTGCATACTATCACTGTTAGCATACATGCATTCCATTTTTTGTTGATCAATAATGATAATTCATTGAGCCACTGAGGCAAGAAAAAACAATACAACAAAAGCAATTATGCATTCCTCCTAGGGAGCAACTATGTATTTTGCAAATAAAATGAGACCCGTATCAATGTATTTTGGTCTAGTGCCGCAAATATCTCCTTAATTATCATCATTTGTGTAACACATTAGGAGTTATAACATGATGTTGTGATAAATATATCATCAATCATTTAAATTGGTGCTCAAATACTTCTTTGGACTTAGGGTTAAAATATAGTTCAGCTAGGTGTACTCTAGCCTTTTCTTCTTGGTCTAAGAACATAGTGATGATTAGAAACTACTTTTTGAGGCTTTTCTACTTACAAAGTTCATCTTTGATTCATATTAACATAATAATCATCATTGTATAAACGCTTTAAACCACTAGTCTAAAGCATTGGTTTTCAGCAAAGCAGAGTGAGTTGCTAGTTGCTACCCACCCCCCACCCAATTGTGATATATTCAGTTTCTTGTTAGGGGGTGCCAAGCTCGTAGATTTCGACTCATTTTAGACTATTACTAATTATGGGGTTTTTTTTTTTTTTTTTACGAATGACTAATTATGGGCCTATGGTCTCATTTTAATCAACAAATTTGGTTTAGGCTTTAGGCATAATTCTGATTTATTTCCCAGCCCACACATAAGTGTAAAACATAGTATTTACCACTTCAATTACCAAAAGAAATCAGTTCCATACCTATACGAACCCGTGTTTTAGCATTAATGGATGAAAAGTACAAGGAAAAAAAAACTATACCACCCTTGTTCGTCTATCATGAGATTGTTTATTTCTATTTACAGGACGTGACACGGGATTAGCCCAAAACCCGTCCCGTTTCAACATCCCCACAGAGGCACATAGTATTTGCTTGTGCGCTATTGTTGTTGTTTTGTTAGGTGAAAAGGTGATTATGTTGATCATCCAACAACGGCAGCCTAAACCTGAATCTGTTCCAGTTGAGGCACTTAGTGTGGCCACAGTACTTAGATATTTTATGATCAAATCTTGTTTCAGTTGTTTGCTTCTGTTCCATCCCATTCCCCAATTGTCTTTGTCATTCATGTTTTCACTTAACAAGTGGTGTTGATGATGATGATCAACATCAACATTCTCTCTATTAATTTTGTGCCAATGGCGTCAAACTCTAATGTTGAGCGTGCCATTTTTTTGGTGTATTATTGCATGTGTGTATAGGATGTGGTCATTTCTCAAGTTGCCAAAACAGCGACTTAAGACATCACAATATATATATATATATATATATATATATATATATATATATATACAGTCCCCTTCCATTGAGGGATCCCTATTGTTGGCCACTTTCTAGGGATAGGGCATTACACCATTTCCCAATTGAATTTTTACATCTCCACCGTTCATATCTTAGGTCTATATGAGTAGATCACCTCTACAAAATTTCATATGATTTGGTGATCGTTAAGACTTTCAAAACTTTGATTTAGTTTTAATGATTTTGAACAGTCCAGCTTATGTCAAACTAAAACCGTTGAAGGTCATTAAAACTAAATTGAACTTTTGAAAGCCTTAACGATCACCAAATCATATGAAATTTTCTAGAGGTGATCTACTCATATAGACCTAAGATATGAACGGTGGAGATGTAAAATTATAATCGGGAAGTTGGTGTAATGCTCTATCCCTATAAATGGCTTAAAATAAGGATCCCTCATTGGAAGGGCCCTATATATATATATATACGCATTCTTTATGAATCATTTTGCTGTTGATCGAGATAGTGATGGAATAAGGTTCTTGATTGTGAATAAACAAAGTGAGTTTGCGGAAGAGGCCGAGGCATGCAACGAGGTCGTCACTTTCTTTTTCCTGCCATTTTCTCTCTTTGTCAACCTGCTTTGCTCAAACTAGTCAAGTTGATTTATGCTAATGTAACCAATTATACAAGTGTAACTCGTTTCAAGTTCATGTAATAATTAGAATGAAGTCTCTTAGACCTCGCGATCGATCTGTGACGCCTTTACCGATGGAGCTGCAGCAGATGCTCTTCCCCGGTTCAATTCTTATTCACCGGCGGGCGGCGGCACTGCGGCGACCTTACGTCTTTATGTACTTTCAAGAACGACCTCCTTAATTCTTATGACGTAGTAAACAATATTAATGTCCCGGGGCTCGGGTGTAGGGGACTAGGGTCTAGGGGTGCGCTTGTTCGATCTCTAAATTTGATTTGTTGCTTGTTACCTCTGCTTTGATGCATCTTCATTATGTTGGCGCTTTGCAATTTCAAGTATATACTTTTCCTGAATCATAAAATTATATTCTTCCCTAGAAATCCAAATGAAGAATTCAATCGACAAAGCTTATGTTAATTAGATACCCTATAGAGATTTGACTTTGTCAATTGTCACAAAAGTAAGCTTTAGGTAAAAACGTACAACATGTGTTAAAACAAACACAATTGGAAGCAACACAATCGTATATAGCTTTTGATGCGGATCAGGTATCGAGAACAGGCCTCCAACAATCACTCAACAGATACTAGAAATAAGGAGTAGCAAACTCGTAGAAATGACAAATCCATACCACAAATCAACTGATTTTATTAATAAAACATAAGCTCCCTAACAATTATTATAATACCCATATTTATATGGTTTACAAGATTTAGAGAATAAGTAGATTAAAGCTAAAAAGGAAAGCTAATTAAACGTAAATCCTAATAATTATAAAATAATTTCTTAAAACTATCTCCATAACGAAATATTAAATATTATGAATATATAATATAATATTGCCTTATATGCTCTGCATCAGCTTTAGAAACAACACAACAAACAAAAATCAGGCTAAGGCGGAAACTAATAGGGCAAGCAGTACGTATGCATGCAAGATGAATCAATCAGTAACCAATAATCACAAACATATATATTTAGATTTTCATATAGTTGGTTACTAGAGTACGTAGGATACATGCGTCGTTATCCCCCTCGTATAATAACGTCCAATGATGACTCATGGATCGTCTTCACAAGCCAAACTGGAAAAAGTGGGCAAGAGAAAGAAACAAACGTTACAACACACTTGTATTATATGCACATAAATACCATTCAATCACAAAGAGGGATTGTGAATAGGCCATCGATCACATTGTTAACTAGAACTGGTTTAACATGGGTGTAATCATTCCGTTCATTTTCAAGTAAGTAAACGTGCTTGAACATGTAATCCAATTATGCAAGCCGATAATTAAATGTAACAAACATGATCGACTAATGAAATCGATATCATCCTAATCAAATAGTTCAATGGTATTTCATTTGGCAAAACCAGTGAACTCAAACGTGTTAGATTTAACGTACAATGACATCCCGATCAATTGATTTTGAGTACTTTTATTGCTAGATAGATGGAAATCTTGGTATTTCATGAATTGATATATTGCTGTTTCTGTGAATGTTTCTTTGTATACAAAAACTGATATAACAAAGAAGTGGCATTAATTCTTGAACCAAGCAATGAAGTCATCTTTACTTTGAATCATAATTTTGACCCCGCTAGTCCTTTTCTCTTATTTGAATTCACTTGGAAATGAATGAGAGAAGAAGTCTGGACAGTCAAACATTGCTTCATTCCGTTGGAGATACCTTGTATCACAAGTTAACCCTAAAACAGAAAGGATAAGGATTTTAAATCACCTAATTTGATCAACCAAAAGGAATATTGGTTACTTAACTGATCAACTAACTCATCTACGTACATACCATTTTGGCAAATTCCTAATCATATATATCACGATTTCAATAATAAAATTAAAATAAAAAGAATCCTAAAAATTAGTTCAACCATATCCAAGTATCCATGTATAATACTCAGTATACACAAAGAAGGAAAAGAAAAGAAAAGAAAAGAATGAATGCAATCTATAACCAACAGAAAACAGACTCAAGTGGTTTACCCATCATTTGCTCTTGAAAGTCAGAATCTCTCCAACTAAACTACAAACACGGCAGAATCTTCCTTAACTCTTCTTTGCTCTTCTATCTTCTTCTTCTTCAATCCACATTTCCTAGCTCGGCCAAATTAACCTTCGATACTTCTTATACATCCTTCATTAAAAATTGATCACTAATTATTCTAATCCTGCAAAAGTTCCTAGATAAAAAGCCTCTCAGCTTTTCCATGATCGGCTCACATCCCAAAATAACCAACACCATGCTTGCGGTTTCAAGTTACAACTCTTCGTTCTCCGTATTATTCTTCTGCTTAGTCTTCCTTTCCCGCCCATGCTTTCCCGCCAGAATCCTACCCGACCCTGCAGTAACCGTCTTAACTGCCACCGCCAACGTGTCCCACAACGCCGCGTGGCACGACTTCACGAAGTTCCTTGACGCCGGGAAGGGGAGCCAGCTGGTCGGCATGTCGGAGCTCAAGAAGTACTTCCACCGTTTCGGCTATTTACCGGTGCCTGACACTACCAACTTCACCGACCTCTTCGACAAGCAGTTTGAATCGGCTCTGACTCTATATCAATCCAAGCTGAGCTTGCCTGTCACGGGTAAGCTCGACTCGGACACCATCTCGGCCATCACCTCACCGAGATGCGGCGTGAGCGACGCGGCCCTGCGCATGCCTGCTGCAAAGCTGCACACGACGCGTCGCTTCGCCTACTTCTACGGGAAGCCTCGTTGGGCTCCCGCGAAGTCGCTCACGTACGCCTTCAGCCCCAACCACGTAATCAGCTACGTGAGCTCGTCGGACATAGAGGCAATATTCCACCGGGCCTTCTCTCGGTGGTCTGCGGTGATTCCGGTCAACTTTACAAAAGCCAAAGACTACTCCTCCGCGGACATCAAAATCGGGTTTTACAAAGGCGATCACGGCGACGGCGAGCCGTTCGATGGTGTGTTGGGAGTTCTAGCTCACGCTTTCTCTCCCGAGAACGGGAGGTTCCACCTCGACGCGGCGGAAACTTGGGCCTTCGATTTCGAATCCGACAAGTCGAAGGTGGCCGTGGATTTGGAGTCCGTGGCAACGCATGAGATTGGGCATGTACTTGGGTTGGCTCACTCCTCGGTCAAGGAAGCTGTCATGTACCCGAGTCTGAGTCCTAGGACTAAGAAAGTGGACCTCAAGATGGATGACGTGGAAGGCGTTCAGGCACTGTACGGGTCAAACCCTAATTTCAAATATAGCTCATTACAGTCGGAAAATTCTTACAACCACGCAGTTACTAATTTGGACACCACATTTGCTTCTAAGTGGACAATTTCTCAATCACTCATCACTTTGATTTTTCTCTTTTTCTGATTAATTGGTTCAGATTCTTAATTATACTTGTATTTTTTTCCATTTTTTTCTTGGAGTTGTAGACACACAACATACTGAAAGGAACAGTTAGAGGATTCTTTTTTCATGACTATTTGTTTAGGAGTTTGATCGAATTGTATCTGAGAAGGGTATCTTCAATACACGGTGTGTATATTTACATACTCATAACAATTTATATGTTTGACCACCATATATTTATAACAATTATGAACCGTTAAGATTGCGTCGTGTAAATACACGATTTGTATACAAGAATTTTCAAAATAAGAGAATAAAAAAGGGTAAAAATGAAGAACATATATATGGGAGGTCAACTTTGAAATCCAATGAAAGTGGGACTTAATTATCCTAGCTAGGGGGGAATATTTGTTGTGGGATGGGATTTTGAAGTCTTACCAACCCAATTTGCACTGCAAAGAATATGCTTAACCTGAATTTTTGGGGGAAATTAAAGTATTAACTTATAGCTCAAGAATAAAAAGGTACCTATCTTTGAACTTTCTATTACACAAGTCAGAGAGAGGAAGCTTGCAGAAAAGGCAAACTTGAATATAATATGTACCAGTTGCAATCTCTCTCATATATTGAGTTATTCATTGAGTTGCTAAGAAAAATACTAAGATGATTACTATGTAGTATTGTGTCAAGAAGTCCAAGTAAGAAACAAAACATGCAGGCTTTGATCGATTCAAAGCATAGATGAAGTTCACTCGAAAATTTATAAAGACGTGTGATATCTGTTAGACTATTACTTCTGGAAAGGATTTGACCCCCAAACCCTAAGTTCACTCCCGTAAAATTAAAGGCTAAAAACAAAACATAAGTGTGATGCATACAAGATATTAGGCAGTGGTCAGTTGGGTCAACTATGTAGTTTCGAAGCTGATGAACTGATTCGGACTAGAAAACCAGAGGCGCAGCTGGGGAGATTTACTGGAGCGTCAACGATGATTGATACGCTAGCTTGAGTTGTGGAGGAAGGCGACGGACGATTTGGCCGTAAGATATGGGACGGGTTTTGATATGAACCAAAGTTGATAATGGCTGCTCTTACATACAACGTTGGACGCCGAAGAAGATTCAACAAGTGGTGGCCAAAGCCTTTTGGCAGAAGCTTCCTCTCTTTCGACAGACGGTGACCGGGACTGAACAACCGTCAAAGTTTGAGTGCTCAGAACAAATTCAAAGCCTAAAGGGTGGCCCAAATATGATACGTGGCATATTCCTATGTACCACCGTGGGTATTACCATAATTTTTTGTTTTATATGTATATGACAGCGGCTTGAGGCCCAAACCAAGAGAGACACAACAGCCGAAGCCCAAACCAATAAGAATCCCATATCTGCGGCTAAAACCCTTAAACCCTCTGGAACTCCAAACCAAAAGCATCTTCCAGATCTCACATCCCCTCTAATGGCTTCCGCCTGCAGACGATTCGCCAGCAGAGCATCCCTATCCTCCATTCGATCGGCCATCAGATCCAACGCCCCTAAATCCCCCACCTCATGCTTCCCCGGCCCCGCCTCCGCTCCCTCCTCCGCTCCAGTTCGCGGCTTCTCAATTAACAGGTCTCCTTCTCTCTCTCTCTGGGTTGCTAATTCTTTTGAAGTTCAAGTATTGATATTTGGATTTTCAGGTCTACGGGAGTGTTGGGATGCGTGCAATCTCTGCTGCCGCTCCACAGCGCGGTGGCCGCGGCGAGGCTGACGTCAGCGCTGAGCACAACTTCGAGGAGCTGCCGGGCGCTCTCACAGGGTACTCTCTGCCGCACCTCTCCCAGCCTCTAAATGTTTTGCTTTCTTTTTCAATTGTGAGTCGCTTTTTTTGCTTCTACCACAGTTTGTTGTAATGTTTTTGTTCGCATGGTGTTCGCTTACTTGGGTTTTATTTCGAATTCGTATGTGGTTTAATGATGCTGCCGTTGAATTTTGTATTGAAAAAAATTGGATTTATGGTAGTAGCAATAGTTTGAAGTACCAAGTTGGTTTTACATTTCTGAACTTCATCGTGCTCACGTTTTTTAACTTTTTAAATGTTCTCGTTATGTGATTTCCCTGTGCTGTGGAACCCGAAGAAACATTGTCTACTTTGAGAGATGTTTCGAGTCTAACATAGAAGCATTAATCCTGAGTAAACTTAAATTAAGATGCTTTATAATTAAGATGCTTTATGAACTAGAGGCATTCATAGAAACAAACTTTTTTGAGCTAATGGAACGTTTCCTGGTTATTCAATGGGGTTGTAGAAATGGGATATTTTCTTTTGGCGAGTGAGAATAAGACATTTAAGGCAACGGAAATCAAGAGGTGTATTATCTGACTGGAATATTTGGTTCCTGCAGGCACATAATATCCATATGCTTGAAAGAAATAAACTGGACCTGCTAATTATGGCCTGCTGCTCATTACCAAGTACGAAGCTATGAGTTTTTGCTCAAAAACCTTTAAAAAGTTTATGTTAGATTAAGAAACTTCCGTTCCATCTTGTTTAAGGATTGATTTTTCAATTTGGTTGGCAGAACCCGCAGTTTCCATGTTATGGTGCATCACTTTTAATGTGCAGATTAGTAATGTACCAATTAATCTAGGATGATGCTATGATGAGTTTCCATTTGTTGTGGTACTGTTAATCTGTTATCTTCAAGCTATATTTGTTTTTGTACTGCCAGTATATGTTGAGACATGCTTTAGTTAGTTGTCTATAATCTTTGTGTGCTCGCCAATAGAGGTATCAGTATTATAAAAATCGGAAGCTACAACTAATTGGTCAAATTATTGATGGTATGGCAAGATGTTACCATGTGATGCAAACAATATATAATTCAGCATTTCGCTAAACTTATACAGTAAATTCTTTCCAAACAAGTAGAAGTGGTTTGATAACATAGCTGTTCCTTTTCCCAGATGGAATTGATGGTACGTGAGACATGTTGACATGTTTGCTGTATATGGAGGTGGGCCATCACATTGTGTCCGAGTTAAAATATTTTGCAAAACTACTTAAGATGACTAGTTATTGGGCTATATACTACCTAGCCATTTGAACTGTTGTCTGAAAGCAGATTTAGTGAATGCTGTAAAGAATGCTGGGATGTTGAGCCTATTTTTTCTAAAGCACATCTTAAACTGTAGTCCTTTTGATTGGTTCATTTGTTATTGAAATTGGAATGTCACGGACTTTGCATTTATTTCTAATTGAGAAGGTTTCAATTTATTGGGCCCTAATTCAAGTCTTTGTATTCTTTGATGATCCAGAGCTTGGTTTGTCTGTTCCAAGGTGATCTGCAGCAGGCTGTCATCATGATCAGAAGTTATCTTCACGGGAATGGAAAATCACAGATTTTGTAGTTTTATTAATTCAGACCAGGTTACAGTACTGAAAGCTAAATTTGATTCTTCCTACAAGATAGGGAGCTTGAAAATAATAACTCAGTTGGCTAGCTACTAATTAATTGGACTGGTATACGATGAATTTGATCATTGAATCAGTATCCATGCTGTTCGAGGTGGCATTCTTGATATAGTCAGGGGCGGAGCCAGCCCAGGCTTGACTGGGCTTGAGCCCAGGTGAAGTTGAAGCCCAAAAAAAAAAAAACCAACTTCTAATATAAAAAAAAAAAAACTATATACCTAAATCCTTTTCCTTTCGATCTGAAAGGCTTAGTCTCTCTGTCTCTCAGTCTCTCAGTCTCTCAGTCTCAGTCTCTGTCTCTGTCTCTGTCTCTGTCTCTCCCTACTCACAGCCACGCCTAACGCCAAAAGCCCCAAATCCTTTCATCCTTTGCCGTCGCTCTCGCCGGTCTCTCTTGCCTCTCGCTGCCGCCGCTCTCGCCGGTCGCTCTCGCTCACTCGCTGCCGCGCTCCTGGCCTCCTGCCGATGCTCTTCCCAGTCCGGCAGTGATTCCTTTCGGTTCTTCCTCAATCTTCACTCCTCAGGTATGGCTATTGGCTAATGCCTAGTGGCTCTTTGCCTCTTTCCCCGATCCTTTACTTCCTAACTTGTTCTTTGCCTAAATTGTAATTGTTGTTTTACTAAATTAGGGAATAGAATTCAATAGGGAATACTGGAATGGAATAGGGAATAGAATTCAGTTAACTAGATGTTTGTTTGGCATGCTTTCACAGACTATATATATATATATATATATATATATATATATAGATTAAAGCTTGATGTTGAATTGTTGATTGTTGAATTGTTGATCAGTTGATATTGATAACTGAATTGTTTGACAGAAAATAATGTCTGATGAACACATTGATCGTGTTAAAAGGCCTAGATCAAAAGATATAAGTACATGGTTTAGTAGAAAGATATAAGCGGTGATTAATGATTTTGAAGCTTTGGGGCCTCGTAGAGTAAAGTTTAGTTAGTTTTTACCTAGTTTTTATTTATGTGTTTGAGGGTAAGGCTTATTACGTCCCCCCTATGTATGTGTCATTTATTAATTAACCAATATTTCTCGTATCGTCGAACAAAATTTTTTGTATGCTATAATTAGCCCAGGTGACATTCTCATCCTGGCTCCGCCACTGGATATAGTTGAATAACTTGTGATTTATTTCATGTTTTAAGAGTGAAAATGTTGATAGAATATCCTCCCTAACTTTGCCCTATCATCCCCTTATTGATCTTACATGGTCTTGCTGCACTAAGCAGATTTAATAGCATTTGCCAATCCACCTGCTCATGCATTTGGTTTCTAGCATTTGCTCTAAATTGCTTACTTATCATGTGTCATTATTCATCCACTCATTGACATATGCCTAAAAGAAAGTTTGGACGAAGGGGCAAATTTAAATTTATGTCGCTATCCTCTAATTCTCCAAACATCTTAAACTGGATTGTAAGAATTTGTTTTGACAATTAGCAGAACCATGCTTTCAAAGCTGGGTAAATAGACCTTACGGTCGCTAGGGTTGCTCTCTGTTTTGACTGTGGTCTCTATTTAGAATCTTTTTCTTTGATTAGTGAATTTGGATTGTCAAAATGTCTATAATTTAGAGGGTTTCACTTTATGCAATTCACTTTGTGTTCTTTGGATAGTTGATCCAAAGCTTGGTCCGTCAATCGTCAGGATTTGAACAAATTTGGGATCGTAACTACTCAAGCTGATACCAATTTTCATCAATATTCAGAATTTGAGATTACATTTTCCATTTCTATCCAACTATAACCAGCTTCCTTTCTCATTCCTTTCACCTTCATCCTCACTACCCTCACATCTTCCCACTTTGCATAGTGTGCATACAAGTTGGACATCTTAACATAAACATATTCATCATCACCTTCTAACTGTATCACCTTTGCCCTGAAACAAATGGGCGCCCGGTGTATCTCAGGCATACGGGATGCAGACACCTCCGTCTGAGGCTGAGCAAATAACTACCTCGAGGAATGAGGGAAGTCCCGCTGCCTCGATGAAGGGGGCACCTCCGGCTGCCTCTGCGCCGTCTGCAGAAGGCTCGCATGTCTAGCTGTCATGAGGCACTGAAACGACGTCTGAGGGTTGCTAGAGGTTCCCTCAGACGATACGGACCTTTGGCCTTTCGAACCCTTCATCGATCTAATATTACCGCTCATCCTATTTAAAATATTAATTTGAATCAAGGCCACAAAATCAAAAAATGCAAACTCATTTAAAAAATGTAAAAAATATATACACTTCCTAAATACTAATTTTCACTTCCTAAATTTTACACATATACACTTCCTAAATATACACTTCATAAATAAAAATATACACTTCCTAAATATACACTTCATAAATAAAAATATACACTTCAAAATACAAAACAAATATATACATTTCCTAAATACTAAATACAAATATACACTTATTAAATAACAATATACACTTCCTAAATACAAATATACACTTCCTAACAACACCACAACATTGCAATTAACCGGAAAATAAAAGCAAACACAAAATAAAATTACTAAAGCTCAAAAACGTACTCGAGGAGGAGGAGGGAGGACCGGAGCAGCAGCAGGAGGAGGCCGGAGCAGCAGGAGGAGGAGGCCGCAGGAGGAGGAGGAGGCCGAGACCAGGAGAGGGAGAGGGAGAGGAGGCGGAGGCCGGGCGGAGAGGGAGAGGGAGCGGAGGCCGAGACCGGGAGAGTGAGCGGAGGCGGAGGAGGGAAAATTCGGAGAGGGAGAGGAAAAGGAGGCTAGGGTTTACAACCAGTCGAGCGGGGTTATACCCGAACACTTTAGCCGACGAAACAATTATTTCGTCGGCTAAAGGTAATAATTTCGTCGGCTAACATAATGACGTGCACCGAAAACACCGGGGCAATCGTGCAATTTAAAACCCTTTGTGTAGTATATAGCATATGATAAGTAAGGGGTCGAAAGGCCGGGGACTTATAGGGCGCTCTTGCATTTAGTGATAAAAAGATTAGAACTATAAACAATTATTTACATATATACAAAGATAAACGGGGGTTTAGAGAGTTTGGTTCTAAATTCCTACAAAACAGAAAATAAATATTAAATATGTACAATTGATCAATCCATTCAACACATAGCCAAAGAGAGAAATTCAGATCTCGACCACACATTAATATCATGCTTCAATCTTAGTAAAGTGAAACTTGTCGAAATTATAATCTAGAAACAATCTCAAGACACGAGCCTACGAGGTCTTCGCATCTTATTGTTCTTCTTAAGTGTACTTAGCACAGAACGTCTAGAACTAAGAATTTCATGAGAACGTCTACATGAATCATTAAGATAAAGAACGAGATTGAACACGACCACTGCCGTGAACGTCACCGCATTAAATCATTGTAGTCCACGTTTCCAGCCACTACGACATGGCTTCCATCACTTACGATCCATACTTACCTACGCGGCTTAGCATGAATTTCTGACGGTAGTTAGCATGCATTCTAACTATATAGCTACTAAAACAGAAACGCTTCCTTCCTAAAGCATAAATCGACAAGAACAAAATACTAAAACATCATAAACAAAACATCAACATGCTTAACTAAGAAAAGAATTTACTAATAACAAAACAATCGCAACAAACATCCAACACCAATGATGAACACCGAATCCATGTCTTTAAAATTGTAAAGAAAACTAAACAAAGATAGAGGCATAGTTTACACTTTGACGATCTTCAAGAAGCTTGAGGATGAGCAAGAGGTGCGCGGCTTCAAGGTTCCTTCTTCTCCAAGGTTGCGACGCAAGGGTGAAGATCACCAAGGCTTTGGCAAGGAGAGAGAACTCGGCAAAGGAGGGGAGAGGGCTGCGGCAAAGGAAGCTATTTCTCTAGGGTTTTTGTGAGAATGAATGATGATTTTTCTGTAGAGAAACAGCCCCTTATATAGAGTCTAGGCCGAACCAAATTTTGCTCTCCACCCTTGATTTATTCTTGATCCAATGGCTCCAATTAATTGCACATAAAATCTGGAAATTATCTCCATGGAAATCTCTAGAATTCTTGTGCACCACTCCTTCGTATGTAGCTTGAATGATGACCGAATGCATGGTCTAATCACCAAGGAAAAATCGGCAAAGATCTCCTTCTCCTTGTAAAGCTGCCGATTTTATTGTTGTAGGGTTTTTCATCCAATAGCAATCCTACAAATAAGCATAATGACATGTTCAATCCAATAGGAATTAGGATAAATAAAATCAGAATATTCCCCTCAATAAATAGAGATTTTGATGAAGCAAAACTCCTTGAATTACCACCCTAAAAATCGGCAAAGATAGTCCATTTGGACTCCAAGAAATCGGCCAAGAAGGCCTAGCCGAATCCATAGGGTTTTGAGGTTTAAATGGATCATGCAATCGGCCCAAATCCACTTAGGTTTGGGTTTATGCGACTTAGAGGTTTCCTGGTCCGAATAGGATTTGATTTTATGACTCAACGTTTCCTAGTTGAAGTAGGATTCTCGAAACAACTAGGTTTTCTATTAAATTTCCTCTTTTAACATCCTTTTCGTAAATAATGCTCACTAAGCCTCTAATAAATAAAACAAGTCAAAAATGATAAAGTTAAGGTAATAACGTAGCTAAATAGGGTAGGAAACACATTATAAACACGGCATTTTATGCCTCTATCAACTCCCCCACACTTAGCTTTTGCTAGTCCCTTAGCAAAAAAAAATCGACAAAATAAATAAAAACAACTCTAATGCCCTTAACATTTGTCTCAGCATCTCTTATCTCATGGCTTCAAAATTAGCACTTAATAAAGAATCATTCTAAAACATTCCAAAGCTAATTGCCATGCATAGATCACATATATTAGTAGGACTTGGAAGAACAATGGTGATGGTTATAGCTCGGCATGTTTCAAACAAGTAGTGATCCATCCTCACAAGGTATGCACTCGATTTTTCACTCAGATTTTCTGGCTCAATCACTCAAATGTATGCAAGAGAAAATATTTTGAGGCATTCATAATGCTTGCATTTATATGAACAAAAAGCACATGTTAAATAATAATTAAATAAACCTCATGAAGGAATCAATTACTCACACAAATGGACCCAAACCATATGCTCAATTCTTGGAATAGACTCCACAGATCAAGTTTAACCCATCTCACAGATCATAAAGGACTTTAGGGTTATGTAACATGGCTAAGCTAGGGGTATGAATTGAAGGATGAGGAATCACAAAATTCCTAAAGACCTAGCAGAGCAATCAAGCACACCTTATGTCTCCGAAATTGAGGGCCAGATATCATCTTTTTGGGCCCTTCGTCATTCTAACCTCCTTATAACTTCATGAAAAAGGACAAAGGCCAAATAATTTTGTTTTTAGGCCTCCCATTTCACAATATAAAGACAATGTCCAGATTTCTTCTTTTCCTGCCAAAATTTTTCTCTTTTCTTTTTATTTTCATGGCATTTTCTTTTACACAAGGACAAGTCATTTCCCCCACACTTGTTTCTGATCATTACTTCCAGCAATCTTCACACAAAATGCTCTACTAGGCCCAAAGGACAAGGGTAGAGAAATGCTGTACTAAGCTCAAGGTAAAAATCATGGGTGATGAAAGAAAAAGCTTAATGTAGGCTCAAAGGGGTTCCAACTAAGGGGTGTGCAGCGCACACAAATAGGGACACAAGCTCATTTGGCAATGGTGTTTATCCTAAAAAAGTCCATTTAATCCCTTCCATGATCAGGGTAGTTTATGAATAAAAGCTTTGAAAATCCACAAGAATGAGTTCTAGTAATCTCTAGTCCATTAAAAGCTATGGTGAGTAAATCGACATGAAAGAATAATGAGGTTTGCAAAAATTAAGCCAAGAAAACGAATTAAGAATTTTTTCAATGATCGCTCAACAAAAATGGCACATATATAAGGCTCAAAAGCTCACAATAGGGTCATATGAATCACACTTGTCCTACCATGCTCAAAATCTGTACCAATGGTTACAAACCATATCCACTACAAATCGTATGATTTCCATTTATTTCAATTAACCGCAGAATATCAGTTAGAAATCAACTCAATCTTGTGATCATTTCGTCCATTATTTCAGAGAATAATTTCGTCATAGACTGTTAAGGGCTCCTAAGACTCAAAACAAAAATAAAGACTCGAAAATTTTAAAATATTTTTGGGTTTTTCGATAATTTGACTCAAAGCAATAAAACAATGTAAATCCCTCCCCCACACTTAAACTCTACATTGTCCTCAATGTTCATAAAATAAAGTATAGAGGTAAGCATGAAGTTGGGAGCTACGACTCAAAAATAAAGCAAATAAACAAATAAATTGAAACAAGAAGAAAGGGAATAAGGAAAACAAATCTGCGTTGACGGCTCCTCCATATCTTCTTGTTGAAAATGGGTTACCTCCCATTGAGTGCTTCGTTTTACGTCCATTGGCTAGACGGTAGTACCTCAATTTGTATTCGGTGTCTCATAGAGGGGTACTTCCTCCGCATTTGGTTCATACGGCTCATAGTAGGGCTTGAGCCGATGGCCATTCACTTTAAAGTGCTCACCGGTCTTTGTGCTCTTGATCTGTATGGCACCATGAGGAAAAACTTGAGTAACAATAAAAGGGCCAATCCAACGAGAACGTAACTTACCGGGAAAGAGTTTGAGTTTAGAATGAAACAGTAGGACTTTTTGTCCAACAACAAACGATTTCCGACGGAGCATCTTATCATGATAAGCTTTGGTTTTCTCCTTGTAAATCCACGCACTATCGAAGGCTTCATTTCGGATTTCCTCAAGTTCGCTCAGCTGCAACTTCCTATGAAGGCCGGCATCATTTAGATTCATGTTAAATTCCTTTACCGCCCACCAAGCTTTGTGTTCCAACTCCACCGGTAGGTGGCATGCTTTGCCATAGACTAGCCGAAATGGAGACATCCCAATGGGTGTCTTGTAGGCTGTACGGTAGGCCCATAAAGCGTCATCTAGCTTTTTGCTCCAATCCTTGCGGTTAGGACCTACAGTCTTCTCTAAAATCCGCTTGATCTCTCGGTTTGAAATTTCGGCTTGTCCACTTGTTTGAGGGTGGTACGGGGTGGACACCTTGTGCGTAACATTGTATTTCTTAAGCAATGCTGCGATGGTACGGTTGCAGAAATGAGATCCTCCATCACTTATAATCACTCTTGGCATTCCGAACCTACAAAATATGTTAGTGCGGAGAAAATCTGCAACCACTTTAGAATCGTTAGTTTTGGTGGCTTTTGCTTCCACCCATTTTGAGACATAATCAACCGCCACTAATATATATAAAAATCCATCAGATGCGGGAAAAGGTCCCATAAAATCAATTCCCCATACATCGAATATTTTAACAGTTACAAAATTTTGTAAAGGCATTTGATCTTTAGGTCCTAAATTACCTAACCGTTGGCACCTATCACAAGATATGCAAAACATGTATGCATCTTTGAAAATCGTGGGCCAAAAGAAACCAGCATCTAATATTTTGAGGGCAGTTCGACGAGATCCAAAATGACCTCCACAAACTTCAGAATGGCAGAAGGTAAGAATGGATTTATGCTCATTTTCAGGGACACACCTCCTAATTATTTGATCTACACATCTTTTCCAAAGGTAAGGTTCATCCCAAATGTAATACCTAGACCATTTCTTAAGTTTTTCTCTTTGTGACCGAGGCAAGTCAGTTAGAAATGTCCTAGTGACCAAGTAATTCACAATATCCGCATACCATGGTTCACTTACCTCGATTCCAAAAAGCTGTTCATCGGGGAACGTTTCCGTCAAAGGTAAAGCTTCCTCTTCTCGCACAAGCCGGCTAAGATGGTCCGCAACAACGTTGTCACTTCCTTTCTTGTCCTTGATTTCGATGTCGAATTCTTGGAGTAGCAAAATCCAGCGGATGAGTCTCGGCTTGGCGTCTTTCTTTGCAAATAAATACCTCAATGCTGCATGATCAGTATAAACAGTTACTTTAGATTGAAGTAAGTATTGGCGAAACTTATCTAAAGCGAACACAACGGCAAGAAGCTCCTTCTCTGTTGTGGAATAATTGAGTTGGGCATCATTCAAAGTTCGTGATGCGTAATAGATCGCACAAGGCTTCTTGTCCTTCCGCTGTCCCAACACTGCGCCAATGGCATAATCCGAAGCGTCACACATGAGCTCAAAGGGCTCATTCCAATCAGGGGGCGTCATCACGGGCGCCGAGGTCAACAATCCCTTCAATGTTTCGAACGCAAGCTTGCATTCGTCGTCAAAGTCGAAGGCGACTTCCTTTTGGAGCAAACGGCATAGAGGCCTTGATATCTTAGAAAAATCCTTGATAAACCTGCGGTAAAAACCTGCGTGGCCAAGAAACGAACGTATCTCCCTCACGGTTGTGGGGTAGGGTAAGTGACGAATTAAATCAATCTTAGCCTTATCAACTTCAATACCTCTAGCCGAAATGATATGACCTAAGACAATCCCTTGAGTTACCATGAAATGGCATTTCTCCCAATTTAAAACTAAATTTGTGTCAACGCATCGTTTCAAAATGAGTTCTAAATTTTCCAAACAAGAATCAAAGCTCTTACCGAAAACGCTGAAATCGTCCATAAAAACTTCAATTTTATTTTCAATGTAATCCGAAAATATAGACATCATGCATCTTTGAAACGTACCTGGTGCGTTGCATAAACCGAATGGCATACGACGATAAGCAAATGTACCGAACGGACATGTGAACGTCGTCTTCTCTTGGTCCTCTTGGGCGATGCAAATCTGGTTGTACCCACTATATCCATCTAGAAAGCAGTAAAACTCATGGCCGGCTAACCGTTCAAGCATTTGGTCAATGAATGGCAAGGGGAAGTGATCTTTCCTAGTGGTGGCGTTGAGCTTCCTATAATCTATGCAAACACGGTGACCGGTTACAAGTCTTTGGGGTACAAGCTCGTTCTCCTCATTCTTCACTACGGTTATTCCGGATTTCTTTGGAACAACTTGAACAGGTGAAACCCATTTGCTATCTGATATGGGGTAGATTACTCCGCAATCTAGCAATTTGATCACTTCATCTTGTACGACCTTCATCATTGGCGGGTGAAGGCGTCTTTGGGCTTCACGGGTAGGCTTAGCTCCTTCTTCTAGCAAAATACGGTGGACACAAGTGGTAGGGCTAATTCCCTTGATATCGGCTAAAGTCCATCCGATAGCCGTCTTGTTTCTCTTCAACACTTCCACCAATCTTCTTTCTTGTTCATTATCTAACTTAGAGGACACAATTGCAGGTAGTGTCTCATCATCTCCGAGGTACACATATTTCAAATGGTCGGGAAGTGGCTTAAGCTCTAAGGTAGGGGCCTTCTCTACCGATGGTAACATCTTAGTGGTAGAAGCAGGGAGGCCGATGAATGGTGCGTTGTGTAGGGTGAATGGAACATTGTCTAAGGCCGCAACGGTTTCTAGTACGTATTCATCCCAAACTGCCTCCAAATCTTCCATAGGTACCTTGTCACCCTTCACATTGAACCCAACTCCTTGGGAGATGGTAACTTCCAACTTGTCATCGATCAATGTGTCTAAATGATGCTGCGCATACGAATCAACAATATCAATGGAGTAACATGGTTTAATTTTGGACAAGGGGTACCTCATTGCTTCAAAGATGTTGAAGCCAATCACTTCACCGTCAAATTCCATTGTCAATGCGCCGGCATGCACATCGATCTTGGTCCTAGCTGTTCTCATGAAAGGACGTCCTAAAAGTATAGGAATTGAACTTGTATGGGAGTCGTCCTCCATATCTATGATGTAAAAATCTGCAGGGAATATCAAATGGTTAACTTGAACCAGAACATCCTCCACATACCCCTTAGGATACGTGTTGGACCTATCAGCTAGTTGGATAATTACGTTATCTTTCTTTAATTCGCCAAGGTCCATGGAGAGATATAAACTATATGGCATAACATTAATTGATGCACCCAAATCAAGCATGATATTATCAAATTTAGTGTCACCAATTACGCAAGGGATAGAAAAACTCCCTGGGTCCTTGAGCTTGGGCGGCATTCTTCGTTGGAGAACGGCAGAAACCGTCTCACTCATCTTTACTACTTCTTTCTCTCTTGTTTGTCTCCTTGTGGTACATAACTCCTTCAAGAATTTCGCATATTTGGGAACTTGAGTAATGCACTCGATCAAGGGCATGTTCACTTGAACTTTCTTAAAAATCTCCAAGATGGCTTGATCGGATTCGTCCTTCTTTGATTTCTGAAACCTACTTGGAAATGGGGGACGCACCAAAGGAGAGTTAGTTGTAACCGAACCATTAGAGTTAGGGTCATTACCTATTGGCGGGTTGGTTGTTGGCAAAGAAGCTTCGGCTCTTGAAGTAGCCGGATCTTTCTCCAAATCTTTGGTGTTGATAATGATGACTTCGTCCTCCTCCTCATGAATTACGTTGGACTTCTTTGGGTCCTTCCTTGGTACTTCGTGGAGCACATGTCCGCTCCTTGTGTGTACAGCTTTTGCGGATTCAAAATTTGGATTAGGGTTAGGGATGGTACCGGATGGCAGCTTCCCTACTTCGGTGATCTTTCCCATGAAGTCCACAATCTTCCCCAATTGGTTCTTGATATCGGCAATATCCTTCACATTGCTTTGTTGCCCCCTAGTAAGTGCATCTTGTGTTTGGAACAGATTCTCTAGCATCTTATCATAAGAGGGGTGAGTAGCGTTATTTGCCATAAAAGGATTATTTGGAACAAAAGTTTGAGGAACCTGGGGTCTTGGAACAAATCCGGATGGGCGTTGAAATTGACCTCCGAAATTTGGGGGTTGGTTTGTTGCATTCTCCGTATTGCTCCAACGAAAGTTCGGATGATCTCGAGTACCAGGGTTGTACACATTTGAGAATGGATTGTATCTTGGTTGTCCGATGGCGTTGGCAGATTCCCATTCGCCACTTTCAATCAGTTGGGGACATTGATCCGTGGGGTGTCCTTGCAAAGAGCAAACACCACATACTTTGACAGGTTCACGGCTTGCTCCAATGGTGAGATGGGCTAGTACGGCATCAAGCTTGCTTTCGAGTGCCTTAGCTTCACTCACTTTCTTTGTACTATTAAGTGTGACCGCAAATTGTTGATCATTGAGGGCTCGGTTGTCTAGCAATGTCCATGCTTCTTGAGGCGTCTTGTCCACAAATGAGCCTCCAGATGAGGCGTCTAGAAGTTGGCGTTCCAAGGGCAACAGTCCCTCATAAAAGTATTGCAATAAATTGCTCTCCTTGATCCCATGAGGTGATGTGACCATTGGGCAAATCAAATAACCATGACTTTGCGGGGTCTTCAAGAGTGAAGGGGAATCCCTTCAATTGTAGTACTTGCATGTCCGCATTCCTTGGACACATGCTATTGCACACAAATTCGAAAGCCTTCAGATGCTTGTTTGGATCTTCACTCGGCAATCCATGGAACTTCGGCAATTGGTGGAGAAATCCACTTTTCAGTTCAAAGTCTCCTTCTTTTCCAGCTGCAGCCGCCGGATACACAATGCAATTTGGAGATCCACCGACTGGAATGTCATCAACTTGCGCGGAAAGTGTTCGGATACTCATGGTTGCGGGTTGATTCACTTGTACTTCTTGTTCGAAAAATCCTTCGGGTGGATAGATAGAGTGCGGAGATGCAACCTCCTCCGAATGTTCGGAACAAACGGACTTGACTACGATGGCCTCCTCCTCGTCACTATCAAAATTCAGCTCTCGGAATGTTTGGGGTGTTTGAATGGGGTATTCCAAGATATTGGAAGTTGATGCTGCTCCTCCACCTTGAATGCGCTTCAAGCGAGCTTCTAGATCGGCTATAAACTCTGCGGTTATGAGTGGCAAGGAACTTTCATTGGACATTCATAACCCTAAACATTTCAAACAAATAAGTACCGAAATAAAAATTAAAGAAACAACATTATTTTTAACAAGTATAAATTGAGTATAAGTATAAGTATATTTAGACTTGAGCTCGTATTTTGACACGTTACAAGGGTTAGAAATGTTAATCGACAATTTATAAGGCTTATAAATCCTCAATTCTGAATTTTAAGAAGCAAACCGAAAATGGACCAATTAGGTTTATTATCTAGACATAAATAACTCCGTGGTTTCAAAAGACTTATTCGGCCAGGTAGACGTAGTAGGCTGGTAGGACTCGTGATTTGACTGTAGGGACGAAACCCTTGCAGTCATGAGATCCAATTTATGTTCTCAGGTACTTTAACTCAACCTAGACACCGAATAAAATCTTCTTACTCAGCTAAGAGCTACTATGTGTTAGACAATTCGACAAGAGTTAATAAGGACTTGGAAAGACCCTATTAACAATTGTGACCTTAGTCCCACCGATTTTGATTCTTAAAGTCCAAATCTGAAAATAAATAAAACAAATAAATATTAGACAATATAAACAAAGCACTAAATAACAAGAAACTTATTATTAAGTCCCCGGCAACGGCGCCAAAAATTGACGTGCACCGAAAACACCGGGGCAATCGTGCAATTTAAAACCCTTTGTGTAGTATATAGCATATGATAAGTAAGGGGTCGAAAGGCCGGGGACTTATAGGGCGCTCTTGCATTTAGTGATAAAAAGATTAGAACTATAAACAATTATTTACATATATACAAAGATAAACGGGGGTTTAGAGAGTTTGGTTCTAAATTCCTACAAAACAGAAAATAAATATTAAATATGTACAATTGATCAATCCATTCAACACATAGCCAAAGAGAGAAATTCAGATCTCGACCACACATTAATATCATGCTTCAATCTTAGTAAAGTGAAACTTGTCGAAATTATAATCTAGAAACAATCTCAAGACACGAGCCTACGAGGTCTTCGCATCTTATTGTTCTTCTTAAGTGTACTTAGCACAGAACGTCTAGAACTAAGAATTTCATGAGAACGTCTACATGAATCATTAAGATAAAGAACGAGATTGAACACGACCACTGCCGTGAACGTCACCGCATTAAATCATTGTAGTCCACGTTTCCAGCCACTACGACATGGCTTCCATCACTTACGATCCATACTTACCTACGCGGCTTAGCATGAATTTCTGACGGTAGTTAGCATGCATTCTAACTATATAGCTACTAAAACAGAAACGCTTCCTTCCTAAAGCATAAATCGACAAGAACAAAATACTAAAACATCATAAACAAAACATCAACATGCTTAACTAAGAAAAGAATTTACTAATAACAAAACAATCGCAACAAACATCCAACACCAATGATGAACACCGAATCCATGTCTTTAAAATTGTAAAGAAAACTAAACAAAGATAGAGGCATAGTTTACACTTTGACGATCTTCAAGAAGCTTGAGGATGAGCAAGAGGTGCGCGGCTTCAAGGTTCCTTCTTCTCCAAGGTTGCGACGCAAGGGTGAAGATCACCAAGGCTTTGGCAAGGAGAGAGAACTCGGCAAAGGAGGGGAGAGGGCTGCGGCAAAGGAAGCTATTTCTCTAGGGTTTTTGTGAGAATGAATGATGATTTTTCTGTAGAGAAACAGCCCCTTATATAGAGTCTAGGCCGAACCAAATTTTGCTCTCCACCCTTGATTTATTCTTGATCCAATGGCTCCAATTAATTGCACATAAAATCTGGAAATTATCTCCATGGAAATCTCTAGAATTCTTGTGCACCACTCCTTCGTATGTAGCTTGAATGATGACCGAATGCATGGTCTAATCACCAAGGAAAAATCGGCAAAGATCTCCTTCTCCTTGTAAAGCTGCCGATTTTATTGTTGTAGGGTTTTTCATCCAATAGCAATCCTACAAATAAGCATAATGACATGTTCAATCCAATAGGAATTAGGATAAATAAAATCAGAATATTCCCCTCAATAAATAGAGATTTTGATGAAGCAAAACTCCTTGAATTACCACCCTAAAAATCGGCAAAGATAGTCCATTTGGACTCCAAGAAATCGGCCAAGAAGGCCTAGCCGAATCCATAGGGTTTTGAGGTTTAAATGGATCATGCAATCGGCCCAAATCCACTTAGGTTTGGGTTTATGCGACTTAGAGGTTTCCTGGTCCGAATAGGATTTGATTTTATGACTCAACGTTTCCTAGTTGAAGTAGGATTCTCGAAACAACTAGGTTTTCTATTAAATTTCCTCTTTTAACATCCTTTTCGTAAATAATGCTCACTAAGCCTCTAATAAATAAAACAAGTCAAAAATGATAAAGTTAAGGTAATAACGTAGCTAAATAGGGTAGGAAACACATTATAAACACGGCATTTTATGCCTCTATCACATAACACTTGAGCCGACGAAATAATTATTTCGTCGGCTATAACCTTTTAAATTCGTCGGCTTTATAACTTTTTATACATTCGTCAAACTATGACTGCTGCTCGTGATGATCAAACTTTAGAACGAAAATCCGACCGTCAGATCTGACCATCATGATAAAATACATGTATGGGAAAAAATTCAACTTGATCCGACAAGGTTAAGGGCTCGATCCGGACGGTCAATCCGTTAAGTCAAACCCCTAAACGCACGGAAAAGGTCGTTGGACCGTCTAAATTTCGTATTTTGGCCGGACCTTCAACTGAAAATATTTTCAAATTGATGAGACACAATAAGTCGTATAAAAATTTTACGCAAAATAACCACCGAAGATAGGGCTACCCATAGGGAGAAAGAATGGAAAATTGCATTGACCGCAACTATCGGCACCGAGACATGACCAGAATACCGTGATTTTTCAACCGTAGACGTATTTCACCAGTCTGGTCATGTCTTATTTCACGACTTTTTTACGTTTGAAGGTTCTACATATAATTTGTTTTTGAAACGGAACATTTACTTAACACTAGGTAAACAAGTTATACAACATTAGTACGCATGTTGTGATTGTGATGATCAAACTTGAGAAAAGGAAATCCGATGGTCAGATCTGACCACCATGATAAAATACATGTATGGGAAAAAATTCAACTTGATCTGACAAGGTTAAGTGCTCGATCCGGACGGTCAATCCCGTAAGTCAAACCCCTAAACGCACAGAAAAGGTCGTTGGACCGTCTAAATTTTGTATTTTGGCCGGACCTTCAACTGAAAATATTTTCAAATCGATGAGAAACAATAATTCGTATAAAAATTTTATGCAAAATAACCACCGAAGATAGGGCTACCCATAGGGAGAAAGAATGGAAAATTTCATTGACCGCAACTATCGGCACCGAGACATGACCGGAATACCGTGATTTTTCAATCGTAGACGTATTTCACCATTCTGGTCATGTCTTATTTCACGACTTTTTTACGTTTGAAGGTTCTACGTATAATTTGTTTTTGAAACGGAACATTTAACACTTAGTAAACAAGTTATACAACATTAGTACGCATGTTGTGATTGTGATGATCAAACTTGAGAAAATGAAATCCGACGATCAGATCTGACCATCATGATAAAATACATGTATGGGAAAAAATTCAACTTGATCTGACAAGGTTAAGTGCTCGATCCGGACGGTCAATCCCGTAAGTCAAACCCCTAAAGGCACGGAAAAGGTCGTTGGACCGTCTAAATTTCGTATTTTGGCCGGACCTTCAACTGAAAATATTTTCAAATCGATGAGACACAATAAGTCGTATAAAAATTTTACGCAAAATAACCACCGAAAATAGGGCTATAGTATGTAACAGAAAAATTTTCGGTTTAGCCGACGAAATACCCTAATATTTCGTCGGCTATAGGTTCTTTTAGCCGACGACTTTTCATATATTTTCGTCAGCTAAAGTCCTTTGAAAATTTTGGTTGACCGCCAAAAAATTTTGGTTGAAAATTTTGAAAATTTTTCGACTTTAGCAAACAACGTTTCATATATTTTCGTCGGTTAAAGTCCTTTGAAAATTTCGTCTGCTAAAGATACCAATTCATCGGCTAAACCTTCTAAACTCGTCGGCTAAACTTTATAAATTCGTCGGCTAAACCTTTGAAATTCGTCGGCTAAACTTTTGAATTTCGTCGGCTAAAAGTATTTTTATACATTTGGCATGTTGTGATTGTGATGATCAAACTTGAGGAACAAAAATCCAACCGTCAGATCTAACCATCATGATAAAATACATGTATGGGAAAAAATTTAACTTGATCCGAAAAGAATAAGGGCTCGATCCGGACGGTCAATCTCGTAAGTCAAACCCCTAAACGCACGGAAAAGGTCGTTCGACCGTCTAAATTACGTATTTTGGCCGGACCTCCAACTGAAAATAGTTTTAAACCGATGACACGCAACAAGTCGTATAAAAATTTTACGCAAAATAACCACCGAATATAGAGCTACTCATAGGGAAAAAAATGAAAAATTGCATTGACCGCAACTATCGGCACCGAATATTTACCGGAATAGTGTGATTTTTCAACCGTGGATGTATTTCAACATTCTCGTCATATCTTATTTCATGACTTTTTGGCGTTTGAAGGTTTTACGTATAGTTTGTTTTTGAAACGGAACATTTACATAACACTTGGTAAACAAGTTATACAACATTAGTATGCATGTTGTGATTGTGATGATCAAACTTGAGAAACAGAAATCCGACCGTCAGATCTGACCATCATGATAAAATACATGTATGGGAAAAAATTCAACTTGATCCGAAAAGAATAAGGGCTCGATCCGGACGGTCAATCTCGTAAGTCAAACCCCTAAACGCACGGAAAAGGTCGTTCGACCGTCTAAATTACGTATTTTGGCCGGAGCTCCAACTGAAAATAGTTTTAAACCGATGACACGCAACAAGTTGTATAAAAATTTTACGCAAAATAACCACCGAATATAGGGCTATAGTAGGTAATAGAAAAATTTTAGGGTTTAGCCGACAAATACCCTAACGTATTCGTCGGCTATAGTATGTAATTAAAAAATTAAAAAATAACTATAGCCGATGAAATATTAGGTTATTCGTCGGCAAAAACCATCTTAGCCGATGAATTATAGTGTATTTCGTCGGCTAAATGAAAAAAATACATTAAAAAAAACAGACGATATTAGTAAACCATACTAACTTCCTGTCATCTTTAGCTGACGAAATTATATTTTCGTCGGCTATAGTCATATTTAGCCGACGAAATTAAAATTTCGTCGGTTAAAGAAAGTTTACAATCGTCGGCTAAAGTCTGTGAAGAAAGTTTACAATCGTCGGCTAAAGTCACAGACTTTAGCCGACGAAAATAAATCCTGTCATCTTTAGCCGACGAAATTATATTTTCGTCGGCTATAGTCATATTTAGCCGACGAAATTTTAATTTCGTTGGCTAAAAATGACTATTTCGTCGGCTAAAAATGACTATAGCCGACGAAAATATAATTTAGCCGACGAAGAAAAATTTTGTCGGCTAAAGTCTACTTTAGCCGATGAAAAATTGATTCGTCGGCCTGGTTTTTTTTTTTGTCGGCTAAAGTCTTTCTTCTTGTAGTGACACCATTAGCGATGGTATTTGTTGCCCACATTTCTGGTAGCTAGTGAGGTAATTATTCAGTCAAAACTGCTTATTGGATTGCAAGAGCTATTGTCATGCCAAATGCTCTTGCCTCATCTTCTTCTGGTGATCCATTTGAACCTCTCTGGAAGAAACTGTGGCAATCAAAAATTCCAGGTAAAGTACTCATCTGTGCTTGGAGAGCATGTAATAATATTCTTCCCACTAGAGCTCGATCGCTTAACCACAATAGGTTATACTGGTCCAGTGAAGTGTGTCTCCTTCCCTCATGAGTATGAAGACATTGCTCATATCATGTGTGCTTGTCCCTTAGCAAAAGACATTTTATCTAGGGGGCCTCTCAAGCTATCTGCTATCATGCCGCCTATTTTTGACTTTAAAAAATGGATGCTTGAACAAACATTGTCTCTCTCAACTGAAAAGTTTGCAAAATTGCTGATGGTAATATGGGGTTTATGGAGAAACAGGAATAATACTTTTTGGTCCCAAAAACCCCAATCTGCAGCTGATCGATATTCTGTGGGTACTATGGCTTGGTATCATGAGTTTGTGGAAGCTACTAAACCTCTTGTTCCAAAGAAAAATCAGCAAACCAAACCTAAATGGAGTCCACCAGCAGTCGGAGTCCTAAAACTAAATGTTGATGGAGCATTTCTGCATAACAATACTTATGGTGGTATTGGTGGCATTCTTAGAAATTCACATGGTCATGACTCATGCCATTGCTGCTTTCGCTTATCATCTGACAAATGTCACTTCTCCAAAACAAGTTGAACTGGAAGCAATCGAACTGGTTTACAATGGATGCACAAGCTGGGATATCATGACTATGAGGTTCAAACAGACTGTCAGCTTGTTGTTCAAGGAATCAGTGCCATAGACTTCTTGCAAATGGAGTATGGTAATATTCTAGCTGACATTCATGTTGCTCTTAGCAGAATGAGAAATGTCAAGATCACCTTTGCTGCTAGGACTACAAATTGTGTAGCTCATAGACTAGCTAGTTTTGCTTTTGAACAATCGAATCAGCTTGAATGGCTTGATTCTATGCCTATCATGCTTAGAGAGGTTCTAAGGTATGATTGTACCAACCTAGCTATGATTCTGCTGAATAAAATTTGGGGCTGCTGCCTTTTTTCTCCTTAAAAAAAGTTACTAAAAATATAAAAATAGAAAGTGAGAATGTAGATTACAATTTGGGGAGTGTGGATTTCATTTCTCAATTGATATGGTTTAAATGCTCTGTTAACTATTTTGTTTTCTCTAATATCCTAATGTAATTGAGATTTTGCTGATTAGAGTTAACCAAAAAAATTATATTTCACTCCTCACTAGGTTTTGATGTATCAAGGTAACTCAAAAGTATTCGTAGATGTCTTAGTGTATAGCTCTTTTAGAAGACTTCCACAAATGATGTTGAACTCTCTAATTAGGTATGCTTATTAATTGTCGAAAATGTAGAATTATGCTTATGCAATGATTTTTCAGTAGAAGAATTAAATATGAATACATTATACATGTCATTTGTTTCAAAAGCGTAGTAAAGTCATCCAAGGAAAATAAATTAGATTCTATATTCATGTATAGAAAATTTAAGACTTTATAGTATCTAGAAACTTTGGTAGAAGAAGGTGTAATATATGGTAGTCGTCTTTAACATTTCTACCTCCCTATAGACATTTCAACACACCAAAACTTCAAAAGAAGACACTTCTCTAACATCTGTTCATCGAAGGACAGTTTGGATCGAAATTGTCAGAGATTCAAGACAATCAAATTGCACAATATATGCACATAATATATCTGGGCCAGAACTAATAAACTTACTTTTCTGCTTACAGGACTAGAGGAAGATTATGGGTAGAGAGTAAATACTCTTTGTATGTATGAAGGAACTAAATTTCTAAAGACAAAATAATCTTGAAGTCTTGAAACCTAACTCACAAGGTTTAAGATTAACCATATTGGACAATTAAGTTGAAGTGTTTGAAACGATATGTAACGTTTTCTACTGTATCTGATACGATTAACATCTCTTTCTGAGTTGTCAAACCACGACGGCAACGGCTCAACTTCCTATTGAAATTGAATGAAAGCTATGTGCAGTGGCAGGGTTAATTTCGTGGGTACGTGATGTGGAAACCGTTGCTCCACCAAGTGCTTTGCAACGAGAAAATTTAGGAAACGTACTCCGATATGGTAAAAAGGAAAGTGATCGATTAACACCAATCTAGGTAAAAAGATTAAGTTAGGTCGAGCAGGAAAGAATAACAAAGAGAAAGGGACAGTTCAAAGGAGGCACTTAATTGTTATTTACTTCTATAAAAAGGATTGGAGAGACTCCTGAAAGCGACGAACCAGGAGAAGACCGTCTGGTGGTATAGAATATTAGAAACCCCTCCCCCCAAACCATCAACCCCCATGAAGGTTAGCTCAGAAACCAAAGGTAGAGAAGAAAAAGCCAAAAGAGAGACAAGTTTTTTACGTACACAACTAATAACTTCTCCCTTCAAAGCAAAAACCCAGAAGAGGCCGGGGGATGGAAATACAGGTGGGAAAGAAGAAACATAAGAAGAACGAGAGGTGTTTGCGACAAAGTTTGTGCTGGGGTGTGTTGTTCTTCACCGACCAGAATAGCTAGGGTTCTGTTTCGTGAGGAGGAAAGGAAAAACATGAGGACATTGAAGCGGGAGATGATCGAAGATGTTGCTATGATAGGGGGATTGGTAGGGGTGCAATTTGTGTATGCTGGGAATTCTATATTGCTGAGCTATTTCATGTCTTTTGGGCTTAGCCCTCTCACCATTGTTATCTACTCCAGCTTTGCTACCTTCATCATCCTCGCTCCCATTGCTTACTATTTTGAAAGGTACGGTAATTAAACCCTATTGTTTTGTTATAGAAAATCATTGATATTATATATCTGAATGCATTTCTTCAAGCACAATCAGCATTTGGAGATGATAAATCATTAGAAAATCATAATTATCGCTGTAGATTATGAGGTTTGATGAATTCGATCATCTGTGTTTTGGTTAATTGCAGGAGTAAATGGCCAAGCACAATCAGCCTCAAGTTTGTGATTCAGTTGGTTTTGATCGCCTTTGGAGGGTATATATCAAACTTTACCTTTGATTTTTGTGAAAATTAGATAAAAACCCAAAATACTAAACCTCTTTTAAGATAAACCCATACACATTGTTTATCCAACCCACAAGCATCAATTATCGTAATCTATGAGCATGCTTTGTTGGATTATTCCATTTCATCTCTTTGTTCTTGTGCTGAAAGCTGTGATGGCGTGTTTCATAGACCATACATAAGATACAAGTTCTGATATCGAGAGGGGGTGAACCTCAGAAATTCACAAAAGAAAAACATATCCTTACTAATCTTGAGCTTTTAACAAATCTCATGTTTTGTTCATAATTATCAAACAAAATAGGAGGCCAAGATCTTTTAGTCCCTTAATTTGGTTCTGATCTGACGAGAAAAAATGAGAAAACTCAAAGCATGAGATTGAAGTTAAATCAATTAATTCTGTTAGGGTCTACGTTCATGATATTGGAAAGCATACAGAATTAAAATCCACAAATTAGGGGTCTGGAACGTATGCAGTATTTGATCTTCGCTAAGCCTTCATATTATGTGATGTATAGTTTGTCAATTAATCTGCTCGTTTTGTTTGGTACATTAAGCATTTGAAGCTTAACGTACACAATGCTCTGGAGACCTAACCTTCTAGTTTTCCATGTATATACATACAAAGTTTTGAATGGTAGTTGCTGTATTTCAAAACTTATTATTTTTCCATTCTGTCAAACTCTAAACTCTCATCTCTACTGTTTACTCTTTCACCTTCGTTACTCGCAAGGGTACATGTTTCTTCTTAAATCAGTAAATAGGCAATTGTTTTTCCTGTTAGAATAGTGTTATACTCACTCTTGTTTGTCAAATCCAATATGAAAAAAAAAGGTTATTTTCCCTATAACTACACTTTTATGCTACTCGATCGAGTTCTCCTAACTTGAATTTCAAGCAAGAAAGAAACTTTTTTATTTTTCCTGGTACCTAAAGCAATTTTTATTCAGCCAAAAAAAATATAAGTAGTTGAACATGGCGGCCGGTCGCCATTCAGGGACATGCTCCATTAGAAACAACACTTCAGTGTCATCGTAAATGAAAATTGTTAAAATGACATTTCTTGCCTTTTTTTTTTGCTGCAGAGTAACTTTGTTCCAGGTACTATTTCTAAAGGGGATCGTGCTTACTTCACCAGCAATGGCAACAGCCATGCCTAATCTTGCTCCGGGACTTATATTTGTCATCGCTTGTACTGTTAGGTATCTGTAGACTATAGTTCAATCCGCATCTCTACTTTTGTAGAATCATTAGAATATATAACAGAACACAACTTTGTTATGATGGAAATGCAGATTGGAGAGAATGAAAATTAGTTGTCTGTACAGCAAAGTGAAGATTCTAGGCACAATGTTGTGTGTGGTAGGCGCTCTCGTAATGAGCGTAATGCAAAGCACCACTTCCACCCCAGCAACAAAGTTTCAGCTTCAAGCTCATTCTCCTGATGTGATCTTCGATAAGCAGAAGATTATTGGTTGCTTGTATCTCCTTGCTGCCGTGTTTGTATTGTCCAGCAATATTGTCTTGCAGGTGATGATCTTCCATAACAAGTTCATAAATAATTAGGACTGTTATCTTTGCTTATACCTACCTTTGCTTCATTAGAGAAGTATTAATCAGTAGTATTTGTGTTCATTTTATTACTGCAGGCTACAACATTGGGTGATTTTCCTGCACCTATTTCCTTGTGTGCCATAACATCTTTCATAGGGGTGTTTATAACTGCTGCTGTACAATTCATTCAAGATCACAAAATTGAAACGGGTTGGCCCCTTGTCAGTGCTCGAGACTTGATTGGCTTTTCCTTACTTGTAAGTATGATTTTTTTTTTTGTCCTTATTTTCGAGACCCAATCCCAACATTATTAGATTAATTAGGGATATAGGGATTCGAGGATTCAAACCTAATGCCTCTTGCAACAAATACTTTGATACTAATCGGCTTAGAACATGCATCTAGCTAACAGTTGCTAAGGTTTAGGGGATTAGTATGACGCTCTTTGTGAACAGAATAATTGCAAAATTGAATCGCTAACGTGATCTTCTTTTCTGTAACTTTCTATTTTACAGGGAGGTATAGTGAGTGGAGCTTGTGTTAGCTTCAATGGGTGGGCAATGAAGAAGAGAGGGCCAGTTTTGGTGTCAATGTTTAGCCCCATTGGAACTGTCTGCTCAGTTATTCTCTCAGTTATCACCTTAGGAGAATCCATCAGTGTTGGAAGGTACTTCAACTATCTTCTAAATCCTTACTGATTTTAATCTTACAGCTTAGTGTAAATATGAGCATTGAAGTATTAGAAACTTAATCTAGATTTGTATATATTTCTTTCAGCCTTGCTGGCATGTGCCTCCTGTTTACTGGGCTCTACTTTTTCCTATGGGCTAAAGGAAAGGAAGGTTTTCCAGATGGGATTGACTTGGAAAGTGAGTATGATGCAGAGAAGCCTCTTTTAAGTTGATCATTTGTGTCATCATCATTATCTGGTTTGTAAATATATTTTGGTAAACGGATAGGAAAGTTGGACGAAGTGGTTCTGGGGAGTAAGAATTAGATACAGACTACTGGCCCCTTACACAATGTGCTCTCAGATCTATCAGAACAATAAGATTGAACAAGGCCTTCTGCATAATTCCTAAAATTTAGTGAACTGGTTATTTGCTTGATATTGCTCGATATTAGTCAGTAAGAGATGCTACTTTCCTTTACTGTTTTTTGCAGAATCACCGTGATGGCTACCACCTTTATTGCTTTGCTGTGTATAAGTTGAGGATACTCTCTTGCTTGGGGAAGAGTATTATGAATCTGGGCAGTTAATATTTCAGATCCAGTTAGGCTTTTCTTTTTTATATATTGTGGGGGGGGGGGGGGGGGGGGGGGGGGAAGGTTTGGAAGGAGACAGAGTTTGTAGTTAATAGTATAGACAAATTATGGGCTCAATTACCAGAAATCCTGTGCATTCTTGTAGGAGGAAATTAGTAGCATCTGACATTGTAAATCACAGTATTGGCTGATAGTTTCTTGGGATAATTCGTGTAGTACTGTAGTAAAGTGTAAACCATTATATACAACACCTTAAGAAGTCCTAGGCTGTAGAGTATTTGTAAAATTAAGGACTAGTGAAAGCAGGTTACTATTTAAGTGGCAGTTAATACCTCTTTCAGCAACTCCTCGAATCTCAATTAGGCAAAACTCATCTCATGCATGCTCATCTTAAAGATGACAAGATACCTTATCACAACAGATATGAAAATTGCAGGTAGAAGCTAATCTAACAAAGCTCATGTACAGCTTGACTGTCATATAATCGCATGTGAAATTTTTTACAACATCATGCTGATATGTGAGACTGCTGATCGAAGAGATGAAATATACTTATTGAAGAACAAAACTACTTTGTATTCTTCTTTTCAAGATCAATTTCACAAACAAGACTGCCATTTTGGAGCCATAATCAGAGGGAAGGAAATGCCTAATTAAACAGACGACCACTGTTGACTTGAGTACTCCCTTGCTTAACGGGCTAAAACGAATATTACAAGATTAAGTTGACAATGGCGTTTCTTATCTTCCTGGAAACTATGGTTGAGTTCAAATAGGTTCCACAAGTCATATATCAGTATATCACATGGTTTGAAAACTCAGGCTGCAGCAATGTCTGCAGTTTTCTCTGGGCTGAAGTAACAGTGCAGATTGACATAGTTTTGCACTAGTTAGAACATGAAACGTGTTCACTAAGTTATTACTGAAATGATTTTTTCCCTCAAAAAATTTTCATCCCTTTCTCTTTTTAAAGATTGAACATGCAGGAACACATTTATAAATTCAAAAACCTACTACAAGTTAGGATTAACGGCAGCTTTATTCCCCTAAAGTTTCCGTAAATCTAAGAATTCGTTTAGCTCAGTTGAAACAGTCTAATGAAATTCAATTCAGATGCAACATCAGTAGTAGCCATTTAGTATTTTGGGACCTCAGCAGCAGAACACATAATTCCAATTTCAACTGTCATAGTTAAGAGCTCCACAGTATCTATTTTCTTTTCTAGAGCATAGCTTCTTTGAAGTAGTTTATATATAACTTCATATTCAATAATGAAGATTTTGTAGTAGTCACAAAATCTGTAGTAGAAATCTCTGCAATCTCTTTGAAGTAATCACATTTACGAAACAATGAAGATTCAACTCATTCAAAAGATATGTGAACATGAGTTTCCAGATATTTTGTACATGGTGAAACCTTCAAGTAGAAATAATATGCAGAACATTTAAAATCAGAGCTACTCAACTACACTCGGTCTTTGATTTTAATATCCCAACACTTAGTTATGTGGTTGGTCATGAATCACGATAAAGACCCCCTACGAGAATGAAACTGCTGGTTGTCAAAACGCATATCATCAAGCAAAGTATCTACCTTTCCTTTTCGTTGGCCAACCAAGTGTGTACTATTACTACTATATGAAACAACTATATACATTGGCCTAGCTAATTTCTGTTCTCTTTTACTTTTGGTTGCTAATAAAGAACGACTTGCAAAATTGTCATATAATTCAAATGATATGTAAAAATGCCCGTTGAAACGAACCATGCATATTATGTATGTACGTATATGTTTATCCTCACCTAGGTAAATTGAAGATTGAATCAATGTCTTCACAAAACAAAATATAAGTTGTACATTTTTGTAAGATGATGAATGTGAAATGGTAAAAAGAAAAAATGTTAGACATACTCGGTCCGATCATCATGTTCGATGAAACTTTTATAAACACAATTTTAAAAACTCAACATCGAGAATATCAGCAATACATTGTATTTCATTATCTTAAACGTCTCTACGTATCTACATGTTCAATATAAAAACTTTACTCCTTTCCAAATTCCAAGTTGTTGAAAGAATCCACAAATATGAACTATCACAGTCGATCAAGAAGAGTACAAAGTTAACCCATGAAGGCATTTATCAGTTCACGCTAGTTCATGTGTAGTTTGGAGGTCAAGAAGCCAATGCATATATGGAGGAGAGAGCTATGCGTCACACATGTGATGAATCTCACCTAACGCTGGGAATCTCTCGTTCTCCAATTGAATGAAACCAAGTGAGAGCATTTTGAAAGTGCAAAGTAGAAGCCACATAATTCCTCATGCATAGAAAGCTAGCTAGTGGGTGCTGGTGAGAAATCCTTTTATGGGTTCATGTTGTAGTAAAACTCTTCGGCTTTAGAACCACTATGTAGAAGTCTATTTAACCGGTATGATGTCTAAGTCCGGGTAAGATTACCCAAGTAAGAACATTGTTTTATTTAGTTTTGAAGGATTTTTGGACCTCTGGACCTCTCCGACGATAGTCTAATAATATTGGACGTGATGTTTAAGTTACCTTATTATGGTAGTAAATTTAGATTAGTCCACTTGTGAATACTCGATGGTCACACGTTCGGTACGTTAACGTGTATGGCATGTGACCAACGTTAATCTAACATGTACATTCATTCCAAAAAAGAAGTCATGGGCCGTCGGAACCTTCAAACCCTCGAGCAATCAAAGATTCAAAGTCTTCCAACATGCCCAAACTCAGGCAGGCGGAGCCAGAGTTTAGGATTGAGGGGAGTCATTATGTACAATGATTACAAGTATGAAGGCACTTAGACTAATTTCAAATGATAAAATACATATATAGGAAAGAGCTTGGGGTGCCTTGACCACTTTTGACCTGTGCATAGCTCCGCCCGTTAACTATCATGTATACACAAATATAGCTGTTATGTTCTAGGATATTCTATATCTTTCTAGATATTCTTTATGTGTGTCTTGACCTTATACCAATAAGATATGTAGTTTGACTAGATCTATATATTCTTTATCCTTACCATATTTGTAATGTGTAATTCCCTATATAAATGGCTCATATTAATGAATAAGATATCTATATTTCACGATTCTCTATTCTTTTGCTATCTCTCTTTGTGTCTACATTTTATAATTCATCACGTTATCATGCACTTTGTTCTAACCCTAGAGCCAATAACCCACCATTTATTTTCTGAAACCCTAAAAAAAAAAACGTTTTTCGGCTCCTATGTCCGACCGCTTCCGCCACTTATTTTCCCGGCCTCCATCCAACATCACCAGCTACCAATCTCTTGGCCGCCGCCCGCCGACGATTCTTGGTTTCCTCCGACTACAATTTTTGACTTTTTCAAGCGTTTGAAGTTTCGAAAGGAATGTTTTGAAACTCTAAACTTTTCCAAGTTCAATAACTTGGGGAGGATAAAATTCTTTCCTCCCGTCTCCATCTCCATTCTATACTTGAGATTTTATGCGTGCAGGTACCAAAATCCCAGAATTTTATTCGCGGGTCAAGAGTGTGTTTGATCACTCTTGTTTCCTTGTCAAAGTTGTTTATGATCAACCCTGACCTTTCTCCGGATTGTGTTTGATCAATCCGAGGTCTTTTTTTCGAATTGTGTTTGATCAATTCACGGCTTTTTCGGATTGTGTATGATCAATCCGAAGGACAAACCATTAAAAGCATTGTTTGTGACCTCTATCGAGTCTAATAACAACTTGGTTTTATATGACAGAGCAATATAACAAACTGCTCCTTTGAGTTTTGACGTATTCGATGCCTAAGGCGAATCTTCGCTTGGTATCTGTGAAACCTTTTTATTGAAAAAAATTAAACCACATGTTTTGACCCCCAATCTAACAAGCCTAGATGCCGAGATTCCACATCTCATGCGCTCAAACTCTTTGACGCACCACATCGATAAAAGTCTTCAATGGCAATCTGTGCAAAAAGCAATGACCACAATGTATTGTGGAATGCACTCATGGAGCGTTTCTGGAAACGTTCATATAACTCTACTTGTTGTGTTATTAGTCAAGTGGATTGCTTACCACTTCAAAAGACTACAAGTTGTCGTTGATCTTTTGTGGCATCATGATCCATAATCTTTAGCGGATTCGATCATCATCAAGTTCTCTAGGTCCTCCAAGTTAGTTTGGAATTACCAACGAGACTTGTTTTTGATCATTATGTTGCAAACTGGAATTGCATATACATTAATGCGATAAACGTATTTTAGATTGTCCCATAATGTGGGGACAACAGTATGGGTCACGAAAATGAAAAAAAACGATGTGCCGATGTCGAGAAAAGAGAGGGAGGTGTCACCGGTCCTATTAGTGACACTCCCGATCTAGACACCAATTTGTCAAAACTACTCATGTCAGCTTATAACAATGCAACCATTGTGGATCTCCGGATCACTGGTTCAAGATTTGTCAAGCTATCCTTCAAATTGTGAATGCATACAAAAAGATACAGAAAATCAATATGAGGACAATAACGTCATCCTCATGATCACGAATTTCAAAGATTCAAATTTAGCTCTAGCTACCCCTGACTTTGACATCATTGGCTATACATTGATTTTTTTTTCCCAAACTATATGTAATAAGGCGTCGGATCTCGATGTACTCACATTAGCAATAATAAATGTCTTGAGAATTTTTTTCAAAGTTATGAAACTATTCTCCTCTTATGGTTCATATTGATTTACAATCAAGATGTACACTTACATCGTCCTTAGAAACATGACATATTTACAATCTACATGGTTAGATTGTGCCATTTTGGTCTCTTCCAAGTGAAGATGGCACACGGCCTTGCATCCTCAAGAAGGATCGCCAACGTGTTTCCGGTTAAGTTTTCTACCCTATAGCGGATTTTCCATCATTAATTGTTCAACTAAGCTTATCCAAGCTCAGTGTGATGTCTTAGAATTGTCCGAAATTAAGGAGATAGTGGTTTCAAGTGTGCCTCGCACTACCGTCCCTCCACGGACATGCCTGGTCATACTAACTTGGAGTTACCGAAAGCTTTTGATTTTGGATCCTCCTACGCTATTAAACCAATTTTCGTCTTGCAAAAGACGTTGAAGACATATCAAAACCGAACAATCATCATCATGATCGAATCCTCTAGGTCCTCTGAGTTAGTTTATGTTCATATCAGGGAGCTTTTGCTAACTAGTCATGGAGTTTACTACCTTGGAACGACCAAAAGGTCTTAGTTCTGATCATCCACATGTCACTTTTGGCTAAGGCAAAAGCCTACATGCCACCTGCAAGCTTCACAGCTTCGCACATGCCAATTCCGTTAAAAACAACAATCTGTCCCTTCTGGACGGTCAACTTCGTTTGAGCTTTGTGAACAGCTCCAGACGAACCAGACAGTGAGCTTTATATCATTGTAAAGCTCTACGAGTCTAGTTTTCAGAACTTTTCGTAGTTTGTCCATATCTATTGTAACGAAGAATTTATGGTTGTTTTAGTGCGCAAATGTCATTCTGCACTAAAATTTTTATGCACTCTCGGGATTACAGCTTTTTGTAGCTTCTTTCACTCCTTCTAAATGGTTCAAGTGGAACTATTTACTCTCATATATACTCCATTTTGTAGATATTTCTCACAGAGACATTGAGTGCTTCGCAGATAGTGAAACTATCCACAACATTCTAAGGAACCGATAACTATCTCTGGATTTTGTGTCAGTTAAATCTTCTGTGAATACAATGATTGAATCATACCTATTTAACTTAAATCTTGATGCCTCATGGCACCATGATAAATGTCACAGATGTCCTCTATGCATTAAGAGACAACCGAACCATGTTAAGCTTTAAAGACATTCTTGCTAATAGTTTTCATTTGAAAACACATTGTGAGAATGAACAAGAGTTCTTTTGTGTATACCGTCTCATGAATGCGGACTGAAATACATCTCAGAAAAGTTTATGAGTCAATTTAGTGGACTGTATGTCACTACGATTTGAATATCGAATCTCATGTTGTCGCCAAACATGATATTTGGGACACCGACTCATATAGGGTTTGGTTTGACCAAATTGGTCATACTGGAAGAGACATAATTGTCTAAATTTTGAGATATTCTCATGGACATCCATTCTTCCGCTCAAAACGAAGACATTTGGGATCTAGCTTCTCCATGTAGTATGATGGTGACGCCATGGTTGCAAATTGCAAATGGCGGCACCCTGGGGGACATTGAAGTCACCCAAACACGGCTCCAACTTCCCGGAGACCTTCCGGTCAATTCCTCAAGCAATTGAGGTGCACCGGCATTTCCTCGATGTCTCATTGGCCCCCTGCAATGCTTATTGCTCATTCTGAAAGCCTATTTTTTAGCTCAATTAGGGGAGCGAGACCCTCCTACGCTAAATGACACAAAAGAAAATACTTCATTCTTACATCAAATTATGTAAATCGATACAACCAACTTACAAACCTTTTTTTTATGTTTTATAGTGTTGGTTGAAGTGTTAAAACACACTAGTCACGTATTACACTATTATCTACCATTTATGCTGCTTATACTTCTACGGGCTCACTACCCATTCTTTAAAGAAGTATATCGGGATATAAGTTGAAGTGTCATGTATCTCATGTTCACACGCAATACGGTCTCACCGAGGCTACGACTAAGCAACTTTAGCTTGTCGCTCGAACATTATTGATGCGCACAAATCTTTCTATTAAGTCTTGGGGCTATGCAATATTTGCATGCAGCTTTACTATTCATTTACGACCCACCATCATTGAATATTTTTATAATACAACTCGTGACTATGTATGAGGATTGACACGAAATTGCAATCGTTGAGCTCACATAGGATTGACACGGATCTTCAATCTTTGAGCTCGGCTAGATGTTATTTTTAGGTGCCAAATCGCAATGTCACTACGCACAATGATGAGTCATTTGAGATGAATAAGTATTTAGGTTGGATATGAACCTCCACCTATAATCCGCATATGTAGAAACGTTGTCAGACGATCTCATTCACCGCTAAATTGTGGATTGTCACTTTGATGAGACAATATTCCTGCCGTTAGGGGGAGATAAGAACATAAGTGTTCAAGTGTAACGACGTGAATTGTCGTGGTTTTTCCCCACTAAGTCTCATCTTGATCTCAAATGCCTTGATCTAAAATGCTTAAAGTGTTAAAGTGACGAGATCACATGTTGTAAATATGTTTTCAAGGATTAATGTCCTATCAAGAGGACATAGCGCGACCAAAAGGAGTTGGTCTTGATGCCATCACCATGGATGGTGATATGGTGACGCCATATAGTGGCAAAATTGGTGTCACAAGGTCGTGTGGCTCCCCAAAAGAAGGGAGGCCCTTAGGTTAGAAATTTTCTCGCACTAGGAAGAAAGTGAGCATGGCACAACTTGATCCATATATTGATCAGTGATACTCAAATCTGTCTCATGAAGTCTGAATTGTGATTATTGTTGGGGGACGCCTCAATGTCAAATCCAATCCATATAGAGATCTCTACAAGTATTACACAAGTGTACATGAGGACGTGGAATAATGAGTCTACTATCAAACCATTCTTCGATGATTGATATCAAATTAGTTGATTGGCCTAATAGAAAGATGTGATCCAACATTAACAAACAGATAAGTCCTTGGGCAGGTGATGCCGACACCGCAAGCTAAACCTATCAACTTTGTCTTTGTTAAATAACTTAGTGAAAACAAGAGCTTAGACTCACCTTATGGTGCAAGGTCTCTCACTAACACGCACTGGGATCGACTACGGTGAGATATGCTCTCGTAATGGATGTCATTGAACTCCACTACTTTGTCAGTTTGTTAGTTTTTGAATAACTGAACATGCAGCCTATGAATGTGGTCATAATAACATCTCTATCAGATTAGAGATATACATACAGATCTTAAAAGGACTTCATTCATCCAAATCAAGTGGCTCCAGACCACAGGACCATACGTTTGCTAAATGTATTGAAACACATATGGACTCTACTTGATTTGGAAGGGATATGGTGAATTATGTCTTTACGTGTTCATTCCTGATTTACATAGACTCTTGATTGAATAAGAGATGCCAATATGTATCAACATCTGAAGTTAGAATGAAAAGATCTTGGGAAGATACGGTCTCGATAAGGCACTCGATGACTGTATTAATGAGGATTTTCCATCAATCGACTTAGGTGCTCTATAACTAGTGAGGCCTATATATACTCTCATGATTAGTTAAAGTCTTTGCTCTAAAGAGAGATCCGTTGTTTTTTCTAAAGCAAGATGACAAATATGTGTTAAGAGATGAAGTTCTCATCTAAGTACAATAAGACACATTAATGTACTCAACACAATACGAAAGATTTGACATCTCATTCGCTATGAAAAGTTGTAAAGCTAAGCATAGCTATAAGCCCACGCAATGCCGATGTAATGGTAGTAACTCATTTTTCAATATTTAATGGTATGTAAGGTTGAGGTTTATTATATCCTTACATAAGAAAGACACATCAAAAGCGAAATCAGAATCTGTCAAATTTCGTAGGTCAAATTCCACGGAACCTACATGAAATCTCACTCACTGAAAAATGATGAATTGGTATCATTAGAAATTTCTATGTGTCTACTTTCCAGAGACACCAACTATTTGATCATACATATTATATTGAGTGAGTTATGGACGTTTTCGTAAAGTATGACAAATCAGTCCGCGAATCTGATTTTTACAAAAAAAGTTAACTTTGACTGGACTTTGTGAACATTTCCTGATGAACCAGAATGTGTGTAATATATGGTTGGAAAGCTAAAGGAGTCTAGTTTCCAAAACCATTTACGGTTCATTCATACGTACTTCCTAGAGAAAGTTACGGCTATTCTAGTAACTGAAGGTCATGCTGCACGAAAATCTAATTTCATGCACGAACTTATGTTTTGAGTTTACAAGCGGCCTTCTCCTCAAGATCTAAGTGTAAAAGATCATGTTTGAGGACAATACAACATAATATAGTTAATCATTGTCCAATAGCACATTTGAAGACATGTTAAAAGTATTGACATGCTAAGTTATTAAAATTTTCGTAATTAGTAAGAATCAGGAAGAGCCCTATGATTGATGTAAATATCATGGGGAGGTGCGAATTTCAGGGGAGTCTAGCAGGTACATACATGTCACTATCAAATGTGAATGGTGCGTTGTACTTTTTTTCATTAACGATTAAGGTTTAGTTTTTCTCCCATAAGATTTTTGTGACTTGACAAGGTTTTTGACGAGGCAACATAACTGCACCATCGGTATAGCAGCACGCGGCACAAGGGGTAGTGTTATAGAATATTCTATATCTTTCTAAATATTTTTTATGTGTGTCTTAGTTTTATGCTAATAAGATATGTAGTTTGACTACATCTATGTATTTTTTATCTTTACCATATTGATATTGTGTAATTTCCTATATAAAAGGGTTCTATCAATAAATAAGATACTCATCTTTCACGATGCTCTATTCTATTGTTATCTCTCTTTATCTTTACACTTTATACTTCATCATGTTAGTATTAAATTTCTGTTTTTTCACCCTTCCAACATCTCCAACGGTTTCTTTTATCATTTCTGCATTTTTGTGTAAAAGGGATTGGAGTGCACAAAACTCGTACTCATGGGCAGTTTTGTCATTCCCACGTTTAACCATATGCAAATAATGCAACTGTAATCACTTGATATGCAAATGGACCCATCATATGAGAAGTACCCTCAAATCCCTCTACATAAAAACGTACCAACTACCAAAGGGTCCAAAGTGCTCTCTAGTGCATGAGCTCTTCTTATCATTCGAAGATACCTCCCTCAAATTAAAAGAAAAAAAAAAGAAGAGAAATTGAATTGCATAAGGACCCAGATATTCAGAAAAGATTGAGATGTAGGCAGTGATGCTGGTCTTGTTCACAGTTTGTTTCTGGGTTTGTTTGTACACTTGAATAGTACTGTGGCACGCAGAGAGAAAACTGAGAACTGCGAAGTATGGGAGATGGGTATCTGTTTGCCAATCCTGCTCTGTTTCAGTTTGTCTGCATAGGGCAGAATGCAGGCCTCGAGACACGAGTCAGGAGCCAAATTGGGAAGGATGGTAATGGTGGATGTACGAGAGTAACCACTGCAACCTGTGCCCTTATTCTACAATTGGTTTACTCGCTGAGTTGATTTTATTGCTATTTCTGGATCATCATTTACTGTGACTCGGTCCACTCGATCCCTTTCACTATGCATATACACAATGGTTCAATAATGTCGTTAGTCGAAATGTTGAACTGAAAACATATAGGCAGGTGAGGTAACTAATACGTGTAGGCAACTTGTTCGATAAAATGTCTAAAAGAAAATGAGTTTGAGAAAAGGTTGAGTTGCATTTGATTACAAATTACTTATTTGCTACTATATTTGACACGTTCGTTATATGTTTAAGTAATTCGTATATGAGGCTTTATTTTATATAAAGTATTTGATGAATTGTTTGAATGAGAAGATCTACGAGCAAAACTCGAAAGTTGAGGCATGCTATAGCTTACTAGCCAGTTTCCCTATGGTGACATTTTTGATTCTGTTGTGCTAAGGTGACCTTGCACTAGTAGTTGTACAGTTTGTGGCTTTTTTATGAACGAAAAGAGAGAACTGGATTAAAGGCGAAGACAAATTGTTAGAAGTGTCATAACTGTGCTACTTATATTGACAAATACAATTCCAGTGCTCCTACTTCATCAACCTGATCCAGTCACATCATGTTCGGTGCCATAATAAACTTGATTCATTTCTCAACAACGAAAGGCAAAAGCTAGTGCTAGTGTTGGTTACGTTCTAATCCCTCTGTTACATGAAAGCTGCTCTTCCATTTTCTGTTATAAAAATTCTTGTCAATAATAACTTCTTTAAGAAATAATGGTCATTTTGTTATAACAGATACTTAGACCAGAAACAGCTTAAATTCAAAACATTTTTTTTATTGGAATGAGATAACAAGTTAGGAAGTAGGAACACATCCACCTAATCAGTATGCATACCGTAATCCACTCGAGTATCCTAACAAAGCCAGACTAATCACCCCCACATACATAAACCAGGTCCGTGCAAGAGTGAAATTATGGTTTAGCACAAGAAAGAAGAAGAAAAATTGCAAAAATCAAATACCAACTGTATATTGCAAGTGGAAGTAACGGTCCAGGAAAAGCACCGGCCGGCATGGCAAAGCAAGCTGCTGCTTATAATTGTGTAGTAAGAGAGTTGGTGCTGATAACCAAGGCAAAAGGTGGAAGATTCCTAAATATTAATTTGCATAGTAATTGCTGGGATATCACTGATTCTCTTAGGTTGGTAGTAACATAAATTTGCTGATGTTACAGTAATCAGTTTACTGTTTTTGCTAAAAATATCATGCTATAGTAAATACTTACAAAGATTTACTAAGAAGAAGATTTTCCACATAGCTACCTATTCATTAACATTTAATTTTCTGTTACAGAAATAAGATTTCTCTGAAAAAGAAGAAACTTAAAGAGTGCCCTTCATGAGTATGTACCTGAAAAATATTATATGTAAGCACAAATTAGTGACTAAGATGAATGAGTAGAAAACTTCTTGGTTTATAGTTCAAATCACATGATCTTATCACCTATAGCCTATTGTTACAACAAACCCAACAGTTCTATTGACTTTGTAAGTTCTGAAGTTTAGACTATTCAAGAAGTCTGTATTGGTCTAGATTGTTGAAATAACATGAGTAGGCTAATAAAGAACAAGAAGAATCATGAACATTTTGGGGAAAAAAAGGGAGGAAAAAGAATCAAGAGAAGGATAATCTATGTATGGGCAAGTATGAATTATCTCTATTTTATTTGGTATGGCTACAAATAATGAAATATAAAGTTCATATTCTTTTGATCAAATCAACAAATCATGCATTGTAGCACCAAGGGTTGCAAATGAAGCACAAAGAGCATAGGCGCTCATAGGTTTCAAACCAAAACCATGGCACTCAATGATATTTATCTTGAAATCAACAAATTATGCATATAATTGTCTTTGGCAATGAGTACTACTTCCATAAATACACATTCATAAAAATACAAAATACAAACTTCAGAATGGGAGGTGTTTAATCCTCCAAATCCAAAAAGTGGTAAAAAGAAAAGGTTATTTACTGAAATGAGCAAGGATTGCATGTTACTTGTCCCTCTTTCCTCCATTCATCATCACACTTTTACAAATTTTTGGCACCAAAAAATAAAAAAGATTTGGTCTTTTTTAAAAATAATAAACAATTGTACAACTGTTTATTTCTAATTCATATTTTGTATATGTTTACTTAAAATCATATATTTTTGGGTTGTGTGTGTCTTTTGGAGAAGGAATGCTTGTCACCTACTCCTTTTAAGTTCCCCATCTCTTCATACTACTACTAGTCTCTCTCTCTCTCTCTCTCTCTCTCTCTCTCTCTCAAAGGCCAAAGCTCAAAGCTTTAGTGGGAGAGAGCAACTTCAAGCTCTCATCTTTGCTCTGCTCTAATGGAGAAGCACCAATGCAAGCTCTGCTCCAGGTTCTTCAACAATGGCAGAGCATTAGGTGGTCACATGAAGGCTCACATGGCCGTGCTTCCTCTCCCTCCAAAGACACACCAGCAACTCGCTCCTGCTGAGTCTACTCACTCTGCCTCGTCCTTCTCTTCGTCTTCTGAAGATGAACAGCAAAAGGGTAGTCATCAACAAGAGGAGGAAGATCAGAAGGGTTTGGCTTATGGGTTGAGGGAGAATCCCAAGAAAAGTTTCAGACTTGCAGATCCTGAGTTCTCTTTTCAGGTTGATGCTGGCTCTGTTGTTATTCAAGACAGGGAGAGCGAGACCGAGTCGAGAAACCCAACTAGGAGACGATCCAAGAGGAATCGGAGAATGAGTTTTACAGAAAATTTGGAGATGAAGAAACCCAAGTTGACAACTTCAACGGTTGACTCGCCGCCGGCAGAGCCGGAGCCTTTGAGCTCAGTTTCCGACACTTCACCGGAAGAAGATGTTGCCATGTGCCTCATGATGCTCTCGAGGGATGTGTGGATGGGAGCAAACTATGGGGAGGCAGATCAAGAACAAAATGGGAAAGAGGTTGTGGTTGCAGTGAAAGATGAGGAGTTCGAGCAATTGGAGGAGATCAAATTGAAGAAAACGAGAGGTAAGAATCGCTGCGACAAATGCAGCAAGCTGTTTCGATCTCATCAAGCAATGTGCGTACACAGGAAGATTTGTTTTCAAAGCGAAGAAGAGGCTAACAATGCAGCTAGCAGTGCCAGTCTGTTCAAGTGCCCATTTTGCAGCAAGATTTTTGGGTCCGGACAAGCACTTGGGGGTCACAAAAGGTCTCATCTCTCAGGCACTTCGGGGTACTCGAAGGTTGTCACAAAAGTTAAAGAAGTTCGGGAAAGTTTCATAGATCTCAACATGCCTGCTCCACAAGAAGAAGATGATTTCAGTGTGGTTTCTGATGCTTAGAAGTTGCACAATCTTGTCAGGGTGGATGTGATTCAAGTCATTCAACTTGGGATCAGGTAAAAAAAATTGATTGTTTCATGAGCAATGTGGTAGAATTGGGTGGAAAAAAAACTGGTTCACTTCCCATTCAAATATCATAATGCTCTTTCAGCTATTGGCGTTTCGTTCATTCTTGACCATAATTCATTTGTTCTGAACTTTTCAACTACTGTTTGGTCAAGTTCAACTGCAGTAACAACTTGTTATATGTATTGTTGACTAGAATACAGTGGCTAGCATATATCACAAAGTTGATCAAAGTTTCTTATTATGTAGCCAATTCAAGTAATGGGTTACTATTTCAACTGAGTTCTTGTTTAGTTCAAGTTCAGTTTAGCAATTAGGTACACAACCCCCATTGCTAGATGAGCTGTTCTATACGAGTAGTAAGTGGTTCCTTCATACAGTGATTAATTTGACGAGTCTCTTGTGCTTTCGGCACCAATATTTACTATTTCAATGTTACACTTACCAGAAGGCAAAGTAACAACTTTTATTGAACACCCAATGTCTTGTCTACTCCATTGCAGTGATTGAGAGCATCTTTTGCTTGTGAATCAGAACTTCGGTTCTCACCAAAGTGTTGAGTTGTGCGTTAATGTGCTTCTGCTTCCTTCTGTTTCAGGTTCAGTTTTCCAGTTATGCTTGTAACTTGTCCTATCCCCATATTTTTTTTTTTTTTTTTTTTCCATTTGTTCTCTCCTTGTCCCCATCTACTGCTCTTCCTCTGTAGACTCAAGTGGTAGTTGTTTTAGCTTTGAAGCACAGGGTCAATGATTTGAGGGTGATCCACAAACAAACTGCAACCCTTTTTTCACTGACCAAACTAACCTCGAAACAGGAAGGGAATTACATTTCTGATGGGATATGTTTGATTGTGACTGGAGAAGATCCCAATCTCTTCAAATTCTGAAGTTCATAGATTTTTTTTTTTAAATGAAATCTGCCTTGAAATGAACGAAGTATCCGGGCAAAAGGAGGGTGCCATCTGCCAATGCTACTATTCTTATCGAAGAATCAGTCAGACACTTAGACCTAGTTAAATCCTCGTATGAATGATTAGTGTGCTTTCTTTAATGGCTAAAAGGATGAGGTGTCAATAGCAATGTCACAAACAAGGGGCACTTTAGGGCTGAGTTGCCCTTATTACGGCCTTGTGGGATTGATTTACGGCTTCTTTTGTGCATGTGGTTTTTCATGCTTCACATGATCTGCTCAAATGATGGCTTGTGACATTGAAATTAGAATATGCTGTTTGGATCACACTGCAATGGAGATGGACAAGGAGATGGTCCGAATTTTGGTAGAGCTTCCTCATTCCCAACTGTGCCCCATTTTCGTCTAGTGTTGGTGGAGTTTCCGATCCTCTCTAGGAAACAGTTCCCCATTTTCGACGGTGGCAACATGGCAGAGTGGTTGAGCTTGTCGTCCGATTGTCATTCCGGTCAAACTTTCTCATTGCCATTTCCCATTTGTGCCCTGTTGTTGCCCTTTCACCGGCTAGGTTTAGTGGTATTCTCGATCCCCATAATAAGTTGCCCGTTCGCTCGGGATGGTAATATGACGGCACGGTAGGGGTTGTCCTCACCATTTTCCATCCCTTAGAACTCCCACATTCTCATTTGTACTCCTTTTAAGTCTACTTCATACAACCCAAACGAAAGAAGAAATTGTATACATATACAAGTATTTAACGTGTTCGGTTATAAAAATAGCCACACGCAGTGAGGACTTGAATCGCATCGCACATCGAACTTGAGTCAGCTAAGATAAAATTAACTTTGAAACAGATTTCCACATTCCCTATCTTCTGCCCCTCAACCTCTCCATTAGGGGAGGTGCTCGTCGGAAACCCGGTTAAGCCAGGAAAGTTTTGATCCCTAAAGTGACACTCAACTATGTAAGTAGATCTCAACCTAAATAAATGTGATCCAAACAAACAATAGTATAAAACAAGTATGGGACTCCAACACGTATTGCCAACTCTATTCTGCTCTAATGTGGCATACCCACATCTAACAACCACCCTTCTTGTTTTTTAATCCAAGAAAAGAAAAGAGAAAAAATGAAAGAGCAAAAGTGGGAGAAAATAGTTGCGGAAAGATAATAGGAGGTAGAGAGCAGTGTTTGGAAGCACTTGTCTGGGCTGCTCTTAGTTTTGTGCAGTCCTAATGATTCTGCATTTTCCTTTGCTTTGACCAAAAGCCTAATTATGCTTTGGGAAGCTGTTGGTTCTTTTACATCCTCCTCCATTTTGCTTTCAAGTCATCGATGTCTTTTACTTGTTCAAATGCTAAATGTTTCTTTTGCTTTGAAAACCAGTTGCGGCAGCAATAGCTCAGCTTTTGTTACCAGTTCAATGATAAGTTCTGGTCAGAGAAGATGATATGGTCAATGCTTGAATTAACATGCCTCACATGTTATGGTTGAAGACGAGTTTTCTGTTTCTATGTGACCTGAAATCTGAGACGATGTGGACGGGGTGAGGGAGACCAGATAGTTCTTACCAACTGAATATATGAGTTCTATCTGTTGGAAAGACTTCGGTAGAAGATTCCTTGTTACTTGTGATTTACTCCGAGCTTATATCATATTTTGAATATTATTTTGCAATTAATATGCTATGGTTGGAAATGCATTTCCATCGGATTATTGTGAGTTTGTAGATTTAGTCAAGTACATATAAAGCAAAAACAGATACAATAAATCTCGTATAATGAAATAAAATTATGATTCTCTTAATCAAATGAGAATAACTTTTTCTATCGAATATACAACTCAAATACTACAATTAGTATGTCGTGGGTCGGTTACAATCTTTCATTTACTAAGAAGACACTGCTAATATACCAAATTGTAGTAGGCAAAGAAAAATAACTATGTAGTCAGAAAAAACGATAAATCTTGATTAAAACATAAATTAGAAATCCCGATTGAGTACTATGAAGGGATGGTATAAATCACCAAATAATGCCATTTTGTTTTTGCTTTGTGGCTAAGCCGTAGCCGTCCTACGCCCATATGTAGTCAGAAAAAACGATAAATCTTGATTAAAACATAAATTAGAAATCTCGATTGAGTACTACGAAGGGATGGTATAAATCACCAAATAATGCCATTTTGTTTTTGCTTTGTGGCTAAGCCGTAGCCGTCCTATGCCCATATGAGAGAATTGTGTTCTTTACGAACATAGGAAATGGACCATATATAGTTGTGCTGATCCTCTGCTTCATCGCAACCACCAAAGGCTATCAAATACGATAATTTACAAATGGATATTTGGTCATTGTGAGCTGTCGTTCTCTTTGATTTTTATGTACTATTTCTATATACGAAACCAAGTTATCAAATTTAGCCACCTTAAACGGAGTCTCCATGTCCATGACGCTATCCAATATATCCATTGCTCCAACTCTGGAAGACTGGAAAATGATTGATTCATCTTCTTATTGTTAGATGATTATAGACAATGTAGTAGCCGGAATCCGGTCTCGGAACAGTGAAGATCGATAGACAAAAAGTCTCACTACAAAAGAGTGCGGTGAAACAGCACCCGCACCGACGGCCCCAAACGAAACTCTCCCACGGTTTGAGATGGCCAAGGCAGCAGCAAAACGGTGACATGCTTAACGGTTGGCAAGCAAGCAGGAACTGTCTTCTTCACGTGAGCCAATTAAACCCTTTCAACATATTTTGCATGTTATGGAAGATCCCTCTTGGTGGAGCCAACTATTTTTCTTTTGGATTTTGGACCACTTTATTTATCCATGTGCCATTTTTTATGGGTCCAATAATGAGCTACAATGTGGGCGGGAACGGAGCAGCCCAAATGCCTCATTTACTTTATATTATATCTATTTATTGTCAACTGTGCAGAAAACTAAAAACGCTGTTCACAACACTGTTCCTAATTACTGTTCCTAACACTATAACACAGTTGGCCCTCCGCCCTTGCTGGTCTCTTCTCGACGCTTCTCGCGCGTCCCAAATATAGAGAGAGAGAGAGAGTAGAGGAAGAACTGGAGATCAAGTTGTTCGGAGCTCAACTTTCATTGATTGAAGAGATCAATCAGGTCCAACCCCTTCATTTTGAGTCGTTTATGAACCAAATTTCTCATTCCTTTCATTCCAGAAGGGTCGTTGTCATCGTCATAAAAACCTTGGTAAGTTTCCACAGTACATATCAATGTCCCAATTTGCACAAACATCTGAATTGTTTCCGTTTTCTTCTCAGATCGATGATCTTCAGGTTGCTAATTTTTGAGTCTTTAGTTTATTATTATCAATCTGATAAGATAACAATCACCTCAACATTGTTGGTTAGTTGGACTTTTAATTCAATCTTATGATTCTTTTTTCTTTTTCTAATTTGCAGGTTTGGGTGGGTTAAGGATGCAGAAGTCTATTTTTGTGTTTAAGCTCTTTGGAGTTGTTAATCAGGTTTTCCAAAAGCCTGACGTTTGCACGACTTTCTACTGTCACTGACTCATTGTCTCACCATCTATAAATGAATGAATGAACAACTAAAATGCTGCTCACCAAGTGTTTGATAAAATGCTTATGAGACAGTCTTCCTTTTTTTCTTTTCATTTTTTTTTGGATATGTTTTCCAGTATCTCATTCAAGCTTAGCCATAAGCAACTTTTAGATTTGAGTGCTTGAATTTATTGGTTGGTCTTTGATCATTCAAAACGAAGTTGATTGAGTGAACTGTGAGCATCAGCTTTTTTATGAAGCAATTGTAGTTGATAAAATAATGTGGAAGGCTGTTACATAAACTTTTCCTAACACTTGAGACTATTTTTGTTTTGTTGTACTTGATTGTGCTTTTCTTTTATCTTAAGAACACCAGATCTATTGTTTATATACAAAAAGGTCAAGATACAATTTAATGAAAGATTGATATATCAAAACTTGATGATGTCAACTTCGTCATGTGCACGTAACATGGCTTTATAACTATCCTTCATAACATTGAACTTGACATGATTTATATGCAAATTTCCTCATTGTTTTCTGTTAGATGCAAGTGATTTTAGTATAGGGCATTCAACCATTTTTCTGTTTTTAACATCTGAAAAGAAATCAATTTTGAGCTAAGTCAGAGTCTAATCATGTATTTGCAGGCTGTACACGGATAAATTAAAACTACTGCAAGTACAATAGTATCAAAATATCAAAAGAAAATGAAAAAGATAAAGGAACAAGAACATAAAACGAAGAACATGAAGAATAACAAAATTATATATGGTGTCCATTTATATGCATTTTTTTTGTTGTCTTCTTTAGTTGCTGTTTTTTATGTTTAGTCGGTAAATTCAATTTCTGTGTCAGTTCTTTCAGAGGCCGGAAGAAGAGGAGTGGAGAAGCATAATGTAAGCAGCTGCAATTGAGGTCTAACAAGGTTAGTTTCTTTCAACTTTCAAGTATATTTCAGTGACTATTTGTTTTTTGACCATTTCAAATATATAAATGTTACATAGCCACCGAAATCTATGATGTAAAGATGTAAATTATTTACTATGATTCGGCTTAATCTATAAAGGTGTAAAGATATAAATGTTACATACAATCTCTTAACTTGAACTTGATTAAGCTTAATCTATGATTCGGTCCTTGCATCTTTTCTATCACTTTTAGTTTTAATGCATTTTTTTTATCATGGACACTTTTAGCTGCTTTAGTATTTGTAGATATTCAATGCTTATTCATATTAGTATCTTAATTCTCATTTCTAAAACCTAGCAATTTTCTTAATACTATACTTTGCTAACCGGAGAAATGGAGTCTAAATAGCGCATCTTTTTTCTTTATGTAAATTTTCAATTTGATTGTGATTTTTTAAATTTGATACAAGTTTTGTGCTTCCAGAGCCACTAATGGAGTATAAGAGCTCAGTTGAGCAAGGGAACCTGCAACATTGCAATACTTGCTTGGAAGGTTAGAGCAGTATGAGTAAGATATGGAGGAATATCAGATGTAAACATTTATGGGCTTGGGTATTTTGAGGTAAGATTTCTTCTACCATTCTATAATCCTAAATACAATTATATGTTATAATCCTTCAAATATATGTATTTCTCCATAGCCATGTATTACGACAATACTATTGTTTGTTTAGTAATGGGGAATATGTCAAAGCTAATAATTTGGCTGAGTTGGAGCAATGGTGCATTAAAGCAACAGATGACTGTATCTTGAAACTATTTTCCTATTGCCTGTTTATATTTTCAACTCTTGCTGAATAAACAAATATGCACTATGCAGTTATCCTTATAATATGGTTTGGTGAAGAATCTCTTTGGTTTTATTTTCTATATTAGCTTAGAGTAGCTGACCTCTATGCTCTAATGTGTGGCCTCTCTAAAAAGGAATCATGTATATTCATTCACATTAAAATGAAAACAGATTGCTGTCTAGGAAACCATATGCAGCAATATTTGATTATTTTTTATTTTTTTTTCTCATTCCAGATCTCTATAATTGGCAGGAAGCTAAAACATTATTAGGAAGAAATGAATATTGTAAAGGAGACATAGAAGTTGAAGGAAGAGATATTGCTCCAGTGAATCCGAAGATTAAACTCACCCTTACTAAAGCAGGCCAACATTGTTGGATATGTGCCTATAGAAGCTGCCAACTTTCCTCTGAAAGCATATTTTTTAAAGCAAAGTCATTGCAGAGTCTTGGGAGGCACAGAGTTACAGGTACCCGATAATATGCTGATTTAAATTTTTGTTCTTCTTAGTAGAATATAGGATCTGATTACATTTTACATATTTTGAAATTCATATCTTACATATTTCAAGATATGTAAGAAAATAATACATAGTAGCTTGGTATGAATATAACTGGTTTCCATGACATTTAGTAATACTAGCAGTGCCAAACCATATTGAATGGAAAAGATTTTGAGACACCATTGCATGACTTAACTTTTTGTCTTGGTTGCAATAGTTGCTCAAGCTTTGCAAAGTTATTCCGCAAACCCACAGTTTAATTAATCAGACGAACCACGTGATATTTGATTGGCAAGGGAAACAAGAGTACTCGATGAAAGCAATGATAATGTGAACTGAGATTTTACTCCGATTGTAAACTTTGTCAACCTAGAAACTATAATCTTTTATCCAAATTGTTTTTTATACTTTACTGGAAATCTTTTTTTTTGTTTGTTTACCTTATTAGTCTTATTATATTAAGTTTGAACCTATATTTGTTTGTTCCAAGCTTATATCATAACTGATAATTTCTTATCAGTGAAATTATCAAATCCTGCAGCAAAGCGCGGGGATTATTTCTAGTAAAGAGACAGCATACAACTAGAGGTGACAAACGGGCTGCTAAACACGAGCACGGCACGTTTAAAACCGGCCCGGCATGGAACAAGCCCGTTAACGGTCTGGTCCCGCCAAAATACGTTATTCTAATGGGTCGGGCTGAGCCTAGAAAAATGAGCCCATAGGCCCAGCCCGGCTCGAGCACGATAATTTGAGGCCCACGGCTCGGCACGTTATAAAATATAATTTTTTTCCAATTCTAATATGAAGATAACATATTTATAAACAATTGTTGTCGGTATTCAGTAAACTACCTCTTCTGCCCATAGACCAGTCATGGAACTTGTAGACCGACGTCCAGACTACCTCGCCATGGTGAAAGATCGTCAATGCCACATCAGGAGGTCCTCCGTCCAAGCACGGCAAGGAGGCATCATGATAAGAAATATGTGTAATGTGTCCCACATCGAAAGTGTGTTGTAAGTGGGAACCTTCCTAATCTATAAAGGAAGGGTTCCCCCTAAGTAGGATCGATCTTCTTCTCCCACAAAAAGGCATTGAGGCCTCCCGATAGTGAATTCCAAGTGGACGTAGCCATGCCCTCCGTCGGCATGGTGAACCACTATACGTGTTTGTCTCTTGCCCATGATGTTTACTGTTTATGTTCATGTTCCACCGTGCTTCTGCGGAGCCTGCGGGTTCTTGCAGAAACAATTGGCGCCGTCTGTGGGAAGCAATACTAAAAGTCTTGTTACTCTACCAGTAAGCTTGTGCAGGAGGTGATGCAGCATGCGGGCCTAAGCCATTATGCAATATGCAGGCCCAAGCCACCAAGGATGGCATAACCCGCCCGGGTTCTTTTATCATCGGGACATCACCAAGAGCCAAACCATAGCGGCTCATGACCTACGCCTCCGGCCATCTCTTGGAGACGATCCAACGGGACCCGGTGAGTTTACCATAATAGGATAGCCTTGTCATCGAAACTTCCGCTGCCCGGTCATCTTCTTCTCCCAGTGGCTCCAACGACAGCATTCGAAGACCCGACCGGGATGAGAATTCGTCAAGTGGAAGAGGGGATCTGCCTAGCATCCCTGGGGCACGTTGAGCTCATGCCATCACCGGGAAGCATGCTAGTCGGATTTTTGATCAGGATAATCGAATAAGTCGATCAGAGGTGATCATCTTCGGGTCCCGATGACCCAACTCTTATTGTATCCCTACACATGGTTTATATTGCCCCTGTTTGCTCAATAATTTCTTCGTCTCCGAGTGCCCGACGTCAACGGCATTCTCATTTGGGTCGAGTCCACGTCTCCCAGCTCATTGTTGAGATGAGAAAAGCAAGCTCCGGGATAGTCAACCAAAGGTCAGATTTTTATGATACCTCGGTAGAGAAGCAATTCAGAGACCGAGGGTCCATTGCAATTAGATCCATTGATTCAGTGGTATCTTCATTCGACGCCTCCAGCCAGGTAGCACCCGGGGATGGCTCAACGGGAACCGGAATTCGTGCAGTCGCACCTGGGGATGGCTCACCGGGACCCGGAGTTCATACAATCGCTTGGGCAGTTAGACATGTCGACCGGGAGCCTCAACGGTAGCAACCGCTTGATGGCTGCGTTCATCAATTCACCGGCCGGGATGAATGTTCATCAGGAGCAGCGGGAGAGATTCACATTAGGAAGAGGATCTCGGCCGGGTATACAAGGGTCCCTTTGGCATGAGAGTACTTTGAAACTTCAACCTCGATCAAGAAGCAGGGTCCCGGTTATCACCTCCCTCTGGCAAAGCCTGCTCTACAAGTTACTGGTGGAACCAGTAAGGATCATGATACCACAGCTCTAGGAGTTCGCTGTGTACACCCAAGCATAAGTGTGGCCACTCGATGGCAGCTCTTCCATTCACGAAACATAGTCGAATTCTGAAAAAGCTTCAGAACTGCGTGATGCTCCCATCAATAGGAAAGCAAGCCAAAGCTAAGTCTTCCTACTCCTAAATTTATTCAAAATTGTCCGAGATTAAATGATTATCAAGGTGCTCTTTAGATCATTGGGGAAGTATTTCGGGATTCATATGCGAAGGGGATATATAGTAGATGGTTATGTTGGATTATTGGGTGATTTTATGCAAGCCTCCATGCTTGTATTCGAGATCTAATTCAGCTTTTGTGCTATCGTTGGTTTGTTCTGAAACCATGTGCTATGCATATGGTTTCAGTTGTAAGATTTGCAGGTGTTCTGTCTTGTAAATCACAAGGCCGTCTCAGTGAGTATTGACCCACCTGTGCATTTTCCTTGAACTTTCTTGCTTCAAACTCTAGCTTTCTTGGTCAGATACATCTATCTTGTGCTATCTGGGGCTTTGTTTTGATTTGAGTGACAAAACCCAAGTTATTGTTGGGTTCTTCTCCTAGTCTTTCTTCCTGTTGGTTTGTTTTTGGGGGCTGGGCATTGGGAGCTTTGGTTGTACATGAAGTTCCCTGAATCATTCAGAGGTTCATTTGGGCTGAGTTTTGGTTTGGAGTTTCTGTTGAGAGTTAAGATATAGTCATAATTTTTAGCAGGAGAAGATAGTTAGGTTTCAGGATTGGAATCCAGAGAAACATGTTGACCCACCATATTCTAGGTCAACATATTCTACAAACACCGAGGAATGTTCAGAACAACATTTAGCTTGGTTTCATCTAAATTTCAAAAAAGCCTGGAATCTGGTTCTGAGAGGGTTAAGAGGTCATGGAAGTCATTCAATTGATGGAGTTGTTGGTAAAAACTTTGGTTCTACAGTTCTTGATCCGTAGGGGCAAATTCCTTTAGAAGTGGAATAAGATATTTGTATTGGCATATTTGTATTGGCATGTGTTCTTGCTGTATCTGTAGATCCTTTGTTCTTTTATGCCTCTGTTATTGATGATGACAATAAGTGACTTGACAAGGACAGAGATGGAGATAGTTTTGCGCTCATTCGCCGACATATTTTATATACTGCATATAATCTTTCAACTTCGTACTGGATTTATTGCCCCTCCTTCCCGAGTTTTTGGAAGAGGTGTTTTAGTTGAAGATGGTTGGGCTATTCCAAAGAGTTCATGTTCAAATGGCATGAAGTTATCTGCAGTGTGCGAATCACAGTCCTAGCGATGATAGCAACTCGGTCAAGACTCATTTGACCTCCTAATCTACGGTATCAATTTGATCCAGGATGATGGGTCTTTAAGTTTCAATTCGGGCATCGCCGGTCTTGTCTGCAAATCAACGTGGCGAAATGGGTTCAATAAAATCAATTCACCAGGACCCTGGCACAAGCAAACCTTGCATGCTCTGAGAGGTGATTCTCCTCTCCAGCTAAAGAGAGAAAAAAGGGTTGGTCTAAAGAACGATTTGGTGTGGACACCCAACATCTTACTCTGGCCACCCGCACGGCAGCTTCAAAAAGCTTCTTGGTGGTAACTCTGCAATCCCACGTCTGGCACCCACCATGCACCCTACCAACATGTGCAATTCGGCAACTAAATGAAGCTAAGTCTTTTTCTTTCTCCATATACAATTTTGCTTCTTGTATTCGATATGCAGCAACACGGTTACACTTATGCTTGCTGTTTTCTTTCTCGCGTGATAGTAGTGAGTAACCGAGAGGTTAACATGATGTGTTTCTCTCTCAACTTAGCACCTCGCTTATAATTGTTCAACCAGGGACTGAGAGATTTGTGCGATGACACATACAACTACTATATATGTTCTAGTGTTTGAACTAAAGAGCTAGACATGCATGTTATTTGTGAACTAGTTGAGGAAGTCTAGCATGTTATTTGTGAACTAGTTAAGGAATTAAATATAATTTTGCTTGTTTATGTAAATAGTATGGACGCATGCATGAAGTTTATCATGTGAATGATATTATACTGCCCATACATATATCCATAACACAAATATAACTACACACAAATATAACTACTCTTGTGCTGTATGGTGATTTATGGCATATCACACTCCAGCGGGTATACATATGCATCATGTAAGGTTGTCATTGGGGTGTAGCAGGTTAGGCTCCAGGGGACTTTTGAAAGCACTGGGCATGGCCTTTTTAAGCATCACATTCCTGTGGAAAATTTATGCATCCATTGGCACTTCATGAAACTTAATCGCTCAGCCGGGTATATTATTGGCACACAAGTAGCACCATGGAAATATCATGCTTAGCACCATGGAAATATCATGCTTGTTGGTCCGCAACTATGTCAGGCTCGGACTAATGGCATACCGATGACATTCACCGGTTCAAGAAAAGAAACAGAAAGGACAAGAGCATGAGGGTTATATATAGGTTTTTGGCACCCGAAATGATTTGAATACCAAGCCCTACCGGTGACACACCTCCCGACTGCATTGGAAAGTTTTGGCAATCCAAGCACACGTATTAGTGTTCCACTGATCATTGAGGAATAGGCACAATGACACCTTGGTATGCGGGAATCCCATACATGGACAACTCCAGGATACTAATATGGGACATGGGGGGTAGTACTCACTACGTGAGGCATGTTGTGGAAGCATACATACAAGGGAATTTTTGGCAATCATGTTTACAACAATCTATAAACACAAATGCTTTATAACCACGTATTATGTGTATGCATACAGAACTCTATGAACGATTGGCAATTCACCATGACCACTTTTGGTGTTTATTTGAGGAAGTACGTAGATAAACACATGTTGATCTAACACCAACGAGACACATTGGTATGATTATGTTCTACAATAAAGTCATGATATCATCGGCATACTGTTGTTGTAACTAGTACGAACTATATAACATGCAATCCATGATCATCATTGTCCATTCAAATTTTAATCCCCGGATAAGTGTCACCGGGAGGAAGCATGCAACAACTGCTTACGAAAATAACGGTTCCCGGATAAGAACTAACGGGAGGAAGAATGCAACTGTTTCATGAGATTCTTATACCAACTGTTTCACGAGATTCTTATACCCGAGCAAGAACCAACGGGAAGCATGCGCACGAACTAGAAGGCATGCAAACAACCCCGGAAACGTACCACCAGGAAGCATGCGCGAAACAACAAAACGCCATGCACACTGTAAGTCCCTTGTACAGCTCCCGTAGAGTGGGAGTTGGGCATGCCAGTATCATTCCCTTCACACGGAGAATAGTGGCCTGATAACCCACGCGGGGATAATACCCCGCGCTCGAGCAGAAACACACGATATGGAAAGGTTCGCCACCTTTTTCCATCAAAAATAAGACGTGATAACACATCATGAGTCCAAACTTTGGGGGTCAGGGCTCAGTTCGCGCGAGGGGCTTGAGCTCGCCCGCGTGTCAACCTTCATGGGCGAGGCGGACGCCACAACAGTCCGCGTGAAAGTACTTCAAGTTGAGCGAATTACACAGATAAGTCATTCATTTAATTGCCTCTTATGAATGTACAAATCATGCTTCACGTACGAACTATATAACATGTTGATAACTATTGTCCATCCAAACTTTGTGAGTCCCGGATAAGTGTCACCGGGAGGAAGCATGCAACAACTGCTTAGGAGAATCTCGATTCCCGGATAAGAACTAACGGGAAGAAATATACCAACCTTTTCACGAGATTCTTATGCCCGAGTACCACCGGGAAGCATACATGAACTAAAATGCATGAACCAATTTGCATTTCGATAATTATTATGCCATATCCGAACTTGGCTCGCCCCATAATTGTGTCAATCATTTGTTCATTGTGAAGGTACAACAATCCGCGCCCGGCCGAGTAAGTTTTGCGGCCGGGGACTGGGAGGGGCATTTCTTATCTTCTAGGCGGACTCCTCAGCTCACCCTTGAAGAAATTAAGAAGAGCAAGACCCGTTCAACACACGCCCTGAGTACGGACTTGGGGGGACTGGACCGGGTGCCCGTATGTAAATAACTGGTCTATGGACATTTTATATATTAAGTCCCCACTCAAGACATGTCTTGAACGGGAACTTGGGGGGACTTGTTGTCGGTATTCAGTAAACTACCTCTTCTGCCCATAGACCAGTCATGGAACTTGTAGACCGACGTCCAGACTACCTCGCCATGGTGAAAGATCGTCAATGCCACATCAGGAGGTCCTCCGTCCAAGCACGGCAAGGAGGCATCATGATAAGAAATATGTGTAATGTGTCCCACATCGAAAGTGTGTTGTAAGTGGGAACCTTCCTAATCTATAAAGGAAGAGTTCCCCCTAAGTAGGATCGATCTTCTTCTCCCACAAAAAGGCATTGAGGCCTCCCGATAGTGAATTCCAAGTGGACGTAGCCATGCCCTCCGTCGGCATGGTGAACCACTATACGTGTTTGTCTCTTGCCCATGATGTTTACTGTTTATGTTCGTGTTCCACCGTGGTTCTGCGGAGCCTGCGGGTTCTTGCAGAAACAACAATAAACTTAGTTTTGAGTGTAAACAATATACTTATATACTAATCATTATTTATTTGAGTATGAATTTGGATTCCCCTAGTCTTATAAGAAGTTTTTGTCTAAAAATTTATTAATTGTGAACAATAAGCATTTATCACTTATTTATTTAGTCTGTTGACAAAGAAAAAAATGATCGATAGATTGTGTGAATTAATTTTGGTTTGTAATCGTATCATGTATAATTAAAAGTTGAGATTATAAGAATAAAAACGGTGATATAAGACATTCACCTTTACCATTTTTAATTTTCGGCACGAAACGGACCCGGGTTAGCCCGGCTCGAGCACAGCCCACCACGTTATGAGCTTGGGCTATGGGTCGGGCTAGGTCTTACATTTAAGTAAATTCGTGACCCGACCCAAGCACAGACTGAAACCCAATTAAGAGGGCCAGCCCATTTGACACCTCTATATACAACTGAAGTGTGTGAAAGTAAAACTAGTACAATTCATATTTTCATATCTTAATTAGATGCTAGCACACTGTGGTTGAACATCCTAAACCACAAACCTGAGTTACATGATGGATGCACCTTTGCGTTATGTGAGAGACACAAGCTTTTATCTAAATTTTCAACCTAGTTGTTACCGATTATGCGTTCCACCTATTGTTAATAGTTTATACACTTGGGTATTTGAACTAATAGAAAACGTATGATTGTAAGTTTGTAACTGCGTCACTGTTTTACAAATTTATACACTTGATGAATGAAACTCAACTTAGTATGTACCACAAAGATGTGATCATCATATTGAATAAAACAAAATCCAATGTTGCAGTAATTGGATCCAATATGTTAAACTGAAAAATAAAAACAAAAACATCTTGCTCTACTCAGTTGTCATTCATAAACTAATACATGCCTAGTTTGTATTTATGGACAAACTACATGGCCTAGCTATCATAACTTTTTTCATACATATATATGTACAGTTTATATGAAGTTCACTGTCATGCAGAAAAATGTGTCTACAAAAGAAGGAATATGTGTTGCATGATGTACCAATGGAAAATAACATGACTGTCGTGGCTTCATTAGAATCATATTTCTACTCTATATCATAGTCTGGCTCACTTTAATTATGATTTTTTTTCCGATGAATTATTCATATTTTTCAATTATGAAAATACTGTTTAGTCAGCATGTTGATGCTACTGGTTGATAAAAATGTAAAATCATGTCACAACGAAGTAAGCGTTATTTCACGAATGAATTTTCCCTCGCATAGTAGATCACTTCATTTTGCTTTCAATAAAAATATAGAGCCAAAAGAAAGAAGAGAAAAAGAAATGTGTGTGCTATATATTTTGAAAGATCTTGCTATTTATTTTGGTAATGTACTACTTTTTCTTAAACATGTGTGCATGATTTCTTGGGGTCTAAGCTTTCATGCACAAGCGGAAATGCATATGTGGTAGAGATTTTTTTAGTGTTTTTGGACGACTAATCAAGAGATGAAATATATATCTAGAGAAAATTACATGCACAAATTTCATAGATTTTTTGTTACAACCTATTTTTATGTCTTTAGACAAAGATGACATTTTTGAGCAAAAACGAGTGACATATTTGATGAGTAAATATAGGCATAATCAACACGGTATAGCTAATATGAGCAACGTTATATAACATATTCAAAAAAAGTCGACTTTTCTATACTCGGGCTTGATTAGGGCCTTAAAAGAACTAAGCCCAACATGAAAAAGAGACACGTGGTCTCTATTAGCCTATTGCTTAGATATGAAATACATCATGGAATCCTCATGACCTTGGTGCCCCTATATATCAAGGGTGCATGACAGGAACAAATGCTCTAAAATACACAAATATGACACTACCCAATCCTGGGATTCAGTAAGATGGTTATAAGAACTTGGTTTCCCCCCACATCTCACACTTAACGTTGGTTCCTCATCCTCTGAGTAGACACTATCCATCAACTTAATAATTTACATATACTTGAAGCTCATCATCATACAAATATGACTCAAACACCAAAAGTATCCTCACAATAAAACTACACCGGCACAATAACTTCACTAAATTTAGTCCCTATAGCCTATTCATATTAACTCCATGTATGCTAAATTTATTATTCGCTTGAAAATATAAGTGAGGTTCAATTTAGATTTAACCTCAAACTTTACCCTCTGTAAAGTAACTAACCTCAAGGTGAAAAAAATGCAATTACCCCCTGTCCCATCCCACCATAGATCCCCCGATCAAACCCCAAATTCGTAAAGCTGTCACATGTTAGTCAGAAACTATTAAAATCATTAATTACTCTCCAGGTTAATCATTAACCATCTAACTTTAGAAACACGTGGCTTTGTTCCACGCTACGTTACTCGAACACTTCAGAATTATGATCCTAAATTAAAATATGCTATTTTTTCCAGCTTTTTATTTGGGGGCAGTAAATTCGTTAAATCAAGATAAACAAAAAAGGGGGTTAAAATCAAAACTGTCAAAATAATAATAGAGAAGAGCTCTTGGTGAGAATTTATTTGGGCTTTCCTCTACTCTCCAGACTCTCTAATCTCTTTTGTTTCCATCTCTCTCCCAAAAAACACCCGCGCCCCGCCCCATTTCTCTTTCTCTGATTCTCTCATTCCCTCGATCTGTAAGTTACGCTTCTTTCTTAATTCAATTCCATTTTTTGTTGTTGTTGTTGAAATTTCACGACGAGAATGCGTTGGATTGAAGCGGGAAAAAGCAAGGAGGAATCTGCGATCTCCGGTTGATTCTCGCGGCGCTGGGAATTGCAGAGGCGGAGCTCAGACGCCGTAGATCTTGCTCTGGTTTCGCGTCCTGAGGCTCTGGGCTGTGGATCTCGTGGTTTATTTATTTTTTTGTTGAGGTTTGGAGCTCGAATTTTCGAAGAAAGGTTATAGGGATTTGAGGGGAAGCTTCGATTTTGGTTTAGGGTTAGATGGCTTCGAATCCTCCTCCATTTCAGGTGGAGGATACGGATGAGGATTTCTTTGATAAATTGGTGGAGGATGACCTGGACCCGCCGGGGAAGGCCGCAGCTGCGGCGGCGGGGCACGGTTTGACCGAGGGGAGTGATTCCGATGAGTCCAAGGCGTTTGCTAATCTGAGTATTGGTGATTCCGCGGCGGATTCGGAGGTTAAAGAGGAGAAAGGCGGTGCGGATTTGGATAAGGGAGAGGCGGTGGCGGATGCGGTTGGGTTAGGTAATGTGGTGGAGTTGAGTGATTTGATCAACGGTGCGGTGGAGGCGGTGGTGGAGAATAATCATTATGGATTGAAGTCGGATTCGGAATTGGTGGTGAAGAAGGGGAATGATTCCGGGGTTAAGCAGGTGGATTGGGGTAAGTTTTATGCCAATTCGGGTCAGAATGGGGGCAACGGGTTCGGATCCTACTCGGATTTCTTCGATGAGTTGGGGGATGGCACTGGGGATTTTCCCGCCAATGTGGATGGGAATTTGATTGGGCAACGCAATGTGGTATCCGGCAGTGAAGATTATAGAGGCAACAGTTTGACTGCGCAACCGAATGTGATATCCGGCAGTGCAGATTATACAGCCAACGGTTTCAGCAATTCGGTTAATTATAGCCAGCCTTATCAAGAGGTTCAAGCTTATGGAGAAGAAAGCAAAATCAACCAGCCGGATGTAAACAGTGCCGAGTACTGGGAAAGTCTGTATCCTGGGTATAAGCTGGACGTCAACACATGGCAGTGGTATCGGGTGGACGATGAAGCTTCTAACAATGTGATGACTGTTACTGATACTAAAACGGAGGTTTTGCAGCAGCAAACACCTCATCCTGCTTCTGAAACTGTGACTCAAACCAGCACGACTGGTTTGCCTAGCTATGATCAAGTTTCCCAAGGGACTAATGGGTACCCTGCACACATGTTTTTTGATCCCAATTACCCTGATCTTTACTGGGACACAGTTGACGGGAAGTGGTACTCATTGGAAGCATATCATTCTTCTTTGCAAACCACAACCACAACACCAGCCCCTGTCCAGAATGATTATAAATTAGACGGTCAGTATGGAACACCTGACGGTTACAATCAGCAAGTGAATATATGGCAACCTGAGCCAAGTAATGGAAACCAACAGTTGGGTAATCCAACAGCATGTCATGGTCATGGTGAGACTAATGGGATTGGTAAACTCCAAAGCTTCATTCCTGGTGGAAACTTTAACCAGCCGTTTCAAAGAAATACAATGCGGAATGATCAAACCCAATTTCCAGATGATTATCATGGCAGTCAGAAACCTGTACATTATTTGCAACAACCTTTCCAGAGTGACAACCAGATTCCATATGCTCCAACTGTTGGAAGATCCTCTTTTGGGCGTCCTCCACACGCCCTAGTAACTTTTGGATTTGGTGGAAAACTCATTGTGATGAAAGACAGTTGTAGTCTTGGGAACTCGTCTTATGGAAGCCAGGTGAGGCCCTGAAACCTTCTTGCTTTATATATATATATATATATATATATATATATATAAAACAGTCCATTTCATTGACATGGAAAGCCAAATTTTAGGTTTTTAACCGAAAATATTGTAAAAACTAGATGGTAATTCTTTTATGGGTTGATAATATTTTTGTTTTGCTTTGTTTTGTTTGTTCGTCTTCTGCATTATGGATAAATGGGGCATTGAACTATTTTGCTTTCATTGATGTTGCCAAATGTGTAATTATGGATGTTTATTATCATGTGAAGGATCCTGTAGCACGCTCAGTTTCTGTCCTAAATTTGACAGAAGTTTTCATGCAAAAACCTGATTGTTCAAGTTTTGGGATGGCAACGTGTGATTATTTTCGGGCTTTATGCCAACAATCCTTTCCAGGGCCCTTGGTTGGAGGAAATGTTGGGAGCAAAGAATTGAACAAATGGATTGATGAAAGGATTGCTCACTGTGATTCACCAGACATGGAGTATAGGAAAGGAAAAGTATTGAGGTTACTTATTTCTTTGCTGAAGATAGGTTGTCAACACTATGGAAAACTTCGATCTCCTTTTGGTACCGACACTCTATCCAAGGCACATCACGTTCATGCCTTTTGATCTTGTTTCTGCTTTGAGCCAGTTTTATTCTCTGTCTGTGTGTGTGTGTGTCTTCTGTGTACATTTAGACATTTAGTTATATATTTTCCATGCACAGTTGCTTTTATCGGTGACTATATGGGTTTATCGGTGACTATATGGGTCTCTATATAGAGTTTAGTTATGTAGGATGTCCTGTCTGGATCCTATATGATAGTGCACTCTAGAAAATGTTAAATACTTATTCTTGATGCTTCAAGTTATCAGGAATTTGACAGAACAATATAGTTTTCTCTGGGTTCTTATGCACTAAAAAGGTTATGTTCTGTATCAATGCATTTGAGTAAAGGTAAAATGCTTTACAAAAGAAAAGAAAAATGCTTTAAATGTTCAGTACCAAGATTTCCTACTAGTGTTCAACTTTTATGTTATTTTCTCCTTTAAGTAATAAAAACTTTTCTGAATTTGAATTCTTTTTATCCTTCATGTCTTTCAACTTTTCTGGTATTGAGTCACCCATATTGTCACCTGTCTACCTTGATAAGTATATATTGTCCCAAAGTGGTTTATCAAATTTTGTTCCTAGCGATAGCTTCTTCTAAGTGTCACATTCATGTGCCTGGTATAATTTTTGGTATTCTCTTCTCCATAGGAAAATGATACTCCCGAATCGGCAGTTGCTAAGCTTTTTGCATCTGCAAAGAGCGATGGTGCACAGCTCAGTGAGTATAATGCTCTTAGCCACTGTGTGCAGAACATCCCTTCAGAAGGACAAATACGGGTATGGGATGATCAATCTCCTTTTGCTTTTCTTTTCTATTTTCTTTTTGTAATAATGTGGTTTTATTCCTAGGCAACTGCTTCTGAGGTACAAAATCTACTGGTTTCTGGTAGAAAGAAAGACGCTTTACAGTGCGCGCAAGCAGGTCAATTGTGGGGGCCGGCACTTGTTCTTGCTTCACAGCTTGGTGAACAGGTTCATTCACCATTTGTTATTATATTAGGCCACTTCAACTAAACACTTATGATAATGAGTAAAGTTGTCAGTTATACTGATGCATGCACTCTTCTAACTCTTATCTTTCTTCTTCCTTTTTTGGGGATGGTGGCTCTCAACCAATCCAGTTATATGTGGATACTGTTAAGCAAATGGCAGTATGCCAGCTAATTCCAGGATCACCTTTGCGAACATTATGCCTGCTTATTGCAGGCCAACCTGCGGAGGTGTTTTCTGCTGACACTACACCTGAAATCAGTGTTCCAGGTGCTGTTAATGTGCCTCAACATCCTGGGCAGGTGAGATACTTATTTACTAATTGCATACTGGATGTTAGTTCCTTCATTACCGCAATACAGGATGAGCTGCCCATTGTAGACATTCCAATCAAACAGTAGTGTTCACCTTGTCAGTTGTCTACCAAAGAAATTATGCTCAATCACCCTTGGATGGAAATCCAACAGTGGAGAACAAAACAACTCAATTTAATAAATAATTCTCTCCACCATTGGATTTGCATCTAAGGGTGGCTGAGCATTATTTTCCTGGTCAATAACGGACCAGGTGAACATTGCTGTCCAATAAAATTGGATCATAGATCATACGTACTGCTGCTGGTTCTGAAATATGAATGTCTTTTCTTCAGTGGCATCTTCTTTACTGAATTTCTTAGCAACGCCTAAGTAAGAATGTTGTATTCCTTGTGTAACTACAGTTTGGTTCAAATAAAGTGCTTGATGACTGGGAGGAGAATTTGGCTGTGATAACTGCAAACAGAACAAAGGATGATGAACTGGTAATCATTCATCTTGGAGATACCTTGTGGAAGGATAGGAGTGAGGTATGTTATTGTAACATGTAAGTACTTGTTTGTATATTATTATTTTTTTATTCCTTAATCTGACATGGGCGCTGTTTCAGATTACTGCAGCGCACATTTGCTATTTAATTGCAGAAGCAAATTTCGAGTCATACTCAGATACTGCAAGACTATGTCTGATTGGAGCAGATCACTGGAAATTGCCTCGAACATACGCTAGCCCAGAGGCCATTCAGGTGCATTGAATCATTCATGCATTTTTTCTTTCACCTTCTTTAGAAATCATTCCAGTGCATGTCTTTTATCTGGATATGGTGGTTCAGCCTTGCAGAACACATGCTTTTAATTACAAATTAAGAAGTGTTGCTCCAAACAACTACAAGATGGATAGCTCTCTTCGACATAGGAAATGAAGTAGTGAACGATGAGCTTTCTGTAATCTCTAGTGTTTACATAACATAAGCATAACATAAGTAGGTCTTTGAGACTGCAGAACAATAGTCTCATTTCTCTCATGTTTTGTCTCCTAATTCCGATTCAACCTTTGACTTCAAACCACATGAACCATTCATATTTTTTGGCAAAACATCTTCCTTTATTTGATCTTTATATCTTTTTAGGTGTAGCCTATGTAGTTATAAATAATAGAATCTCATAACAGCTTATTTTATTCTTCCTGGGGATACGTATAAACGATTTGGTAGATCATCCTACATGAATGTAATATTGAGTTGGCTGTGTGTGTGTGTTTGTTAGCAAATTCTAGTTTGTTTCATATTCATTGATGATAACCGATAATAAGTGTAGTTTATTAATTTGATTTAAGTATTCCTGTACAATTCTTATGTACCTATACCAATTGTGACGGTCGATTTTTGGGAGACGGCTGGGTTATCTGAATGGCAGTTAACAGTAAATATATCCACTCAAAATTGTCACTGCAAAACTTACTGTAGCTTCTACGTTGGTAACTGATTATTATTTGTTTGTTCATATTCAGTGAGGCATAATGCTTAATTCAAGTTGGTTGTTAATTCAGTTAGTAACACTCTGTAACTTTTACTGAATTTGTCCTTGTCATTTGGGCAGAGGACTGAGTTATATGAATATTCAAAGGTGCTCGGAAACTCTCAGTTTATTCTTCTACCATTCCAGCCATATAAGCTCATATATGCACACATGCTTGCTGAAGTTGGAAGATTATCTGATTCATTGAAGTAAGTAAGGGTATTTTTTTCTTTATCCCTAGTTCGATGCTTTCTTTACATATGGTCCTTCATTTAATGAGGTAAATTTTATACAGGTACTGTCAAATAATATTGAAGTCTTTAAAAACTGTAAGAGCACCTGAAGTGGAAACATGGAAGCAGCTAGTTTTATCTCTTGAGGATAGGATCAGAGCTCATCAGCAGGTACTTCTTTGTCAAGTTTTTTTGTATGTTCATCAGTTTAGAGCCTATCTAATCAATCTATCAATGCATATTCCATTTTCAGGGCGGATACTCTGTAAATTTTGTTTCTACTTTCAAAGGTAAATTGCTCAACTTCATTGATAGTACTGCCCATCGTGTTGTCGGCCTACCACCACCCGCACCATCCACATCCCAAAGAAGTATTCACGGTAATGAACATTACGAACAGCCAATGGGCCCCAGAGTATCTAGTAGTCAGTCGACCATGGCCATGTCGTCCTTAATTCCTTCTGCTTCTATGGAACCCATAAATGATTTTGGCAATAGAAAGCCGATGCATAATAGAAGTGTTTCAGAGCCTGACTTTGGCAGAACTCAGGTGTGTACTTCTCCGAACTGGTGAATTTTCAAACTCTGACATGTATGCGCGCACTACCACACTCAACCCACTACCACACTCAATATTTGCAGTTAATAACCTAATTGATATGTGGTTGATTATACAACCTATGTAACATCTAGCTTGTTATAAGATCAGGTTGATCCATCAAAGGAAATAAACTTGCCTGATGGACAGCAAAAAACCTCTGGGGGGACTTCCCGCTTGTCTGACCTGTTCCAAAAAGCTGTCTTCCGATTCGTGGGACCTCGCACTGGGAAACAGGTAGCTAGTGAAGTTTTTATTGTAGGCTTTCCTTTGTTTCCATCTAGAGAAGAACTATCTTATGGTGAACTTTCTGTAATTGTGCTCTGGATTTGATACTGAAGGCAAAGTTGGGTGAAACAAACAAGTTCTACTATGATGAAAAACTTAAGAGATGGGTTGAAAAAGGTGCTGAACCTCCAGCTGAAGAACCTGCATTGCCTCCTCCCCCAACAACTGCAGCCTTCCAGAATGGTGTTTCTGATTACAACTTGAGATCTGCTTTAAAGAAAGAAGGGTCCCCAACTAAAGGGGGCCCAGAGTTGCATACTTCAACTCCTCCAGGACCAACTTCAGGGACCCCTCCTGTTCCACCCAGCTCAAATCAATTCTCAGCTCGTGGACGAATGGGCATTAGATCCAGGTACATCTCTCTCTCTCTCTCTCTCTCTCTCTCATAATGATAGAAAATACGACCTGCAAATTTGATGATGTATAAAATGCTATGAAGGGAAAAGCACCGTCTTCACGAGAGTATTTAAGATTCCTCTTTTGTACAGTCATATTTATGTGGATTTTTTTTGTACCTACAGAAATTTAGATTCCTATCATTTAATTATGCAATTTATATCAAAATCCAAAGTAGTCATTTTTAATTGTCAGGGATGAGTTCAAAACTCTTTGCAGTAGCAAGAAACTTTTTCGGTAATCAAGTTGAAAGTGATTGTGCTTAGAACTTTCTGCCGTTTTCACCCTAATTTCTAGTAAATAGTAATCAAATGAAGGCAATGAATGACTTAACTACTGATGGTATTTTGGCAGATATGTTGATACTTTCAACCAATCTGGGGGAATGCCAGCCAACTTGTTCCAGTCACCATCTGTTTCATCTGTTAAGCCTGCTGTTGCTGCCAATGCAAAGTTTTTCACTCCCACTCCAGTGTTAACAGGTGACCAGACAATGGATGATATTGTCGAACATGCACAAGAAGATGGTGCAACAACTAAAGATCCTTCAACATCAGCCAGGAATGACTTTTTCCATGCTCCACCATCATCATCACCGAGTATGCAGAGGTACCCAAGCATGGGTAATATCCAAAACATGGGAGTCATCCCAAATTCCAATGGCCCTGTTCCACCTCACTCACGAAGGACGGCATCATGGGGTGGGAGCTCCAATGATATATTTAGCCCTCCAAAGATGGGTGAAATAAAACCTTTAGGGGAGGCATCAGGCATGTCCCCTACTATATATAGGCATAATGAGCCGCCTTCTCAAATGCATGCACCAATGAATGGCGGCAGTTTTGGTGAAGATCTTCATGAAGTGGAACTTTGAGCTGAAGGTAGTGAAGATGTAAATATCAAGTTTTGCTCTTAGTGATCAATACAAATACTAATGACATTCCTGCTCCTACATCTGTCAGAAGGTCAAAATGGTGGTATGTGCCGGAAGTTCATAGAACGGTCATTTTCTTTCCCACTATTCCTACTCCCCCCCCCCCCCCCCCCCCCCCCCCCCCACCTTAACATGTTATCTTGAAATGTAATTGGCGCAATTCCCTTCCTTTTGAGCCAATGTTTATTTGAATGCCCTGGGAGTTGCCACTATCCAAGTCTTGGGAGAAAGATCTTTTTTTTTTTTTTTTTTTTTTTGTTCTCAACTCCCCAAAAAAGTTTGAGAAGCCCGCATGGGCACCATTGTACAGATTATTTGTTCATTTGTTTAAAAACAGAAAATGTTCCTTGATGTAGATGAAAGGGGAACCTCCATAGATCTTCTCGAGAGAAAGATAAGATGTTCCGTTGTGGTTCTTTTAGGATATGGTTTCCTTTTCATCTCACTATAAAGATGTGGTTAGAATTGTTGCTAGAATCTGCTGCTTTCCTACTATACTAAGTTACTAACATTTGGACTTCAAACTCAATTTCTAACAACAAAGACCAGGAAGATTCATGCCAATCTTTGTGGGTGTCGAAAAGTTCTGTTCCTTTTGGTCTTGATTTTGAATGTGTGCAATCAGAGTGCATAGCAATTATTGGAGAACTACAAGTCTCCTCCAGTATTCTCATATTCAGTAGTCTAGTACTTATATCTCTCGAAAGAACACTAACCAAAAATAACAAAAATAAGGTTAATACAGTAGACATGATTTTAAGGTCATTGGAAAGCATACATAAAGGACCATGCGTTGAATGAAAATTAAGCTCAGATAATCATATCATGTATTTTTCTTTGCGTACGATATCCATTCCCATTCCTCTTCATCTCCCTTGCAAGCACAAAACTTATTGATCTTCTTCCGGGAGGAATGAAGTATCAAGTTAGCATATTCAATAATCACTCCGGCAGCCGGACATAGATGTGATGACTGGACCGATTTGCTGATAATCAGTACCCGGTTGCCCAAACTGGCAACTCTTGTCCATTCTTTTTGTGACAAATCAAACCGGTAAATATGGCAACAGTGGTAATCATAAGTTTGCTCATCATACTCATGAAAAGATGCCAATAGGTGATCCTTAGAACCAGAATTAACCAAATAAACGGGCCGTAATTTAGTTCCAAGCAGGTAGAATCATCCATCAGCTCCCATTCTTGAAGTGCTACATTGAAGGTACCCAATATTAACTCGGAATTATCGTTAACTAGGGCACAGTAGAAAACTCCACAAGCTTAAGCAGCACCCTCAAATACTCCACCATTGAAACAAGGATTCTCATAGATACTCCATCTTCTATCTTTATGGGTATATGTGGTTATAGTGAAGTTCTTGCTCCTCTCAAGATCATCATTAACTGTGACTGTGTTCCACAGGATAAATATAACACAATCGGGAGAAGTTGGACTTGATGAAAACACTGCTTTCTGCATTGTCATTTGAAACTCGATGATGATTCTATCACTGATATTACCCCTAATGTTGTTCCATTGTAACGAAGGAAGTTCCACAATCTCATTGTGAACAAGATTGTAAAAGAAGAATGACCTCCAGCTTGCGATATTTGATCCTGGTTTCAGATAAAGGAACCAACCAGCGGAATCCGAGCAACAAAAATCTGGGGTTTTGTAGTTGGCGTGTCGTTTCTTTTCGTGTTGATTCAGTAGGATGTTATGGATCAAGAAAGGACTGTCGGAAGGAAAATCAAACACCTTTGCTTGACAAATCATGGTTGGGTCACTGGTAAACGGAATAACGTACCAGTTGACCTTCTGACCTTCATTACAGCAAGTAAAGTCGCTCGTCGTTTACGCTCATCATCAAAACCTAGCCACTTCTTGCAGACGAAACGAGAACGATGAATGTCGATATACGAGAGACGGTCGGCTACTTGACTGAAGACGTCTACAGGAAGATCAGCCCAATATTGGTTTGCCATAATACTACTTCGATTCTGGTACGATATGTGTAGGTGTTTATACCCAGCCTGCCAACCTCTCACCCAGTCACCCTGGCAATTAAACCACTTAACGCAGTAGGAAGTATGGAGGGTTTACATGCATTGAACCCTAAATAATGAAAAAGAGTTTACAAGAGAGGTTTAGGGTTTGAGAATCACTTAAGAAAACTCGAAGTATTCTCATAGATATTTTTGATAGATCATTGAGAAATTGAGAAATAATTTCTCGAAGTATTCTCACCATTGAAACAAGGATTCTCATACCAATGTTTGTTTGCACTAGTGGGTGGGAGCTAGTGTGGCTTAAGCAAGGTCGAAGGTTCGATTCTTGTGTATGCAGCAACAATCTTGGGAGAGCTTCCCCGTCTACGGGCGGTCCTAACCCGGCTCGAATGGGAATTGGGTTTCCGTTAAGGGGTATTATCCCCGAACGCCCAAAACCCTTTTTAAAAAAAAAAAAAAAAAAAAAATGAAACAAGGATTCTCATAGATACGCATCACTTGTTATACAACTAGAAGTACGTGTTGCGTGGGAATGAAAAAGTCTTGTGACATGATGATGAAAATTTCATGCGAGAAGCAAGAATATTAATTGGAACCAAAGTCAATCAGAGAGTTCTGGTTGTCATCAAACTCTTCAGAGAATGCCGTCGTGCATTAAGGACTTGTTTGAATTGAAATGGGATTCTGACATTCTGTTGCATGACACGGTGCAACGCTAAACAATTGATCCAGTTTTGATAAGTGAGATTTATATCATGCATGATTGCATGGTACTGATGCTAGCTAGCTGAATGACGTGATGAGGGCTTGATCGATATACATCCATGTATATCGATCAATTACTTAACATGCATGCAATTCTTGCAATACGTATAGATCGACTAGGAATCGCTATAAGATCGACCGAAGCAAACAGTTTGAGTCAAAGAAAGAGACTGAGATTAATCGACAATTTAGCAAAACATGTGATGCGCGTTGATAAAACAAGTAGCTGTGGTTTGCTTGCTGAACCATCTTTACGTGTTGATAAAACTGTCATGCTCTCACCAAAAAAAAAAAAAAACTGTCATGAAAAACAAACGAGGACCTGCCTAAGAAAGTTATCTCCAACATATGAAAAATGAAAACGTAATGGTATATGGAATGACTTGTGTAATTGGTTATATACTGGTGCTATATATGTTTTTGGTTCTTGATATTCTTCTTTACAAATCCGGATTTGGGTGTTGGTTAATCCTTCTAAACTTCTAAATTAGACTATGAACGTTGCCACCAATGTCCATGCATTGCATACTTGAGATCTAGATCTGCACGATATCAAGAAAGCTGGTTCTGCAAGACATCCTTTGGGAAGATCGATGCTGCTTTGCTCTATTTTGGCGGAGTCTCTAACTTAATTCTTGCTTTGTAGAATGCTCAATCTCTCTGTTTATCTATGTCTTTCTTTCATTTTTCGGTACTACTTAGATCATCTAATGTATAAAATCAGAAAACATATATGAATGCATGTTCAACTTCACATTATGTGCATTGCTAAAAAGTAGTAACAAAAGTACCTCAATTTCCTCTCAGAATATTTGCAATTAACCAAAAATGATATATCAAGTTGTTGAACTTGATTTTGCCAGTCTGTATTGTTGGATGTTGAATCATCTCTCAAGTTTTCAAAGGTTCATGCTTCTCTGAAGTTAGTCGTGGTTGTTTCAGCAGACTTACCCAAAAATGTCAATATCCATAATGCTCCTCCCCCTTAACCTCTCAAACCGTCCAGCTAAGATGGTTACACCTAACACCATTTTATCGATCGATGTTTAAATGGCAAAGCTTATTGCATTGGTATTCCTTTGCTCTTGATCAGTTTAACCCCATTGCAAATGTGATCACACTTGCATTGTCAATATAAATACTCTTTGGAATAAGGCTGGCTAGCTCCCATACCGTACACATATGCTTTGCATCACAACATAATATATAGTCTATACAGATGTTCATCAAAATGTCTAGGGTTCCATTTCTCTTCTCAGTTTTAATAGCCTTTCTAATGTTTGCTTCAACACAAAGCTTCACTATCAAAATCAACACCATACTCTAACCAAAGTTCACCCAAAAGCTCAACCTCGCAGAAAAACACCAAAAACTTATTCAAATCTCCGAATCCCGCGTCCTTTACCTTCAACACATGACCAATTCATCTGCGCCATTTTCCCCCGACACCATAAGAGCCCCAACTAGACATGCATTCAGTGAGTTCTTCTATGCCGAAATATCCATCGGAAGTCCTCCGGTCACTGTCTACTTAGCCTTGGATACCGGCAGCACTCCAACGTGGGTTCAAGACGAAGCTTGCGTCGACTGTATTGAAGTGTCGTCACGTATGTACAATCGCTTGGCATCAGCCACATATCAAGCTATGAAGTCTGACCACCCTCTTTGTGTTCCTCCACATCTTTCCCACGATGGATTTGGATATTGTATCTACGAGATCAACTTCGCTGATGACTCTTTCACCAGAGGTAGCTTTGCACTCGACTTGTTCTTTTTCTTGGATGAAAATGGGCAAAAACAAGCCATCCAAAATGTGGCATTTGGTCTAGGAATCTACAATAAGATGGACTTCTCCGATCTTTTTCATGGCCAACCAAATCTGATTTCAGGAATTCTCGGATTAGGGAAGGGTGATCCTACTAGTATCATACAGCAGTTGAGGTTGATCACCCTCTTAAAATTCTCCTACTGCCTTCCATTACGGTTTGAGGACCAAGCACTGTTACATTTCGGTGATGATGCTCAACTTACAGGTCCTAATGTACGTAGCACACAATTTTTGGGAGACCAAAGTAGCCATTATTTCTTGAAACTGAATGGTATAAGTTTAAACGGGGCTCTTCTCCAAATCGATCCAAACCTGTTCAAGGCCGGCGGAGGAATGGTCATTGATTCCGGAGCGCCCTACAGTTACATTGTTGAGGAGACTTTCTTGATCGTGAAGCAAGCTGTGGCGGAGTACTTTCGTAATAAGTACGGATGGGAACCATTGGAGAAGAGTGAGGCTGGCCATGGGTTTGATTTGTGTTACCAGATCCGTACAGTATATACTGTGCCGTCCATGACGCTTCACTTTGAGGGAGCAGACCTTGAGTTGGAGAGAAGAACACTGCTCGTGGACATGGAACAACACGATGAGGTTTGCATGGCAATTTTTCAAATGCCTAGAGGTGGTCTAAACGTTTTGGGCGCGGCTCAGCAAGCAAATCACAGGTTCTTGTTCGATGCTGGTGCGTCCACATTGTCATTTGCTCCAGAACAATGTTAACCAGATCTTGTTTACTAGTACAGAATAATTGGAGACTGCATGAATAATAATTCTTCCAGATCAATTAATAATAATTCGTCGACAATGTCAACCAGAAACTCTCAATGCATGTGTTGTTATCAAGTTATCACCTGCAAATGCAACAAATCTAAAAAAGTGCAAATGCATGTCAAATTATCAGCTGCATAAGTTCACCATTTCACAAATATAATGTCCATTGTCCAACACTCCAACAGATTAAAAATAAATCGAAAACTCCAAATTATTTAATGGTACAATACTACAACACATGAACAGAAAATGACAAATAGCCGGAACTGAGTTTTGCACTACAACACTCCGACTCCGAAGTTTTAGCTGAGACACAAAAAGCTGCTCCACAACTCCACTGCCTCCAGCTCCCACATGCACTCATGTTAACTTTTGGAGTTTCAGTCTGCATTCACATATAAAGAGCCATATAAGTAAGTGTTGTGAAATCACAGTTGCATTATAAAAAACAGTTCAAAGAAGTTTCCGTAAAATCATACTAATCTACATTGTTCAGAACAGGGCGCGCAGATGTTTTTTGAGTAGGAATTCATTTGAGTCAATATGGAGTGCAGCATTGACAATTAGGAATAGGGTCATCAGACTCATCACCATTCATCTCTGATCATTGGGACTTCGTGTCACAAACTTTCTAGCCTTAAAATCAAAATTGCCACATTACTTGCACATAATCATATGTACATGGATCTAGATACGTTTTCAGTAGTTTTTCCACAACAGCCTCTCAGGTAATGAGGGGGCAGAATTCTTTATTCTTGGTACAGAGCAACAAGCAATGTTATATCATTATTTTTCTTTACGATATCTTCTTCTTTTTTGGGTCAAGCTTGAATTTGTAGAATACAAAATGTGCAGAACAGATCTAGACCTTAGCCAACTCAGGAACCCCAAAAATCCCAATTCCGAACCTGAAAATCCTCATGCATTCTTCATTACGGACGAAGATATAATGATCGATGGAGACCATACCTCCTCCACCGTCAACACCAAGCCTCGACTTAAGGAGATCACTGTCGCCATCGCTCTTCTCGTCATCGGAACGGGTCGGCTTAAGTCATCGGCGGCGTCATGGCCTATATCCGCGTCACCGGTGACAGAGCCCTAACCTCACCCGCATGTCTCACAACTTAGTTTGATTATTTTCAAATTTCAGGTTTATTCTTTGCGATTCTTGATGGGATCCTGTTCATTCCGGGATTGCTTACTATGCTTACACAGGATACAAAACAAGGCTTCTCCAACATACCACCTGTGTGCAGTGGAGAATCTAGGATGAAAATCTCACATGGGCTAAATGTAACGTAAAAAAAATTTAACCAACAATGCGATAAATTTTGGTTCATTGAAAAAGAACATGCATATATAAAGGGACGTAGCAAGTTTTACCCTTAAACACATTTACATTAACAAAAGCTATACACAATACAATACAAGAAACATAATTAAAAACTAATAACAAACTCATTCCTCTGAGACCCAAATAAAGGAGACTCTGAAAACGGTTCTTCAGTTATTCCAATAGTAATTGGAGTGCCTATAGAGACTTGTGAACTTGAACTTGAACATGATGACTGTTGAACTTTACTAAACCATGTGCTGATATCTTTCTGTAATTCCAAATTAAATTTCTAGCAATTCAGTAATACAAAACTTAACAAGACAACAATTCAATTGAAGAAACATACTAGCAGCCTAGTTCATTCAATTAACACACAAGCGATAGAGTATAAGTTATACAGTTATACACACATGGACCGCTGGACGCAGAGCAGGAGGCCAGGAGCAGCCGAGCAGACATCCGAGCAGGAGGACTGGAGGAGCAGCCGAGAAGGCAGACGCGCGGAGCAGGTGTAGGCGTGGAGCAGCACAGCAGGCGGAGGCAGCCGAGCAGGAGGACTAGAGGAGCAGCGCAGCAGGCGAAAGAGAGGAGTAGCAGAGGGGCGGAGCAGCGGAGCAGCGCAGCAGGCGAAAGAGAGGAGTAGCAGAGGGGCGGAGCAGCGCAGCAAGCGACTGGCGATCTAAGAGTGAGACGCTTTGTTTGAGTTGTATGGCTATTGGCTGCAGTCACTAAGGGATCTGCACAGTCAACAGTGTTTTAGGGTTTTTTTTTTTTTTTTACTGGGTCTGGCCCAAAATCTCACCTGGGCTCCACTGGATCCGCCACTGCCTGTGTGGCAGCTCCCTTACCCTGCTTCAACTTCACATGTACAGACTCTCTTTTATGTTCTTTTCTTTGTTAGCCTTTTGATCTATAGTAGGTTAGAATTATATTGTTGTTGGGATCTAGGATCAACGATTAGTTGCATTTAAATTTTTCGCAACGTCAATTTAGTTCAAGTTCCATAGTTATTGTTTGTTCTTGGCACTTATAAGATGGTTTATCAAATTATCAATCAAGTAAAATTAGTCAATTATTGCCAGTAAATACCTAAAACCTGCTGCTTAATAGTTAGACCTCGATGACCACCTATCTTTCAATTTACTTGTTTGGTTTATAATCCTAGGTTGCACTATTGTCTTTTAATGATGTTTTGAGAACTTCACAATTTGCAGGAACATAGGGAAAAAAGAAAGAGAGAGAGAGAGAGAGAGAGAGAGAGAGAGAGACTGCTATGACAAAGTTTACAATTAGCTTTTGTACAAGACTACAAGGTATGCAATTTTCTGATTACTTATGGACAATATATGCACTTTGTACATGGGTTTCCATAGTCTTAAATGGGGATTACAATAAAGATTACGTGAACCTTGTAATTGAACTATCATTTGGCTGTAAGAATTTAGTACGATATGATTCAAGGTTTCTCAGGATTTTTATTACTTTCATTTATCTGTTACCTTCTCTTTTGCTTAAATTGTAGTTGTCTCTGTATTTTTAGATGAGAATCATGGTTAACAGAAGTGTTCAGAACCCTTTAGTGCTTTCCTCTGCCTTTTTAGCAATTGTAACATGGTGTATCATGACTATCATCCAAATAAAATTAGTCAATTGTTGTCATTCAATACGAAAAACACAAACTAGTTTTGTATTTGAAATTAACTTGTTTCGAATATGACACCAAGTTTCAGTGTGCAGGGACCTTCGAGGTAAGCCATATACAGAAGCTACAAGCCTCGAAAAGCAGTATGTGGTTGTTTAACACTTGTTCTTTTTGACGGTAGGTAACAATTTACTCTTTATCATCGTCATTCTTGTGTCATAGTAGTGGAACACTTGATTGGAATAAATAATGTGGTAATTTTAAAAGTTGGGTAATGGCAGGGTCAGCAGACCTCGATGTGTTAAACTCCTTCAAGTTTGGATTTCTGAGACATGGCTGGCATAGGTTCGTATCTAATTTGGTCATGTTAGCTATGTATTTATATGTATATATTCAATTGTTAATAGTTGATTATTGTAGAGGCTGGATACTTAACCAAATGAATTTAATCTTGATCTTCATCATTTTATGTGTGATGCTCATTTGCCTTACAAATTGCTTACAGTTCCACTATAATTGTGCAGCATGAGTTGCAGCAATCTGAGTCACTGGGCAATTTTAAATATGAAGAACTACCAGGAGAAGATCAAATTTGCCTGAAGAACTTGTTAATAAATTTACCAGTAAGGACTTCCTATATTGACCATTTCATATTGGCTTCTGTTCTTCCTTGCTTAGAATATGTTTATGGGAATAAACTGAGAATTTCCTACTATTGATTAGGTGGGAGTTATGAGTTGAATGCAAATTATTTGAATAACTTTTTTCTTTGTCTGTAGACTCTTGTTATATATATTGTTTTGGAGAGGAATATATATAGTTGTTCATGAAAGATCATACGCATTAATCTATAGTTATGTAGTGTTCAATTGTCTACAGTGACAGATAGAGAAGATTGATTGCTAGTTGCATATTTCATGTACACTACACTCCATTTGGATGGATGACTCCACTCATGCAGCTTGGGCAGCAAATAGATATTCTGGAAGTTGGAATCATGGGATCATAATCAATAGGTTGGAAATTTCATTATAATTTCTCCTTAATGGTGACTGTGAAGAACATTGAGATTATGACAATCTTATGTAATAGTGAAGGAATTATGTACAAGTGATTACTCTTTTCAACATGTAGCTTTGAATTATTGTATTTTTGAATCTTATCAATGGTTTTCCTTTCAGTTTAATGGGTTTGTTTTTTTGCTGCACAGAAGCTATAGAGAAATTTAAATTAAATGTAAATATATAATTTGCTTGTTTTTTTTTTCTTTTATTAATCCATTGAGCCACGTTTAAGCTACAAACGTGAGATAGTTGTGATATTTTCACAGTGGTGTTGTGAGGAGTCTCACGGATATAAGGGAATTGTGACTTTCTTGGGGGCAATAGTGCAGAAATCTAAGGGAACTGCTGTTTTAGGCAAGAAGGTGGGAGGTGCTGCAAAGTTGTCGGAACAAATAGAACGTTTTATTGATGTAGTTGAGAAAGGGAATGCTAGAAAATCAAGTAGTGTGAACAACACAGAAGAGTGTAATATTGCTCAAGTGATGAAAGCACTTGAGTCTGTCCCTTATTGCGAGCTTGGGAGCTCAAGTGATAACTCAACAGATCCCTGTTAGCCACCTGCTCTTTGCCGACGACTCTCTCTTTTTTCTTAAAGCCTCTCAGGATAATTGCTTGCACTTATCTAATATCCTTCATACTTATTGTACTGCTTCCGGTCAGCGAATAAACACAGAGAAAGCTTCTCTCTTCTTTAGCCCCAATACCCCTCCATATTTAATTGACCTCATCAGTTCAGTTCTTAACGTGAAGGTGGTTGATGATCCTGGTAGATACCTTGGTCTTCCGACAATTTGGGGTCGATCAAAGAGAAAAGCTTTATGTTTTGTGAAAGAAGCAATCTCGAGGAAAGTAGCGGGTTGGAAGCAATCTGTTCTATCCCAAGCAGGAAAAGAGGTGCTAATTAAATCGGTTGTTAGTGCAATTCCAGTGTACACCATGTCTTGTTTCAAGTTCCCTCTTTCAACCTGCAAAGAGATTTACTCCACTCTAAGTGATTTTTGGTGGGGAAATTCCGCTTCTAAAGGTGTTCATTGGAAAGCTTGGGATAGTTTGGGTTTACCAAAAGCTGAAGGTGGCCTTGGCTTCCGAAATTTTCAAGAGTTCAATGACGCTTTGCTTGCAAAACAAGTATGGAGACTCCATCAGTTTCCAAACTCTATTTCAGCTCAGGTTATTAAACAACTCTACCATCCTACTACTTCCATTCTAGAGGCAAAAAAGGTGGATCACCTTCTTGGCTCTGGGCAAGTCTCCTTGTTGGTAGAGATCTCATTAAATCTGGCTCTTGCTGGGATATTGGCAATGGTGATTCGGTTAATTTATGGTCTGATTCATGGATTCCGGATCCAAGTCCTTCTCCCTTGAATGTTGGAAACGGTCCTCTTCAGACAAAGGTTAGCTCCATGATCAATTGGCAAACGAATTCTTGGAATCTATCTCAAATTCTGCATCTCATTTCCCCAGAAATGGAATCAAGGATCCGTTCAATTCATATTATTAGCAATAAAACCCCAGACAAACTAATATGGCCACATTCCACCAATGACATCTACTTAGTGAAGTCAGGTTATAATCTCTTGGTCTCAAGAAAAAGCCTTACTCTCAATTCTCATCCTCATCACTCTTGTTTGCCTTCGCCTTAAACCTGGAAATGGATCTCTCAAATAATCAGGACACTTCCTAAAATCAAATTGTTTCTTTGGAGAGCAGTTCACAACATCTTGGCTACAAAAGAGGCCCTGCATAAAAGACATATTGCCAAAAGTCCTACATGTTCCATCTGCAACTTATTTCCATAAACTATTGAACATGTCCTTTTCTCTTGCACTTGGGCAACAACAACTTGATTTGCTCACCCGTTTGGGTACCAGGTTCCTCTTCAGTCTTTGTCTTCTCTTCTTGGCTGGCTGGAAACCATTCAAGCTCTTCATGCTCCTCAAGAATTCCTCACCCAAGTTTCCTTCTTACTCTGGTCAATCTGGATTAGTCGTTGCAAATGTATTTTTAATCACAAGAACCCTGACCCAATTCAGACGGCCTTACTCTGCTCAGGAATTCATTCAATCACAACCCGGGGACGCGAGATAAAATGCATTTCTGCCTCGCCTGCTTTAAAGTTGTTCCACGCGGACTGTATTCCACGCAAAGCACGCGAGATAGATCCTCACTCCGCGCGCAGTCATTCCGCGCGCGAGCTCAACCTTTGTTTGATAGTGCGCGAGATCGTTAACCCACGCGAGCTGAACTTTTGTCCGTAAGCGCGCGAGATCGTTATTGTCCAAAAAGGCGCGAACTCCTCAGTCTGCGCGGAGCCATTCCGCGCGCAGACTTTACATCTCACCTTGCATGAACTCGCTGGCGGGTCGCTACTTGTGAACTTAAAAGGAAACTTGAGTCCGCCGACTGATAAAGACCAAGAATGTAATTAATATTTACATAGACATTTACTGTCTAATAAAATATTAATCGAGGCGTAAACATGTTTGTCCTTCAGATTGATCACACACAATCCGGAAAAGCCGTGAATTGATCAAACATAATTCAGAAAAAGGCCTTAGATTGATCAAACACAATCCGGTGATAGGTGGGGGGTTTATTATACACAACCCGGACAAGAAAACAAGAGTGATCAAACACACTCTTGACCCGCGAATAAAATTTCAGGATTTTTGGTATCTGCACATATAAAGTCTCAAGCATATAATGGAGATGGAGAAGGGAGAAATGATTGTTTCCCCAAGTTATTCCAAAGTAAATAACTATAATATTAAAGCTTACTTGCTAGTTTGCCAAATAAACTACGTTTATAGGAGCTCTGATGAGTTTGAGTTGATTGCATGCTTCGATCGAGGGTTGGGAACCTTTATGCATTTCCTTGGAAGACGAGCAATATTGAAATCTTTGGTTTCTAGAGGCTGCCGAGAGGAGAAACAACGTTTCGCATACTTCTACTTCGAATTTGGGACTGAAAATTTTACAGGAGGAGAAGCTCTGGATGGGGAAGCTGTTGTCAAAAATTCAGGTTGATCGAAGCAAGGAAAGGTGGTGGTCGGTAGTGCCGGCGGTCTGGAATCTTCCGGTGGCCGGTTCTAAGACTTTTCGGCCGGTTCTCAGGGTGAGGCCGGCGGCGTTGGATCCGGGACGGAGAGATCTTTTTGGGGATGTAAAATTCCGGCTGAGGGAAGTAGGAATTTTGGTCGGAAATCGGGAAAAACAAGGCTGCCCGATTTTAGGGTTTTGGAAAACAAATGGTGGGTTATTGGCTCTAGGGTTAGAAAAAAGTACATGATAACATGATGAAGGATAAAGTGTAGAGACAAGAGATAGCAAGAGAATCAACATCTTATTCATTGATAGTAAGGATAGAGAATTACATATAGAGAATTACATAATAAGTAAAGATATGAATACATAGATCTAGTCAAACTACATATCCTAATAGCATAAGGCAAAGACATACATAAAAAATATTTAAAAAGATATATAATATCTTAGAACATTTTTTTTTCTTTTTTTCCGGTATCAACACTTCTAAAAATTGAATATGAATAACAAAAGTAAAAATTATTTATACATATTTACATACCATGTAGATAACGGATGATAGATAACAATAAGAGTAAATGACCATTTACTACTAATTTAACATCTTTTTAGCCCATTCCAATGAAAATCTATTCAGCAACCCAATTCCAATGAATTTTAACAAAAAGACGTCAACACCCTCACCCTAATTTAACTCTCTTTCTCCTCTTTTTGCCCGATCATTATCTCTCTCTCTCAGAAAACTCTCCACAAGAGTTTTGTGCTTCGTCTCCATTTTGCTCTCTCACTCCCAACAGTAAAAAACACAGTGCTCATGGCCTCAGATCAGATCTCACCTTCTCTCTCAACCACACAACCTTTTTCCAACCACTAAATCGACTCTGCTAGATCGACCATGGCTACCTTGCAAAAATTCAAGCTCTTGGCCACGCAATGCGCCGTTGTCGCCGGAAGCCCCACGCGCAGCCCGACCGCCAGCCCCGTCATCCACCTCCGCCGTCGTAAAACCCTCCCCATGTTCCTCAACCGCCCCGACCGCCGCCGCGTCCCTCGCTCGTCGGATTCTCCCGACATCGAAGGTCGTGAAAATGACGACCCGCCGGAGAAGAGCAAGGAGGAGGCTCGGGTCCGCCGTAAGCTCAAGGACCTGTTCGTGTTGTCTCCGTCGCCGTCGGAGGATAACATGAGAGGCCGGGAGGTGGGAGATGGTGAGGAGTGAGGACTGCTATGTGCGACGGGCGGCGGTGTCGGTGGCATGGCCAGGACTCGGCGTGGCGGCGGTGGGTTGTTGAGTCGGCCTTTAACGGCGTCGTTTAGGTGTAGATTGCTGAAGAGAGCTTGGCGACCTGTGCTGGTTCCTATTCCCGAGTAGTTGCAGTGAGTGTGAGAGTAGTAGGTGGTTTCAATTTTGTTTAATTACGTGGTTCTGTTTTGTAAGTTTACTACCTTCAGTAAAAGTTTACTAGGGGTAGTAATCTTCATTTTTTCGCATCTAAGTTGATTTTTTTCCTTTTCAATGTGAATTATGGCATTAGAGCTACTGTTTTGCAAGTTTACTACCCCCAGTAAAAGTCTACTAGGGGTAGTAATCTTCATTTTTTCGCATCTAAGTTGATTTTTCTCCTTTTCAATGTGAATTATGGCATTGGAGCTACTGTTTTGCAAGTTTACTACCCCCAGTAAAAGTTTACTAGAGGCAGTAATCTTCATTTTTTCGTATCTAAGTTGATTTTTCTCCTTTTCAATGTGAATTATGGCATTGGAGCTGCTGTTTTGCAAGTTTACTACACCCAGTAAAAGTTTACTAGGGGTAGTAATCTTCATTTTTTCGCATCTAAGTTGATTTTTCTCCTTTTCAATGTGAATTATGGCATTGGAGCTACTGTTTTGCAAGTTTACTACCTCCAGTAAAAGTTTACTAGGGGTAGTAATCTTTATTTTTTCGCATCTAAGTTGATTTTTCTCCTTTTTAATGTGAATTATGGCATTGGAGCTGCTGTTTTGCAAGTTTACTACCCCTAGTAAACTGTTTACTACCCCCAGTAAAAGTTTACTAGGGGTAGTAATCTTCATTTTTTCGCATCTAAGTTGATTTTTCTCCTTTTCAATGTGAATTATGGCATTGGAGCTGCTGTTTTGCAAGTTTACTACCCCCAGTAAAAGTTTACTAGGGGTAGTAATCTTCATTTTTTCGCATCTAAGTTGATTTTTCTCATTTTCAATGTGAATTATGGCATTGGAGCTATTGTTTTGCAAGTTTACTACCCCTAGTAAAAGTTTACTAGAGGTAGTAATCTTCATTTTTTCGCATCTAAGTTGATTTTTCTCCTTTTCAATGTGAATTATGGCATTGGAGCTGCTGTTTTGCAAGTTTACTACCCCCAGTAAAAGTTTACTAGGGGTAGTAATCTTCATTTTTTCGCATCTAAGTTGATTTTTCTCCTTTTCAATGTGAATTATGGCATTGGAGCTGCTGTTTTGCAAGTTTACTACCCCCAGTAAAAGTTTACTAGGGGTAGTAATCTTCATTTTTTCGCATCTAAGTTGATTTTTTCTCTTTTTCAATGTGAATTATAGCATTGTAGCTACTGTTTTGCAAGTTTACTACCCCCAGTAAAAGTTTACTAGGGGCAGTAATCTTCATTTTTTCGCATCTAAGTTGATTTTTCTCCTTTTCAATGTGAATTATGGCATTGGAGCTGCTGTTTTGCAAGTTTACTACACCCAGTAAAAGTTTACTAGGGGTAGTAATCTTCATTTTTTCCCATCTAAGTTGATTTTTCTCCTTTTCAATGTAAATTATGGCATTGGAGCTACTGTTTTGCAAGTTTACTACCCCCAGTCAAAGTTTACTAGGGGTAGTAATCTTCATTTTTTTGCCGGTATGTTTCCGGCAAGATCCGGTGGGTTCCGGTGACATTTTTTTCAAAAAAATCCAATGAGACTCCGGCATCTCCGGCGATTTTCCGATCACCATCAATTTTCCGGCGACCGGTGACTGGAATCCGGCGGCCAGTGTCCGGTGACCGGAATCCGGCAACCGGTGTTCGGCGACCGGAATCCGGTGACCGGCGCCGGTGTCCGGTGTGCTTTGGGGAAAGTCTTCCCTACTTCTTTTTCATTTTTTCTTTTTAAATAAAGGTTAAGGGTAAAAAAGTCTTTTAAAATATTAATTTATTATATTTTATTAAAGATTTGTGTATTTGGGCTTAAAATAAGTACATTGTATTCAAATGGACTAAGAAAAAAGATTATCATTGAAATGAGGTTTGACTTTTTCTATTTTGTGCATTAGGGCTTTTTCCCTAACAATAATACATATGCAATTTAGCAATTATGCATGGTTTCACATATCTAAAATTAAATCATGTAAGCACAGAAGAGATGTAAACTCAGAGAACCAAGTATTTTGTTAACGAACTTGTCATGTCACTAGAAATCTAGTATTGCTGCCACATTTTGACCACCCCACTCTCTCTCTCTCTCTCTCTCTGCAACAAACACATATACCTGTCCGTTGGTCCCCTTTCCTCTTCTCACATCTTTTTCCGTTCAAACACACCAAGCCCCTACGACCCAGGAATCCCAAAGCCCCAATCTTTAATCCCCCTACAATAATGGACCATCACCTCCTCCAACAGCTTCAGCAACAGCTCCTCCCCCTCCAAGCCCAACAACAACCAAACCACCACCCTTTCAATCCCAATCCCCACCCACCTTACTACCCTCCTCGATATCAATACCCACAAAATGGTTATAGCCAATCAAACTATACCAATCTCTATCCCCTGCAGTCTTATCCCCAGCCGGCAGTCCTCCAACCACCTCAGTTTACGGTGCCACCGTCGCCTTACTCGGGCACAGTGAGGCCTCAGTGGGCCTCTCCAATGGTACAGTGTGTTTTTCTGCTTTGTTGAATAAATTCTGTTGGGAATAGTGGCATTGTCATTCATTTGGCTTAAACTGTGAGCTTGTCTAATGTGTTTTGTTGTGTAATGTTAAAAAGAAAAAGGTTTGTTTGTAGATACAATTGTGCAACTTTATTTGTTAGATGTTGGAGGTTCGTAACAGATTCCTGATGGTGAGGGAGAGCTTTACTGTGAGTTGCATGAAATTGATACAGACAGGGAGCGAGGTGGGCTAATTTAGACAAACACTATGTAAAGATGAAATCTTTCTAAGTAGTCTAGACCAATTATATTCTGGATCAACTGGTATATTTGGGATAATGTTTCAGATTGGTTAGTTTCTTAGTTGTGAGGACTTATGCCATAATCCCAACTTCCGGGTTTTGATCATTTCTGATTCTACGGATATTGCTGTCTAGTGTCATCCTTAGCGGTGGTTCTAAAGTAAGAATATGGGAATTCAAGAAGGCACTTTTGCTCTGTGTCTGTGTTTCTTGTTCGAATTTTAGTTGGGTGATTTATGACCTTTGGTCTTTGGGTTATATGTTAGAGAAGATTCTATCTTCCCTAAATGATCTCAGGTATAACAATATATACCCCCCTCCTCCCCCCCCCCCCCCAAAAAAAAAAAATAACAGAACTTTTATGGATATTGAGCTTTAGAAATAAGTAGTGAGGGAAGGGTTTCTCCTCCTTCTTCTCCTTTGGTTCTTGTTTAGTGAGATACCCTTTCCGAATTTAGCTGGACTTTATCAATCTTGAGGAAATTAAGTTGCAATTATCAGGACAAGTGGAGCTGCCCTTTTAACAATTCATAATGTGGGTGTTTCACAATGTGGGTGTTTCTTCTCAGAGTATATAAAACAAAACAAAATGTCTCCTATATGCAATTGATTGTTCAAACTCGACCCTGTCATGTTTCTTCCCGCCACCATCCTCTTCCCCATTTTCTGTTAGAATACTCTGGTGAAATAATATACTGCCTTAAAAGAATCTGTATGAACCAAATGGTGCAGATGGTTTGGCTGATCTTAACTATTCTCGCCTCTTTTTTCGTTTTTACTCATGTATGGTAAATTCAAGCCTGTAGTGCTGTGTCACGGTACTGACCCTATTAGTTTGCAGAATGACAATGTTCATTAAATTTCAGACAATGATAGAAACTTCTGCACTTTGAGAATTTACATGATATTTATTAGCAGGACTTGTTTCCAAATCTGTTTACAGCCTTGTAAGTTGTAACAGTTCCGTTTTCAGCATTATGTTTAAACTGTATGTTGGTTCGGCTTCATAGGTTTTACTTTTCTGCTTCCATTGATTTAAATATAAGTTCAGCAATAGGTTTTATACTTTTATATAACAATATGTTGGGCTTGCCAGGTTTCTGTTCCTCTATATTACAACCTCCGTCTGGTTTCTATTCTTCTATGTCAGTTATTTTCGGTTTCCATTTTTCTTTAGTGAAAGTTCTTGTGTTGGTTTTGGTTATTTGTTTCGTTAGAAAAAGTTACATGTGACTTTATGGTATTGATCTAATCTGACTCTGTTCAAGCTGTGCCCTCTTGTTTTATGCTTTTCATGGTCTGTTGAACCAATCATAGACTCATAGTCCACAAAATGTATAGTGGCTAGTAAATTGATTTTGGTTTCTTAAAACGACAAAAGGCTTTTTTGAATGGGATCATTCTACAAGTTTGAAATTTGAAGTTATTGGGGGGGGGGGGGGGGGGGGGGGGGGTCCTTCGATTGAATGCCTTGCTGCTATATCATGCATTTCATGCTACAATTTGGCTTGTTACATTCTTGAGAACCTCTCAAGCTATATTTTGCAGGTTGACCAACCTCCATATAGGGGTATCAGAGAATTGGGTGGTGAACTATTCAGAGGACATCAAGGAAATTTTGGCTACAGGGGAGCTCACCCATCTTTCGTTGGGGAATCACATGGTCCAGGTAGGGGTGGTCTCAGAACAGAACAGGGTGTCCCTTCAACATCTTCTCATCCTCCCCATCCAACTTATCAACCTCCGCTAACACCAACTCCTCAGACGTCGGAATCTGCATCAGCACTGAAAACGGAAGTTCCAAACTACCAAAAACCTCAAGTTGCTCAAAAACCCATGGTTGCTTGGTGTGAAGTTTGTAAGGCTTCATGCACCAATTTGGACGTTCTTAAACAACACCAAAGTGGAAGGCGACATCAAAGGAACCTCAAAAATATGGAACGGTTGAAAGATGGTGTCAGACCAGGGGCTATACAGCGTTGCACATCTAATACAAAGGTTGAAGTTCCTCATCAGAGTCAGTGTGAACAAGGTGGTGAAGAGAAAAACACAACAAAGAATATGCTCTCTGAACCTTTTGGCTACAAAGCTTCAAGGGAAACTGGAAAGCAACAGGCTGAAATTCCACCAGGTGACTGGTCTGACAATGTGAAGCGGGGTAAGAAGCGCAAGAAAACGAGAATGGCTGGGGTTGAACCTTCCAAACGTAAAGTTGTCATTCCTATAGTCTGTGACTTGTGTAATGTCAAGTGTGAGACACAGGCAGTTTTTGAGGGCCATCTTTCAGGAAAGAAGCATTTTGCCAAGTATACACGACTTAATGGCCATGAACCTTTGCATCGTCCCGTGGGGCTTCAAGTTGTTTATCCCCCTTACCCAGTGACTGAAACTGTAGTCCAACCCCAGGAAGGAAGATATATACCTCCCCATGTGTACCAAGATACATTGGTGGAATAAGTTAAGATCCCCAATTTCAACATCCAACCTCTGAATGAATTCACATCATTGAGGCCCAACATTTGGTATTTCAGAGATTGGTCAGGGGTCCAATACTTCTTCACTGGACTCAATTTTAAAACCTGATAAGGTAATTCTAGTAGCCCAGTAAGTTTCTGTGCTCTTTCAGTCATGGAGCTCCGGAGGACTAGACTTGTTAACAAATGTAAGTAACATTAGGCATACTGTTCTGCAGCTCTACATTCTTTCCTTTTGGATCCATACTTTTATACTTCATTTGTATTTTACCCCCACAGAAACTTTTTATATAAGAAATACCAATTCCAAGAACATTGTTTTTCTTTAAGCTGATTAGAGTTCACTTGCAGACATTAATTTGAGTGTGGTCTATTAGTCTGTCTAATTGTATAGCAGCAGTACCTAGCAGTCCTAGCTTACTCCATTGCAACCATTAATCCTCGCAGAATCACCAGAAAAATACTTGCATACCTAATATGTAAGGAAGACTGAACTATAAAATTTTACCTACAGTCTTGATTACCTTCATGTAAGGAAGTCTGATGATAACTCATGGTTGCAGAGTGTCATAGGTTAGTCTTTTCATCCTTTTATGGTAAATTGAAATTAAGTTCAGAGATTTCTTCTCTCTCACTCAAACCTTCCCAGTTTTCAGTCACTAGTCACTAGTATTCCTCCATATCTTATCAAAGACAGTTCTTCCATCATCACTGTCCATAAACCAAAAATCTCAAAATCCAGTACTATATTCACACCTAATTAAGCCATTAAACCGGCTAGCCATTAAGCCATGCACAGTCTAAAGTTGCACGCCTGTTAATGGACGTACAATCTTTTTACCTGTATTCTTTCGATGAAATCTTTCCAGTATCTGTGTTGCAGGTCACACTTCAGATCTTTTTATTTTCCCAACACTTTGGAAATGATTTTTCTCTTGAAAATTAATAATAAGTCTCGGTAGCTGCACCAACCGCACCCTAGCTAGGGCTTCTGCCCTCTATAAAAGAGAGAGAGATATTCTGATAATATCATTGCTTCTTCATTTTTGCTAAGACCTCTTCAGAGCTAAAGAGAGAGTAAGAGATAGAGATAGCTTTAAGTTTCATCATCAATGGCTGCTGCTGATCCCTCGGAAACTCTCAACCAACATCTCGGCAGTAAACTCCAGAAACATTGCTTTCTCTTTCCCTTTATCCCTCAACTTCTTATAGCTAATAATCTACCTTTTGAATTTCCTTTGCGCAGGTGTTTCAGATGATCTCCAAAACCTCAACAAGAGCCGAGTCTCCGTTCAAAGGTTTATTACTTCTTTCATTTTTCCTTTAAAACTTTGAACTTTACTGTGTTCTGTTCATATATGGATGTGATGTCTTATACTGATAAAGTAGTCTAGGGTTCACATCCAAAACCAATTGGCAATGGGTGGAGTGGCCCAAACCCTTATAAACCACAGGCAAGGTCCCATTTTTCCCGATGTGGGATATATCTCAACACGCCCCCGCACGTGTGGCGAATCTTCAAGCCTAACACGTGGACAACATTTGGGGTTGACGTGGAGTTCGTGTGGCCTTTAAGGCTTCACACGTGGACGTGGGTAACCCGTTCTGATACCATGATAAAGTAGTCTAGGGTTCACATCCAAAACCAATTGACAATGGGTGGAGTGGCCCAAACCCTTATAAACCACAGGCAAGGTCCCATTTTTCCCGATGTGGGATATATCTCAACATATACATCTCTGTACATGAGTTTTTTGTTTTTGTTTTATCAAAATTTTGTTTCTTTATTTAGAGCATCGATTTTTTTTTTGCCCATGTTTCTTCATTTTTGGATCTATGTCTTGGATTCTTGAAGAAAATAATACAATTTCATTCAACACTTCGTGTCCAAGGCAGTGATTAGGAAGTATAACAGAATGGGTGTTTGTAGTTTCTTTTGCGCAAAATTGCTCAATTTAAGTAGATGATGTTAGTTGTATTAATACACAATGGGTGTAACATATGTATTGTAGCAAGTTGGACGAGAAGTTAAGGGAGCTGGTTGGGCCTCAAATAATCACCATTCGTCAGGATGTTGCTATTGCTAAGGTACTTATTCTTCTATTAGTAACTGAACTAAATTAGCCTAGGAGGTAACTAAATGTATGTGCTTAACTTCTTTTGATATTTGTCATATGCTGTTGCCTGGCTTTTAAAATTGATGTTTGTGTCCTCTGAGATTTCAGAGAGAAAAGGCTGAGCTCGAAGAGGCTGTCAGCGAACTAATAACAAGGGTTGAATGGATGAAGAATGTGATGATGCAGTTATCTCACTTAGTTGCATCTCGGGTAATCTGTTTCGTGTTAACAGCTATCTCTGTAGTATGTTTACATTGTTTAGTGTCCGCTCAAGTCTTCATGCAGCTTGATTCATGATTGTGCTCAATTTTTGTGATACTTGTGAATGCATGGGTTTTAAAATTTTATTATGAAATTTCAGCGCGAACGGGCTGGCTTGAAAGAGGATGTTAATGAACTAAGATCAACAACTGAACAACCTAGGGGAGCAGGTGGTTTTGGCAAGGATCAGATAATGAAATATTTCAAGATTATACTTGAGTTACCACCTGCAATGCAGGTAACTAAGTTTACATTACTAAGTCTTTGATTGAGTCGACAATGTTCTGTTTTTTTTTTTGTTTTTTTTTAATATTTTTTTTTATACTCGTGAAGTTGGTATGTGGGTATTGTAATTAGTAGTGGTTTTCAGTGAATTGCAGAGAGATCTGGATGAGATTGAAGAGGCTGCTAATGAACTAAATCAACAACCGAACTGCCTAGGGGAGAGATGCATTTGGCAGATAAGATAATGAAGGTTGGCATGAATATACTCGTGTTGGTACCTGCAGTTCAGGTAATTTGGTTTACATTGCTAAGTCTTCGATTGAGTCAACATGTTGCTTAAGCTTTTGAAATGTAATTGTCACAAGATTGAGTTTGTGTTTTTTTCTTTTTTCTTTTATACTTGTGAAGTTGGTATGTAGCTATTATGACTAATAGCCGTGTTCAATGAATTTCAGAGAGATTTGGATAAGATTCAAGAGGTTATTAAGAAACAATGAATGAATGGATAGAGACTATGGTAAAGCAGCTTGAAGAACAGGTTGCATGTAGAAGGTAATGTGCTTTATCTCTCTCTTCATTTGGGGGTTTGGCTGAATGTTTAATTTACATTGCCAAGTTCTTGACTGAGTCTTCATGCAGTTTAGGCTGTGAATGGTTTGTGAATGTATAGACACACAATTGTGGTCTACTTATGTGATTTGTGAGGATGCATAGGTTTTAAACCAACTTGGTGTTTAATGAAATTTGAGAAAGATGAAAAGGTAAAACACATTCACAGTATACAAGTTTTCAGAAAGTAAAACACAGCTTTGAAAAACAGCAAAGACCTATTAAACTAATATAACAGACTCTTTGAAAAACAGGACAACAAGCAAGGTTGCTAACCTTTGTGAAAAACAGTAATATGCATATACATGTTTTACCTGAGACCATAAGGAATGTTTGTGACACTTGTTCTTGTTCAGATGAATCTTTAAGTGTTTGGTAAGACATATGATTGCCAATTATCTTTATACCTTTAATCTTCCCCTTTGACATTCCTTCACAAAACACTACACTCCTTTGTAGGACTAAAAACAACCTGCAAGAGATAACTCAAGAACAAGTGAAGAATCACAGAAACAACAGCTTATGCATGAAGATACCAACTATTCCAAAATTCCAAAAGATAGGTATTTCATGAAACAGCCAAAGTCATAAAAACAACAATGTCATAAAAACAATGTCATCAGTCCTACAACACTGAAACCTACTAGTACTAGTTCTCCCCTGTTAGTAAATAGCCAAAACACTTGGCCACACCGAGAATATAGCATAACCACCCGGTCGTCGGAGACTATTCCAGGCAAGACAGCACTGGCAAACCTTTCATGGGCATCCAAAGAGTGAAGGTCCAGCGGAAATATACATGCCAAACCCGCTCTCCGGCAGCTAAACACCCCCAAAAAGGGAGATGCTGCAGAGGACCACAAACAGTCTCACATCGGAGACTGAGGCCACAATGCCCAACATAAGCCTATAAAACATGCACGAACTCCCAAAAGAGGTAAGTTAATAATCTCCTTCCGTACTCTTGTACTATACAAGTAGCAATCGAACGCTGACTTAGACATTAGAGAGTTGAAAACTGGGTCATCGCACTCCTGACTCCTAATGCCAATGTTACTTGTGCAGTTACAGGACCTAGAATCTAGAATTCGACCTCCCGTCCTGTGATCCCGGGAGAGATAGAAACATCCCCCTTTTTGGCAAGGAATACTAAAGGGAAATTAGAGAACAAAACATCCGAGAGGGTTTTAAAAGGAATACTGAAAGTAAACACTAAAACCTACAATGGAAAACACCAAACAAACATCACAACATTACACAGCTTCCTCGAACGCCTCAGCAGACGCATCAGAGGACTCCTCAGAGCCAGATTCGTACAAGGGACTTACTGTTCGGGAGTGATACTGGCATGCCCAACTCCCTTTCTTCGGGAGCCGTACAAGGGACTTACTGTTCTCATGGCTCTAGTTGTTTCGCCCATGCTTCCCGTTGGTTCTTGCTCGGGTATAAGAATCTCATGAAACAGTTGTTGCATTCTTTCTCCCGTTAGTTATTATCTGGGAATCAAAATTTTCCTAAGCAGTTGTTGCATGCTTCCTCTCGTTGAAACTTACCCGGGACTCACACTTTTCCTGCATGATGTCATCTCGCTGACTAAATGATCGGGCGGGATTCCCTTGCTTTTGGACTTTCTATCCTGCGGACAAAAGAAATATGGGCGGGTGGCATCAGACATGAGCCGTTGTGGGTCTGCTTTTGGACTGTCCCGCTGACAAAAAGGACCAGGGCGGGCCCCTTGCTGTTGGACATACTATCTCACGGACAAAAGAACTATGGGCGGGATTCTGCTGTTGGGGAAATCCCGATGACAAAAATAACCCCGGACGGGTTATCTCACCTTGCTCCCATGCGGGCTACCTCGCGAGCTACCTCGCGAGCTACTTCGCCTCACTCAAAGGGAGGTATCTCGCCTCGCATTCTCGTGAGCTATCCCGCCTCGCTTCCTCGCGAGCTACTTCGCCTTGCTTCCACGCGAGCTACTTCGCCTCGCCTCCATGTGATTTATCTCTCCTTTCATCCCATGCGAACCATCTCGCCTCGCATCTATCCTGCCTCTCGGGCGGTAGAACAACATGACTTTTAGTAATACTTCCCACAGACGGCGCCAATTGTTTCTGCAAGAACCCGGAGGCTCTGTAGAAGCACCGTGGAACATGAATATGAACAAAGACAATATTTATAGTGGTTCACCATGCCATCGGAGGACACGGCTACGTCCACTTAAGATTCTATTATCATGGCCAATAGGCCTTTGGTGTTACAATAGTTTCCATCCCGCGCTGGGTACAAGGGGAACCATCCCGCGCGGTCTGGAATATTACAAATGGGAGAGGGGTGGGCTACCAATTCCGCGCGGTGGGGTTTATCCGCAGGGTGGAGTAGTTACAATAGTTTCCATCCCGCGCGGGGTACAAGAGGAACCATCCCGCGCGGTCTAGAGTATTACAAATGGGAGAGGGGTGGGCTACCAATCCCGCGCGGTGGGGTTTATCCGCGGGGTGGAGTAGTTACAATAGTTTCCATCCCGTGTGGGGTACAAGAGGAACCATCCCGCGCGGTCTGGGGTAAGGGGGGATGGGGGATGATCCATCCCGCGGGGTGGAGTACAGTTTTCCAGATCCCTATATCTAGAGGGGAAGCCTTCCTTTTATAAACAAGGAAGGTTTCCTCCTACATTATGTTTCTGATGTGGGATAGAATGCATATTACTACTATCATGGAGTCTTCTTGTGGAGCTTAGAGGAGCACCTTCTCGTTGTTGTATTGATGATCTTTCACCATGGCGAGGTAGGTGGGATGTCGGTCTACAAGTTCTATAACTGGTCTATGGGCGGAGGAGGTAGTTTACTGACTACCGACTACAAAACTTTTCCACTAAGTTGAAGTAACTTCTTACAAAAATAATAGTTCTAGTGATACATTACCACAGTATTATCCTTCCTAGTTTAAAACTAGACTTGACTTATTCCCTCTCGTTTCTAAGCTCTTACAACATGGAAGACTTTCAGAAACCTTGTTCGTGAATTCAGCTAACCACTAGCATATTCAAACTTGAACGCTTCTTGAGTTGGTTGCACTACACATCCCTCATGGTATGCAACATGATATTAGTTGATGAAAGAAGTTTTGAGTTCAAGCTCTAAGGTTTACAGTCACGAAGAAGACTTAGAGCAGCATGAACAATGCAAGCTAAAACCACACTCAACAAAGAAAACACAATAAGGCAGTTTTCAACAACCATCAAGCAAAGCCAAAGCTATAGATATATATAGGTAGACAATGCATCAAAGATGATGCAAGCTGACCTCAACAAGTTTCAGGAAAGTTTGGACAGTAGTGTTTAGCTACAATACTGAGAGTGATGTATCCAAAGGAAGAGACGACAAGAGCAATCTCAAAAAGACAAAGAAACCTTTCCTAAAACATGAACGATTCAAAGCAGGGAGTAAAGAGGTTTCAAACCTTCTTACTCAGTTCGTTAGTGGACCTTGACACAGTTGAAAGCGACTGGTCTTTAAATCACACAGGGACCAGCTATGTATTGGACAATGTATCATAAAATTCAAGCTGGAGCCTTAAGCATCAAATCAATTGGTCACGGGTTGGCATAACAAAAGATCTCAACCTTTTGACTGGTTTGAGGGCCAAGGCATTTCTCACAAACTTAGTTGTCCATTTGAATTTGAAAAATAACAAAGACGTATTAAACTAATATAACAGACTCTTTGAAAAATAGGACAGACAAAAGACTCAGTATCAGGATAGCAAGCAAAGTTGCCAACCTCTGTGAAAAACAGTGATATGCATATGCATGTTTTACCTGAGACCATAATGAATGTTTGTGACACTTGTTCTTGTTCTTGTTCTTGTTCTTGTTCAGATGAATCTTCAAGTGTTTTGGAAGACAAATGATTGTCAATTATCCTTATACCTTCAAATTATTATCATAGTATAACATGCTTTAATTCAGTTACAACTTTAAACAGTTGGATCAACTTACTGACCAAGCATACTCCACTCTACAGGTTGCCAGATACTTAAGCAAGTCTGAGGTAAAACATCCTGTCTTGGCCTGCATCAGAATAGGGTTTAGGGTTTCTCCATCCCCCTCTCCCTCCAAGTTATATCGTTTGCCCCTTTTACTTTCAACTTTCAAGTGTGTAAGACGTAAAGGGATTATTTCCAGAACTACATTTCTATTTTCTCAAGTTAGCTTTTGTTGCATTCTCGAGTTTCAGACTGGTTTTGGACATGTGAACGAACATGTATTAACTGTTAACATTATGGGTGATATGGGGAGGAGCTTTTCAGTTTCGTTAGAAGAAATCAAACTATATTATTATGTTGTTGATTATTATTAAGTAGTTTTTATTTATAGTAGTGAGGAAGAACTTCGACAATGAGATAGCTATGATCACTGATTTACTTACAGTGACTCCTATGTGATTAAGTTCTTCCTCACAACTATAACTAACAACTAAAAACTAAAATGAATTCGACCTTTGCATCAATATAGGAGTAGGCTGTATGTTAAAGCTGATTGTTTGCAGTGCAATTGATAAACGAGCGCGATGAGTTCTTTTTTTTTTTTTTTGAAATTTAACATATTATGTAAGGCTCGTACAGAAAACCAAAAGCACATGGTTAGACATTAGTGCAGTTATTTCCAAATTCCAAGATCACATATCTCAGCTTGTAGTAGTGCATCTACAGAAAAAATGTTGGTCTTTGAAGAAACAGCAGTCGTATCACCATTCACAGCGTGAAACAACACGACTTAATCCGGTAAAGCATATTACAGATACTCAGACTAGGGTTATTCTTCTCCAGTTTCGCTCAGATGCTCTTGATTTTTGAAAATGTTCCTGTTTCAGAGAAGTAGGTGCTCTGAGTTCCACTGTCAAGTTGCTGTCCATGAGCGTGAGGATTCGAGAGCTCAATCCCCTGCACAGGAGTAAATGCCAAACTTGAAGTCAGTCCAGATATAGCACCACCAGCGCTTCAATAATTCTTATTCTTGAACTTTTTAGCAACTTTGACACGCGTAACTTGCCACTCCCAGCCTGACCAAGCATTCCATATCCTTCACCCAGTCCATCTCCTAAAGAATTCTCTTCAGGTATGCCAAACTGCACCCTGTTTGCGAGCTTCCTCATGTCTGCTTGTCGCATATCTTTCGTCCACCTCTCTTCTTTTTAGGTTCAGAATCAGGAACCGGAAGTGGTTTAGGTTGCTTTGCAGGGGAGGCTCCTGCCATTTCTCAATTTTGTTATGGATCTCCTCTCGTAAGAAATTCCCGGTGTTCCCAGATGGATCTGCCCTTGTAGAATCCACCCGTGCTGCAAGGGTCGATTTCGCAGCCAAGAGCCTACCAGAACGCATCCTAAGAGCAGGGGGTGTCGTTTGAATTTTTGAAATATGTCATCTCCTCTCGTAAGAAATTCCCGCTGTTCCCAGATGGATCTGCCCTTGTAGAATCCACCCGTGCTGCAAGGGTCGATTTCGCAGCCAAGAGCCTACCAGAACGCATCCTAAGAGCAGGGGGTGTCGTTTGAATTTTGAAATATGTCAGTCTCCTTAACATAATCAACACGATGTGCGATGTTGCAGTGGAAAACCCAGCAAGGTTCTTTTTCTTAGCACCGGGAAGCTGAACATTACAAGCAGGCATTTTAGCTAAGGCAGCAAGACCACCGGCCATCCCCATAAGTTTCGCCGCAACAGCACTCCCAACAATAGCAGAAAGATTTGGTGCAATAAAACCCATTCTACTTTGAACAAATTCAAGAAACTTTTTCTTTGCTGAATCGAGCGCAAGGGCTCGATCACATGCATCAACTATTTCTCCAGGACACTTCTAAGAAAAAAAAATTATACGGCGTGCATCTTCACATACATACATAGATGATCAGAAATAGAGAAAATAATATAGAAACATGATGGTCAAATATATAAATTGTTATAAACGGTTAAGATTACATCATGTAAAAACACGTTGTGCATACAAGAATTTTCAGTGGAATGCCTATTTTCTCTTTTTTGAGTTTTTTCTTACAATAAATTATAAAAACAAAAAAAGTTGTTTTCAAAATAAAAGCTTATGCCCAGTACTATTTGGTCTAGCGGCGTCAGTCTCCACTCTGTAAGTGGAATGTGAGAGGTCGTGAGTTCGATTTAAAATAGATTCGTTTGTGGCATTTCAGTAATTTGCTCGATAAAAAAAAAACTTATATTTTTTTTTCCATGTCTAACCTTAACTAGGGTTTGAAGTTTAGGGTTATAATAAAAAATTACAATTCAAGACGATCGGACGGTTCACGGCTTAATGTATGCTATACACATGTATTTTGAAAAATTTCATACATATTAGAGTTTTTAGGGTTTGAAGTTTAGGGTTATAGCACATTTTCTTGTTGATTGAGTGAGACATGCAGAGTCCAAAGTTGCACGATCGAATTATTAATGACCGTAAAATCTTTTCATCACTTTTAATCCCAGATTTAATGTAATTTGTATTCCCAACACAATTCATGATTCTCTCTTAAATGACACGCTTCTAAACTGATCATATTTCATATAAGAGACAGATATTCTGAAAAAGCTTTATTGCTTCTTCGTTTTTGCTGATCCTTCTTCTTCAGAACTTGAGAGACACAAAAGAGAGTTTCAAGTATCATCATCCATGGCTGCTGAACACTCGGAAAATCTCCACAAACTCCTCGAAAGTAAACGCGCGCCTGAAGCAATGCTTTCTCTTTCCCTCTCTTTCAGTCCCTTTATTTCTCAACTTCTTTTAACTAATTGACCTTTAGAGTTTCCCATGCAGGTTTTCAAGATGATCTCCAGGACCTCAACTTGACCCTTCAAAGGTGTCTTTCTCTCAATCCTTCCTCAAACACTTTGAACTTTACTATGTTTTGTTTATCTAAGTTTTTTCAGAACCCAAAATCATGAACCAAATTTTGTTTCTTTGAATAGTTCTTGGGGTGTTTGGTTTTACACCAGTTAGATTAAACATATGTCTAGAATTGTTTCAAGGAAAGAATACATTTTGTGATCAGCCTGGTAAAAGAGTATATAACAGAGTTTATTTCCCACAAATTGCTCAATGTAAATAAGTACATAACACAATGGGCGTTTGTTATGGATTTTAGGAAGTTGATCAAGCAGTTGGAGGAGCTGGTTGGGCCTCAAGAAATTTCCATTCGTGAGGAAATTTCTGCTTTTGAGGTATTCTTTCTTTTGCAAGCAACTAAAATAAATTAGCCCCATGCGCATAGATGCGAGATTGTGCTCACCTTTTGTGATACTTGTGAAGCTGATGCATGGCTATTTAAACTGGAACTAAGGTTTGCGTTCAATGAAATTTCAGAGAGAAAAGGCTGAGGTCGAAGAGATAGCTACTAGAATTAGTGAATGGATGGAAAATGTGAAGAAGCAGTTTAAGGAGCAGTTGAAGGAAGAAATAGCTACTTCTCAGGTAATGTATTTACTCTCTCTCTCTCTCTCAATCTCTCTCTCCCTCTCTCTCTCTCTCTCTCATTTTGGGCTATTTGCTTAACAGTAACTTTACATGTGTTAAATCTTCGATTGTCTTCCTGCAGCCTGAGCATTTGGCGGCCTTTGGAATGTACTTGGGACACGATTTTGAGGCTGAGCTCGATGAAGCTGTTAATGGATTAAAATCAACAACTGAACAACCTAGGGGAGATGGTTTTGGCAAGGATCTGATGAAGAAGATTGTCACGATGCAACTTGAGATACATGCTGCAGCTAAGGTAATGTGTTTTGTATTCTCGATCAGATTTCTCTTTGTCCTTTTTTCGGGGGTTTTGCTGATAATTAAGTTTACGTCGCTAAACCTTCAATTGAGTCATCTTGCAGCTTGAGTTTTTGAAAATGTTATTATGAGTTTATGACGCGATTATGTTCATCTTTTTTGATACTATTGTGAAAATGGATATTGAAGTTAATAGTTGTGTTCAATGAAATTTCAGAGTAATCTGGATGAGCTTAAAAAGGTTCTTAAAAAACTAGAAAGAAGGAAGGAATGGGTGGAGAAAACGGAGAAGCAGCTTCAAGAACTAAAAGGAATGATTGAATTGGTGCAGAATGCTCTCGTCAACAGATAGCTAGAGATATAATCCAGTCTGAGGGGAAATGTTATGTGAGCAAATATCTCGGCCTGCTTCGGTATATCTCCAACCCCCTCACCTCCAAGTGATGATCCTTTTTATTTCTCAGGTTTGTAAGACATAAAGAGATTATTTTCAGAACTGCATTGTTATTTTTTCTAGCTCAGAATCCAAGTTCCAGATTCTTGATTTGGATATGTGAACTTGTATTAATATTAGGTGTGATATGCGAGGGATATTTTACATTTCATTAGAGGCATCCCAAGTAGATTGTTGTGTTTGTTGAGTTCTTTATATAGTTGCTTTTATCTGTGGTTGTGTGGAAGAACTTTGTCAATGTGATACCCATGGGCCATAAACAGGGACACCAGCATCTTTGATTAAGTTCATCCGCATGAATGAATGCACCAACACCATGGATGGTATGCCCAATCCACATAAGATGTACTCATACTGTCATCCGGCTATTAAGAAAAGTGAGTCCCTGATTTCTTATGTTTTCTTTTCTCATCAATGATTTATCTTTATTGCATTAGAACCTCGAGGAGGTTCAATAAGTCCAGAACTCAATCTGGGACTACCAATCCAAACTGATCTATAAGCATCATCAAAAGCTAAACTTTCTAGCCTATGAGCTACTGTGTAACAAGTTATAGGTGAAAAACTAATATGCAAATCTTGAAAGGTGTACATAGCTGTTTTGATATCATCAAAGATTCCAGCAGTCATACCTTGGATTGACAAGATCAGTTGTGGCTTCAAGACAATCTATTTCCAACACAGCCGGTTGAACATGCAAGGACTGAAGCAATTGCAAGCCTTCCTTAATTCGAAGCAACTTCACTTATTCAGTTATTTGGCAGCAGCAACATGCTGCATAGGAAGCGCAAAGGCAGCCTTTTAACCAGCCATTTTCATCACGCAGCACAGTAACTAGTCCACCCTTTGCCTGGTTTGGTGTACAATTACCATCAACATTTAGTTTCCACCTTCCTGCTTTGAAGACGCTGATTGTCTTGCTTTTCTAAATTCTTCTAAATTCTTCCAAGCTATAGAGCTAAACACAATGTCAGTAGAAGTTTGAGCAAACACCATTCCAGAGATTGGTGTTTCTATTCTTCTAAAGTGTCCACAGAATAAAAAGAAGCTTATCAAATTAAAATATCTTGCTTAGGTTCTCAGCATGCTTCAGAGCATCCACTTAATGACATTCATGTTTGTTAAAACTAACGTGGAGCTCAAAAGGAGAAAATGTGCTGTTTTGTTTGACCTTGTGCCAACAGCAAAATGTTAAAACATCAAACCGAAAGTCACTGTAAACCAGTAACAATAGTTGCAAATAGGTGAAATTGAGTCTTTGCTTCCTATTTTTCCTTAATCTTTCATCTTTTGATTTATGAAGATAGCATTTACAATGTTCTAAAAGGGGCCAAGGCGCTAGGCAGCAACAAAACATCTCGTCTTTCATCTAGGAAGCTAGGTGTTCCGCCTTATATGTTTATTTTTTTAATAGGGATGTTGTATTGTAAGGAGCATGAGGCTCTAAGAGTAGAGGTTTATTTTTGAAATAGAAATGTATAAGTTTGTTATTGTTCATTTATGTGTCGGGTTGCTCACCTGTAGGGGTTGTTATGGCAAATTGTGGTAAAACTTCTAAAAGTGTGTATATTTGACTATTTTCAATTATTATAAAATATTGTATATTTTTCTAATAATTAAATAAAATAGAAAAAATATATCGCCTAATCCTCGTTTAGGTTGCGCGTAACTGTCTCTATTGCTTAACACCTTTTAAAACATTGAACATTGATAATATATTTATCGAAAGCCATGTACATTTTATTCTATTGTAGTCTATAGACAAACAAAAAGGTCGTTGTAGTCCCTACTCCCTACAATGGTACATAGAAATCGACATACCCATTAATACTACTAAATTTGTAAGAAGTAGCGGAGATCATCTTTTTGTAATACATCAGAGACGTTAAGAGCAAGTGCACCGCAACAGCCAATGCCATGGTCTGGCCTCGTATCCCAAAATCGATGCATCACATGTCTTATTGCCCGACTAAATGTTTGATCGATAATTTATAATGGTAGCTTTTACCTCTTAAACATGTCGACCGATTCAATGGGGCTTACTACATATGTGTCTTCTCATTTTTTGATCTTGTTACTTTGTTTCTCTCACATCACATATTTATGTATGGTTATGTATGATAAAATTCTAGTAATATTACTTAAAATTTAATAATATTCATTGTTATAAATTGATCAGACTAACTAGACAGATATCCGTCAACCAACCGGATACGAATTTGGATCGAACTATCAATGATTCGGTAGGTAACTAATTAGATCCGGATATAAAATTGAGAAAATTATATAATAGCATATGACCAAATTTAAAAACACAAAAACCCCACTTTCAATATTTTCTATACAAATTAGGACATAAGTCCAAACCCAAATTAATAGTACCAGATCTGATCTAAACTTTTATAGAAAAAATGACTAAAATACCCTTTTTCAAATAAATTTATGTAAAATGACACGGTAGTAGTACTTTTCTCGTCGACACGATAGTAGCACGTCTTTGGTCGACACGACAGTAACACGTCTCATGTCGACACGGTAGTGGCACGTCTCGCGTCGACACGATAGTAGCACGTCTTACGTCGACATGACAGTCACACGTCTTCGGTCGACACGACAGTATCACATTTTGCGTCGACACGGTTGTAGCACGTCTTGCATCGACACTGCAGAAGCACGTCTCACGTCGACACGGCAGTAACATGTCTCTCATCGACATGACAATAGCACGTCTTTGGTCGACACGACAGTAGTACGTCTTCGGTCGACACGGCAGTATCATGTCTTCGGTTGACACGGCAGTAGCACGTCTCATGTCGACAAGGCAGTAGCACGTCTCTCGTCGACACGGCAGTAGCACGTCTCTCGTCGACACGGCAGTATCATGTCTCCACGGTAGTAGCACGTCTCCGATCGACATGGTAGTAGCACGTCTTCGATCGACACGGCAGTAACACGTCTCTCGTCGACACGACAGTAGCATGTCTCTCATCGACACGGCATGTCTCTCGTCGACACGGAAGTAGCACGTCTCTGGTCGACACGACAGTAGCACGTCTCCGGCCGACACGACAGTAGCACGTCTACAATTGACACGACAGTAGCACGTCTCTCGTCGACATGATAGTAGCACGTTTCCGGTCGACATGATAGTAGCACGTCTCCGGTCGACAAGGCAGTAGCACGTCTCATGTCGACAAGGCAGTAGCACGTCTCTCGTCGACACGGCAGTAGCACGTCTCTCGTCAACACGGTAATAACACCTTCCTACAAGACAATAACACGTCTCTCGTCGACACGACAGTAGCACGTCTCCGGTCGACAAGGCAGTAGCACGTCTCCGGTCGACACGGCAGTAGCACGTCTCGCCTCGACACGGCAGTAGCACATCTCTCTTCGACACGGCAATATCATGTCTCCTGTCAACACGGCAATAACACGTTTGCAGTCGACACGACAGTAGCACGTCTGCAGTCGACACTGCAGTAGCAAGTCTTTCGTCGACACAGCAGTAGCACGTCTCTCGTCGACACAACAGTAACACGTCTCTCGTCGACATGATAGTAGCACGTCTCCGGTCAACAAGGCATTATCACGTCTCATGTCGACAAGGCAGTAGCATGTCTCTTGTCGACACGGCAGTAGCACGTCTCTCGTCGACACGGCAGTAGCACGTCTCTCGTCGACACGATAATAACACCTTCCTACACGGCAGTAGCACATCTCTGGTCGACACGGCGGTAACATATCTCATGTCGACACGACAGTAGTACGTCCATAGTAGCAGTATAATATGTAGTGAAGAGTAGTTTGATAAAATATGTAGTGACAGATGACATGTGGATCTTAATTTGTCCTAATTTATTAATTTTTGTCTTTAAATATATAAAATAATGAGTAAAGAATGAATCTGTAAATTGAAATTTAATCAGTAACTCGTATAGTTTACTATATAAAATTTCTATAAGTCCGTAAACAAACGGGTAGATACTTTACCGTCGAAGAAAAACAGTTAGATACTTTGGAAATATCTTGAAAGCTGAAGACCTCGGCCCATATCTAGTAGTTGAATCGAGTCATTGTTATTGCTGTGGCGTTGCCTCCTCAATCCCCTTCAATCCCATATTTGCTTTCCCAACACAGAAAACCTCCCAAGTTTCGTCCATGGCTGACCACTCCGACGATTTAGACCAACTTCTTGACAGTAAAGACTAAACCTTTACTCTCCCTTTCCCTTTCTCTCTCCCTCTCTCTCTCTCTCTCTCTGAAATTCTTGTTTGTTTTACCTTTTCGAAATTGCTTTTGCAGGTGCTTTAGATGACTTCCAGAATCTCAACCTCAGCAAACCCTCCCTCAAAAGGTTCTATCTTTTTCTTCTGAGCTACAAAGATTTAACCTTTATTCTGCAATTAAGGATTTCATGAGTTTCTGTGTTTTGGGTGTTAAAAAAGTTTACTTCTTTGCTCCCCAATCAGATTATAATGATTCAATAAGGTTGTGTCTAGAGATTTTTATGATTGTAGAACCAAGACAACCATTTTGTTTTCTATTCATTAGAAAATTTTCATAATGAGTGTTTGTAGTTTGTTTTGCTTAATGGCATTGCCAAGTTGATGGATTTATGTTTTTTGATAGCATCGAACCGTAGAGAAAGTGGTAGAATAAGGCGCGTGAAATAATGTCTTTTAGGAAATCTCATTGCACCGATGGAGTGCATAAGCTTTTTGCTCCAAACTGTGCATAAGCTTTTTGCTCCAAACTGAATGTTTTATTTTTGTTTGCTGATTGTAGAAGTAAAGAAGCTGTAGAGACCAAGCGAGAATTTCCTTCCTTGCCTGCTGGGGTTCAAGGACTTGGTATGGGGTTACCTGACCTCAAAGCTAAGAAAAAGGGGAAGCAAAAGGTTGCAGGTGGATCCCATGTTACTGAGGCACTTGATAAGCTCAGAGAGCAGACGAGAGAGGCTGTTAGGGGACTGGAAAGCATGAGTCCACAACCTGGGGTAGATGATTTTTCCAAGGATCCAATGATGGAGGATTGGGTCAAGCAGTTTGAGGAACTTGCTGGCGGTCAGGTACTTTGCTTTCTCTTGTCGTATGAATGTCAAGTTAATGTGTTTGTGCTGAATCTGAAGTTAACATTGCTAACTGTTTGGATGAGTCTTTATGGAGCTTGTACTGTTAGTGGTTTGCGAATTGTAATTGAGACACAGTTATGCTTGAGTTTGATCATATTTGAAGCTGACATGGTGTTTAAAACTAAAATTGGTGTTTGATACAATCACAGTCACTGAACTTATCCTCCTTTTTTTACTTGAAAACATGTTAATATTTTTTCTTCTAAACGTGTTAAAATGGTCTATCTTAACTGCAAAGGGTGTATGATTCTGCTCTCTCTCTCTCTCTCTCTCTCTCTCTCTCTTATGATTTTAAGTACTGCATGGGTTTTGCTTGGTTGAGCACTATAGTTTTGGTCTGTTCAACCTTGTCCCAGCTTGGTTTATGGATATGTGTTGGATCCAGATTCTTATGGAATCATGAATAAACCCAATTATATTTGGATTATGGTTGTGCTCGAGTTATATTATAAGATATGAGTCAATCACAAAATCTACCGACCATTCGGCAGTTCGCTGCATCCATGAGGGCACAAAGTATTGTAGGCTCTGGTTTTACAATATTCTTTCAAATATGTGGCTATAAGCTAAAGCATGAACAGATACTCTCCTGAAATATTGGAGGTGATGACTTGATCAGGTTGAGTTCATTTTATAGCTTAAGATTTAACCAGAAAGGGTAAATTGATTAGAAGAGAATCTTCTTTTGAAGCAGAACAGGCCAATGCCTTCTGGTCTGTAGAAAAATGTCTGTTGTTATATCTTAAGAGTTAGTCAAACAGTGATGTAAGAGTTATTGAGAGGCATTGTACTTTACAATTGTTGCAAATCGAAATGCATTTTTTAGTGAGAGATGCAGTAATTGTAATTCAGGTGCCATTGGGTCTCTTAGCAGTTAGGTTTCAATATGTGTGTTCCATTTACTTCCTCGCACGAATCTCTATCTAGGTTTAAGAAAAAAGTTTTGTTATCATTTATACTCCTTTCCACTGGGAATTTTAGAAGTGAGTCCCAATCAAATGGGATAGACAAATATGTATCTGAAATTCTTGTGCCTAATGCTTTTGACTCCTTTTTTCTCTCATTTTTTTTTTTTTCTTTAGCGGGCCTGTATATATGTAAAGGAATCTTCTGCCTTAAGAGACTTTTTGAACGAGTATCTTTGTTGTTTGATTCTTTTTATTTTTGTTTTTCATTTTCATCTAACTTGTATATTTATATGTGAGACTACTCTGTTTATGTTGTTTTGGCTATTAGAATCTGAAGTTTTGACCTAAGTGGGCTATACGACTTGTCTCTATATTATGTAAATTATCAGAGTAATGAACTCTTATTTTTGTGCATTGCTACTGTTGATCTTAATGGCATATTTAGTTATTAATGTTTTGATTATTTGCTACATATCATATGCATTATCTTGTCAATGTCCCCCTTAGACATTGTCAAACTGGTAAAACCTTATGTGCTCGATTTCTAATATATTTTTATTGTTATATTTCCCCTGTTTGTATAGGACATGGGATCTATGGTTGAGACCATGATGCAACAGCTTTTGTCCAAGGAGATTCTTTACGAACCAATGAAGGAAATTGGGGAAAAGTATCCAAAGTGGTTGAAGGATAATGAAGCAACTTTGAGTAAAGAAGAATATGGTCGTTGTTTCCACCAGTGTGAACTCATTAAAGAACTTAATGAAGTGTATGAAAATGATTCTGGCAACTACAACAAAATCTTTGAAATTATGCAGAAAATGCAAGAATGCGGCCAACCACCTAATGCTATTGTGCAGGAGCTTGCTCCTGATTTTGATATAGCTAGTCTTGGACAAATGTAAGTCTTCTACTGTTGATAAGCAATAACTAGTTGTCTACATTTACATGCAAGTTTCAAAGTTAACATACATCTCAAATCTAAATTTATTGATAACCACAGTAGTATCTTATGAAAGAACAGGAGTATCTTTGATCAGTTCTATCAACTTAATGTCCAACATTGCTCTTGCTCTTCTTTGCAGATCTCCAGAGATGCTAGAGTCGCAGGGAAATTGTTGTATAATGTGAGCAAATGTCTTTACCCTGGGCAATTTACATCTCCTCTTAATTGTTTCCGTTATCCCTTGTGGGCACACATATCTTTCTTCTTTTCTTTCTTTTCTCAATATTGTGAAAAATAAAGTTATTAGGCTTAAAGTTACAGTATTATTATCTCAACTTATAATTTTTAGTTGCCAATTGCAGATCAAGGTTTAGGGCATGTGAGCTTGTATAAAATTTGGTGAAATGTGAAGGAAAATTTGAAAAGTTCTTAGAAACTACTGAAGTAGTTTATTCTGTTTATTTATTGGTATACTGAGGTAGATTTTTCCCTATTTTATGTTTATGGCTGTGGTTATGCTGCAAGGCATAACATAAACAGCCTTTATCCTCATCCTTTGGAATGTGGACAATGTGAATGGGGTTTTGCTTCGTAGGGGTAGCAATATTCAGAAGCAGAACTCAGTTTTCTCCTTCAGAATTTTGTTAGGCAGGGACTTCATTGCAGTATGTCCTCGCCTATAAATCAATATGCAGCTGTAAGCATTGTATTTCCAAGTAAAATGAAGTGATATGAATTACATGTAGTGAGTAGTGAACGATACATGAGCCAAATGGGGCATCATGATTATTCGAAGCGAGGTAATACAAATCTGTGTGAAATCTGTTCAGAATTGAATGAAAGAATGCCCGAATGGAGTATAAGAATGAATCAAAGAATGGGATGTTGGAAGAATGTATAATGGGTTCTGTACGGCCAAGTTAAGCGTCAGAGGGGGCTATCCAGTGTCTTCCATTGACAAAGCTCTTCCTCAGAAATGGGTGCGCCGAGTCGAAATCAAGCTCCGGGGCATAGGGAACGCTGCGCAACGCTTCTGCTCCGGGACCCCAGCACTTGTACACTCCTAGAAAATCAGTCCTGCACCCAAACAGTAACACATCGTTGTTATGAAGCAAAAAACAGTAACCCGAAAGTCCGAAATCGAAACATTTGTTCACCAAATGATGCGTCGAAACTCTTCGTTTATTTTCTTTTTCTTTCGAAACTCTTTGTTATTGCCAAAGTTATTGTAGCACACTCACTTTGTACTAGTTGTGTTCCAGTCATCCCAGGCACCATGGGCGACCACGTCATCGAAGTATGTGTAGGAGTATACTATCCTGGCGTACTTGCCCATGGCCCGACCCACATAGAGTGGACCCTTACCCGTTACCCGGCAGTTGAAAAAAGCAAAGCCCGATTTATCGTCCGGTGATTTTCTGAACTGAGCAGCAATGGAGCCGAACTTGGTAGCTATTGAGTGCAGCTCACAGTCCTGTGCCAACAGTAAAACGGTTAAAAAAGTCAAACCAACTCATTGCAACCAAAAAAGTCACTGTAAAACAGTAACAATTGTTTGAAAAAGAGGCTGAGATTGACAGACACCATTTGGAACATTCTCAAAAAAAAGGAAATGATTCTGCATGCTTAAAACTTAAAACGTTTGCTTCTGCATGCGAAATTAAATACTCTCTACCACTAAAATATAGACGTAACTTCACTCTCGATAACGGTTACAACTCCATTAAAATCATCGTTAAAAGCCTCGTATTACACAATTTCAGGTTTGGTGATGAAAATTGTTGCCACTAACACATAAAAACGGTGAAAGGTGATAAAAATTAGCTTTCTTCTTTCAAAAGTGATGGATCGCTGTCTGCAACATCATTTTCTTTCTTTTGCCAGATTGATACCAATAATGCACATATCAAGCCACGTACGACCATTTCGAGGTCACGGGTTTCCATTTTTTTCCTCACATCACTCTCATCAGCATTCGTATATGTTTGCATGCACATTTTTCAAGACAAGCACTAGATCTTGATTGGAGGGTAAGACATTGAGACGAGGACAAATTAGTTAGCAAACCAAATTAGCGAAGTACCTATGGTTGTAAAATACAAATTAGCTAGCTAGGTGCTTACTTTGTACATGGAGCGGCCATTTCCAAAGATGAAATCTATGGAACCCTCGATGTAACACTCCTTGAAGTAATGGCGTCCAACGTCGTCGCAGAGTGTGTCTTGGGCGCCATAGAACCCGCAGCCGGAGAAGTATGCCTTGTCTCCGGATATCCGAAACGCCACCGCCTGCCATCCTTGCATCCCTGGCATCGGAGCCGGTGCCGTATTCTGTAACAAATCCACACATTAGCATTACACGTTAACGGTAATGTACTAATCACATATATAATACTAGACAGATGTTATGTTGTTATATTCTCGTTTTAAACATCACAATGCTAAAAACCGCTAGTCTGTCCGGCAAGAAAACGTTTTCAGCTACCTTGAAGCTAATGTTTCTGGCTGAGAAATAGTTGGCAAACACAGTGACAGAAGCGGTTCTGTAAGTCCGCAGCTGCTGTCCATTAGGTCCACGGTCACTGGCTCTGTCGTGCCATTCGATCACCGTCGCATCCTTCCCAGCTCCTTGAAACGTTATGTACGGCTTCGTCGCCGGCACCACCACTTTCTCTCTGCACAACCCCACAAAACTTCATGTAAACCTCTGAGACCAAATAAACACATTATGATTTTATGCTTAACATTCTAAAGAAAATCTTGTTTACATGTAACATCCTGGCTTGATGTGGATGACAACATTGACCGTATTGTTGACAGGAACTGCATTGACGGCGGACTGGACGGACGTGAAGTCACCGGAACCTCTTATATCCACGGTAATGTGTCGGTAGCCAACCGGCCCGACCCACTTCCGCTGGTTGCTGGTACGGTTGGAGGAGCTGCTACTGTTACTATTTCCTGTGGCAGGAGAGCTGAGAATATCAAAGCTGCTTCTTCTAGCTTGAGCTGGTTCTGCATGAAACAACAGCAAAGTGAGTATGAAACCAAAGAAGTAGAAACAAACGAATGAAGATGGTAGAAGAGAAGCCATTGAATCAAATTTGAATTAGAATAGCATTAAATGGATTGGTCAGAGAGATTAGAGGAAAGAGAAGGAATGTCTTAGTGTGCTTGTTCTCGTAGGTTATATTAGATTCGAGTATTCGACTATTGGACCAAGTACGGTATATATCTGTGGGAGACAAACAAACCAACACATTTATACATAATCTGTGTTTCTATTATGTTTGTATTTTAGGGGGGGAAATTTTCTTCGATTCCAACGGTCATTTTTTGTTAGGCTTCCTTCCTTCGTTGCCTTACAGTAGAGATAAGGAGCTAATTACATGGGTTAGCTTTTGGTTTCTCAATTGTTGTCATTATCTTCTTGGGTAGCTTTGCTGTAATGCATACAAGCAAGTCAGATACCTAACTAGCTCTTACAATATGTCTGTCTAACCTTGGAATCTAGCTCACTACTGTGCATCCGTGATTTTAGTAATTGCTTGACACTAAGCTAACCCAGTACGTATTAGAATAATGCTGAAGCTGATTTGGGAAAGTGGGAGTCGATTATGGCTAGTTGGAGTTTGATTAGGTTATCTTGAGGCATGGGTTACTATATATCTCTACTGCTTAGTTTTCTTTAGGGTAAGAGTAGCATGCATTTGTATAAAAATCATTAAGTATTGGTTTCGCTTGCTCTCAGGTTGTGAATGCCACCATTTGCCTATAAAATAGTATTAGGGGGAAAGAGTCGCGGCTAATCAGATGGATTTCTCAGACAAAAACAAATGTAGCAGATGAACTGATCATGACCTAGCTCGTTTCCATCTTGATAGAAAAAGCAGTTTTGACTAATTTACTACCTACTTTCCCTGCACATTTGATCAAAGCGTGCGAGCGATTCATACACATTTCCAGCAGTGTGACTGTCCACTTCAGAAATCGGCGTTTATACCTCTTTTGAGGTCGATCGTATTCTTATTATTGGTAGTTATAACTCTAATATTTGATCGGTGTCGGACCAAAAAGTTTCGATTACGTGACATACTCCGACAAATCTCATAAGAAAACTAGCAAGAATGAGTCTCCATAGTGGAGCAACTAAACGCTCCAATTTGGCGCTTTTCAGGACGACGGCTGATGACGATAGCGACAAGAATGTTAGTGAGGATGGGTGGTGGTTGTGGTAGATTTAATTTGTTTGTATTGTTTTGTGTTTGGATGTAAGGTATTTGGTCCATCAGCAAGCTCCCGGTCTCTTTTCACTCTTTCTAATTTGAGATACATGTTTTTAGTTATTAGTAGTTTTTTCAACCTCGCCTTTGCATACTTAGTATTGGGTCTGTCCCTCGAAAATAGAGTTAAATTGGGTAAATGGTATTACACACTTGTAGAGTTTTAGTAGTGCAAGACAATGGTGTGTAAGATTTTAGTTCAAGAATTCTAGCTACAAGAACCCACATGGTCCCCAATAACAAGAATGGAATTCGATCCGTTATGGTTAACATATTAACTAAATGGTTCAGAGCTGCTGGTAGTCCGGCCGTTCCAGACTACAACAACAGAAACATGGAGTTATTAATAACATACAGTCCCATCTTTTTCCAAGCATACATCTCATTCTTCTTGCTGTTCTTCTTCTGGTCCGCTCAAATTAAATTCAAACGGTTATATAAGTTTGCCGTACAATATCCGAAATAATCAAATTACTGTATCTGTGGTGTGGTGGTGTGCACGAGGATGACAAAGCTGCTAGGTTATGGTCCAGGCATGGTTAAATACCATTTTGTATTCTAGCTCACTAGGTTCCATGTTCCATATTTCAGTCCCCACTTATTTTTCCGAACGTTGGGATCTGAGCCCGGCCGGCCAACGCAGAAGTTGATCGACTGAAACCCAATCCGGATATATAGAGCTAGATCGTTCCTTCTTATCGATCACTCTGAATTGCATGTCTATGGCATCACATACATGATATTTGCAAAAGGGCAAAACATGCATGTCACAATAGATACTGCTCGAGTCTTAATGCATCTCAAAGATGATCCTTGGTTCCTGTTAATCCGATTGTATTGACTCTCTTTAGGGCGGGCCAACTTAAAGAGTGTACTTGAAGTATGCTATATTGCTATATACATGTCTCTTGATCATTTCATAATTCCCTTAGTAATGAGATCTAACAAAGGAGGTTGTTGGTGAAATTGAAGAGAAGAGAAAGTTAACATACCGTAATCCCAAACCACTTCTTTTCCCTCTATCCACACTTTTTATTTATTTTTGCCTCTCTCTCTCTCTCTCTCTCTCTCTCTCTCTCTCTCTCTCTCTCTCTCTCTCTCTCTCTATGTAAACTCTTTGAGCTTACATAGCACAAAAAACTATTCTTTCCCCTAGAAAAAACCAAGAAAATACTGTGAACCCTTGTTCGGGTTTAGTGATTTAGTCGAAACAAATGGTCTTAATACTCTCAGCCCAATATAGGTCTGTGGGCCTGTATATCACACAAAGTTTCTGGCCCAAATATGTTTTCCCAACTCATTCAAGCGGCCGGCCCTTAACTTTCAATTCGTCTCCCCCCTTTACATAAACCCTAGATCCCACACTCTCACATCAACAGCCTCTCTCCTTCTTCTCTCTCGGTAAGAACCATCTCATCGTTAAATGCTTACTTCTTTATCACTCGCTCTTTTTATATATGCTCTCTGCTGTTTATCTGTTAGGTTTGATTGAAGATTTGTAGTTTGAATCTGTTCTCGATTCGGTGAGAAATTAACGATTCTGTAGCAGCGTATAACTTGCTATATACTACTGGCCATAGATCGGTGTTTGTGTATTAAGCTGGGGATGAACTGATTCTGAGTAGTTGGTTTAACACGAAAGTCCTTCTAAGCCCAAGGGTATTGAACGGAGTTCAATATTAGTTGGTTTTTTGTTGTTTAAAATCCAATTTAAGCATTGTGATTGTTCTTGTGTTTCAGCAGTGGTTGTTTGTTTTTTAATTTGTGTATTTGTTTGAGGAAAGGTTCATCTTTCTGTGTGTCCTCTATGCGTTTCGTTGGTTTGTTTTGGGCTTATGAACTTGAGTTTCTTTTTGACATAATCAACGAAGAGTCGGAATATACGACCACTTCTTGCCTCTAATGATGATTCAAAAAATACTTTCGTTCTTCCGAGATGTGTTATGCTCAATGTGGAAGCATTTTTGGAGATCTGAACTGAAGAGGCTAGTTTTTGTTGCTTGTCTACTATTACATCTCCTTTGGGTTATGGGATTTAGACCATTAAATTATTTTGAAAAATAAAAGACTATTAAGTTTTGTAATTTCCATTGCCCCTGATGATGATTCAAAAAATACTTTCGTTCTTCCGAGATGCGCTATGCTCAATGTGGAAACATTTTTGGAGACCTGAACTGAAGAGGCTAGTTTGTGTTGCTTACAATTGTGCATAAGTTACTTGTCTTCTGTTACGGGTTTACAGTTTTAGAAAATTAAATTATTTTGAAAAATAAAAGTTCTATTAAGTTATGTAATTTCTATTTGCCCTGATGATGATCCAAAAAATACTTTCGTTCTTCTGAGATGCTTTTATGCTCTATGTGGAAGAATTTTGGAGACCTGAACTGAAGAGGTTTCTTTATATGAACTTACAGTATACAAATACTAAATATATTTTTGACTAGGATATATATTACTGTATTTGAATCAATTTTGTGTCTTTTGTTATGCCCCTGATGATGAATCAAAAATACTTTCGTTCTTCCGAGATATTCCATGCGGAAAATATTGGAGACCTGAACTGAAGAGGCTTTTATGTGTAGGGTAGATATTGTACCAAAGTACCTTCTGTCTTTTTACTTGATTTATAGTATCAAGTTATTTTGCTGAGGGCTCAAAGTACTTTTGTTCTTCCAAGATGCGGAGCATTAAACTATTTGGAGAGCTAAACTATTTGGTGATTGCGTCTATTAAGTTATTTTTAAAATACTTTATTTCCCTGATGATGAACTAAAACTCTTCTGAGATGCTCCATGTGGAAAATTTTGGAGACCTGAGCTGAAGGAACTTGTTTACGCCTACTTAAAATTATACTTACTCTTGTACAATTATATTTCTAAGGATGCATATTGTATTAGACACTTTTTCTTGGTTGTTAGGGACACTGTTTAGTTGGTATGGTTTTATGTTGCCCCTGATGATGATTGAAACATTTTTTCTGAGATGCTCCATGCGGAAAATTTTTGGAGACCTGAACTGAAGGGACTTATTTATATATACTTTGGACCATATCTCTAGGGCCACAGTTTAGTTTGAAGGATTCTTTGTCCTTTTCAGCTATGTTATTTATGCTATTGACTGTTCCCTTATAATTCCTTTAATTATCTTTATGCTATTATTCTCTTAGAACACAGTGCCCCTCAGAACTGTTATTAATGTGGTTGATGTATTCCTTGCCAGGTTGATATTCAGATTTTCGTGAAAGTGTAGAAGCCTATCCTTTGGTTCAAGATGAGGTACACAGCTTAACTTGTGTGACATGTTATTATTCTGTTTGTTGGATATCCATTTCACTGAATTACTGACATTTGTTTCTCTTCTTCGTTTTGTGATTATTGCCCCTTCTCTTCCAGTCGGCCAATGGAGGAAGATGTAAGTTATACTTGATCTGATTTTACTAAATGTTGTTTCGTTGGATCATGAAATGTTACATTTTCTACGAGGTTAATAGGAAATCAATTTCTTGTGTTACCATTAGAATTGTTGTGTTTTCACTTGTAAAAATTGTATTTTGAGCACTTGTTCTTGGATCCTAGTCTTTTCTAGATTTAGATTGTCATTCTTACCTTATCATGGCTTTTATGTTCATGTAACCGTCTGGTTCTAATCCAACTTTATTGCTTCAGGGTGCCAAGAATGAGGAAGAGGAGTTCAATACTGGACCACTTTCTGTTCTGATGATGAGTGTCAAAAATAACACTCAGGTAATATATATGGTTACAATATTAGTATTCTTTTATCACTTATCAACAATTATATCTCTAATTCAATTTGGTTCTCATTGTGCAACAGGTCCTCATCAATTGTCGTAATAACAGGAAGCTTCTTGGCCGCGTGAGGGCTTTTGATAGGCATTGCAACATGGTTCTTGAGAATGTTAAGGAGATGTGGACTGAGGTATTTTCCAAAACTCTTATTTCTGTGTTTTATGTATATATTACTATGTTTTTTTGCCAATCAGTGTTAATCCATGTCAAATGCAGGTGCCAAAAACTGGTAAGGGAAAGAAGAAAGCGCAACCAGTTAACAAAGATAGATTCATCAGCAAGATGTTCCTCCGTGGTGATTCTGTGATTATTGTTCTTAGGAATCCTAAGTAAGATGTCTGCAGCATTTGGAATTCCAAGGATTTGTAGAAATGGGTTTTGTAAATCCCCTAAAAGTTGCACAGAAGCAACTGCACCTTCATCCAGTATAGTCTGGAAAAATTTCAGTACTAATCACTTATCTAGACTAATGAATGAGAACTATATGTTTGGAGTTAAAAGTTGTGGCACTGTTGTCTTTTAATTGCGGTATTTGGTGAACATTATATCCTGCAGAAGTCTTTTTTAACCTGGAAAAGCTAGGCAAGTCATTTTTGATGCCTTACATATTGTTTTCTATTTTTCCATTTCTTTCGCAAGAGTTTTGAACTCTAGACTTTCACTAGAGTTCAAACTCTAGAGACTTTTGAACAGATTTGGCTGGGCGATCAACTGATTCACCAACCGTGTCCGTGTATGTCAGTCTCAGGCTAAAATGTCTGAAGTATTTACGGAGGATAGTGGAAGCTTCTATGGGCTGTAGCCCAGACAAGTTTTTGGTCTTTAAAATTAAACAGAGCAATTTTGCTAAATTTATTTCTTGTATATATTTTGGCTCAGACAAATGATCTAGTAATCAAAGTAATCAAACCACACATGTCATAATCATTAAGAATTTAAAGTTTAGCAAATCACACATACATCCTTTAAAATGATTTGAAACAAGTAAATCCACTTGTGTTATTGTTAAACAAATAAGGACAATTTTTAACAATTAAGAACAATCTTTTATCTGTATGTCATGTGTCATGATTTAATTTTTCAAACTAACCCTACACTAATAAATATATTTTTAAAAGAGAAAAGTCTCTCCTTTTAAAAATTTTCAGTAAATGGAATATAGTAGCAGGTTTTCAATAACTTAATATAGTAGCAGATTTTCAATAACTTAGTGTAGTAACAGTTAATTCCAGTAGAAACTTCATTAAGTGCAGTAGCAAGCTTTCAGTGGCTCTGCTAATGTAGTAGCATGTTTTGCTGAAAAACTACACTTCCAACAGATGTAGTAGCAAAGTTTTAGTGGTTCAACTAGTGTAGTAGCAGCATCAGTAAGTGCAGTAGCAACATCAGTGAGTGCAGTAGCATGTTTTTAGTGGCTCACGCAGTACACACATCAACAACACACATAGTAACAAACAACACACGCAGTAGCAGCACACAACAACACATAGTAGCAGCACATAACAACACTTATCAATGAAGACTAGAAAATTAAGGTTAACTCTGCTATTGTCTTATCCTCCACTTCTGCTACACGCAGTAGCAACACACATCAATAACACACACAACAACATGCAGTAGCAGCACACAACAACAATATCATACACAGTAGCAACACACATTAACAACAACATGTAGTAGCAGCACACAACAACAACACACGCAGTAGCAACACACAGTAGCAGCACATAACGACACTTATCAATGAAGACTAGAAAATTAAGGTTAACTCTGCTATTGTCTTATCCTCCACTTCTGCTACACGCAGTAGCAACACACATCAATAACACACACAACAACATGCAGTAGCAGCACACAACAGCAATATCATACACAGTAGCAACACACATTAACAACAACATGTAGTAGCAGCACACAACAACAACAACAACAACACATGCAGTAGCAACACACAGTAGCAGCACATAACAACACTTATCAATGAAGACTAGAAAATTAAGGTTAACTCTGCTATTGTCTTATCCTTCACTTCTGCTACACGCAGTAGCAACACACATCAATAACACACACAACATGCAGTAGCAGCACACAACAACAACAATATCATACACAGTAGCAACACACATTAACAACAACATGTAGTGGCAACACACAACAACAACACACGCAGTAGCAACAACATGAATCAACAACTTGCAGTAGCAGCACACATCAACAACAACATGGAGTGACAGCACACAACAACAACACATGTAATAACAGCACACAACAGCACGCAGTAGCAGCATACAACAACACACAACATCAACACACGCAGTAACAGCACACAACAGCACGCAGTAGCAGCACACAACATCAACACACGCAGTAGCAACATACAACAACACACACAGTAGCAACACACAACAGCACGGAGTAGCAGCACACAACAACACACCAATATCACACGCAACAGCAGCACATAGCAGAATGCAGTAGCAGCACGAAGCATGAGCACAAATTAGCTACAAATGATCACTTTTTGCTGTCAAATTCAAATGATATGAGTTTTAATTTCAAAGACTCTTTGAGTAAACCAAGTTGTAGAGATCAAAGAATAATCAACATACAACAACACACACAGTAGCAACACACAACAGCACGGAGTAGCAGCACACAACAACACACCAATATCACACGCAACAGCAGCACATAGCAGAATGCAGTAGCAGCACGAAGCATGAGCACAAATTAGCTACAAATGATCACTTTTTGCTGTCAAATTCAAATGATATGAGTTTTAATTTCAAAGACTCTTTGAGTAAACCAAGTTGTAGAGATCAAAGAATAATCAAATCAGATCTGGTTAGATTTAGCGAAGCTTTAGTCAACTTTCATCCTTTCATTATTCTGCTCTGATCCTCCTCCATTCCTCGCCTCCTAACGATTTGGTCGGAGCGGTGACCGGCGAAGAAGAAGAAGAGCAGGAAGAGGAGGAGGAGGAGAGAGAGAGAGAGAGAGAGAGAGAGAGAGAGAGAGAGAGGAATCAGAGTGTTTCCTAGATATGAAAATGGTGAAAAAGAAGTGGTATTTTGAGGTAGTGGCAGTTTTGTAGATATTTCAAAAAAAAATAGTTTTTTGGGTATTTTACGTAAAAAATTGCTAACAGGACATGGTACTATGTATTGTGGGTCTGAGATTATGTCTTTATCTGTTGAAAGATTGTTTTTCTGTATTTTACAAGTGTTTATGGTAGTGAGATGTCATTTTCTCTTTAATGTTTGATTAACGTCATCATGTCATCCACACCACTCATAAAACACTAAATTCAAATTCTAATTAAAAATTATAGACAAAAACCTATAAAAAATTAGGAATATGGCGTTCAATTTTTTTTTTCCTTTATTTCTCCTCAATTCATAGTCCATCCAATGCTAGAAAATCAGCCGACTATTGTACTGCTATCAACTATAAATCAATAATCTTTTGAGAGGTACTCATATATTTCAAAACTCTTATTACATCATTTACATGTAAATAATTTAGCCTAGGGTACTTAAAAATCCTGGCTCCGTCCCTGATCTTTCTAATGAAATATGTCTAAATTGTTTCAAACTTTAACCAAATATATGTTTATGGCATGTTTACTAACTTGTAATGAAATTTATCATGAATCGGTATCAACAAGAATTGATATGAGAATATTTCTTTTTATTTTACTGTTTACTTATTATAAAGAATTAAAACATAAACGAAATTAAATACGATTGATGTTGTTTGCTTACCATATAAAATTAGAATTAAAACTAACTTATAAGAAAAAAAGCTAGAATGTTTGTAATTATTTAGGGTTTGGTAATTTAGAAATATTATAATTATGTAAGGATATTTGAAGAGAAAAAGTTGATTCATCAGTTATCAGATTAAGAGGTTCATTAGGAATTGATTCATGATATGCAAGTGGAACTCACACCCATTCTAATACCTTGACATGTTAGTAAACGTTGAAATTCACCCATCTCGCCATCCCGGAATCAATTCCGTCACTTTCAATCATATTCCAGGTTAGTAAATATGTCATTAGTGTCTTTCTAATAAAATATGTCTAAATATCATAGTTCTTTTTTATTTTTCCTTTTTTTGAGAATTACCTTTTTTTTTAATAGCTGAGAACTACCTCATAGTCCATCCTAAATAGTACTCATCCATTAAAATGCATGAGCTGCACCATGTAAAGCAAATCTAATAAAAGCAATCTGGTATAATTACAGACGTTTTTCCTGCCGGACTACCCTTTTGGGGTTCAGTTCAAACTAATACCAATGCAGTTTATAGTACAAAGGCAATGGTGGAAGGCTATGCAAAATAAATGCTTCCATCTCTTACCCGTTCTCCCTCGTCCCCAAGTTACAAAATTTCCAGATCCGCAAAAAGTTGCCCTGTCTCTGCGCGAATCTTGTCTGGATTTGTATGTGCCTTCCATGTCAAACTAAGAGAGGACTCATCCAATCTTAGGAAAGTATGCTTCCCTTTCAAGCGAAACTTGAAGAGATGTCATGATCTTAACCAGAGACACCCATAAGAATGGTGCTGCACAGAATGCATAGAGAAACACAGAGAGAGCTCTTATAACACCATTTGGAAACCAAGGGCACACCATGACCAAAAGAACGCCAAAAATGCCAATCCATGGTACTAAAACAGGCAGCATGGGTAGTGAAAACGCATTGACTGCAATGAAGCAGAGGGTGAACGAGGCGAGGAAATATAGACTCCAGCCTAATATTGGATGAATCGTGTGGGGAATGACCAAGAAAGGTACTGTGTAAGCAGCTAGAATGGACAGCATAGCTATTACTTTGAGGGCTGTGTGTATTATGCCCTTGTCCGATCGCCTATAGCACAATTTTGACATGTTTGGTCGCGCTAGACGTGTCACTGTGATTATTCCAAGAAATATGATGAACTGTATTACAAACACAGGCATCTCTGCACCATACCTGTAATATAGAGGACAATTAGGACAGCAAAAGGTGAATGGTTTTGCAGCTGTACATACCAATAAATTACAATAATCCAATAGGCCGGAGGGGTATATTGTTTATAGTTCGTGTAGGAACTAGGAAAGTACATGAAATAAAAACTATAGTCACTTCTGGGTAGGGAAGGAGCATTCTTGTTGTATTGATCAAGTAGAAGCGTTCGTTTGACAGAACTCGAGTGTGCTTAGACAACTAACACAAGTATTTTTTTGGTTTTCATCTTCGACTATTCTCAACCTCGATCATTTATAGGAAGTATGGTAGCATATTGTTACTTAGCTCCTCAATTTGGTGACTAACTGAGTAAAACTAAAGTAAAGGATTTCGGTCTTACCCGAGAGTATTATGACGTTGTTTATGCCAGGAAATGCCTAATGGAAGCACAGGCCATGACCACCAATACCATGGCTTCAACCATGGTGCACCGGGGTAGGTAATCACACTGTTAGGTCCGCACGGTACACTCCAGTGCAGTCTAAGATCTGAATCAGACAAAAGCAGGCCAAGAAACTATAAGAGACCATAGTTTGACAAGAAATCACCTGCAGTCTAAAATATCCCAAATTTCATTTATAATATTTGATATGTTATTTTGTTTCACTTACAGTAATAAGAAGCATCCATTTGATAGCCTAAAGAAAGTCTGTAGGTTCCATTAAGCTTGGAGCCATCAGAGGGTGGATGGAACAAGGGTTGACTAAGCAAGTCCGGGAAGTAACCACCAATGAAGCCCTGGTCAGCACCATCAGGATTGTCTTTCCCAATATCCAACTGATGAAGCATGTCCTTGAATACTTCCATTGATGGCTGCAATAATATAGAAAAATGATGCCCCAGCAAAAAGTATGGAAAGGATGAAATTCAACTAGAAGGTGATTGTGATGATTGTCCCAGATTAGACTCCACTCTAGAATTTAACTAGTTAAGGGGTAATGCTATTTGCACTTCAAGTTTGTGATTCTCCAATTCTGTTCACGACTCACTAGTGTTATATAATAGCACAATATTGATTTCGAAGAGCAGATTTACAAATGAGTGAGAGTAGCTTTGGCAAAAACAGATTCACAACAAAGAATCATATTTCAGTGACATTGTTTAAAGGGTTTAAATTTAAATATGTTCTTTACTTTATAAACACTCTTCAAGCAAAATATGGTTGAATATGGTACCAACTAGCAATTACCTGCAACACAAAGAGGCCAGTGTGGAAGATGCAAGGGTTAATGAAAGCAGCACAGAATTGACCACATTGGAAGAGCTCATCAGTATTTTGGAGAAAGAGATTGTCTGAATCAAGCATGATCACCCTGTCATACTGCACTAGGCTCCATGCATAGAGTTTGTTCAAGGTTAACTTGAATCTTTTATCAAAATTGTGCTGATCCTTGTATGGATTGTTCAAATTTTCCACTCTCACCACCTTTGCCCCATCTTCCTGTTCCCTGAGTCGCAATTACAGAATCTGTTATTTGCCTGAATAGCTAAAACAATGTAAGTTATCCATGGCTAGTTGTTACGGTATCAAAGGGAGACTAGTAAGTTTCATATCAGAGAGATTTCTTTTCAAGGGACGCTAGTAGGCTAATGCAATTCAATGATCCGAACGTTCTATGCTTTATGAATCATCATCATCATCATCATCATCATTCTAAAAGTCGTTCTAACGATACTCTAAATTTTTCAGCCCCTATATCTATTTTTCACCAACTTTAATCCCGCACCTTTAAAAACCAGAAAGGGTAAACTTCCTATGTGATATCAAACTAATTTGAAGGTAGTGTCATTTGGAGCAATTCCTTGAATCCTTGTACAGGTTGTCTACAGATTCAACCGGCCCTTAAGTTCTTGGCTAGGGGATGTGGATGGGTAATTGTTTAAATCCCAAGTTGTCAACTAGTATTGATGTGACAAAGGAAACGGCTATCTGACAAACCACAGCATGACAAACAACCACCAACAAGTGCTTGTCACATTACATAGATAAAACCAAATCGCTTTGCAAATGCAAATGAGATGAATATTTGTTCCATTAGAAATCAAGTATTCAGAAATAGTTGTGCTTTGAAATCATCCTATATTTCAAATCCTATACTATAACACCATTCCTTTGTAGGCATCGTTTTCCAAAACTTGGACTGATCTATGTGCATCTAATCAATAAATTTGCTTGTATAGAATCTCATACAAGTTCGAATTTCCGAGTGTTTCAATTTTCAAATCGGGCTTTGAAAATCACACATCAAAATGGAGCAATGATTTTGTTTTTTGTTTCTAAATTTGTGTAACCAACAAATCGGAAAAACACCCAAAAAAAAGCTTAAAAAATCGGTTAAAATCAAATCGGCTAATCCTACATTCCTACATTTGTAACATGTCAACCCACATTTGAACAAGAAATTAACACCAAGTATGGGTTGAAAACATTGTTTTCGACGATCCTCTTAAGACTATGTATTTTCCGGATTGCAATAAAAACATTGTTTTCCACCAACATTTTCGTAGGACTGTAGTTTTCGACCCATATTTAGTCTTACGAGGTTCGTCGACAACAATGTTTCCATCACTTGGGTTACATCGACTTTAAGGCCGACCAACAACAACCTGCCACACGTCGTGCAAAGACGAAACCTCTACCTCCTCTCCCTAAAGTGACACTACCACCGGTCCTGTCCTTACCGGATAGTCAACGGTAGGTGATCATCACATAGTGCCCTATGACTCGAAATGTGAGCAAAAATGGCAGATAGCAACCCATCTTCTTATCCCTATTAGGAATCCCACTACACAAAATATCTCCGCTACGTCCAACTCCACCGGAAAACTAATGGCCTCGACCAAACCGGTCGCCGTTTTCAACACGCCGGTAGACATAAGTTTACACCAAAGTTGACTCGAAAAAGAAAACTAAAGCAACACCTAAAACAAAAGCCTAGCTTTTTCTAATGTCACGTTAAGCCCTCGAGAACAGGAGCCCTCGAGAACAGGGAAGACGAAAAAAGAGAGAAGGGGATGAGAGACTACTTACATGGCTTGGACCCATCGGAGGGGAACGTCTGGCGAGGCAATGACGACGAGATCGGCGTCCACGTTGAGCTTAACAAGCGATCTGATCATGACTCGTGTCGCCACGTAGAACTCATAGTCCCTCGGCGTCCCCATGTACATCATCGCCGCGTACGCATTCCGGTGCTGTTTTTGCTGCTGCTGCGGCTGCCGGCTCAGCTCTCCATACGCCGTAGTTTCCCAGACCAAGAGAAACAACACCGCCAGTATTCCAATGCTGCCCCTCACCATCTTCGTCTCTCTCTCTCTCTCTCTCTCGCTCTTGTTCCTAACACCGACACGCCATTGAAGACTTGAGAGAATTTGAACACCAATGTTTAGGAAACAACGAGGGAAGGTTTTTATGAGAGAAACAAGTTGCTCATGGGATCTGACCCGTTGGTGGGGCTGAGTTTAACGGTCGAGAACGGGTGCAGGCTTTATGCCTTATTGTATGATTGGTGTAATACGTTAAGGTTTTTGGTGTCTGAAGCCGGGGACGAGTACGGGAACGTCGGGGAGTGTTCTTATGGTGGGGATGAAGATATTTTCGACTTTTTATTTGATTTAAGAAATAATTGATTTGGTTTCTACTGTTTGGGGATAGCCAATGGGAGGGGGACGTGTGGAGGGGGTCATGGGGTGGTGGATGAAAAACGGAAAGTTTTGTTGAGTTTGTTGACTGGGGATCGAGAGAAATTAGCTTTCCTAATTTCTTGCTCTCGTGGACGACTCGATGAGGTAAAAAATCTTGGGATGGAATCTATAATTACGATGATTCAAAGGTTACATTTTTGGATTGCACTTGCTGTATAACGTGACAGCTGGGTGTTTTAATAAATTACTTAATTTTTAGTTCATAACTTAAAGTTTGAAACACAATATAAGTTGGTTTAGCCGAAATTTGACTAAAGATTGACGAATGCAAGCCGCCTGACAAAGGTCCATCGGACACTCATGAAGAGGTCTAGCATCCGATCATCCACTTGCGAAAAACACGTAGAATGCGAAAAACATGTAGAACGTTCATACATTTTGTCTTGTAACAACGACAAAGTACTGCGATCATAATACTAGTAACAAAAAAATTAGGAAATACAAGTTTTGAAAGTTGTTATACTCCCTGATAATACAAATGTAGCTCTTATCCAAAACCACACATACGTACAAGCAGCCCATAGTTTTTAAGGAACGGAGATGGTGATTTTGCCTAGATCATGCCGATAATAATAATAATAATAATAATAATAATAATAATAATAATAATAATAATAATAATAATAATAATAATAATAATAATAATAATAATAATAATAATAATAATAATAATAATAATAATAATACTTGTTGTTAGCCGACTAAATGATAAACATTAGCCAAGTGTATGAATATTACTGTGTGAAGCTGGATGCTCGGAAATGAGAGTGGGATCGATGACTCCACATATTATAAAAACAAAGCATGATCGATCGACCATTTTTTATTTATTGAGATTGCAGAAAACCTGGTGTAGGTTTTATGCAAAGCATTAAACGACTAGCCCGATCGAATAATATTGTGCGAGTCCGATACAAGGTCGCTTAGGGGATGACAGATTGATTTGAACGTATAGGTTTATGTTAGAATGATAAAGTCGCGGATCGATCGAAAACGACCTTATTTTATTTGTAAAGTTTAGACAACTGTGTATGTGTGGTTGGCATATGGCAACACATCTACATTGTCTTGGTCTTATATGACAGTACTTAAGGGGGGTGATGGGGATTTATGCTTAATTTGTTCAACTTCTTTTTCCTATATATGGTGGAAAGAATGACATCTCATAATGTGTATAGATTAGGAATTCATTTTAACAAATAGTATATATTCGGAAAGTCTTATGCCAGAGATGATAATATTGACCATCCAAAAGATGTAATTAACCTGCCCTTTCTGTATTCTTGGTGTGTGGGGTGATGCAAATCCAAATAGCTTATATATAGGGATGATAAATTTAGACGGTGCTCGGAAGCATGAGGAGAGTATTGGAGAATTTGACGTTGTTTTTCATGGTTGTAAAGATCAGTTTGTTAGAGCTTTTACTTCTAATGTTGATATCCATAGTTTCATTGCGGCAAACATAATTAATGGCAGTCATCACAGCTAGAGCTTGCTTTGGTTGATCCGTGATTGGAAACACATTTGGTTAGAGATAAATTTATGTACTAAACTTGATAATATTCGTTTTTTTTCACTTGTGCCTTGACAACTTTGAGTTAGGTGGTTGAATTGCCTATATTTACATGATCTCTAAAACGACTTTAAATATGTCTCGCGTATTTAAAAAAAAGAATAAAGTAGCAGATATTCTAACTAATCATGAAACATCGATGTTGTAAAAAGTATGGTGGGACGTGCCCCTCTATTTATCTTGTCATATTATGAGAGTGATGTTTTAAGTTCACAACCGTTTATGTTTCGTTAATTTGATTGTTTTACTGGTTTATCCGGACGTTTTTGTGAGGTCCTCCTCCGTTGTCATTCATCTTTTCATTTTTAATAGATTATAGTGTTAGCGAGATTGCTCCTCGGCTACACAATTCATCAAAAGAGAAAAAAGAAATCCGAATAGCTTTATAGAACTGCATTATGATATTAAGGCCCAATGGCCATTCATACATAATGTATTGGGGTTGGGTTTGCAAAAGGCTTGAAATAGGTTTATAGTTTCATCTAGGTATAGTCCATCGGTAATTTCATCTGGATCTTCTCACATAAAACAAGGTCCAAATTTTTTTGGTAATAACACACATACAACAAGACCTAGAAAAATGTATCGAAAAAAAAAAAAACAAGACCTAGAAAATACAAATTATAATACGATGGGGGCATCTCCTCCAGTGTACGTAGTTGAAATGAAGAATATATCTCAAAGACTGAAACAGATCGAAAGATTGGTTTATAGTAATAGCACCTACAACTTTAACCAAAAATGCAGCAGCTACGAACTCGGTAATATCTTCAGTTGGCGTAAATTAGGAATCAATATATAAGCCGAGGGGTGGTCTGAATAGAGTTGTTACTCGCAATTGCCTTCAAACTTGAGGTTATATAGCTTTCAAACCAACTTTACTCATATTACACAAGTGATTGAAGCATAGACTGATAGACGACACAAGTTAACCAACGAATCGAAATTAAAGCTGCTCGATCAGTATGAACAATGAACGCAAGTCTTCGACTTCCAGCAGCTAAATCACTCGTCAAAGAGTTTAAAAACTATTTGGCATTCATGCAAAATCCACTAAAGATGTTCTTCCTACTGAACTGAAATTAATCAACGAAAACTAAATTATTATGGCCTACTAAATAGTTGATTTATCTAAAGAAGGTGTTCCGAGACGCATGTAAAAAGCTTGATGTTGATCCCGTTTTCACTGTCATTTTGGATGGACCATCCCATGCAACAAGGTTCAAGTGTACATGGCCAAGTGTCATTTTGCATGTAAATTATATTACCACAAATGATGTGTCTTTCCCCAATTTTGAAGGAACATGGCAACATACTAAGAAAACAGCCGAAGATGATGCAGCATATATTGGACTGCAATTTTTCACTCATGAGAAGAAGATCAAAGTGGTTGACAACAACTATTCATGTTTTCCAACGATTCCTTAGCTTTATCAATGACCAAAAGTTTACTAAAAACTGCTTACTCAGTTACTTGTGTGTTGTAACTTGTAAGGGAATGTTTTCCTAACAAATTTGTGACTGTTGCATGCTTGCTGCTTTGATCAGGCTTCATTTAACGGATTTGATCGGCATTTCGTTCCTGCAGGTAAATGGAGACTCATTCGGTGCAAAGATAGAAAAATTGTGCCTTCTTGATAAATGTTGCAGCACTTTGCCAAAGAACTTAGACTTGTTATGGACTTTAAAGGCTAACGGAAGTGAGTACATCTTTGAATAAGAAGCTTTTAAATTTCATGAAGGGGACAATATTAGTTTAAGAGACCTAAAATTTATATTTATTTTAGAATAAAATTATTGAGGCAAATGACAATAAACATGGACTTGTCGAAACATAAATCCAAAAAACATGACAACAAGCATGTTTGGGAATGCCCTATGCATATTGTGAATTATAGAAAGTAAGTTTATTTTACCTCTACAACTTTTACACTTCCAATTATTGGTGTTCCAACAATCACCTATTCAATTTGATCAAATGTACCGAATGTTAATTTCCTCACAGTTTGGTTTTCTTGTTTCCATGTTTATGTGTTTTCATCGTTCCATCTAGCTCAGTAGGGCGAGGATTGTGTTCATGGTTTTTCGTTGTAGGTTTTTTCTTCCCTATATGAAAACGCTCGCTCGCCAAAAATCGGTTTCCCACATTAGTCTGCCGTGTCATAAAAAAACGTCGGATAATGATGAACTTGACGAGGACGAACTTCAATTTCAGGTTCTTGGGCCTTGCCCTGGGTTTACATGGGCCGATGCACGCACTCCTATTAGTCCTATACTTGGAACAACATTGAATTTGGGCATTGGTTGGAATCAAAGACGAGAGTTGAGACTAGGTAGGTTGTGACCTACCTTAAACTCAAACTTGGGGATTCGACATTCGAGTTAAACAAGAGAACTATTTTGTCAAATCTGAATTTTGCAAGAAAAACCAACCCGGCCCATATGAAGATTTCTTGAGAAAAAAGAAGCAAAACTAAAGTACAGACCAAAAACCCCTAAACCCCAGTGTATCTCTTCAAACCCCGACACGCAAACAGTGTCAACAAAGAAGAAGAAGAAGAGACCCAAGTTGAAAAGAGAAGATGAATGAAGAGGCGGACGGACCACCCAATAGAGAACTGTACGCACTGCTTCACATATCGCCTGACGCCTCCGATGACGAAATCAGAAAATCTTACCGGCAATGGGCCCAAATCTACCACCCAGATAAAATTCAAGCTCCCCATGTACGTCTTACTTTGAATCTCAACTCACTTGCTTTGTTGTTTTTATATAGTTTCAATCTTTCTCTTATTGAGGCCTTATCAGTTTCTCTATTAGAATATGTGTTGTACTTACAGCATTGACTTTGGTGTTTGTTATGGGACATAGGGTCTATTGGGTCGGTTCTGTTTTAGTTAATTTTGATTAGGGGAGTGTTTAGAAGTTTGAACAATCATAAAAGTTTTGTGCTTCGGAAGGCATTGGTGTTGTAATGGATATTGAACTCAAATCATTAGTTTTTGGCAGTGTTGGGTCACTGTTCAGTGTTGTATTGTTTTAATGTCAGGAGTAGTCGATTAATTTGTATAATTCAAAACTTGATTTCAGATGAAAGAAGCTGCTACAGAAAACTTCCGACGAATATGCGAAGCCTATGAGATATTGTCGGATGAGAACAAGAGGAAGATATATGATATTTATGGTATGGAAGGGTTGAATTCCGGTTTGGAGCTTGGGACAAAGCTGAGTAAAGCAGAAGAGATCAAGGAGGAACTTGAGAAGCTGCGGAAATTGAGGGAACAACAGAAGACTGCAGAACATTTTCTACCTTCTGGTACCATACTGGCCAGGATGTCTTTACCACACCTTTTACGCGGCCATGGCTTCATGAGAGGGTACTGCTCGATTCATTTATCATACTTTTTGTTCCTTTGGTGATTGATCATCTTGAAGAAAACTAAAACAATTTGGCCAGCATTTTTCTTTTACTACAAGAGACAACCTTTATAGCTAATTTATTAAGAAAGTTCTCCACTTGGGCCGGCGTACCTTGTTATAAGTTGATGCTATTGTTCCATCTGAGTGTCTTCTTTTACTTCTTGGCGAAATGTCACTCATTGACAGGCGCAGGCGATGCTCTTAGCTTAGGTCTCTAGTTATTTTATACATTTAATCATCATAAATGTGCTGTTACAATACATAGTTGCAGTGTAGATTATCACTTTTTTAACCTGGTTTATTTATATTATGATAATCATTATTATTAGTGATTATCAATTTTTTTTTATTAAAAATATTCAGATGTCATTTCGCAAAGCAATGCTAGTAACCTTCCTAGAATCTTATTCACATAATTGTCCTTTGTTTCTGAAAAGACAGTTATGTTTACCACACCATCGTGCCTGTTGTTTTGTCCGGTAACTAATATGTTTAATACATACATGTCAGAATGGCTATGACAAGTTCAGTACAGTCTCAGATATCAAAACACAATACACTATCAATTGGCGGAAATGTGGTAGTTAACGGGAACTCTGGCGGTGGAGGAGCTACTCTTGTTTTTGGGCATCAGCTTTCTCCAGTTTCTTCCATAGAGTTTGTAGGCTCAACCGGTTTAAATTCGCTTCTTGGGGTGCAGACATCTCGGTAAGTGATTAATCAATTTGACTTTTCAGTTCTTTGTTGGTTCCTCTTTACATCTTCGTTGTCTCTTCTTCCAGTCACTTATCTCAACATTTATCTGCAACAATGGGACTTGCACTGTCTTTGAAAGACGGTTCGCTGAATCTCTCCAACATGTGGACACGACGACTGTCTGAAACTGCAAGTGGAAATGTACGTGCCTTGTTCCAGTTGACTATTTTTTTATTTTTTATTTTTGCTTTTTGTTTGTTTTTCTTTTGTTTCGGCTTTGTGTTGTATCTTGTAACATCAGTAATAGGAGATTATGCTTGACTAATTTGCAAAATGGAAGCATTTTCTTGTAGGCATGATATGTGTTGGAAGCGTCCCAACTATGTTTGCACTATAATTGTATTCCATCTTTACACGGACATACCAAATCTTTTAATGAGTATCTGTACTTTTTTTTCCTACTATTTTTATGGGAGGAAATTAACCAGAAAAAAAAAAAGCAAGTAAAAGCTTCAGGAATATGAGCTGGACCCAGCTTGTGAATGTGTTTTGAACAATAAAAAAGTACTCATTTGGGTTGTACATATGCATTTTTGTTTTTGGTGCTTACCTTCTGTTAACAGATCGAGCTTGCTCTGGGCTCTGATTCATCTATTGCGATAGGATGGGACAAGAAAGAAGAGAATTCATCTGCTTCTGGACAGCTGAAGGTAATTTTATGTTTGGGAGTTCGAAATCTGTTGAATATCATGGAAACATGCAGTTGTGAAAACCCCTATCCTAAACTTCTCTAGTATTTTTCAATTCTACATTTCAACATTTTTATAAATGAAATTGCAGTACAGTTTACATCTCAGTGATTCTATATTATACATAATTTTTGTCCTTTTCTTATAACTCAATGTCATCCTCTTCCTAATTCACTTCTTGATTCATGTTCAAATTTTACAGTTGGGAATAAGTTCTTTTGAGGCATCAGCTAATTATACTCATCGTTTTTCAAAAAAGTCTCATGGTCATCTAGAAGGCAAAATTGGAAGGTATGTTTTTGTAACTTAATGGATATTAACTAAGTTTTGTAGGGGTGATAACATATAATGAGTAAATGCTGACATCTGCTTTTGTTGAAAGTTACTTATTTTTTCAAGCTTTACAATTTTATTATTAATGGATCAGTAGGCCATGGATATCTGTGAAACCTTATTCTTGGTTATGTTTCCTTAGAAAATTATATAACCAAATAATATCTACAACTTAATTTGTCAGTCATACATATCATAAGATCCTCTGTTTACTATTACAGTATTACCGTGTTGGCGTGCTACGTAGAGGAATCTAGTTCCGGTTGTTTAGGAATTTATATGGAATCTTCTTTTGTACTCTTTTTATGAAATGTTAACTTGCTGTATAGGCTTGTTGACCAATGAAAATACTAATTTTGATGGTTCAAGTGCTTGTGTGTGTCTGTGTTTTCACTATGAATTTCTGAATTAATGCAGCCATGCCCTTCTGATTGAAGTTGGTGGTGGGAGAAAGATATCGAAATTCAGTGACGTCCGCATGTTGTATTCAATAGGAATTCAGGTGATTAAAATGGAACTATATAAATGTTCATAATTTTTAAGCTCAATTTAGTGGTTGGAATATGCTTTCTAGATTTTTTTTTTCCTTCAATTGAACAAAATAATCTGTAAATTTACAGTTTATCTTAATTTTTCAATTGTGTGGAACCTATTAAATGTCTTGGAGTAGTGATAACCAATTCACATTAATGTATCTGAGTTATTAAACACCTTTCTTCTAAAATCTCTTGAAGATACAGTTATAATGCTAGGAGTTGTAAGAAAAAGGTATCTAAGATAACTTTCCGGGAGTAGGGGTGCTCATCTATTTAGCACCTGGACTGGTCTATGTTGGTTTTGGAAATTTGAACCTAATATCAACTACTTGAAGAAGAAAAGCTGATCTCATCCAAACTGAAAAAGACTTAAGTTTGGGTGATGAGGTTGATGAGCATTTGAAGAGCAGAAAACATAAACAGGTGAAAGAAAAAACAAATGATATTGAAGCATACTTGTCAAGTGGCACAGTAGAAAAAGAGATAAGTGAGTCAGCGGCGTGATGATTGTTCAAAGGGATTGATTTTTGGAAGTTGGAACCATGAAAAATAGAGTGGGAAAGAGTTTAAAAGCCTTTTTAATTGGAGATGGAAATGAAGTGGGAGTTTAGAAAGATTATTCAACTGGCTATGCTTGGGTGTTCATTGGTCTCAACGAATTTAGACCATTGAGCTGCCTACCAAAACGTGACTTTAGGCCTTTACATATCTGAAACCATGTTCACCCAATAGAGCTGGCCTTTTTTTTCAGTCCAGTTAGTTTCCTGGGTTTGTCATTTTTCTGAGGTTTCCTTCTTCTTTTTTTCCCTGAAGTTAAATGCAGGTAAATGACACAATAAAATGAATTTATTCAAACTTCGTGTTTATTTTCTATTAGTTTTACAACTGTCAAGTGTTCTGTAACTGGTATAAAGTTCATTCAAACATTCCTATTTCTCTACTAAATTTACTGTTAGATGAACTCATATGACTTCTATATACCTTGACCATTCTATAAGCTTATATATATCCGTGTATGGCAGGGTATCTCTTGGAAATTTGAATTGCATCGTGGAGGCCAAAAGTTAATTGTTCCTGTAAGCATTGTTTAATTTTCCTGAATTCTAAATGTTAGTATGCTGCTTTGTCTTGTAGTAATCAAAGGCTGTTCATCTCTATATGCACCTTACTAATGTACTTTGGGATTATAAAGGGCTATTGGCTTTTCTAGTTGATGCTTTGTTAGCTTTATGAGTTTATGTGAAACTCGAAACAGAATTTTATTTTTTCTGCAGTAGTGCCACCGGGATGGTTTGAGTATAAGACTGATGTAGAAGTAGTTCTTAATCTGATAATTTGTTAGCTTTTGTGTGATAATTTAGATCTGTTGCTTTACAATCATTTGTTAGAATGCTAATTTACCGAGGAGATAGCATCATGCCTCAAAGATAGCTAACACTTAGTCAGAGTGGTTATATATTATTCATTGGAGCATTGAAAACTTTGACAGCTATATCTATGTATATATACCTTTGGTAAATACCTGTGTACCTTTTCCCCCCTGATATAGCAACCTCCTAGGCAGTCCACAACACCTGTTATCTGGAACTGAATGTGTTGGTTTTATACTGTATCAATTCTCTATGGTTCAAACTTTATTCTTATTGTAATATTCACACATGCTTTGACTTATCTCTTATGGGCTTTACATACAGATTTTGCTTTCAAGGTATTTGGATCCTGTGTTTGCAACTGGAGCATTCTTAATTCCAACATCGGTGTACTTCTTAGCCAAGGTTATCATCTAAGTGTTTTTTCGTCACATTTATTTTGTATGTGTTATTGTTCCTGAACTTCTGCATATAAGCTGGAATTAGTTTTTACTGGTATCATTATTATTATTAGGTTCTTTCAACGATGTAATATTAATTATAACTGTGTTTAGCTTCATATATCCAAAGCAGGAGGAGTTTCCTTGTTCTCTCTCCATCTCGTAATTAAAGTAATTTAAATCCGACCTTTTTATCCAGAGCATACTCTAAATGAACCCCATTTTCTAGTTTTATCTTGTGTTTTGCATGCAAGTCTTAAAAAAAAAAATTAAAAAAATTAGCCATCTAGAAGACAGCCATGTCTGATGTGTCTGTATATTTGTGATGAAAAGAGGGTACTTTTGTTGTAGGAAAGAATTTTCTTCTAGGGTGAGCTAGGAAACAGACGATAGGTACTATGTGGTATTATGTGATTGCTAATTTTTTAGTTTTCTCATATCTCCAAGGGGAAAAGAGATTTGGTTTGCTACAGTTATATGGCTGGAGTCATGAAGATGCAATCTATTATATTAACATGTTAGGATTTAGGTTTTCTCTGAACCCCTAGGTTAGTAGCAAAGTTCATTAAAGGGAAGAGGATATCCACCAGGTGCCAAGATTCTAATATAGAGCTGTTGATATTGAAGGTTAGAGATATATTCAGGCGCTAACTTGTATTTTTGTTGGCAGAATTCTAAATTACACTTTGGGGTAGTGTGATGTTATTTACTTGGTGTATGGAAATGGAAATTTTCTAATTCTAATGTTTTAGACCTTATTATGTTGATCAATATATTGTATATTGATTCAGTGTCCTCTTTGTATGTTTGCAGAAATTCATTGTCAAGCCTTATATTCTCAAGAGAGAAAAGCAGAAGGCTTTAGAGAACATGGAAAGAACGTCTGCCAAGGTATGGTCATCCATATCTAATATAGTATATGTGTGCTTTGTCATGCTTTATGCATGATTTCTGGTTACTCTTCCCTTATTAAATTTCAGGACCTGAATATCTTCATGTGTCGGATTTCCTATAAGGATTTTGTTACTTTGGTGTAAATAATCATGCTTAGTAGGGAATCTCTTTACAGTAGGCATGTCATTGTTAATTGCAAGAAAATGTCGGTGGGCGTTGTCCTATGAAAAAAAAAATTGGTGGTGAAATGCTAAAAAGATGCTCTTGGCTTTGAGTTGGGTTCTTGCTTCTTGTGTTATGCTAGTTTTAGATTTTATTGCACGCTCAAATCTGCTTTTTAATCTTTGGTAAACCTTTGATTTATACTTTGAATATCTTGCTTTTCTTTTCTTTGGCTTTGTGTGAAAAATTTGGAAGAATATAACCCCTGTTCTGCAGGTTAAAGAGGCACGAGCAGCAGCAGATAAAGCCAAGCTGTTATTACAAAATGTTGCAAATAGGAAACAGAGAAAACAGCAAGAAATAGGGGGCCTGGTAATCACAAAGGCACTGTATGGTAGTGTCAAAGCTTTGAAGAAAAGGGACGAACCTATAGAATCAGTTGATGAATTAGCTTCACAGTTCATTGATGTTGCATTGCCTCTAAACTTTCTTGTCAGCGACGATGGGCAACTCAAGGTTTGTTGTTTCCAGTGCAACACTATCTTACAATTCTATTTTTTCCAATAGAAATAAGAGGAAGAGGGAGTGTTAGGTTAACACGTAACTCATTCTTTAGTAACCAAATGGCAACTGCTTGACATACCAGTCTGAGTAGTCTGTTCTGAATCACCACTTATGATCCAGCGAAAGTTTTTAACTCATGAAAAAATAGCCAACCTTATAGGTTCAATAATTTTTCCAAGACTTCTGATTGCTTGATTTGATCTAGCAGCTTCACGAAGGCGTAAAGAAGTCTGGCATTATGGGCTTTTGCGATCCATGTCCTGGAGAGCCTAAGCAGTTGTATGTAGAGTATACTAATGGTGGCAATTTTTACGAGGTACACTGCAGTTTCCTCGTATTTAACACAGATGCCCTATGATTGTTGACTTTCCTATGGCTAATATTAATCTTGCCTTTTATTGGTATCAGGTGGTAGTTGATGATTATGCTGAGTTGCTATTACCTCAGGAAACACACAGAATTTGAGCATCCATTTTACGATGCTTAAATCTACATTTTGATTACCTCTCACATTTTGCATGTTATACAAGCCTCTTACCAAGGAATTAGAATTTGGTACCCCAAAATGTAAAGGTATCTTTGCTGCATTTTTCTTCTTGATATTTCTGTGTTAGTACTTCGGCCGAAGTTTGAATAATAACCAGTTCTTTTTATACATTAGACAGTGTCATGCCTCCCCAGCTTCCAGCGTACTCCAGTGATACAAATGTATATTCCATGTTTTGATGTATTTGGATGATGTATCTGGGTACAAGTGAGACCATACTAAATTTTTGCTTAAGAATTTTGTTTCACTTTTAATACAACACGAAAAGGTTGAACGCCGAATGTTTGGTCCAGCAACTTGAAACTATGGTTGATGGCCGGTGCCAGTGTAGAAATGCAAGATTGGTTGCATTAGATAGCTTACAACGAGAATTAGAGGATTGACGGAACAGAAGTTGGTAAAAGTACTTTTCATTATAACTTAGAACCTGCACAAACACAATGTTCTGCAACGATACTTTGCACTGTATGTTTTTGCTTGGCGTACTGGTGTAGTATAGATCTTCAAGAAAGAAAGAAAAAAAATGTATACTGCTCCCTCGGTAAGATACGAAACTGTGTTACAAGAGCCCTATATTCACATGGAACCTATCGATAGCCAACCTTGTGCGAAATCCTCAACATTACACTTCTCTTGCATTCAGGTTTCAGTGTCTCACCTGGGGCATAATGACTGGTTTAAATGTTTGGTGACAGAGATCAATTCACTCTGTTCTAGTCTCTACTCTCTTGGGTACAATAGAATTCCAAGAGGAATCGACTTCCTGAACTCATGTTTGACATTGAATAACTGATACTTTCTGTGCCTCCCAAAATCAAGAATACATGACACCAGTGAAATTCACTAAAGAATACCAATTGATATCCATGCCCTAGAAAAAAAAAAAAAAAAAAAAAAAAAAAAAAAAAAAAAACTGGGATTGCACCCTCAAGTAGTAGATCATCACTCTTAACAAAGATGTTAAAAGCCCGAGATGGATTTTTGAGAATCTATGAGAAAGCATGTGTAATGTCCAGGTCGCCACTTGATGGGTTAAATGAAGCTTCAATAACTGCAGAAGAACAACTTTCACCAACTCCCACAGGCTTGGCCAGAAGCTTTACTCCTTGCTTCCAATACCTCTTATCTGAATCCACATTTAACAATGCTAGAAATATAAGCAAGTTCCTCTTGTCTTTCTTTTCTTTTCAGTTGTCACAATCAAATAGATGTCCATTAAATTTCTTTGATACACAACATAATCATACCTGGCCCTGTAGACAACACAATGGAGCCATCTGAATCCATGACCCAATCAATCCATAGTGCAAACCCGTGGCATATGCCTGGCCCGGTAAATTCAACCTGCCGGGAATGTATTCCAGAGTTAACTTCCGATCCTTTTAGCATTTTAAGTTATTTAAGAAAACGACTATCACCATATAATCAAATCCAGATGTTACTTGAGAGGGAAGGGGAATGGAAGCAAATCATGTGAGAGCTCTCTTAATTAAAAGTAGATTAAAAGACAATTAGTTCTGAAACTATGAAGGTTCTAGAATCAAACTTTAGTGAGAACAAGCATAAATATTTCATTCCAGAGTTAGTTGCTAAACAACACAGAGAAGTGCTTTGTTATACCTGGTTAAGAAATTTACTCACAGTATTCCACTTTGAAGCACGTGCAACTGTGACCAGATTTCAACAAGGATAACCACAAGTATCCCAACTCAGATTTCAAGGGGTGATTGTAGTACCTGAGTTTTCTCATGAGATGACATTATAGGCTTTGAGAAATCAAACTCCATGACCGTTAATGCTTCACTGAGTTTCTGAAATATTTTTTGAAACAGTTACCCTATGTGAGGCCTTTTTCTCTTCTCATACCCAAAAGGAACTCATATAATCATCCTGAGTTTAACTCGTCTTTATAAAACACAATTCTACTTGAATTGATTACCTTAACATTTCCACACTGCCAAATAAAATAGGGCAGACAAGGACCCTCTTGCTCCCCAGGTAGTTCGCCACATGCCCCTAAGGTGGAATTTATAACAGAATGATCAAAACCTTCAATCTTACTCAAGCTACGACGACTATTCCAAAGATCCTGTACAGCAGAAGATGCCATAACTTAAGATCTTTAGTGAACAACTACATGTACATGTTTCCAACACGATATATAAGGAGCATAATGGGTAGGAACATAATTTACAGGGATAGACAATGCACAAGCCTTCAGTATTGCCTTGCAAGGCATTATGAATGCATCTTCGGATAGGACGGCGTCCAGCATTGTCCGCTCATTCCTTCAACCAAATCCAGAAGAAGAATAGATGATATTATACATATTGGTTTAAAAAAGCTCTCCACAAACAATATGTATCAACTAATACGGATAATATGTCACCAATAAGAAAAAAGACAATATTAACTTAAAAAAAGGACAGTGATAATTCTGCTGGAGAACACCACGCCATCTCACAATCGAGTCTACATACTGTATATACTGTAGTATATGCAAGACATCTCATGAGCAATTACTGGAAAACAAATTACAGTAATATACCAGAACCGGAGGTTTTGCCATGGAAGCATGCTATCTGTTCCATAGTAGAAAGGTTCTCCAATCAACAGGTCAACCTACAAATACCAGCACTGGTTAGATTCTGATCCTAAGCATCCAACAGCAAGACACCATATTTTCTGTACATAATAGAGTAAGGTTTAGCTACATTAGCACAAGTTTCAGATCTTTAACAGATTTAACCACTCATTGAACTCTACCAGCAAAAGGAGGAAACAGAAAATAATCGTTCAATGCATCATTACTGTAACCCATTTCAACTGCATGCTGGTAGATACACGTACAAAGACCAAAAGATTACATTCCTTCAATGCTAGGATTTAAACTGGTGGTTAAAATTGAAAAGAATAATACCTTTTTCTGATGTGTCATGCACAGTTAACTTAGTTTTCTTCTTTTTAGTATATTCTACACGATCTACTGAAAAATTGTTGGCACTGGCGACAGCATGCAAATATTCCATACCCTTGTCTTGGAACCCCGGAAAAAATGACATCACATGTGATGATTTAGAAAGATGTGCAACGAGTAGAGTTAAGAAGACACTGTCATCTGCAACAATGCATAATGGATCAACTCTTCCCTGTACCTGTGAAGAATGCAATTTCAATTTCTGTCAAAAATGTGAAAATTCTTGATTTTGTTTTTTCTTTTTGGGAGGTGGTGGCTGAGAGAGGTCTCAATTCTTACCGCTTTACTTATTGCCTTAAACATAGTATGCCTCCATTCACTGTCTCCATAAATTGCAATTCTTTCTGGTGGTAGTATGAGCTTGAAATCCCTACCAGTTAAGTCATACTGCATACTTTTGTTTCTTGATACGGGGCTCTTGATACTGTAGGAGATGCTAATATCTGTATGAACGGCATGCAAACAAACTTCTTCATCCTTCTTTACATACATGCCTTCACCAGGGACAAACCAAACACACTGTTTCCAATGGTCACACCAATCTCCATGACCTATCAACACTAAATTTCTTAAATTCACACAAAGGAAAACATCAAACACTGGAAATTACTTATTCTTTAACTTGCACATCAAAATCCTGAATAGATATAAGTTTCTCCATTAAGGTTTTATTTAATAGTCTGACATAATTAGCAAAAGGCCCAATGCAATCACGAGTTGGAGTAGATAATATATTAATACAATTATACCGCATTGTCACATTTATCAGGTGATCAGACAAAACAAAGACATTGATATCTAACTAAATTTTCCATTGACTTGCTCAACCTACTCTGAAGATTGAAAAAGCACTAATTACAGCATAAAGTATAACTACAATGGTTCTTTCTCCCAGAGGACTAGTGTCTACGACTTACTAATGTTGACTGGCAAATTTATCCACCTAGGGGCAGTGGAATAAAAGATTGTCCCTTCTCGATCAAGCTGAAGTATCCACCTGAATAACACGCGCAAACTCAGCAAACACATCGCAAAACTGTTATACATGAAAGGAATACTTGAATTCAATTACCATGAAATTACAGCCTGAACACGACCATCATTGGTCACCTTTATAGATAGCTCGGTTTCTCCACGACTCTCTGGCCGTTTTGAAAAATCAAATTCAAATATCTTGAAGGGTTCCGACAGCTGGAAGAACCAAAAACTGAGTACAAACTAAACCACTATTCATCCCCAAGAAACTTTATTGCAGACGAACATATGTCATTACCAATTTCACTTCATTTGCTATAGCATCACAATGAAACGCATATTGTTGCGGCTTAACACCCAAAACATCCTCAAACCCGGTTGGAACAAGACGAATCCCATCACACGCTTCCGCCTCATTACCATGTAAATCATGAAGCTTCCACAAAAATGTGCTCTCAACCAACTGAGCAGCAAGGTTAAAGCACCACAAAATGAGTTCAAAGTACAAAACTTTAATAACATTGCAAAGCTCTTTGCATCTCCACATACCTGACCATAAGTGGTTGCTCTAAACGGCACCGTTTCAGGACTCTCCACTAACAACACATCATGCGCATGTTGCAGAGAAGGTATCAACCCTTCACCTAATAACTCTGAATCCAATATCTCACTAACCTACACGTTCAAACACACAATTCTTGTAATCAAAACGGCAACGTTTTACATAAAGAAGCAAACTTTCTTTACTTACAATAACTTGAGCTCTTGAATTGATATCAATACCCAACTGGAGCTCATCAGAACGCTTGTTGATGAGCTTTATCTGCTTTTCCATGTCGTTCAAGCGTAGAACCTTCTTCATTAGCTTCACATTGGAAGGTACGACTCACAAGCCGTCACCATACGACATGTCGTCGACCCCATTGCCCGCGCAGCCATCATCGACAGCAACCCAGTTCCGGCGCTTCACACAGTAAATTCACTAATTACTTCCACAAACTATAAAAAATAAAAAAGACAAAAATTTAAGGTTTAACTAACCCAATATCAAGAACACGGCAAGGTTGAGGTACGATCTTGTCTATGGCTCGGCGGTAAGCTGTGTTCCTGGGAGAGTCGTTGAGCATGTCGAGGTACGAGGTTGTGGCGGGGAGGGCATTTTGGGAAGTGTCGGGAGTTGGGGATTCTGGTTCGTTCTCTTCGATGACGATCCACTCCGAGTTGCCGGTGAGTGGGTTGACTCGGAGCTGGAACTGGGAGCTCATTGCTCGGGTGAGACGAGGTTTAAGGTGATGGAGGACTTGTGCTTTTGACAACAATGGTAGTAAGTTCCTATGAAACATAGGACGAGGAACACACAACTGAACTAGAACGACAATCTACAGATTTACTTGGAGCATTTTGACTAGGAAGACTGAAAGAACCAACCTACTTTTGTGTCAATAAGTAGAAAATACAAGGCGTAAAGTCAGTATTACCCCGTGTCTCCACTGTATTTACGGATGTGTTTCTGGGCGTTTTCGAGTCTCTGACGCGTCAGAGACTCGTTTTCGGTGTTTCTGACACCATTTTCTTAATGCACAAGGCACCTATTACGCTCTGATATAGCCGGAAATTGCATGAGATGGCCGCAGAAGGCCGGAAACGACCGAGAACTTAACCGTAAATAAACCAGAATGAGGGTGCAATAACGACTTTTAGGCTGTTTCAGATTTCTTTTATTTTTCTTTTTTGACTCAAAAGTCATTATTACCCTCACGTATCCAGTGTATTTAAGTGTTTCCGAGACGCATTTCAGGTGTTTCCGAGACGAGTTACTTATCCCCCAAAGCACCGTGTACACGTTGTATGGCAGTAATGGCATGAGATTGTCAGAGAATGCCGGAAATTTATTTCATAAATAAACCGGTAATGTGAGGGCTATACGACTATTTGCTTCAACTTTCTTTTATTCTTTTCTTTGAGGCTTAAGTATTACCCCGCGTATCTAGTGTATTTACAGACACGTTTTCAAGCGTTTGCTGATGGGTTTTCGGGGGTCTCCGACGAGTTTCCGGTGTTTTCGAGACAAGATTCTTAACATACAACACTGTGTACACGCTAATATGGCTAGAAATTGCATGAGACGGTTGGAAAAGGCTGGAAATGGGCAGAAACTTATTTGTAAATAAACCGGAACCGTGGGGTAGTATTGACTTTTAGGATGTTTAAGCTTTCTTTTATTTTTTTCTTTGAGGCTAAAGGTCAGTATTATCCCCGTTTATCTAATGCATTTACAGACACGTTTCCGAGCGTTTCAAACGCGTTTTCGGTGTTTCCGAGTCTATTTCCTTAACCCACAAGGCACAGTGTACACACTTATATGGCAGGAGACGACCATAGAAGGATGGCAAGGGCTGGAAATTTTTCCGTAAATAAACCGGAAAGGTGGGGGCAATAAATACTTTTAGGTTGTTTCAACTTTCTTTTATTTTTCTTCTTTTTGGCAAAAAATCGGTACTACTCCGTGTATCCGATGTATTTAAGGACTTATTTTCATAAGTTTTCGACGCGTTTCCGCCTTTCCGGGCATCTCCGGCACGTTTTCAGCGTTTCCAATTCTATTTTCTTGGCCCAAGCAACCTGTAAGCGCTGATATGGCCGGTAAGGGCGGAGAAGGCCAAAAACGACCGGGAACGTATCCGTAAATAAACTGGATACATTGGGGCAATACTGACTTTCAGTCTTGAAGAAAATGGAAAATAAAATTTAGCTAATCAAACGAAGCAACTTCTAACAGCAACTCTCTCGAAGGGAAGCATAAAGTGCGTCGATGGCGGGAGCCGCGGCAACTTCTCGCTGCATCTTCTGCCAGATCGCCGGAAAAAAGTCCTCTACCACTCTCCTCTACACGGTCCGCTCTTTCTCTGTCTACATTTTCTTTCCCTTCAACTTTGTCTCGTTTCCGAGAAAGTTGAACTTCGAAATGGGTTTCAGACCTCTGCATTTTCTCAGCAACCATCGATGAGTTTGGTACTTGAATTGATCTTGAGGCATTAATTTGTCATTGGGTTTATCCTGCAGGATGACAAAGTGGTTGCTTTCCAAGACATCAAACCCGCTGCTTTAAGGTATTGAACAAATTCTCCCAATTCCATTCAACATGATCATTTTGATTGAATGAGTAAAGTGACGATCTTGCAGGCATTACTTGGTTATTCCTGTGGATCACATCCCAACTGTTAATGATCTTCAAAGGAGACTTGAAGACTACACTTTGGGTAATCTAGATTTTGCTGAAAAGATTATATGATACATGGTCCAATCAAATGCGGTTCCTTTGTTTTCATCAACAAGCTCTTTCTTTTCATAGTCTTATGTCCATTATCTATTTTTTTCTGTTTAGTAAGTCACATGTTAGAAGTGGGGAAAACACTGGTACAAAGAGATGCACCTCAGTGCCATCAGTACAGGTACATTAATGTCAATTACATTAATTTCGAGAAGCTCTTCTGTTAAGTTTGCACCTAGCTGTGTTTTGTTGTAAGTTATGCAATTTGCTAGAGTTCTTAAGACACAGAGCTTTCCGATCTTAGTTAAATGTACTTGGGCTAAACTGAATTTTTGTGCATCCTATATGGCTTTTTTAAGTTTTCATTTCAGGCATCAAACCATACCTTATTTTGGCTAACCTTTCTAAATGCTTACTCTGTACTAATTTAAGAGTTGGTGATGAATGCCAAACACTAGATTTTGCCTGCCAAAAGAAACTATGGAATTGTAAGACAGTGGGTTCTTTTGGATGTTTACATCCACCTCCATCCATGTCTTTCTTATTATAAATGATTCCAAAAAACAACACTTCATCGATGTGGTGATTACTAGACTTAAGGATCAAGAAACAACCACTAACAGAAAGAACATAGTGAAAATTTTGCACAAACTTTCTGCTGCCATTTTGGTGTCCATATGAACCCATTCTGCATCACTCATGAAGAATTGAGCAGGTGAATCAAAAGTTCTGTAACTGGGGTTATGTATGGACCGATCTGTCACTTTTCTTCTTCTTTGGCAGATAATCTTTCTGTCAATGATTTTAAAATACTTTTATGAGGCTTAAAATGATTACTAACAAATTGGCCAAGAAAAAGAAAAAAATTAAAAAAATTGAATAAATGATCTTGAGTGCATATCTCATAAAGCTATATACAACTGGCATGGAGTCAAAATACTAATTCGTTGGTATGACTGAAAGTTCCTGCAAATGATGGTTATGAAAGAAAAAAGTTTGATTCTTAGGTGTAATTCTAACTGAGATCTTACTGTTTTTTTTATTTTTTTTTTCTGAACAGATTTGGCTTTCATCAACCACCATTTAACTCTGTCAACCATCTTCACCTCCATTGTTTTGCACTACCTTATACACCCAGGTTTGTAATTTCGGGTTTAGTGAATACTATGCTCTAGTTTTCTTTTACCTCCAATTATTCATTGTTAAAACATACTTATCATATTCATAATTGAACAGATGGAAACATATAAAATATTTGTCCGTGGGATCGTTTGGATTCATTGAGGCTGAAAAGTTGTTGGAAAAGATTAAGCCTTTGCCTTCACAACTCTGATTTCTGTTATAATTCGGGTTGAACATGACACATCTTCAGAGTTCAGATCTTCTTTCCCTAATAAGTGCGTAGACTTTGTAACCCAAGAGGATGGACTATGTTAAAGGTATGTGCAGTTGTGCATAACTTATATATTCTGTATGTTCAGATTCTTTCAACTCAAGGAGTTCGTAGAATTATTGTACGTGATGCACAATGCTAGAGTGCTACTATAGGGATACCACTCAAGTCTATACCGGCAGATCGTGAGGTAACCATACATTGTACATGTAATTCACAAACATCACCGTCTGTGGTTTAGAAGTTTCCAAGTTTTATGAGAAAGGACAGATTTGATCCCATTCATCCTATAATGCTAACAAGAATTGAACATGTTGCATCACGGTTTACCAGCCATGCATATGTGAGTGAGTCCACACAATATCTTTATGACAAACTTCGTTGTCATGTTATGTCCATTGCACCTACATGTCCTTAACATGAAGAAAACTAAATAACACTCGGTGGTAACTGTAATTGGTCTCTTATATATTTTATTACAACTCAAACCGAGTATGTCATTGAGCTGCTCAACTCATTCCTCAATGGAGATTCATCAGGCCAACTAATTTTATATGAGATATTGGTGGAAACTATCAAGTTTAGTTGGGTAATATTTCTGGGTTTTTATAAGATACCAATTAGCAAACAAAGGATCATGGGGCTCTTTGATTCATATATCGTCTGAGATTAGTGTAGAATATTGAAAGAAATTCTCAAGTTTAGTTAGTTAAAGCTCTTAGATTTCTAGTAGGAAAGAAGAATCCCTATGCTAATAAAACACCATTAGCAAAAAAGGAAGTGTTTATAGACAGTATCCATGAGACAACTTTGGATTCGCTACTGATATCTCTTATGTACCAAAACACAAACTTGTATATATTAGCTTTGATATGAATATTAATCACATTTCCAGCATATGCTAGATTATAAGAAGTAAATACCACATTTTTTAACAGGGTCATGTAAAAAGATATTTAGTTGAGATAAACAATTTCTATGAGACTTAAATAAAAAAAAACAATTTCTATGAGATGAAACTCTGATTATCTGGGTGAGTCAAGAGTGCTGGAATGTTGTTCACATGATCGATGCCACCCTATGATCACAATGGTGGAATCGGCTGCAGTCGTTCTTTTGGTGGTTAACATTTGCTTCTGAGTTGTGATTATCCTCTCGTTGTGCAACTTATGGCTGACGACATATGCTGGTGAGCTGGTTGTTCTGGTGCAGTGGCCATAACGGGGCGAGGGAAGTCAATTGAACCCTCTGAGTTTTTCAAATTGAGACATGATTGGTTGATATGTATACTTTGTATAATATTTGACCCTTCTAATGGTATAATGAAATTTCTGGGTCATCATCGGAATTATTACTCTGGCATGTATATATTGAACACAGTTTACTAGTGGTCTTCTTCATGGATGCATCATCAAGACATGAATGAAGATCACAAGCTCAATTTCTTGATAAGCTCTTCACAATTTCTGCATTGTACACATGTATAACATTACTGGGGAACAAATTAACAACCATAATATATATGTTGTTATCTTGTTTAAGAGCATAGTGACATGTGCGAAGGATATCCTGTGTCATTAGAAATTATAATCTACCTAACGAGCTGATAGAACAACATTTACTTACCAACTTTTACTCGTCTTCATGTCCAGTTTTGATGCTACATGATTTTACGGTTTTACTATGGAAATTAAGATAAGATACATATCTTCTACCACTTAACAGATTAACAATATGTTCTACTGGTAAAGATTCCACACCAGGGTTGAATACGATAGTTAATATCTTGAAGGCATTCTCTACGGCCTCTACCATAGTTTCAACTCTGTGATCTTTAGAGAATCATGGACTCCAGGTTTCAGAATACTCGATCCTTCAAACCCAGCTGGATTTGGTCCACAGTTCTATAGTATGTACGTGAACTAGAGCATCGATGATATATCCTGCACCTACCTACACATCATTATTGATCTTTGAATGATTAATATTGTCGCAAAGTATATATGCCCAACATAAATCAAATTCTCTCCTACTGCTAGACATAATATATATCGAGGCAACTACACCAGACTAATTATCTATAATCCGAATGGGGCATACATACCAACCCCGTAAGGCTTTATGTAATCATATACTCATTCATCAGATTCTTCACTTACATATTTAAAAGAAGTTGTTAGAAACCTCCAATATATATGCATGCTTAATTCGTTAAAGGTTGTCTGAGCATATTTGTATATAAAACCAAACGGCGCACCATAAACTTTCGTAGTTAATTAGCACAAACCATATTATTGGAAGCAGATTGATTTAGAAGACGAATTATGATCGATGTTTTTTCTTCCCCTTTTCTTCTGCATATTTATATAGGCATGAACTCTCTGGTGAGCATTATAAGGGGTAGCTAGCTAGCTTGCTGGCTTACAGCAATAAGCTTCGAATCATGAAAATGACCCGAGTAGCATGCAGGACAAGCTAAGCAAAACTAGGACTCCCATGACCATTGATTTTCCTAGCTCTTTTCTGGAATTAGGTATACGGAAATGCATGGTATCCATGATTTGAAAACTATGCCAGAACTGTATCTGCTCGAAAAATCCAATTTTATATGGGGTAGGGCTGAATCGGCTGACACCGATAGAGAAGACGTCTGCTTCAGTGTGTCACATACATATATGTGTAAGTATATATGTTCACGCACGTTTACACTATGATATATGATACAAGCAATACAGGCATGCGTCTCCATCATGCATGCTAGCTTGTTACGTGTGTATTAAACTATGAACAACTCCTCCTTTTGTGTACGTGCACCTTTCTTGATCTCCAGGGAGAGTAAAAACCTAAGGGAATTAGCTGGCTGCAGCTATATGCCTATATCTGTTTGGTTTTCGACGCTTTTTGGTTTTGGGTTGTGGCCAAAGTCCCGAGCTTGATTGGTAGCCATGCACTGGGCATTAGGCATGCGGTGCTGCCGTGCTGGTTCACGGGAATGGAGCTGAAAGCTAAGTGAGAGACGCTGAGAAACTTGGCTATTTCTGGAACTACAGCCAAAAAGAACAGGGCCTTTTAGCCACCAAATCATATGCCACGGCCGGTCACACGTATTTGTTATCTGTTTCAGACTTTCTTTCAGTATTTTGTTCCATTTCTTGCATAAAGTATTTGTGTGTCTTCTGAAAAGCTACGGTTCTGTGGATTTTCGATGACCAATGCTGAGTTTCAAATATATTCATGACGCCTGATATGATCATATATATATATATATATATATATATATATATATATATATACATGACCCTTCCAATGAGGGATCCCTTTTTTTGACATATATGAGGGATGGGGGATTTCACCACCTTTTCGATTATATTTTTGAATCTCTACCATTCAGTTTGTTGGTCCTTGTATATAGATCAATTCTGCAAATTTTCAGCCAATTTGGTGATCGTTAAGGTGTCAAACAAGATTAAATCAATGAACGAACCAAATCTGCCAAACCTGAACCGTTCATGCTTATAATTATAAATCGTAGTTTTGAATGCTTTAACGATCACCAAAATTTCTGAAAATTTGCAGAAGTGATCTACTCATATAGAACTACATATTGAACGGTGGAGATGTGATTTTGTGATCGAAAAGTTGGTGTAATCCCCCATCCCTTATATATGTCAAAAAAAGGGATCCCTCATTGGAAGGGCCATGTATATATATATATATATATATATATATATATATATATATATATCCAATCTCGTCACATATATATTGCGTACGTATCAGGCTATATATGGCATATGTTTGTTAGACGACTTAAATTGGATTGGACATAAACGAAAGAGAGAAGTGAAGAAGTGTATCAAACGTTGAGAACTTGAACTGAATGTTTTTATTTACGATCATCCTAGCTTGAATTGAGGCCTTAGTTTAACTTGTAAAAATGAAAGTTTGTATCATGTCATAGGAGATCGAGCTCTCATAGGTAGAAAATTGTCATGAACTATGGTGGAGCTGAGATATAATTCTTTGGTTTTCTCAAACTTTCTAATTTAAGATAGAAACACAGGCCAAGAAGGCGTGGTTTTGCATACATATTGCTATTATCACTGTTAAGAGATAGGCCAGAAGTAAATTAACGTTTCTTTGTATCAAAATGTTCATGATTTTGTTGAGAGCAGTTCCATGCTTGATTTCTACAATTAATGTACGTATAAAACTTATCATGATTTAGTTACATACATTATATATACATATATTTAGTAGTATCCTTGATTATATTTCTTGCCTAGTACGTGAAGATGTGTAACAAGAATTTCTTTTCTGGAATAAATGAACACGATTAACCACCAGCTAGCAACCCTAATCATTTTTAAGAAAAAGAATTTTCTTCTTGAATTCAATACCGCTATTCAAAACAAAGTTCACAAATTGTGATAATGAAAGAATACAAGGCGAAAAGAAAACGAGAGCACCTACAAAGAAGTTCTTGACCTAAAACTTCATTTTTATCTGGTAACATAACAAGACTTAATTTTTTTTTTTTCCGGTCATTAGCACCAAAGAAAAACGAAAAGGAGGAGGCGGAGCACCATCATAGAGAAGAATTTGGGTCAATCAAGAAGGAGGCCGTTGAATCCAACTAGCCGGGCACATCTTCCTTCAAGCCAACGAAGAGAAATGGTCCTCTGCAGCTCTATTGGCGTCTCTGCTAGACCAACACCAGCTAACCGACGGTGAAGCTAGCTAGCCTGCGCAGTACACTAGCTACATGAGAAGAGATTGAACATCTAGAAAATAATCCCTGCTCATCAAGAATTCTTATAACTAATTGGAGGAGATCGAACGATACGTATCATCTGGTTTTGGTCTCCCCTTTCGATTTTTTATGTTTAATTCTCGCCATCCAGCTTTTCAATTTTAGTCTGGCATGCGAACCCTTTTTGTAGGGAGACCCTGGTTCATGATCAGCCTCTACTGCATTTTCTTTCGCAAGCCGAGCTGCAACCCTCTGGTTGTTGCAATGCTCATCGGAGAGTGAGCAGTGATCATTTTCCGGAGCATCATTCCAAGTATGCGCGACGTGCTGCAGAAAAATGCTCATAGTTAATTTGCTTTCAAATGAGAGGAAATATATAGAGAAACTATATATTTCAAGCTGTTCTTAACTTCTATTGCTTAATGAACATTAGAAAGGGATTAGCGGATTTATACGTATTTGTTTGGGTAACAAACACAAATGACAACCAAAACCAACAAACTACAACTAAATTTAAACTATTAGCTATAAAAAAAATAATAATAATTAACTCGTTTAGTTGTCTGCCCTAATTTTCTAGACACAGCATATATATATATGTGTGTGTGTTTATATATATGTGTGTGTGTTTAAGCTGGGCACCCCCGGCCAATATCTACGTTCTTCCACTGATTCTGGCTTCAATGTATGTATAGTAAATAATATCTGTCTTTTTACTGGTGGGAATTAGCATTTCTCAGTTCTCAACTTCTCATCACGTAATCGATCAGCTTTTATATGGCACCATTTAATATTATTTTTTCATTTTTTTAGAGAAATTAATGTTGATAACATAGAATCATGAAGACAGATCAGGAACACATTCCGATCAAAAAAGAAGAAGACAGAACAAGTTCATAACATGTACTGTACGTACGTGACAAAAGCATCTATATTTTTGTTAAAATTGACGTGGTCGTCTCGAATTCTTTATTAACAATGGAAAAGTGGAAAACTATTGGTTTTATCCGAAATTCTTTTTTTTTTGTTAAATGAGTTAAGTTTGTTTTAAAAAAAAAAAAAATCTAAATCATCTCTCATCTTGATTATCAATTTTTGACATTCTTGTTCATTTATGTTGAAACAATGTATACGTATGTCTCTTAGCTAATTCGGTTCGGAATTTGGAAATTGAAAAAGAAACTTCAGAAGATTAAGATGTATGTGATATGAAAGAAGTAGAAGCCTCAATGAGGTTGCAATATGAAAGAAGTGAATTCCTGACAAGATTAAGATGCTCTTAAAGACAACACAAGGCTAATAATACAAGCAGCAACGAACAAAATAACTTAGTAGTGGCATGATTATTGTCGATCATGTCTATCTTACATATATCTAGGGACTAAATTTTTTGAAATTATGAGATAAATCTTGAAATCTAAATTGATTAAAAACCCTAAATTGCTCGCTTTAATGTAGTTCTTGACCTGCCGTCGATAACCAGATTCCACAGTTACTGCTTCGTATGGATGAAGAATATGATGCAAAGTTATCAAACTCTTGAAAGATATCAAGAAATCACACACGTCTGGGAAGAGTTTCACAGCTTTTGTCCGCTATTCTTGATTTCTGGGATGTCTTATGCCCAGCCACACCTTCAACTGTGCAGCATACGATTTTTTCTTCAATGTTGATCTTGGTTCTTCAGATCTTATTGATCTAATCTTTGCCGGAAGACGAAATTTTACTCTTTTGCTTTTCGCATTTTTCGATTTCTTCCTCTCCCATGTATGCGCTGCTTGTTGGAGAAAAACGCTCATAGTTTCTGTTTGGATCAAGGAGAAATTGACGCCACAAATTTAGAGAAAAATTTCGTTGAAGCAGATTTCTCATGCTTGGAAAGAATGGTAGCGCTTGCATTGTATATATATACATAGATAGGAGTAACAAACCAATGAGCTAGAAACTTACCAGGTGTACGTATAAGACGATAAGTTAGTAACCGCTAGTTGCTGTAACAAACTAGGACTAATTTTAACTAATCATCTACAAATTTTTGGAGAGTCAAAATTTCAAATAGAAGCTTCATTTTGTTTATCTCATAAAAAAGAAAACTTCAATGTGTTTATACTGTGTTATTTTTCTGTGGCCGCTGTATGGTGTCATGCATCTCAATAACTGCTGTTTCTTCTTTGAATAAAGAACCGGTGATGTTTGCCGATATAAGGGGGCAAGTGGAGGCTAAACCCTGATTAATTATAGTAAGCATCCAGAATAAATCTCAAAATAATATCGAGAATTTTTACAGAATATATGTATTTTAACAAGTACAAACTAATAAAGAGTATTGTTTCTAAACAAAACGAAGGTATGAAGAATTGTTTTCTTGTTTATTTTCTCAGCAGACTGTTACAATATATACACATCTAGATATGCTAGCTATAGATCCACAATTCTAGGTGTTCTAGTGCTAAACAAGGTAAGATAAGATTTACCCTAATATGAAAAGGCAATAACAGAATAACAAGAATACAAATCCTAATTACTTAGGATCCCTTCCATCTACGTCTTTAATACTCCCCCTCAAATTGGAGTGTATGGTAATGATACCTAACTTGATCAGTAGGTCGTTGAACTGTCTTGAGCTTAGTGGCTTGGTGAACAAGTTTGTTGGTTGATCATTGGTTCGGATATACACAGTTCAAATCTGACCTCTTTGAATCTTTTCATGTACCACATGATAATCAATCTCTATGTGTTTTGTTCTCTCATGGAAGACAAGATTGGATGTTATATGTAAAGCAGCTTAATTGTCACAAAACAAGCTGGCTGGTTGTGTATTCTTAACACCCAAGTCTTTCAAGATGTTTTGTAACCATGCGACTTCACAACATGTTGAGGCCATAGAATTGAACGATACTCCACCTCTGCACTTGACTATGAAACTGTCTCCTTCTTTGAATTTCTAAAGCATATTTCCTCTGACATAATACAACACCTTGTTTGGACCGCGCCGCCTCTATTCCAAGGAAGTACCTTAAAACCCCCATGCCTTTTAGCTTAAAGTGACTGGAAAGAAAGTTCTTCACTTCTGTAATATCTTGACGACTGTCACCTGCCAAAATAACTTCGTCAACATATACCAACAAGGCCATGAATTGTCCCTTATGGTTTCAGACGAATAGTGAGTAATCAGACCACGATTGTTGGAACCCCGCACTCTTGAGAGCACCAAAAAGCTTGATAAACCATTGGCGTGAGGCTTGCTTTAACCCATAGAGAGACTTATGCAGTTTGCAAACTCGTCTCCCCCTTTCGTCCAAAACCAGGAGGGAGATGCATGTAAACATCCTCATACAAGTCACCATTAAGAAACGCATTGTTGACATCTAACTGGTGGAGGTGTCATCCTCACAGCGAAGCAAGACTCAAAAGAACACGCACAGTAGCAAGCTTGGCCACAAGAGCAAATGTTTCGTGGTAATCAATGCCTTTAACTTGACTGTAACCCTTGGTAACGAGTCGAGCTTTGTATCTCTCAATGCTCCCATTTGGATTGTATTTGATCTTGTATACCCACTTGCAACCAATAGGCTTCTTGTGAGCTAGAAGAGGAACTAAACTCCAAATTTTGTTTTATTGGAGAGCTTGAATCTCGTGTTGCATGGTAGCGCGCCACTGCGGGTCTAGAACTACCTGAGAAAAGGATGCATGCTCTCTATGCACAGTCATGTTAGCGGTGAAGGCTTTATGTTTAGTGGAAAGTCTTTCATAAGACAAGACATGTGATAGAGAATGAGAAGTACTTGAAGAGGTGACCTTGCTTGGAGAAGACAACGAAACGGTACAGGCGGGGAGAGCGGCTTCAATATGAAAACCTTGCAATGACAACTCTATTTTCATTCTCACAACGGTGTCATAACAAAAAGATAACATGATTACATATGCTAATGTTCAATTGTGCAACTTTCCTACTACCTAATTGGTTTTCTTTGTACTGTCACTAAGTTTGACTGTCCAACTTTGAATAGCATCTTAATTGAAGTTTTAGGCATTTTTCTTATTTATCTACATTTTTGCTAATTTTTATGTTCTTTTAATATTACAATTACTCAAGAAAAAGAAATAAAATCTAGAATGCAATACATTTGGATTCCATTTTTACTTTTCAATTAGTACATACGATTACAAGGCTAAAACTTAATTATAACTTATAATATGCAGTAACTATACTGAAATCAAAACATCTCTTATACGAATATAAAACTTATGTCACTAGACCCCGTTTGTCTATTCTTACTCAACATGATGCGTCTTTTACTTGGGGTTGTATGTCTCCCCTTCACATTATTGTTTTGACAGAAGATTATATTTCATGTTCCCAATTAGATTGCTACTTCTTATTGCATTACCAACGTTCATACTTCTCAAGTTCTTGGTTGGGAATTCAAGCCATTTGAAGGAACTCAAAGACTGAATCAGCACACATCTATATGGAGAATGAATGTGAAGTTCATCGATTTGTTATGAAAATACATAGATAATTCATTGACATGTAAATAGAAGTTTTAAAATAAAACAGATTTAGTTCGATAAAAAGATAAACTAATGAGAGCCATAACAAAAAATACCATTCAGGGAGTCAAATTGCGTAGTAGACGAATATCATGGGTATAAACTCAAGTCATAATCAATCACTATAGTTTATGGTTGGGCTGTGCTCCATGGATAATAGAGTTATTGGCCAAATCCCAAATCTTAGCCTTCTAGCAGAAATTAAACTATATATGTCACCAAAATTTTCAGTAGAAAGTACAAGGAACTTTAATCACAACCTTGAATGCTTGACCCTGTTTTGTCCTACCAACTTAAGCAAAGGTTTAAAGGCATGCAAGCTGGAAGTACAAAGACTTCACAAAACAGTTCCTCAGTTGAACCTAGTGATACGATAGAGTTACTTACAAAATATCTGTACCTCATTTTACTAAAACAACAATTATTGAAGTCAAATAGAAATGAAAAGTATTAACAATACAGCTAGGTCAAAATGAGTTATTAAACCTAATGATAGATCAAATCTTAGGACAAAAATCATCTATTATAAATTGTGTTCAAAGTAGAAGAAACTTCAGTCACACCCGTCAAATCCCTCTCTTTTTAGGAATGCCTAATCCAAATTGCCCTCTGCTAATTAACAAGATTTTAGATTAGTCATTTCCCAAGAACCCATCAAAGCAGAACCCATCATAACCTTCATCACTCCCCAAAACCCCTATATAAACCCCCTTCACCACTCTCTCTCTACTCTGTTTCAATGGCTTCTCCTGCTCCTCTGTTTCTAATACTCTGTTTCACTTACCTCTCTGTTTCATTCTCCCAAACACTCTTCCTTCCCCTAACCCACTCCCTCTCCCAAACCCAGTTCAACACCACCCACCACCTCCTCAAAGCTACCGCCTCGCGCTCCGCCACCCGCTTCCACCGCCACCGCAAAACCACCCAACAAGTCTCTCTCCCACTCTCCCCCGGAAGCGACTACACTCTCTCCTTCACTCTCGGCTCCACCCCTCCCCAGCCCATCTCCCTCTACATGGACACCGGCAGCGACCTCGTCTGGTTCCCCTGCTCTCCCTTCGAGTGCATTCTCTGCGAAGGCAAGCCCAACTCCACCTTCCCCCCTCCCAAAATCCCCCAAAACGCCGCCGTTTCCTGCGACTCCCACTCCTGCTCCGCCGCCCACTCCGCCCTCAGTTCCCGCTCTCTCTGCGCCATCGCCAACTGCCCTCTCGACTCCATTGAGCTCTCCGAGTGCTCCTCTTTCAAATGCCCGCCGTTTTATTACGCTTACGGCGACGGAAGCTTGATCTCCAAGCTTTTCCGATACAGCTTATCAATCCCCATGTCAACGCCGTCCTTACTTCTTCCCAACTTCACTTTCGGGTGTTCCCATTCTGCCCTCGGCGAGCCGATTGGCGTTGCCGGCTTAGGCCGGGGACTTCTTTCTCTTCCGGCTCAGCTCGCCAGGTCCTCTCCCCACCTCGGTAACCAGTTCTCTTACTGTTTGGTTTCTCACTCCTTTGACCAGGAACGAGTTGGGAGACCGAGTCCGCTCATCCTCGGCCGCTATGATCAGAATTCTGCCTATGGAGCTGACGAGTATACCTACACTTCCATGCTGTACAACCCGAAGCACCCTTATTTCTACTGTGTTGGTTTGGCCGGAATATCTGTCGGGAAAAGGGTTGTTCCGGCGCCGGAGTTTCTCAAAAGGGTAGACGAGAAAGGGAACGGCGGAGTTGTGGTGGACTCCGGGACGACGTACACTATGTTGCCGCAGCAGTTCTATAACTTGCTGGTGGCCGAGTTCGACCGCCGAGTTGGACGAGTTCACAAGCGGGCGACTCAGGTCGAGGACGGGACCGGGCTTGGGCCGTGTTACTACTACGACGGCGTTATGGAAGTTCCCGCCGTGACTTTGTATTTCGTGGGGGAGAAATCGAGTGTGGTGCTGCCTAGGAAGAACTATTTTTACGAGTTCACGGACGGTGGCGATGGGACGGGGAAGAAGCGGAAAGTGGGGTGCTGGATGTTGATGAACGGCGGCGATGAGAAGGACTCGGGCGGTGGGCCCGGGGCCATTTTCGGAAATTACCAGCAGCAAGGGTTTGAGGTAGTTTATGATTTGGAGAAGCATAGGGTTGGGTTTGCAAAGAGGCAGTGTTCATTGCTTTGGGACAACCTCAACCAGAAGTGAAGGGGGTTGACTTCATGGGTGAGGTCAACGGGTAGTTGAATTTTGGTGGGTTTGACCGCACGTGTGGGGGAAACTTAAACGGGTCGGGTTTCGGGTAATAAGGCGGGTTCGGGTAAATGGGTTTGTAGTACATTTGTAAATTTGGGAGAGGTTTCTTGCTTGTGGTGCAGTTCATCTTTTGCATTTTTTCTGCTAGGAAATGTAAATTGTTTGTATGTGAGGATTTACTATTGGAGATGCAAAAGATGAAGTGCACACAAAAATGTGTAGTGACTTTGAAGATGAATATGACTGAAGTGAATTCTTTACTTGTTTTGTGCATATAGTGAACTGGGTTATGTATCCTTTGCATAATCTTGAAGCAAGGAGTTAATTTGCAATTAGGGATTTGATTTGGCCCCAGATTTGGGCAATGAATAGAGGGAAGCTAAGGTGGGAAGGAGCTAGTTTGCTATGCTCATTTCTCAATGCATGGCATCCAGTTGGGCATATAGGCCAAGATACTGAAGTTAAGAGAGGTGGCCACGCACCACAAATATCGTTGTGATTAATAGTTGTGAGAATAGCAACATTTCCAAAATAGAGTATAGCAACATTGCTGGGATATTTAAGGTTACTCTTGATATTTTCTGCTCTTTCGTCCTACTTGGTTCGGCCATTACTAGGCAAATCATGATGAATGTGCGTAATCACATCATACAATCCCAAAAACGGAAGATACATGTTAGTATAGTATGCATATTATTATTTTAACGCGTTCCTTTATATATGTTTATACATTTTTGATACATAATTTTTAAATAATTGTAAATTTGTGTCGTAAAACTTAATTTCTACGTACTTAGAAATTTGACGAAACTGATTAGTTAAAGGGATCTATCCTTAATTGAGGTTGAGATTTTTTTGATAATACTCTGTAATTATTTATATCAAGATAATTAAACACGAAATATGAACTGCAACCGACCCCGAGACTTTTCATTCTCACAACAACACATCAAACATCAGCTCTCGAACCCTCCAACTCGCCTGGCGGCCGTCCACACCGGAGAAATAAGCCGGAGGTGTGGTACATAAACTGAACACACATTCCATTCCGAACCTAATGCCATGGCGTTTGGTTAAAGGCGCTTCTTCTACGCCTCCAGTTTTGGGTCACTCTGGCTATCATAAGAAGCCAGCTGTAGCACACAGCTGGATTCTCTTCCCTCCGCCACTTTTGGCTGCATCTCAAAGGTGGGCCCCCACCTTACCCTTGTCCTCTGTGGTCCCCACTGCTAGTCTACAGGCCCACCGGACCAATCAAACGAGAGCTGTAGCCTAACAACAGTAGGCCTCGCCGCACAGGAATTTAGTGTAATTTTTAATTTTTAAAATTGCAGACGTGGAGAAACGACAGATGAAAGCCGCCAGGAGCGGCGAACCAGAGTGAGGCCTTGGAGATGACGTCATCGTAGTTGGGGAGCGTGTCTGTGACACTGGATACAGCTAGCTAGCTCATACTGTCGTGTCGCCATACGTGTGCTTCTAGAGGGTTTACCACGTTTGTACCCGAGTGGTCCCCACTGCGTGAGATGGTGACACTTGTTAAGGGGAAAAATGCTATTGTTCTTCCCATCTATTTATTATTATTCATTTCCAGTCGGCCCAAGTTATGCTGACGGCCTTCAGCCCAGAGCTTTGGTACTCACATGCGACGGCCCAATTAGGCTGTTGAACTCAACAAAAAAGTAAAATATAATCAAATAATTCGTGCAAAATAAGCAACGATTCTCTGAAAAATGAAAATACACGTTCTCTCTGCCTGCAGTCTTCTTCACAGTTTACTTGATGCTCAGGCATTCCAAAGTGCAAGGCAAAGCATGGAATTCGATGCCCAACCCATATTCATTGTTTTCCCTTTCATATATCTTTCTTGTTTACGTTTGGCCTCCACCTTTCCCCTTGTTCTCTCTATGTGTCTGCACAAATGTTGAGCTCATGAATCTGACATGAAATCATGAGGGCTGGCCTTTGTACAAGAATAAGTTCAAGTCTGTTTCACTTAGACTAGTGAAAACAGCTCAACTTTGATTCCATATACGGTCATCATATATATAGTCATATAGTTGTTTACATATGCTTACATCAAAACTACAAAGGGATATAGTGATTTCGAGAGGTGGTGGAGATGGAGCTGAAGATGAATCCTCATCAAGTTTAGGTAAACCCAAAACTATCCATCCTCCCATTGAGAGCCATTGGCATTTCCCTGTGCCTCAAGAAAGAAAAAAGCCTTCATCTTCAATGTCGAACTTGGGATTTAAAAAGTTTCGTGAGTCGTTCAAGAAACTTGGTGGGAGTAGTAGCAAGAGCATGAAAATGGTTCTTGCTGGAGTTCGTGATCCAAAAGATCAGAAGATTGTTGAGTCTTTTCGAGAACTGTTGTTTCTCGAGGGCCAGCTTCCTCCACAGCACCAAGATTATCATACACTCCTGCTGTCAGTCGTCTGATAATTTGCAACTAGTTAAGCTAAGGTGTTCTACATGTATACTGACGTTAATTGCATGCATATTACTAATGGCACCTGTTGTTGTGTTTCCTGTTAGGTTTCTTCGGATGAGGGACTTTGATCTTGCTAAAGCAAAAGAGGCCTTCTTGACTTATCTCAAGTGGCGTGAGGATTATAAGGTCGATGCAATTCCAAAGGTGAACCAAATTTCTACTTGCCTGGATGATCATGTATTATATATATATCTACCATATTGGTTTTACAGCATGATCCAAATACTAGTATCCATTCGGTGTTTGGGAAAGTAGATGTCTCGAAATGACTAGATATATGCTGATGTTCTGTTGGTTAAACCCATAAGGTAATTACGCATGTCATTACTTATTTGCAGGAGTTTAAATTTGAGGTGTATGAATCAGTGAAGAAATGCTATCCTCATGGATTCCATGGCGTAGACCGATATGGTAGACCAGTGTACATCGAAAAGATTGGGATGGTAGACCTTAACAAGCTACTGCAAGTGACTACACTTGAAAGGTTTACAAGGTATCATGTCTCAGAACAAGAGAAAACACTGAATGTGAGATATCCTACATGCTCCATTGCAGCTAAGAAGCATGTAGCATCTACAACAAGTATCTTAGATGTACATGGAGTGGTAAGCATTCTTAGTTATGATGCTTTAAGTACTTGCAGCTTACAATAAGAATTAGAGGGATTTTCATATATATACACCCAAATTTAAAGAGTGGTTTTAAATAAAACCAACATAATATTTTTATCTGATAGACATATAAAATGTAACAATTATGATACATATTATATCATATTTTTTTAAAATTTTACACAATTGTCACAAGTCAACTATAACATATAAACATAATAAATAAACTTAATTGATGTTGTCTTAAATACCTTGATTATGAGTTTTTCTTCTAATTAACACTAACATTTTTCAATTAATTTACAAGCATCATGCAGCTTTCTTCATTTTTATAAAAAAAATCTAGGTGAACGGAATTAATTTGCTGATCTATATATAAGGTAGAATATAATATAAATACGATATCTGATTATTAGAGTAAAATGAATAAATTTTACAATGTTACCGTAAGATCATGTGACTTATGACGTGGTTCTCCATTTCTAAACCCCAAACCCTAAACCCTAAACCCTAAACCCTATACCTTGAACCTATACCCTAACTCTATACCCTAAACCCTAACCCTATACCCTATACCCTATACCCTAAATCCAATTTTTAGTTTTTTCTTTTTAGGTATATTATCATATCATGATCTACTTAATAGGTACATTAGAAATGTAAGTAGTTGAGAGTAAAATGTTTTCTCGATCAGGATGAAAAATGATATATTAATATAATTAAAAAGAAAAAAATTAATCAAAGAACAAGAATGTGTACCTTACAATTAGATATTTTTCAACTATGTAGAGAGACATCAAATGTGAGCTCAAATGAAAAGAATTATTCTATTACAAATGACATATTTCTGTATATAGCATATACATATAATACATATACACTCAAGTTAGTAATAACAAAATAAGAAATTAAAGAATGTAATTAATTATGACAAAGTTAACTAAATTTTACTCAGTATGACAAAGTTAACTAAATTTTACTAATTATGACAAAGTTAGTATATATAATATATATATATATACACTAAATTTTAGCTCAGTATTTGAGTTTCAAATTGATGCTAAAATTGAGAAAGATACCAAATTTAGATTTCTACTGTCAGAAGGGCAAATCAGAGAAATTGAAAAATAAAGAAAACTATTAATTGTAGACATTTGTTTTATATGGTAAGTTTGCTTATTAAGAATGAGTGTAAAATAAAAGAAAAATATATATGAGTTTATCTTAAAAGAGGTCTAGTATTTTGAGTTTTTAACTAATTTTCTTTAAGAATTATATTGCCATCAAATGTGTCATGGACTGTTAGTAGGTTCTTAATGATGTGCATTGTATTTCATTAGGGATTGGCGAATTTCTCGAAGCCTGCTCGGTATCTGTTTATGGAAATTCAGAAAATTGATAGCAATTACTACCCAGAGGTACTTTGGAATATTTGATTGGTGAGTCAGGAAACTAGTCACCAAGAATTACAAGTACGGATGGACATAGGCGATGATGATTATGGAAGTATGCAGCTTGGTCGATTAATTTACTCAGTATTAGCAGGCTACATACTTTCATAGGGAATCAGCAATAAGTCCCTTCAAAAAATTATTTTGATTAGAAGCTCATTCTTGATTCAAAGAGAAAATACTAATCACTAACAGGAGCAGAGGACATGTTTGTATATGTTCATATACTGGTTAATGACCACAAGGCAATCGATATTTTCAGACTCTAAATCGCCTGTTTATTGTGAATGCTGGAAATGGGTTTAAGATGCTGTGGAAAGCAGTGAAAGCTTTCCTTGATGCACGGACACTAGCAAAAATTCAAGTATATTCTCTTATCCATGAATTGTGCTACAATTAATCCCCATCTGTTTAGATAGTGGAATGATTATCTTTCGATCTAAGAGTTTACTATTGCAGGTGCTGGGATACAATTATCAGAGTGACTTGCTGGAAGTTATTGATCAAAGGTAGACATAGTGAAGTGCCAACTTGCAGGCACGGGTAATTGGTTCATCTTTATATGAAACTCATGTACAAAATGTTAAAGTTCGATTTTCTGCAGCAATTTGCCGACTTTTCTGGGTGGAAGCTGCACTTGTTCTGACTATGGGGGTTGCGACAAAGGACCCTGGAACATCCAGAGATCACAAATGTGCTTCAGGTTATCAACCTTCATGTTCTGAAAAATGTTCCCCTTGAGTGTTTGGACTTCCAAAGCAACTATAATTTGTTGCATCAGAGTTTAGACTTCTAAGGTATGATGTTTACTTAATAGCAGGGGATAATGCTTCAACTATATCTTTCAGGCAATATCTGCGGGCAATGAGGTAAACAGTAATGAAGAATACGGTAATGATGCTTCAGAAGAGGCTACGGTGCAAAATAGGGTAAGCTTAGCATAGACTAAATTTTCAAGAGGTTGCTATTTCTTTATAGGTTGCTTGATATAGTCATTTCAAATGCAATAAGCCAGAAACGTTTTCTTTTCTCTAACTAGATTTTTTTTTTCTGATGACAACAAGATACTTAATAATGCGTTAATGATCAGTACTTTCTGATAATCTTTTTCGTTGAAGAGATAACTCATTGTAATTTTATGCATTTCGTGTTGTAGAAAATTCAGGGTTTGGAAGCAGCACTTCGAGACGCCAAGAAAGTGAGCTTCAAAAATATTTAGTAATGTGCTATACATTTAAACTTATTCTGCAAAACCATATTGACAATATCGTGTTGCAGAAAATTGAAGCATTAGAAGCTGCACTTGAGGACATCAAGAATGTGAGTTGTGAAGCAATTTTGTGCTTATAAACCGGTACTATATACAAACCTGAATCATGGTGACACTTCCTCTGCATTTTCTCGTATCAGGTCTTGAAAGAACTTGTGCAGCATGTAGAAGATTTGAGATCAACCTCTTGGGAAGTACATCCCATTTCAAGTTAGCAAAACTTCCATTTTAGTTGATGACTCGCATATCAATGCACTTTCTTCTGTTCAAAATGTCTGGACTAATATTCATGTCACCTAGAGTCATGCACAATAAGTATTTCCTAATGTTGAGATAGTAGCAATCATTACGATCTAAATAATTTTATGTGTTTTTAAGAGACACTTGACAATTCACTTGTTATATCCAATATTGACATATATTATCCGGTTTGTTATGACATGTACGTATAGAAATCATGAATATCATAGTATAAGGTGGAAAGTAGAGAGATGGATGAAAAAGGAATTCCAATGATTGTTGTAATGGTCAAGATCGATCTCCTCAAACTATTGGAGTTAGTGTCAAATCCAGACATAGGACAAATGCTTTTGGAAAAGAAACCAACTGGGCAAATGTTATGATGCAATGCCATTCTCAAAAACGTGACCATATAAAGTTGGGGAATGTCGGCAACGAGGTGTGTCTTACAATTGTGAAATTGTCACAATGAGTCATTGTTGGACAAAATTACAAAGGATTCGATCATCGAGGGCCATATCTTAAAAGCTGCTTATACAGTATACATTATCAAAAACATTTCTGTAAATATTGGACTAACCATGCTACGTAACTTATGGTTACCGTACCATTCATCATCCAAAGATCACTTACCCCTTTAATCCACATGAAGTAGACATTTTCATGCTCTTGAGGTTATGGAGTAGAGTAGGGAATTAGAAAACAAACTTTATTAATGGCGCCTTTAATCCCAACACAAAGTCGATACTTTTGATAAACAACTTGTTTTTTGTTTTGTTTTGATTACTCCGATAAGACAGATGCAATAACGAGTATATTATAAGTTGAACTCATGATTTACGAATTACATAGAGAAGACTAATGTCATTATACCAAAAGGTGATTGACACAACTTGTTTAGTTGGTGATATTTTTTCATTATCTTTTTGAGAAATTATTTTTTAATTTAAGTGTGTTCTTTTGAAAAGATATCACGCCATATATTACTGAAACTACAAGAACAACATAAACACATTTGTGCTCGCGAGATACTAAGGAATTGAATCGTGTAAAACTACTTAAGAAAATCTAAGTAATCCTAAACAATCTCTATATTACAAACCATAATATGTTATTAAAAAAAAACACAATACGCACCTCAAAAGTAACCGAGACATGTTAGGAGAAACATAACTTATTTATTGCATCCGGAACCACCCAAAGGATAGGGGTTACCCTTGAACCAGACCCATCCATGCAAGACTCCACAACCGCCATGCAGAAAACTCCGCACGTGTCAAGTCCCAAACCCAACTGCAAAGCTTCAATTCCTAACTTTCAAAGGGTCTAGGTGAAACCTAAAATCTACAGCCCAAGTATCAAGGCCTAGAACCAATTGCAATCTCCATAACCTAGCAGGACTTTTAATTTGAGGCTTGAACGCCTTTACACGAATCTAAGTGTCACTAGTTAGCGGAATGAAATATCATTGCACAAAGTTGGAAATCTAATAAAGGACCTATATCACCTACATATGTTGCCTTTTAATTCAATTGACATTATACAAAATTCGATAATTACAATGCATAGCATGGTAGGGTGGTTGCCAAACCATAATACGTATAGAAAAAAGAGGTAATTTCGTTACTTTTATTATTTGTGATTCATATTAAAGGCTAGAACAACCAAGATAGTCAACATAGACTCCCATATAACACATTTCCAAAAAAAAAAAAACCTCCCATATAACAATCTCAAATAATCTCATCATTTCAATCACATGTTTCCAGAATGACAGTGACTTCATAATTCGGATTTCATCACATACACACAAAGGGATAATAATTTGACAATGAACCTCAATTGACCTTTAAAAAAATCAATGAAGCACATTTGGACAATATTTGAAAAATGCCAAACGAAGGATCACGATATAAGTAAGAAGTCAAAACATGGAAAAACAGGTCAAGATTGAGAGACTGAACACTTAAAAAGAAAAAAAAGAAAGAATACTTAAACAAAAGTTTTTTTTTTTAATTTTTATTTTTATAATGAGAGAGGCTTTAGCAAGTGGGTCCAACAATAAGCTTTTTCTCTTTAGGGCTAGTTTGATATTATTGTGACTTTAAAAACAATTGTTGCTGCTGTACTGCGAAAATAATAAGTTGTGAATTAAAACAGTTTTGTGTTTGGTAAATATTAGTTTTAAAAGTGCTGCCAAGATATAATTTATTAATTTCTAGTGTTTTTTGTGACAGCTGCTTTTAAAAGTAACATTCAAGTTGCTTCTAAAAGCTGCTGTCAATGACCTGTAATTTTTTTAAAAAGATGTTTTTTTTTCATTTACCAAACACTATACAATCTAAAAGTTTGAATAGAAGCTAATTTTTTTAAAAGCGAAACTGTACCAAATTAGGCCTTAGTCATTACCAACTTAAGCTCCACCAACCACAAAATAAAGCATATTAAAGAATCTTTAGCAACACAAACTATTTTTGAGTTAAATTTTTGTCAAATTAGCTAAAATGTCATTTTGGCTAGTCACTTTAAAAATGTAGCTACATTAATACTCTCTATTTTACCTAGCATTACATCAACATTATTCTTCAAATAAAGATTAAATAATTTAAATATATTTATATATCAAATAAAATATCTTATAAGGAATGTATTAAATTATAACTAGCCTCATATGAGTCATTTCGCTCTCTCTATATTTAGTTAGCAAGATAGCTAAAAGTTATAACAGTTAAACTTTGACTAGTCTGTTAGAGCTTAAAAAATAAAATAAAAAAGTTAAATACGTTCTCTAAAATAGCTAAAAGCTAAAATAAAGAGTCTGTTAAAGTTGTTCTACTTAGCCAAAATCAAGAAATTAGTTTTTCAAAAAATATGATGCCAAAAAAAGGGATCCAGTGACCGACGTTGTTAAATGCACATTCATAATTAGCAATTAGTAACCACTCATAATTTTTCAAAAGCCGAAGAAAATAAAACTAAAATATTTTAATTTCCTCAAAAAGAAAAAGAAGGAAAACAACCTTTCCAACTCATAAAATCACAATCATTATTAATTCCCCAATTCTTGTGTTTCCTAAATCTCATTGCTCTCTCCGCCTATCTCTGTTCTTCTCCGATTCGGAATCAACCGAAATTCCGATCAGCCAAAGCTCCAATGAGCACCGGGGAGCTCCTCAGCATCGAACCTCTCGAGCTCAAGTTCCCCTGTCAGTGACCAAACGCCTATTCTCTTCGTTTCGTTTCATTTCGATCCGTTTCGTTTTCTGCATGCTGCGTTTTTCATTTTTGATTTATGCTTTTTGTTCTCTGCAGTCGAATTGAAGAAGCAGATCTCTTGCTCGCTTCAGCTCTCCAATAAGACCGATAGCTATGTCGCTTTCAAGGTATTCAATTGGTTTTTGTTTTCTGATTTTTTTCACCTGCATCTTCATTTTTGGTGCAAATTATTGTGTAATGCTGTGAATTACTGGAAATGTGAATTGATTTCGTAATTACTGTATGTGCTCGATTAGGTTGTTGCTTTCGTAATTGATCTGCACATGTGGCGTTTGTTAGGGAGTTCTTTAGATGTTTTTGAAATCACGAAGAAGATAAATGAATCTGGAATTTCTGGAAGAGTTGAATTTTTCTATTGTGTTGTGTATTTCCGAAATCTAGTGTGATATGGTGGAGAATTGAGGCTTTTGTTCTTTTGAATTGTCGGATTCGTGGTAGAAATGAAGCCTAGCTTTGAATTTGGATGATTTTCTGAGGATGTTTGACATTGTTTTTGGTTTGTGTTTCAGGTCAAAACCACAAATCCTAAGAAATATTGTGTTCGTCCAAACACGGGAATTGTGTTGCCACGATCAACGTGTGATGTTATAGGTGAATGATTATCATTTTGTTGTATGGTTTATGCAGATTGTGTTGTTGTAGATGATGAGGATTAATGGTTTTTGATTGTTGGTTGCGATTCAGTTACAATGCAGGTGCAAAAGGAGGCTCCTCCAGACATGCAATGCAAGGACAAGTTTCTCCTTCAGAGTGTAAAGACCAATGATGGTGCAACTCCAAAGGATATTACTCCAGAAGCGGTAGTTACATTACACAATGTTGTTGTGAGTCTGATGTGTGTGGGTTCTTTATGTCGAATGCTATTCATTTGTGGATTGGGCTTGTATGTAGTTCAATAAAGAGGCAGGACATGTGGTTGATGAGTGCAAATTGAGAGTGGTATATGTTGCTCCACCTCAGCCCCCTTCTCCAGTTCCAGAAGGGTCAGAGGAAGGGTCTTCACCAAGAGCTACTGTTACAGAGAATGGAAATCTTGGTGCTGAATTTTCTAATGTGAGTACTGTAGTTATAAGACTATATGATGAATATTTTAGTCAGAAGAGAGATATTGATTGATTTGCCATTTATTGGTGATTTCAGGCCACAAAAGGATTATCGGAGCAGCTTGAGACCTCTGAGAGATCTGTAGAGGTAAATGCATAGACGTGCAGAAACAAAAGTTTTAGATTATTTTGTTTTAGACTAATATGCAATTTTTAGGCCAGTTATCTGTTACTTTGAACAATAGAAGGGAGGGTGTTGTTCTTGAAATTTTTAGAAATGGAAGCCCATAAGGATGATAATCTCCTAAAGCTCATATCCCTCAGTCCTTTGTTTCTCCTGGTTCCGTCACCTGCTAGAGTTTAGCCTTACCTTAATTTGGGAGTTTCCTGGGAAATGATGAAGTGTTTTTGCACCCTTTGGTTTTGCATCTTTGTTTCTTGGACGACTGGTATTAGTACTGGCCTTCTATAGTATCATCTACATACAAGAGAACTTTATGCTTTTAACGGGAGTTCAATTGTATCACATCTTGCTAATGGCTTTCAGTTGCAAGATTGTGCTTTCTCCCTGTATTATCTCTAGTCTATTGAATCATTTGTTTATAAAAGTCATTACTAATTTTTGAAGTATCTTATTTCGATAATTCACATTTAGCTTGCTCTGTTTTCCTTCTATATTTATTTCCATAATTCATAATTTGCACTGGTTCACCACACAACCTGAATTTACTTCTGATGTTCATATGTTGCTTTTGCCATAAGTAGTTTTCTTGGTCACTATGTCATAAATTTTAGTTCCATACAACTTTTATCCTTTAAGTAGTGGTGCTTGCAGACTAGTTCTTATATCATTAACTTGAATAATTGCAGGCAAGAGCACTTATTGCGAAATTGGAAGAGGAAAAGTTAAATGCGCTTCAAACAAATAATAGGCTTCGTCAGGAGCTGGTGAGGGTTACATCTTCTATACCATTGTGTTTGTTTTCCTGTTTGCCTATTATCTTTGGAAACAGTAGATTTATCGCCCTGACTTGAACTGTTAAAGGTTGTATCTTGATACTTTTGCATGATTTAACACTGTCAGCTTTTTTACCATGTTTTCCTAATCAAGTATTTCTGTATGTAGGTAAAGTTTAACTCTTTGACATGCACAGAATTCTTAAATGCATCAGCACTATTATAGTATTACAAACTAAAATTGGTCTTACTATACCAACAAAAATACTAATCAGCTTTATTAGTCAGCATGCTGTCTTTATTCTTTCTTGCCTTTGGAAAATGTGCGCTCATGCAATGTGGTCAGTGTGGATTTTTAAAGTGTTGGAAAGAGTTTTGATCTTTGATTTATATAGTCCCAACTGGTAGAAAACAAATCACCTCACCCTTTTTGTTTCACTAAAGAAGTCACTCTCAATCCTAATGTGTTCTATTACAAAAGAAGTCGCTCTCAATTTGAGTCATGAAGACTATGTTAAATTGAATTATTTGTCTACCTCAGTTTGGTGATGTGTGCAACTTTTGTTTACCATAGACCCCATAGTGATCATTTCCAGAATCCGCTACTTTGTAATTTATGTACCAAAATGAAGAGTGCAAAATATTGTTTAAAAAAAATTGGATATTATTGTTATTCTTCTTATTATTTTTGAATTTTCTTAATCTATTATAATTTCTCGTTTTGTTAGTTTGCAAATCATATGCCCTATAAAGCTTTGTGTTTTTCTACATCAATAAAAGAACAATGAAATTTTTTGTGGAAAAAGTATAGGAGTGATGGCCATTGATTGAGATTGCGGTAGTTTACTGTTTTGCATTGTTGGAAGTGATTGAGGTTATATTCTGAAGGAATACAATTCTTATTTTTTTTTTATATTCTTCTGCTACCTTAATCATTGTCTCATTATATAACGGTTGAAAGGAATTCTTTCATGGGAATCCACTCTTCCACTTTTCGTCAATTTATATCTTGCTTGCCAAATATTGTTGCTTTATTTCTTAACAAGTTCTTTTGCAGGAACTCTTGAGGAATCAAGGGGGCAAAAGCAGTGGTGGCGTTTCAATCATTGTTGTCATTGTCATTGGCCTGATTGGCTTACTTTTGGGTTATCTCATGAAGAAGTCGTAAGCAGTCTGTTACAGCTCTTTGTCAAGCCATTTCCTTCTCAGTCATTGAAGAATGATGGTGGAAGGACACAAACAAACAAAGGACAGGTGCTTCATCTTTAGTTAGCTTTGCCAAAGTTTCCAAACTTGTTTAGGTGGGAGTCATGAGTCTGTAGGTGCTGGAATACTAGATTAGCTGCGTTGGACTCATTTGGTAAAAACTCATATTCTTTTTGTAACTTAAAAGGAGGATGATTTTTACTTGTTTATTTTGTGGTTTTAACTCTTGAGGGATTTTGCTCAACTGTGTCTGACAATAATTTTAAACATCTCAATGTGATGTAGAACATGTGTTCAGTTATTATGTTTCTTATTTTTTCTGTCGGTAAGCCATCCTTGTGGATGAAGTGACCCGCTTGTTTTAGTTTTGTGCTAAATTGTCTGCGCTTATATGAATATACTTATAAGAAAAAAAAAAGATTTTTCAAGACTTAAACGAATGTAGTCAATATACTTCTATAACTTGGGTTCGAAATTACAGAAAAGATACACATGAAATAGATGACACTGACTAGAAAAGGAAACTAAGACTAAAGACAAAAATGGACTCAGTTTGCATATACTTTCTTGAGTTCTTCCCTATCCGTGAACCTGAAGTTGTCTCTGTGAAGCTAGCTTGATCAGTACGGCTCCCGGATTCACTTCCCTCCATTTGATACCTTCGTTCTGGACGTGTCTGATGACAGATTGTTTCAGAACAGACAAGGCCGGTGATAACCCTGAGGTGCCTTAGCGATTGCTCATTAGCCCCATCCACAAGGTGGATTTTCAAAAGCCTCGTTGCTTGCTTGACATGCTGCCTGTGCAGATCAATGGTCATCATATCATTCTCTATCCCCTTGTCCTTGTTTCTTGCTTTGAAGATCTCCTGGCTTGCCTTCTCATCCGCTTCTCTTGCCAGTTTCGCCTTCACTTTCGCCTGCTCAGAGAGATAACCTGCATACGCCCGAGATCCGTTTGAATATGCATTTGCTGCTTTCTGGTAGTCGGACGTTAATGAATCCCAGTGCTGCTTTGCAGCCCCTTTATATGCATCATATTCACCTCCTCTGGCAACATCAAGCTTGGATTCCGAAGAGTCTTGCACTTTCTTGGCACTTTTCTTCCAAGATTTCATGGTTCTCGGTTCTTCTTTTTCAGGTCGACTCCTCTTATTAGACTTGTTGAACATAGATTCCAACACTATCTTAGAGAGGTCATCTGAGCTCGAACTCCGGTGAGCTCCGGAAGTGCTACCGGCAAGAACTTCTGCATAACTCTGATCAGTGTCTCCCAGCAGTCCCACGCAATACCACGTCTCACTCGAGGAAGAAGAAGACAACTCAAGCAAGGCATCCAAGGCCCTTTGAACTTCATAGCCACACTGAGAGAGGACATCCCTAACAACACCCAAGTTTAACTCCGATTCGTCTCCAAGCATAGACCAAAGAAACTGTTCGGCCTCCTCCTCTCGTCGAATGGCAGCAACTCCATACCTGGACGTCATCTTCCACGTTATAGCTGGGATTGACCTCACGAACTCTTTACCCAAAACGGCAATACGTTAGTAAGCTTTTCATGTTAACCAACACAGGTTACCAATTCTGATTTCTGAGCCTTTTTCTATTATATATGTGGGTTCTTTTCGCATAAGGAATGATCAAATTCTGCGAGGGAATCCTAATCCCACTTGGGTACGGGATCACCTGTTTGTGACAACATTAAACTTCTGCCACGTGGAGTTGCATTTTTTTTAATATTTTTATTAAGGTTACAGGGAGGGCTAAGAGTCCTAACAACAAACAAACAAAGACAAGTCTTCATCGTTTGTCTTTTTAAAGTCTTTCCAATATACAGGAGACGGATTCTTAAAGAAATGGTGTCCTAAGTTCAAAGAGTGGCCCATAATTGGCTAAGCCATCTGCCGACATATTACATTCCCGGTAGATATGAACAATAGAGCAATTTTAGTTCCTCTACCAAAGAGTTTTGCATACTGTAAGAAGGCCATGAAAATGATGTGTATCATCCCACTCCCCTTTAACCAAATTCACTATAAGAGCAGAATGAAACTCAACCAAAATATGAGTTATATTTTGTCTTGCTGCCATTTTCAAACCAATGCATAGAGCCCACAATTCAGCCACAAGAATTTCTCCTACACCAAGATTAGTAGAAAAACCACAAACCCAATCTCCATCACTATTTCGAATTAGCCCCCCAACAGTTGCTATGGAACCATTAGGAGATAATCTTGAACCATCAATATTAAGCTTTAAGACATCACAAGGAGGAGGAGACCATTTTAAGAGCAAATAGTTTCGTAAAGACTGAGCAGAAGATGCTTTATTTGCCTTATGCCAATCATCCAAAAAGCATTGAATCAATAACCTTGGATTAAAGGGAGATATGAATCAGGGATCAAAAATGACACTACATCACGTGGAGTTTGTAACATCCTGGTTTTCAAAATTGATTTTTCTTCTTAGAAATAGAAAGTAGAGGTTGCCACGAGTTTGTCATATTTTTCGGACCCCTGAGTTATTTTTAAAGATTTTTCAAAGTTCGTTCGAAGTTTCGTCGAAATTTGTCAAAATTGCTAATGTGGCAAATTCTGATTGGTTGTCGTCGTGACACATGTCACTTGGGATAGGGACCGACTGTTGATGACGTCACTATCAGACTTGGTCATCAACCACATGTCACGTAATGGAAGAAAGTGGGTGTGTTTTGGTGTAGTGTGGTTAAGTGTCCACTTGTCATTGGTTGTTCCATTCAAACCGACCCTAAACGTCGGCTTAGCTATGTGTATATATTAGGGGTGGGCATGGGACTGGATGAGACGGGATTCAGGTCATCCCACGGCTCATCCCGGACATTGCACACGGGACGAGCCTTATGTTTTTAAGACTTGATCCCACACAACTCCCGTCCGGGACGGGATAGACCCAATCCCGCCATCCCGCCCTAATACTCTATGAACTATCTCAATTATCTTCCCCTCCACATCTTTCACTCTCTCAATTTTCTCATACTCTTTGAAATGCTCTCAAACATGATTAGTACGTTTCGTACCTGATTGAGCAGGACCATCACCATCCTCACCTACAGATGCAGCAACAGAAGTCAGACCACCCTCGCCTACAGATGCAATAGTAGAAGCCACACCACCCTCACTAACAGATGCAACAACTTGACCAACTTTAGTCCTGGGTTCACTTGAAGGAACCTGACATGAAGTTGGGTTTGTAGCTTCAAGCAGAGGGACTGATGTAACTGGAGGAGATGGTGGTGCTATTGATGTCGTCGTTGATGAATTCTGAAGGCCATAAGCAGAACGGTTGGGTCGCACAATTACTTTCTTTCCTCTCGCCATCGTTTTCGAGTAATTCTTTTACTCAATAGGGCGAGGCGAGGCGAGGAGGAGGAGGAGGAGGGTGAGGGGAGGAGGAGGCGGGCAAGGCCAGGCGAGGAGGAGGCGGGCACCGAGGTGAGGAGGAGATGGGCGATGAGGTTAGGCGGTGGATGACTGGCCGAGGCAGTGGAGGACTGGCCGAGGCGGGATTGGGATTTTCGATTTCAAGCATCATCGATTTCAAGGAGCAGAAAGAGTGAAAGACTGCGACACTGCGTACATAGCAGTGAAGCAGTATGATTAGGTTTAAAAATATAAGGCTGAGATCAAAACATCTAAAAAACCAATGGCTCAGATTAGTCTATATTTTTATAAGAGACGGGATGGGTCTGACGGGCCTCAACTTTTCAGTCCCGCATCCCGTCCCGTTGTTTCTCTACGGGACGGGATGAGACTAGCCTGTTGTTTTTAGAATTAGATCCAGTCAAATTTCGGGACGGGATCGAGATAGGACCGGGATTTAGCTTTTTTATGCCCACCTCAAGTATATATGGCTGATGCATTTAGCAATTGTTCAAACGTTCTCTTTCCTCAAATTTTCTCTCTCTAGCTTTCTCTCTTTACTTTTGCGACTAAACTTCAGCGGATCATAACTTTTGATCCATAACTCTGATTATGAATCCACGAAGGGCTACAGGTTTGTCTCGATGTGCTATTTCTAACCTTTAGGTTTGGCTTAGATCCAACAGTGATTTCTAGATGGCTCGTTTTAGGAGGCTCGGTTTACGATCGATGTTCTTGGTTGGGAATCGTATTGACGAGGTGAGTGGATTTGTGTAATATGGTTCAAATATTCTTATCTGCTATTAAAATTGTCAAAAAGCATGATTCTGTCTATTTATGACTGGCTGCTTATAGGGGCCTCGGCGCAGGTGGATCAAGAAGAGGCTGGGACGTAAAGGAAACCGAGGACTCGTTGCTGCTGAGAATGGACATGCCGGGGTTAAACAAGGAGGATGTGAAGATCTCTGTGGAGCAGGGCACTCTGACTGTGAAAGGAGAAGGAAAGGACCCTGAGGATGAGGAAGATGGAGGGAGGAGGTTCTCTACCAGATTGGATCTGCCTGCTAAGATTTATGAGCTCAATTCGATCAAGGCTGAGATGAAGAATGGGGTTCTCAAGTTGGTGGTTCCTAAGGTGAAAGAGGAGGAGAAGAACATTGTGTTTGAGGTGAAGATTGAATAAAGAGTTGGTTGGGTTTGTCTGGTCAAATCTTGAGGTTTTTGAACATATTGAGTCTGTTTTAGTTTATAGTTTCCGAGTGGGGATAGTGTAATCTCTGCTTTTCAATAAATAAGTAGATATCTGAATCAGAGTGGTGAGCAGATTGCAACTTCAGTCAAATGTTCAGTACAATCTGGTCCTTTTGTGAATTACAAAACAGCTGTTCTTGACATATTTCATTCAGTACAATCTGGTCCTTTTGTGACTTACGAAACAGTTGTAAATCTGTCTCCGTTTCTCCTAATTCATTGAGTTGATAGCTGCCTAGCATTCAATGTCTTCTACTGCCATTTGGATTAAGCTCTCTCTCGTCATAGAGTTCTCTAATTGTGTCCCAAATTTCGATCAAGTGTACATTGCACGATACTGCGTTCCCTTACATGAGATTGTAGTCCTAAACGACTATGCATACCCTACAGTGAGACTATGACAGTTCCTATGAGACAACAAGGACCTGTAACAGTCCCTATGAGACAACCTGTCCTGATGAACATTCAATGGCAGAACTAGTGTTCTCTGACTTAGCTCTAAGATCTCACAACACAATTTTCCTAAACTCTGCAAGATCCTTCGTGCATTGGTCGCTTGTGGTACCGAGATGGTGAGAGTCCATTGCGAACCTCAACCTCTTCAACGCACAGAAAGAACCTTGTGGTACCGAGATGGTGGCAGAACTTAATCTCTTCAACCCAGGGAAAGAACTTCGTAGTACGACAAGATATCTGAGGGTCCCCGGTATCTAAACAATGCATGAAATTTACTACTATTGACATCAGATTAAGAATGTCCATCAAAAATCCTATGGTTGCACCATAGTCTTAGACCAGATTAATATGTTGAGAAGACTTGCTCTGAGGAAGACAAAGACCCAATGAAAATACTTGGTATGTGCAGAAAATTGGGCAGAAGACAGACACAAAGATGCAGTCATTCGAATGAGACTATGAGCATATAAGGACATGCATTTGGTTATTCCTTTCTGATGGAAGACAAAGCATCTAAGTTAGATAACCAAACTAGGATGTATAGAAAAAAAATATAAACAAATTCAACGCTTTTGTGGTAGTTGCAGTCACTTGCAAATTATCATTCCCAATTGTCAAATATCATTTCAGTAACACCATGAAAGTAACAACCACCAGTTTTATTGAATTCACCAATCATTCACATTGTTGCAACACTAAAAACATGTTACAGAAAAGCAATTGGAATCTGAAAATCCGAAGTTCTGGCTCCATCCTTAAAATCATGTAAACTCACCTCCTAGTGTACCTTCTATCCTTAAAATCAGCTCCATCCCTTTGGCTCTGTCTCCCGCTCTTGTTCAGAATCAAAGCGCGCACCCTTTCTTTCTCTTGCTTCTCCCTCCTCAACCGTTCTACCCTCAGCTCTTCTATTGTCTTCTTCCCACTCTTGTTCTTCTTCTCTTCCTTAAGTGTTGTCGACGATTCATCATCCTCGTCATTTGCATCCACATTCTGCCTTTCAAGGTACCACGGCAACTTAACTCCCTTCCCAGCAACTCCGTACCCCAACCTATACTTCTCATCCTCAGCTGTCACAACCCTGGGCGTCTCCTCTTTCTTCATCTTCTTATTCTTCTTAAACCCATCTTTCCCCTCACTTCCCTCCTTCTCCAACCCCTTAATAGGGTCGAAAATCTTAATCCCTTCAAAGAGGTTGATATGACCAGGCTTCGACTCCACTTCAGCAGATTGACCCGGCTTTGTTTTTTCTCCAGCAGACTCCTTGGGTTGGATCAATGGGGCCAATCCACGGGCCACCCGGAGCTGCTCAATTCGGTACTCGGTGTCTCTCCGCCTGGCCTGTTCACCCTTGAGCTGCTCCTCTTTGGCGGCGGCTTCTTCATCCAACCGCACCTTCTCTCTATTATCAAAGTTGTACACATTCCACCGCTTCTGCGGCAATATATTCAGACCTCCATGACCACCCATTACTACTTGTAATTTCAAATTACCGCTTACACCAATTGCAAAACGATCAATCAAATTTTACACAACTTAATAGTTGAGATGCCGAGATTCCATGAAAATAAGGGCTCAAAATCAGGGTTTTTGATACTATGAAATTGGGGGGTTTTCAAATTGGATTAGGTTTTATGAAAGCAGAACGATTCAAGAATTTCATATGGAATTGGGAAATCCCAGAGTAACACAACTGGGCAAAGCTGTTAATTAGGGTTCAGGAAAATCAAGGAGAATAGAAGAGCTGCAAATCAGATATTAACAATTAGAAGGGAAAAGAGTTTCTCATCTAAAAAGGGTACACAACTTTAGTAAAGATATAAAGAAACCAAAACCCAGATACGGACATGATGAGGACTTACGGTTTCTCTGAGAAAACCAGTCGAAAAGAGGATCTCAACTCCCAAGCGACAGAATTCTCTGGAGCCAGTCGGAAAAGGAAACCGAATAAGGGTTCTGATTTTTATATCAAAATTTTCTACAATATATCGTTTTTCTCTCAGGTCGGCATCTATTTTTTTTCATTCTTTTTTTTCCTTTTTTTCTTGACAAACTTAATGAGATAAATGGTACAAAAACAAACATACATAATCACCCTAATAAGTTTGGTCTAGGTTATAAGTAGGGAATACTGTCGGTATTTTTCTGCTTGTGAAAAAAAACGGTCATACGACTCATGTATAGATTGTTTCCGGTCGCAGAACGGTAGCTCACACAGCAAATACAATAGTGAGTAAAATGAGTGTTGGATTAAGTCAAAAGATCAAAAAGGCAATCCACTGGTGAGATAAACCCCGGTTGAAAATTGGTCCAACCAAACCAAAATAAGTGCATTTGTTCTTAGCCATCATTTTTGGAACAAAAACAAAATTTAGACATACATAATTAGATGGCGAATGATGTGATATGTAAAATAGAATCTCATTCAACCACTATCCACGTTTCTTGTTAGTTAGTGGACAACGGGATTGTTATCTGCATTTTTCCTAGTAAATATTGCAGTCCACTTGAATGTTAGAGTCTGAGTTAACAAATACAACAATGCACATGGATGAGAACCATGTAAACATAGGTTTGAATTAAGTCTATATTTGTTTCATGCGGTTACCAGAAACTTCAGAAAAAGCGTTTGCATAGGAGTGTACTAATTTGTCAAAATCGAACTTGTCGGGTCCAACCAATTTGTTGATTTAAATTCTTCAGCTTCGTGCTTTTTCATTTTCCATTTTCAAATTCTTTTAGCTCAAAAGAATCAATCATTCAGGACAACCGTTCATCACCACTACATATTCCCACGAGGGAAAATAACTAGTTAAAACACAAGTGAGAAACTAGTTGCAGAATGCACATGGATTTGGGAACTGAGAACGAACAGACTACTCGACCTGTTTAATAAGAATCAGATGAGATTCATTTGACCTTCATTGAACCTCCTACAGCCATTGCCAGCCATTGCCAGCCTCCACCCTCAAAAACATGTCCATAAAACTTCCTGGTTGAAACTGCAATAATATCAATCTTCCATGGAAGTTCAGCCCAAGAGCTCCAAGCTGGCAAAGCAACGGGGCGGATATTCTTACTTTGCAAGGATTGTAAAGGTTTCCAGTAATAGTACTTTGAAACCTGTCAGTATACGAATAATTACTAATCAGTAAGGTCAAATCTCTCCTGTTAGTAATTCAAACCTTGTAGTTTAATCACAACCAAAAGAAAATAAGGCCTCAACATTAGCGGGGTTTAACTTGCTATCAGTTGGTTTATATCTTTTATAACTTTGATAACATTATTATTGCACACTTCTATAGCACACTATATTGCATGCTTATATCAAATGGGAAACAGCTATAACCTATAACTAATACAACACAATTTGATAACTTCACATATATTATTAGGAGTCAATGAAGTGGTAGTTGTCTCTGCCTCAGTATCACTTTCAGAAGATAAAGTCACTAATCTGAATATGCTTCTCTTTCAGGGATGTCCTACTGATGATATATCCACTGTCTTCCGCACCAGCATTGAAACAGTTCATACGATGCCTGCGGCATTAGAAAGCCATCAGAGAGATGAGCATCCTGATATTGAAGCCATAAGATAAAACAACACAAGTAAAAATACTAAGAGACTTAACCAATCAAAGTGATCCTCACAGCAAACAGAACCTGATATAATTGAAAGACCAGTTCCTTTCCTGCAATGAAAAAGCACATGTAGTATTGAGATACTGATAAATCAATTTGTTATAGAAGTTCTATTTCTTCAGCTGATATTTAAGGATTCTCTCCAAAGGCATTTAACTAAATAGTGTCCTTTTTTGACTGAACCAAATAGGACCAAACCTATAATTTATGAGCTTAGTTGGTGTGGGCCATTGCCAGATTTTATTAATAGAAAACTACATGTGTGATTAAACAATGATATAAAAATAATTAATGATTACAATATGTTTTGGGTTTTAACTCTATAGGTTGGAGATGCAAAACCTATATGAATTATATAGGTTTGGGTGGCCTAAAATTTGAATTTAGGTTTGGGTTTTAGACCAAAGGATGGAGATGTCCTAAGAACTGGAACAGAGCAAACACAAGCAGCAAAGTTTATATTTTTTTTTTTTTTTTTTTTCAAGAGTAGCAAAATTTAATGAATACAGAATACAGTAAATTTCAGTCAACCATTTTCATACCAGGTTGCAGTATACATGTCATAGAACTTATCAAAAGCTTTATCAAAACAGTACTGGCACGCCAAAAGATCCTTAATGTCAGTCACCTTGCATGTTGATTTACAGCATTTGACCTACACCAAACAAATAAATTGTTACACATCACAGGAAATAACCAGTAAATAACAGGAATCAGAGATTACAACATGCACAAGGATTTCTTCAATGTAATGCACATCATGTTTTAATCTTTAGTTACATAGTGGTTCTATTAGCAAAAGTCAACAACTATGATTGTTTTAGCAAGGTCTAATTCAGCTTTTACCATCTCGACCTCCGCTCATAGCCCCATATGGTGTTTGTGATAACTATGAAGCATGACCAGGTATCCTCAAAAATTCCCAGAAGGGTTAAAGAGCAGAAAGAACAGCTTTATTTTTAATTCATGTACTAGTTTTTTCATACCCTGATCATTAATCTAATGATCTTTTGCTCCAAACCGGAAGCGAACCATGGCCCTGACATTCTCTACTAACCCCAAGTTGGTACACAGAACAGCTTTGTTAGAATTGTCAGATTCTAACCTTAACCTAGTCAAAGAAGTTCGTCTTTATTCATTTGGTATGCTGTCCAGAGTTATGTAAGACTACTACACCGATATGTCATACAAGTTAACACCTATAAATCTAACAGAATTGTACTAATACAGCAATTTTTGCTTCTCTAAAAGCCGAAGGTAAACAGCAAGGTAAAGTTAGTACCCACCAGACGAAAGAGTTTATGAGAATAATATTGTCGATGGGATGGATGTCTCTGTATATGCTCATGCAAATGACCTGCACTGGAAATTGGTATTATCAGTCTATAAATGCTACAGGGAAGCTAGAATGGAGTTTAAACATGAAAAGATATTTTCATGAGCAACAAATTTGAAAGCCCATAAATAACAACATCAAATACTATTCACTCCCTTTTTATACTATGTCAATGATGTTTAACGATATACATTTCGGTGAATTGATGATGACTTGTTGTTTCAGTAAAGCATGACAACTATCGTTCAACTTTAAGATTTAAGCCTCATTAAAATTAAGTTTAAAGACAAAAATATATAAACCACTCCATTCATCCTTACTTTACAGATCATATATCATAATACCACCCGAAGCTACAAATTTTGAAGAACCACAAGTAAGCTCTAGATTAAGAAATGCAAGATATAGGAAATTTCAATCCATATATTATAGAAAAATTATACTGCTTACTTGTCACAGAGGGAAGTACTACAATCAAGGCATGTAGCTAAACTTAATGAGCTGTAGCATTCATTGCACTTTGCCACTGACATGTTTTTCCCTATCTGGTGGCATCTGCATACACAAAAGCGCTGCTGAGTTCATTTTAATCCTCATGTCTCATATCTGATCACTACAACATGGAAATAAATTCAACAGAACACAAAAAAATACAATACAACTGGATACCATATATTATATTTCGGGTTCGGGATATTAAATTAATCAAAGCACTCAACCACCAACCAAAAGTTCCCTTTATGGATGTTAAACAAGTAGTTTTACAGCTGTTTTATATTCAATTGAGTAATGTGTACATCTAGAACTAGGAAACAGAGACATCAAAATGTCAAATATACTTACTCCCTGTACTACACATTATCTACAGATACTCTTGCCATTGCTAGAACTTGCTCATGTGATATCGTCACATAACGGCTTTTTAGTGAGGTAATCTAATGACAGCAGCTGCTGCATTTATGTAATGCATGACTGGAGCTAAGAGTCACAAAATTTACTTTCTACATCATTGAGTCTACTAATCAGCTAAACAGACATGTTTTACAGCTTTAATAGATTTAAGAACAAAGGAGCTCAGGTCAAAGATAATTAAAAAGAGGAAATGGGATCTCTAGACCTACATCTTTGGAAATCTTACCATAATCAGCGCATAATTTAGAGCAAAAGATAAATCAAATGCCAAGGGAAAGAAAATGAACAGAAAATTAGGACAAATATATAGAAAAATTTCTAAACCTTCTGTACAAGGCAACAAGGTCCGCTGGTATTGAATTGCTTTGGCCCAATGTCATCTGGACAAAACAACGACTCAAATTAGATACCATCTCATTGCCTTCATTTTCACACATTACAAAGCCAATAACGAGACCTGTTGTAGTTGCACACTAATCATAAAATCTAAAATAAAGATTAACAATAAATAATAATGAACCTGGTTTCGTGTCATCACCAAACAATCTTGAGCAAGGTGTCCAGGCCTCTTGCATTTCCAACTACAAAGACCAGTTCACGGTCAGAGGTTGAGATAAAAAAATGACACTTATCAGTTAAATAAGTGAATTTATCTGGACAAATAAAATGCAGAAAAGAAACAGTAGTTGCATCCCTCTGGTGGATAGAAAATACACTGGCAGTACTAAAATCAATCACAGAAGATGTCTAACAACATAATTACCATTCATATGTACAAAGATTGGAAGTCTTCTTCGACCAGTGATGATGTTCATAATCCCACATGTCTTCACCAAAATCGGGCATCGGTAAGGTATAGCTGGGCCCGGATGAGGAGACATCTGGTCTTTCATTACTTAATGGATCCTAAGATAAAAAAGAAGGGGGATGGCTTCAGACTAATGGAAGCAATAACTAAAGTACTAAACTTCACACAACAAACTTGTAATGCTAAATACCTTGACAGCTTTAAGAGATTCCAGTAATTCAGCTTTGCACTCCATGCTGCAAATGTCATCATCGGTCTATCAAAACAGATAGAAACATAATTTGAAGTCAGAGATTATCATGCAGAGAAGAAAGGGGAGACAAAGAGTGAAATTTTTAACATTTTGTAATATGCAATTCAAGTGCTGTCATAACCCACCTCGTTGCATATATATTCTCCATATTTACCGCACATCACACAAACAGGTTCGCCTGGGTGAGGGTACCGCTGTTCACTTCTGCTCTTTACTCCATCAGATTCATTCGCCTGACCTGAAAAAAAAATACTCCAATCAAATAGAGGTAGCACAAACCGGCATCAACTACAAAAATAAATGTTCACTAGACAAAATCCAATCAATTCAAGGATATGATTGAATACATGTAAGCCACACAGCTAATGACACTATAGTAAACTAACCAGAATTTGGAGGATCCTGCTTCTCTTTGCATTCCGAAGAACTAGTCTCATCACCTACATTTGCAATATGTATAAACATTCACTCAACAATATCAAAACCATAGCTGTCGAAAAGCTTGTAATAGTAGCAAGAAAAATCACAGAAGAACTTACTGTCATACTGTACCAAATTTAAACACGAACCGGAAGGTCCCTGCTTTCCCTGCAATGCCAACAACCTAGCTCAAAATTCAGCCATTAATAAATTAAATTACTAACAAATGACAAATTCCAATTACCAAAACATCCGCAGTCAATTCTTCAAAAGCTGGCGTTGCAAAAGCTTCTTTTCTGCTCAAGCAATTCACACACTAAACATAATAAGCAATTCTGCCATTGCAATTTTTAAGCATTCAAATTCAAATTTGAAATATGATAGCAGGAGCTAGAACCAGGCTTGCCTTCTCTTGTCGATGTAATCCTGATGCGACATAGGTCCATCACGCTCTTCAATTTCACGCTTCCCGCCACGCGGCGGTGGTTTTGGATCGCGCTGGCGTTTACGACCTGTCGTTTTGGCATCGGAGGCGGGCGTCTGCTCTTCAGGCGGCGGAGCATTGCCGATGGCGGCGTTGTAAGCTGAAAGTAAACGAAAATTGAGTTGAAACAAGAAAAACGGTGCGTTTTGGGGAAGGAAGGATTGAAATGACGGAGAGTGAACCTTTGAGGTTCTGAAGAACGGAGGAGAGAGAGAGGTCCTTCTTGTAAGTAATGGAAGGGTTCTTGTAGAAATTCGTCCTCGTCGTCATTTTGTTGCTCTCTCTCTCTCTCTGCGTCAATTGCAGAAGAGGACTCACTGTATGAAGAAGAAGAACAAGAAGAGGGGTGTAATATCAAAAATTGGTTGGCAAACTAATAAAATAAGTAACCAGTTGTCAACGTCAAGGATCGCGTGGCCTAATGGATAAGGCGCTCGCCTCCGGAGCGGGAGATTGTGGGTTCGAGTCCCATCGTGATCGTTTACTGATTTTTTGTTATTCTTCGTTTCTTTTTCCTCAGGCTGGCTCTCTCAGAGTCTTGGCCAAGGTTACCCAAAATCCAGTAATCCAGACTCCAAAGAAAAATAACATAAGGAAACAACAAGAGACAGTAATAACAAGTGGAATGAAAAGAGAATGGGAGAAGTAGTACTAGTAATAGAGATCTATTGTTACAGCAGCCATGCACACAAACAAGCACAGCAAAATATGCCTCAAGCACAAGGAAAAATTCCCCATTTAATCAGAGTAATACAATGAAAAGGCTTCAATTAACAAAACCTGCTATCCCTAATTCTGTAAAGAAACCAGAGCAGCCACGTTAGTTGATCAGAACCAAACCAGTTTTGAGAGGTTCTGGAAAAAGAGCAGTCAGTTCCTCTCTTTGTTGCTGCTCTCCCGCCTATTTCCCATTAACTGAGATTAAGAGAACATGACGCCAATCTTCTTAGCAAAGTCATCCCCGTCTTCCTCCTCCAGGTATTCCTCTTCACCATCTGCGTTTTCACCTTCTTCATAAGTGTATTCGCCATCCTCTCCTTGCTCGTAATCATATTCTCCTTCCCTCTGATCTTCGCCCTCAAGCTCATGATACTCAGCTGTTTCATCATATATCACACCTTCTTCAGTCTCTTGCTGCCCTTGGGAAGACTGGCCAGGAGCCAAATCATTCTTTTCATTTTCAGTTCCAATTGTATCAGTGGTTGCAGACTTGCTCTCTTCTTTGGCCACAGGGGACCGACTGTTAAGTGTCGTTGTAACGTCTCCTATCCCAGAGCCACCTGGATTGCTCACTGCACCTTCTTTCTCACTGTTGCCTTGTTTATTAACAGAAGATCTTTTCCTGCTCCCAGAAGCTGCAGCTGCTTCAGCTTCTCTCTTCCTCTTCAGAATCTCACTAAGAGGCTTTGGCCCTTCAAATGAGAGATCACCTTCAGATTGCTGATTATTCTCCATGTTTACATTATTTGGCTTTGGCTCTGAAAGACGTTTTGGACGAGAAAACTCAGAGCTTCTTTCATCCAGTACCTCTCTCCTCATACGAGGAGCCCCGATGTTTCTCACCTCATTATTATTAGAATCCTCTTGCACCCTTCCTTGTATTCTGTCTCGAAGCCTTCCTTGGTGGGACATACTTTGAGGCCTTCTGGGTGACAACCTATCGTGACTTCTATCACGACTTCTGTCACGATGTCTTCCTCTGCCTTCCCTCTCTTGGAGCAAGTCACTACCATCGACCGGAGAAGATCCACCTGGAAGCTTTATTCTGCCACGAAGACGACTGCTGAGGGAGCCCTCATGTGAGGGCAATTGCTGTGGATCCCTACGAGGATGGCTTTTTCGCTCCTCAACATGGCCATCGTATTCATTGCTGATAACGGATCTCAGACCATTTCCCCTCCTGTGTTTGGACAATCGATGTCGCAGGTCTGACCCATCAATGTGATCTGGGCTATCAGATTTACGATAACCCCTCTCTGAATGAGCAGGGCCAACTAGCAGTCTCTCAGATGAAGCCCTGTGCTGGTCCCAAGCATATCTCCCTTGTATCTGATCATAAGGGTCATAGCCTCGTAGGTCACGAAACCTTTCTTGATCACCATCAGCAATTGGATTGTAATCGGCAGGACGGTCCAAATCATGCTCATTCATTGAATTCAAGTTCCTTCCATCATGAACTCTTGTTCTTCCGAACTGTTCCTCACCATGGTAGTAGTCAGAATCTCCAAGCTCATCATCTACAAGAACATCAAATCCAGGAGAGGACTCCCTCAAATGCTCATCAACATCCTTCCCATTTTGGAAACCGTGGTTTTCTGATACATGAGCCTGAAGATAATGATTGGCCTGACCTGTAGAGTCTCCATTCATAGCAGGGAAACCACTTCTTGCCTTGTATCTAAGAGCCTCATCATAGTCTCTAGTTGGTATCACATTCCTCTCAATGCCAACTCCATTTCTTGGTGGAACAGTCACAACCTTAGGAGCAGGTTTGGACTGAGGAGGCACTCCGACAATCTTTGAGGCACTTACCTGAGGAATCTTCATCTCTTGATTGCACTTTTGAATGCCACCAAAAACCTTCTTATGACTTGAAGGTTCTGTACCATGGGTAGCTGCTGGGGCCTGTGGAACTTTACTAGTAGTAATAGAATTTGGTCCATGCGAGAAAGGGCATTTATCAGCTTTTGAACAAAACCCCCTTTGAAAGAAGATGCAGGGAACTGCTTGTTTACTCGAGTTAAAAGTAGCATTGGTTGCAGGCATCGTTGCAGTATGTGGTATCGGCAAAGAAGGTCCAGCTGAACTTGCTGCTGGGCTTTCAAGCAAGCCATCAAGAGGCTGGACAGGAACAATAAAGGGTCAATAAATACAATTGTTTGATTTCCAAGTCTTAAGACGAAACAAGATAAAGTTGAAGAGAGAAATAAGAAAGAAAAAAAAACTTACTGGATGCCGAAACGAGCATTTCAAATTTAAGCAATTCCCATTCAACCAGAACCAGCAATCCCTAGGATTGTACAGAGCGTGTTCACTGTGGCGATATTCACATTCACTCCCCTGCCAAACGAAATATCAACAAGGTTATAATCCACCCATCACAGTCAGTAAATTACTTACTAATAGGAGAAAGTTTTATTCCCTCATATATTCTATTAAACCGGTAAACTATTGAGAAAGGTTTTACTGTCATTATGTTACGATAATGTTTGCTTAGAACAAGGCTTTCTGTAGAAGAATCAAAACAAGCTAATACAAATAGGATCATTACGTACAAATTTATATATAACCCTAAAGAATAAAAACTAAATTACTCATTATGATGTGAAATAATTACGTTGTAGGGTTTTGATTTTTTACCCAGATAAAATTGAGATTTCAAATTCACCCAAAACGAACATGCAACGCCCTAACAAGATCCAGAATACCAAGGAACCCAATTCAGATTTTGTCAATAGAAATCCAAGCTTCCAGGAGACGAATTTGATTTCAATAATCACCAGAAGATCTAAATCTAAACGAGCCTAAGATCCCCAATCCCTAAAACCCTAAAATTAAACCTAGAGGAGGTAACAAAGGCGGAACCTTTTTGCAGGAGACGGGGGAGGCGAGGAAGTAGACGCAGTCGGTGTTCCTCTTGAGGGCCTCCTCTTCAGGCGAAGGCTCCGGTTGCTGCGGCTGCTGGGGTTGGGGTTGGGATTGTGGCTGCGGCTTTGGTTGTGCGCCGACTACCATGGCGAAAGAGCTTGAGGGATCGAATTGGGAAAGCGAGAGAGAGGAGAAGCCGATCCAATCTTGAACAAGAGCCGCCAAAGAGATTGGTAAGTCAGAGAGAAAAGAGATTGGGAGAGAGAGAAGTAGTGGGGTGTGTATAATATGGATGAGGATTTAAGCTAAGCCTTAGTTTTTTTTTTTAATTTTTTTTATTTGTATATAGGAAAAGATGACAGTACTGTTAAATAATAAATAAATTGAGAAAATTTACTTTAATTTTGTTGGTTGAGTAACAACTTAAATGGTACAAACAGTATATATCAAGGGTCGAACTCACAACATTTGAGTCGCCAACAGGAGACTAGCTACGACATCCCTAGTTGGATCTTCTAATGAAACCTTTCTCTATTTGCTCTACTCATGTTGCAGGGGCTCCCACTTTCTAGTGGCATGAATCCACAAGCAAAAACAAAACACGGCTGCTGAGAAGACTGTCATGGTCGCACATATTGTCATTGTTCATGTTCCGTATCCTTGAGCGAAACCTCCGTGTGGGTAGAAATTCTTGGTGTCTTCTCCTATCTGACCAACTGATCATTACACCTATTTGATTTAAAAAGTGCATTTTATTTTAGGGCACATATTTCACTTTGAAGAAAAGTAATGGGCATAAAAAGGAGTTTTTTTTTATGGCATCCTTTTTATTTTTTGTGATCTCTTCTTTGCTTTTATTTTCATTTCATAATTTATTTCTAATTTAAATGTGTAATTAGAAGTATAATACATAATTGTAAGCACTATGCCTAATTTATTTAATGTATTGCAAGTGGCTTAGTGATCAAGCGTATGGTAGCGAACCCCTAACCTGAGTTTGATTCACGAGTCTGTTAAAGTGGTCAGACACTGTTGCATTGCATAGTATAAATTAGGCAAAACTCAAGCCAAATAAACCCAAACCCTAACTCAATTTAGTACAAAAAATTCAGAAAAGCCCTATCTTGCTGAAAAACCTTAGCACCTTGGCAAACGAATCGTTGAAAATGTTACACAAGTCTTTAGTACACGTCGTGTATTAACACATTGTTGGGCAAAATTTGTAAATATATATATATATATACCCAACACAATTTCACTTTATCTTATTAATTAAGATAGAGTTTTAATTATGTATGGTTCGACCCATTCAGAATAAAATAAATTCTTTAATTACAACCCCTGTTTTCAAGGGAAAACCCTTTGATTCTAATTACAAAGTATCAACTGGGAAATGTGCATGTTTTGAGGGTGATTGGCTTGGAAAGAAACGAGGATTTGATTTTTGGTGTGGTTGTATCCAGATTTGAATCCAGACTGCCTACATACCCTTGTAAAGGGATCAAACCATTGTAGTTCTTAGGGTTTGGGTATTTGAGATTTGACTTTTCTGGTGCTTCAGGAAAGTGGCCAGAGTTATTTGGACTGGACGAATTTGACTGGTGGTTTCAGGGATTCTGTTTGGAATTGTTGTTGCATCTAGTGGGCTGCTAGACTGTCTACGTACTCCTTTGTAGGATCAAACCGACCGTAGTTCATAAGGGTTTGTAGGCTTTACGGCTTAATGCCAGCTTTGAGTTTAACAGATGTATTTTGAATCTGTTAACTGTATTCCTTGTGGACACCCAATTTGGTAGAGTGTCTGTTGATTTGACTTGGGTACCCGAAATGGGTGATGCATCAATGTGATTGAGAGGCTTGAATTGTCTTGGCCACAGTCCTTGTTTGGGGCGTAGGTGATTACTACAAATCCAGCCTCCGTGTGTAAGCGGATTCCGCATGCATGTGGACCTCGCGTATAAGCGGTCTCCTCGTGCATGCAAACTCGTTGTAAGTGGACTCCGCGTTCATGTGGACATCGCGACTAAGCGGACTCCGCGAGCATGTGGACCTCGCGTGTAAGGGGACTCCGCGTGTCTCTAGACCTCGCGTGCCAGCGGACTCCGCGTCTTACTTCTTCACGAAGTCTACTGTGCTGAGTTACCTCGCCTCGCCTGAACTTCCTCTTTACGTGACATCATCTCGCCTTGCCTTGGACTTCCAATTTTGTGGAGCTATCTCGCCTCGCCTTGAACTTCCAATTTTGTGAAGTCATCTTGGCTCACTTGGACTTTCAGTTTTGTGAAGTCATCCTGCTTCGCCTGGACTTTCATTTTTACGTGACGTCATCTCGCCTCGCCTTGGACTTCCAATTTTATGGAGTTATCTTGGCTCGCCTGGACCTCCAACTTTGTAAAGCTGTCTGCCTCGCCTGGAACTTCCAGTTTTGTGGGGTCATCCTAATTCGTCTCACCTGGGCCTCAAAGTCACCTCGCCTTAGGGCTTTCGCTTTAAGGTTTCAGCTTCCATGCGAGGTCATCTTGCATGCGAACTGCAATCTAGCTCTCCTGGTAATGTTCTAGCAGGAATGCTTGTCACGGCCAAAAGAACTTTATAGCCTTGATGGGCCATCTTTCCCAATTCGAACCATGCTTGACTCCAACTCAATGATCTATCATCTTGAGGATAGAAACCTTTTTGTAGATGAAAATCGAATTTGATTGGGAGTTTGACTTGAAGAAACTGCTCTTTCTATAAATAAAGACATGTCGCCTCCGTGACTCAAGCTTATTTCGATCTGTTTAGGGATTCTCCAAGTCATCAAGGGTAAGTTCCTGCTTTTCAAAATCGCCTGCTTGGATTGCTTGTTTTCTTCTCTTGTATGACTTGTTATGCGAATCGCAAAGCCATATGTACAAGAGGAAGGGCAGAGCGGCTTGTTCTTCAAACTCGCCTGGAATGCTTGTTTCCTTCTCTTGTACGGCTCGTTATGCGAATCGCATGGCCATATGTACAAGAGTAAGGGCCGAGCGGCCATATATTTATTGTAACATGAGGAGGCGGGGGCAAGGTCATCTCGCATTCTTTTGGTGACCATCGCACGAGGTCATCTCGCATTAGGAGAAATGGCTTTGCTTCTAGGCTTCCGGCGGAGTGAGACAGAAAGATAAAGACGCTGCAAAAAAAAAAAAAATAGTTAGAATGTGGGCTCCACCTTTGTTGGTTCACCGTTCTTCTTCTGCTCTCTGCTTTCTTCTTCTCCGTTTCGCCTTCTGTCTCTCTCTGTTTCTCTTCTTCTCCGTTTCACCTTCTGTTTCTCTCTCGTGCTCTCTTCCTCCTCTTTTTTTCCTTTTTGGTGGCCTCCTTATATAGAGTGCTTGGTTTGGATGATTGAGTTCCTATTGGACTTTGATGTCTGTACAGCTGTTTGCAATAGTCACAATTGAACTTAAAAACATTATGCAACATGTAAAAGAAAAGTATTTATATTATTATTTTTTTAAATCCTTTTTTTCTTTTTTTTTCTTTTTTTGGCGATCAACACACATACTATACGGATGGTTAAGATTAACATATTAATACAAATGTATAGTCAGTCTGATGAAACATGTTCTGTCTACCTCACTTTGTTATTCTGGAGAATGATTCCTTCACAATGGTATGTATTTAGGCTTAGTGTAGTCTTAAAGTTAGGGGTGGGCATAAAACCCGAGTAAGCAAAAAAATCCGAACTAGACCTACAGACCTGACCAGGCCGGGCCGGGCTTTTTCCCTATCCTATGTCTATTTTTTACATGTCCGGTCCGGGCCCAGTAACAACCGGGCCGGCCCCGGTCCATAAAAATAAGAAGAATAAGCATCACAAAAACTCTAATGGCTCCGACACCGTCCTCCGCCAAATCCCACCACCACCAAACCCTAACTAGAACCCCCCAATCCCGCCACTGCCTCCAGTTTTTGAAACCCCAAACCCCTCCTCCGCCCTCAAAGACTCTTCGGCCGAGCATCCAATCGAGGTCCTCGCCTGGATCCGAGACTACCCAGATTCCAAAGACCCATAACCCGCCCCGGTTCTCCAAATCAACCCACAAAAACAGAGCATTCGGGTACCGGGACTTCACCCTGGACGGGGTCTCGGTCAACGAAAGCAACGATCTTGGCGAGTTCTATAGCCAATTTGTGAAATCGAGGATTGATAGTGTGAAATTAGGGGAGAAATGTATGGGCCGACTGGGTCTGGGAATAGTCATACTATGTTTGGGTGTTGTAAGCAGCCTGGGATTTTTTATAGTGAAATTTTGTATAGTGAAATGTGATCGATCGGATCTGGAATATGGTGGTGTTTGAATTGGTGATTGGATCTGATACGAACAGGTGGGATAAGATCTCAAAAATTTGCTTGGCTTCTTGTTCGCCGCTCAACGTATTCCTTTCTCTCCTTGGCATCGTAAGGCGAAGATACTTTGAGGCCCGAAAAATTGGCAGAACCGGTCGGGCTTTTGCCGGTCCGGGCTCTTGCCGGTCTCGATGAATTTATGTGTAAAAACCGGCCCGGGTCAACAGTAGTCGGTCCGGGCCCGGTCCCTCTAAAAACACTGCTGATTTGGGCCCGTGCCCAGCCTTCTTCTTTATCACGTAAGAGGCTAAGTGCAGAACTGAACTGGTTAATGAGTGATTGTTCTCATAATAGCAGTTGGAAATCCCTTACCAAAGGTTGTAAACAACGACGAATTGAGGATCAATCAAACCCAGTGTTATATTCTTCTTCATTCTTTTTGCCTACTAGTAGATTAATCCACCATGTCCTACATATGAATGAATATGGACGGTTAAGATTACACTGTGTACATACACCGTACACCGTCATGTAAACAAGAATTTCAGGATGACAATACGTGAGTTTTGTTGAAATGAATGCATAGTTTAGGAGTCTCACCAAAACCCTAGTCGTACCCTTTGGTGACATTGCATGGAGACAAGTGTAAACAAGAATTTTAGGATGACAATACGGGAGTTTTGTTGAAATGAATGCATAGTTTAGGTGTCTCACCAAAACCCTAGTCGTACCCTTTGGTGACATTGCACGGAGACTTGTCTCTATGCCAAGCCCACTCGTTGGACATCCCCATATCTTCTTTCCTCTTGCTTCACCAATTCCGGATTTGAGGTTTCGTCGTTGGCAGGGCCTAGCACAAGTTTCTTCTTTTTACTGCGAGGCTTACCCTTTTCGGATAGCCTGGGCTATTGACTTAAGTCCCCCTAAATGCATGCTTTCCAATTAATTGACTGAAATATCTATCTTATGTAGAAGCAACCAGAATGAAAAAGGCAAGGCAGATCGGTCCAAAAGAAAAATAAAAATAAAAATAATAGCACAAAGTAGCAAATTGTATAAGCACATAAGCAATATATGTTGTACACGCATTTCAAGAACATCTTGCACTCATACGAGCGAGCAAAGAGAACGAGGCTAAAAGTATTTAGATAGCATAAGATTAGATGAAGCAGTGTTACAAATCTACGGATACACCATACTTCAGTCGAAACACTTGGAAGTGTCACATGTCAGAGATGCATTTGTCTAGAGGCTAGACACATGCATGTTTTTTGTAACTAAAATAGCAGATGGGCTGCGTTAGATGGAATGGATGAGTTTCTAGATTCCAGAACTGACATTGAAATTGTGCTTCAACCGGCGAAGTTCACTCAAGAAGTCCATGGAAGAACCAGGCGCCCTAGCACCCCCTGCTGCAACCATTAACTGAAGATAACCAAAACACACATTATAGCATGCAACTGAGACCTAAAATGACCAAAAGAATAGCTTGAGAGAGAGAGAGGTTCATATTCACCTGATGAGGGGGTCTGAACTGACCCCATGCTGCTCCGCTTCCTGAGTACATGACGGGTCTTTCTGAAATATAAAAACTATCAAATTAACTAACTAGCTAATTGTCCGGACTTCTCATATTTATGCTGAACTTTCAGTACATGCCACATAAGGTTTGTAATTAGCATATGCTTAAATGAAGTTCAAATTAGACCTTTATTCCTTCTAATTTGACAAAATGGCAAGCAGAACAAAACAATATAAGAACCAAAGGGCTTAGCAGTACATACTGCTTGACTATAGAGGAAGATAACCAAAATGAAAAAAAAAGAAAAAGAAAAAAAAGATGAGAACCAAAAACACAGAGATTTGTAGGACATGAAAATTTGCCAATTCAAACATCCACTCAGGGCAATAAACTTGAGTCTGCCCGTGTCAGATACTTTTTGAGATGATTAAATAATATATGTTCCTACTGGCTTAGACTAGAGTGGTTAAGATTCTTGTCATAATTTTCATCCTTCTTTTGGTAAGTACACTTCAATGACTTCATCAAGAAATGATTTGCCAAGTATAAATATAGATCAAACCATACAGAAATGTAAGGTGTGTCCTCATGACAAAACATTCGCAGGATCACATGCTTGAAGATCTGAACCACAAAATAATTATTCAGTCAGCTGTGTTCAATTTACCCTGCTCCTAATCTTTCCATGGCTCACTACTAGTACTTGCTAAAACCTTCCCAAACAAATGCTAAATCAGACTCTTTCAAACCTTTATGTGCATGAATACGTGATACCGGTTCTTATGATTATTTTCTTTCAGTTATTACGGAGTTTGCAAAGTTTTTTTTTCATAGTTTTTTAGTGAACAATATCTTGGCCCCAAAAAAATAAAAAAGAACTATATCATCTATATCGACAGTTTGGCTATCTTAATAACTTGAATATGTCTTTACTTTCATGCACGCTATGATATAAAACCTCAAAATAACCAAAGAGTTCTTCCACTGACCTGATAGATCTACAGATGGATCATTGAAGCAATGCATTGCGGCTGCCCAACCTGCGTTGAAGATATGTATATTTCAGGGGATACCATTTGAAATGCATCATAGTTATGCAATTAAGAACCAACTTTAACATCATACAAGTCAAAACAAGAAACACATGCACCTTATTTGTTGTCATGCAGTGTTTACAATGCATCAAATGGGGACAGCTATAGTTATATCATTTTTATGGTAATGTGAACATATAAATTTCAAATCATTCCTGAACCAAATATTATAATGATTTTTCAAATACTTGTAGACACATACGATTATTCAATAGATCGAAAGCTTGACTGCTGCAACACCCCTCCAAAGCTATAAAACAGGGTTGAGAGTTTTCATTTAGAAGACTGCTGCCACCTCCATCCCCATGATCTATAACACCAGAACCTCTTGAAAAGGCAATTTGATTCTTTTCCAAATCACTCCCATGTAGATTGTTAGTTCGATCAAACCGGTCTGAAACAATACAACTATATTAGATAATGAGCCAGCACATGCAAGCAATTGCGTACAGACTGCATCCACAAATGCCACAATTTCCTTTGCCATTCAACAACTAGTAAACAAAAGAAATGGAAGTTATGTGCAAATAAATAACGGAAAACAGCCTTTGGTCTAATGGCACCCTTCGTACCACTGTGATCAAGATAGAATCACATGAGATATCGATTTAGAATCCAATTATTGATGTAGTCGTGTAGACATGAAGGTCGTTGATTTAGAAAAACGACGACTATAGATCCCGCAAGAGATATCATTTGGCCCTACTGAGAACAACCGAACAAGAACTTCATTCAATTATATTAAAGGTCTAAAAGTCAGATTGCAGCTCATCTTTTCACTCAATTGTTAGATTCCACCCTTGTCAATTTGCACAAGACCGTCAATTTCTTAGTTTTCCATCCAAGACCTCTGCTAAAGTTGCCTCGGTGCCAAAAATGTGAGGGAACTCCAATCTTTCCATGTTGGGGAAGATCCCAAATTGTCGAAAGCAATAGCAAGCAAAAGCTGTGGAAATTTGAAGATTTTGATTGGAAGAGGTGGAGAGAAGAGGCTAAAGGGAACTGTGGATGAAACCCTAAAAGATAGACATTCAGCGCAAATTTGAAAGTTTTTAAAATGAAACTAATAACATTTGTTGCAGTGCAATTTTAAAATTTGGCTGCATTCTAGCTTCCAAGCCTGTTGTCAAGTTACTTGATACGACATAAGAACTACAAATGGCATAAATATATGATTGCCTGCACGACACACGAGGAGTTTTAGTCAATCGATCCACACCAATTCGTGTGGCCACTGGTTTGCATTAGTGCTCAAAGAACAGTAAAATTCAGAACACACGACAACATTCCTTGATTCACTGATTCATACATACACAGTCAGTCGTGTTGGATACTTCTAATCGAAACACTATTAGAAACTCAAAACATAAAAGATGCACCTAGAATCATAACATACTGACAAAAAATAAACATTGAACACAACAAAAAACCAAGGGAGAAATACAAGGAAGTGGTGTTACCTGCGGACTTGCGTCTGTTAAGAGCACGATTTCTACAATGCAATCAAATAAATTTCAATTTCAGTCAGTTTGTAGGAATAAATTTGGAACAAGACTTGAGTGTTTTCTTATTTACTCTTATTTGTACTGAAAGGAATAATACCTCTGATTGGGAGGAGCGTAGAGCTTGACAGCTGCGGTTGGATCTGCGGCGGCAGGTGGTGCCGCTGATGTAGGATTTTCCAGCATCGGAATTTCGGTGGTGGCCATTCACTCTCAGTGTGAATACCTTCTTCTAGTCTCTTTACCAAACAAAGACCGGCAGACCCAAGCTCAAAACAGATATATGCACACACTGACACACATGTTATATAGCCCGGGTTACTTGTTCTGGGTCGGATCTCTACAATTCGGATACTGGTTCCTCTCTTTTCTATTTTTTTTTTTATCAAAACATTTTTTGTATCTGGACTAGGACTCTGCATCAAGAAGCATAATAGTGGCCAAAGTACCGTTTAGTTTTAGTTGAGTGGCAGCATCTCCGACAGTGTTGCTAAATCAAATTTTATTTGAAATTTGTCGACTTTTAAGATGAATAAAAGTTCTAGTAATATGCTTAAATGGTTGCTAAACAAAATTGATAAATTTGTCAACCGAGCTATAAATTACTAAAAGAACACATATATTTTCTCTCCACTTTTTTCTCCACATGCCAATTTATAATTCGTTGTAATTATTATATGACTTGGACATAGCAATAACTGCTGGAACCAAATTCTTTTATCCCAATTGCTAAATCTCATAACTATTGCTAAATTTAACTATAATTTTACTTACACCACTGGAGATGTTTTCTTATGAGTGAGAGATCGTAAGTTCAACTCATAATAGACATCTGAGTTGTTTATTTGATAAAAAAAAAGAAGAAGAAGCATATAGCATGTTAGGTAAATTGTATGACTTGTCATGATTATGTTTAAGGTAAATTGTGTTGGTAAATGACATGATTTGATATGTAAAATTATGTGATGTGCGTGAATCTCCTAATATCCTCCAAAAATTCTTCGGTTTTAAAAGTTCAAGCTTTAAGAAGTCTACTCTGATGCCAAAGGTTCAGAAAGACAATTCAGAGGTACGAGCAGCTTGATAGTTTAGGGTTCCATGAGTAAATACATGTACACTGATTCTCATATTGATGTAATCCAATATTGCCCAAGGATTTTATATCATTGTATTTGAAACACTAAAACTACAGCTGAATCTGATAAAACTTTCACATATACAAGTACATACACTCGGTTGTTCAGCAATCAAGAATCAGATAAAAGGCTATAGACAAACCAAATGACGCAGATATAACTGATCAACTGAAGCTGTTTCATGGTCCGCGCATTTTCTCAACGATGTTCCTACTCTTCTCTTCGATGCTCCGCCTCTTTTCTTCCAATTTCTCCCCCATCTTCTTGCCCAGATCAAGCATTCTTGCTCTTCGCCCCACCCTCTTTGACTTTGATTCATCATCTTCACTGTTAAGACTATTCTGTTTATCAAACAAAATTATAGACCTCGATGGAGATTGGCTCTCCGCTATATCATCGAGCTTGTTTTTGCGAGTTTCTTGTGGTTCACCATTCACCAATAATGGGGTCCTTAGTTCTCGGCTGGTCATATTGCTACTCCCAGCTGACAGACCCTTGGAATCCACTGAAAAGGCTAACCTATTTATGGGGTCATGCCTTGTTTTTTCAACAGAATCGGCTTGTTTGAGTGTACGATTCTTGCCCTGTGAATGATCAGCGGAGGTTCCCCCACCAGATTCCGTCCTGTATTTTTCCTCAGTTGGTACTTCAGAGAAAATAGTAGGGGAATCATTCGTGGATTCTTGGTTAACCCATATGAAGGGAGCAGTCTTACGAGGTACCCAGTCATCCTTTTCTGCTAGCATCCATGGTATGCATACATTTTCGAAGTTTGGAAGCACTAGGGTTTCACGGATTGCTGCCTGTACCAGTTAAATGAAGCTTCAGTAGAAGCCGTAGCAAAAAATTTTACTTTATTTTTTTAATAAAAACTCAAGCATAGCGTCATGCGCATAGACACTATTATCATATGTTCAGTGTCTAAGATCAATTTAAAATTGAAGGAGCAGTTTAAGCAAATTGAAAGGAATAGTAGCTTGTCTCAGTTAAAACAATAAAGCAAATTGAAAGGAATAGTAGCTTGTCTCAGTTAAAACAATAATGATGAGGAAAAAAATCATAAAATTAATTGTATAAAGGCTACTGTCAAGCTAGCTGACTAGCTGAGTAATCTAGACATAACTAGGCGATAGATGGTTCAGAAAGCAACAAGATTTATATTGGTGAAATAAATGGATATCTCATGTATTAGTTTCATTATATAAGCAAGTTCATGAAATTAATAAAAGGAGAACTAGTGAAGATGCAAAAAAAATTCTGTACCTTAAACCGACTGATCAGAAACAAAGCTATGCGGCCACTAGTAATCTTGTGATCTCCCACTGACGAGTCCAGGTTGAAATCTATATCAGGCATGGATGTAAAGCCAAACCACAACTGATCTGAAGGAGGTGGCTTGATATGTAACCGCAATGTTCCTCGAAGGGATGTTATCCTTATTGCCAAAGATAGAGGCACCTTTAATTAGATTCAATCAGTCAGTGAACTGCACAAGTTCTATTAATGAAAAACTTTTCAAGTTCAAATCCACAAATACATAAGGGAACGTATGATCTGTTGTTGTTGTGTGTGTGTGAGAGTGAGTGAGTGTGTGTGAGAGAGAGAGTGAGTGAGTGAGTGAGTGAGTGAGTGAGAGAGAGGTCCGTATAACAGAAGCACAAAGTAAAATTAGTTTTAGAATTTATTATCAGTATTCTAGTTGATTAACAAAAAAACTTGGCAATTGTCTCTCCAGAAAGGGCAACTTATGCTGAAGCATGTTTCCTAAATACTTCGGTTTACTTCATAAACCATGATCGTTTACTTAATGGTTTAATCGGAGCTGTTCCAAAGAGGACGTCCACACAGCCCTTAAAGTGCGGACGTCCCTTTGTTCTCCAACGGACAGCTCCGACGACGGCGCGCCTCCACCCGAGCGAACTCCAGCGGCGTCCCCAATCACTTTCTCTTCCCGGCGAGATCGATCTGAAGGTCTGGGCAGCAACCTCCACCCAAAACTTCACACAAGATCGATCTCGCCGGAAAACTGGAATTCGGCGAACTCGCCGGGGAGAGAAAGTGATCGGGGACGCCTCTGGTGCCGCTCGGGTGGAAGGCACGCAGTCGTCGGCGCCGGACGGTGGAGAACGGAGGGATGTCCGCACGCGTCCGCACTTTAAAGGCGTGCGGACGTCCGCCTCTGATCCGGACTGATGGTTTAATAGTCTGCAAACCATGAAAAGAAACTTGTATGTCTATAAGATCATGGCTTTCTCTTCTTATGAAAGAGGATACAAAACAAGATGGACAAGAAATCCATCAAGAGAAAAACACCCAAAGCCCAAAACAAAACAAAGCTAACAGTCCCAGTTAAGCTGAAAGGTCACACCCAATTCGACTTGATCATGCCAAGTACAATATCCTTGAAATTCTTGGACACAGTTGCCCAAGGGAAGCAATATATCTGATCCAGACAGAAAAGACAGCTCCTCCAGTAAAACTAGCCAAGAACTGGAAGCACAGCACAGTTTCACAGACCTGCCCCCCATTACCTCCCCACCCCAAAGGATACTTGCTGAAAAAGTAGTAACTATCTCTTGGAACTACCTACACCCGACCAAAAGCCCAAACCAACTTGCTCAGGCTAAGAGTTGTGACCTAGCAATGCCAAAGATAAAATATATATATTGTCAAAAGGTTCCTACGTTGCTTTGCACAGCAGCCTGCTGAAGAAAAAGGGATTGTTTCTCATAATATCATTGAAAATGATTCTGATCTAATTCATGGCGCACCAGTTAGGAGATATACACGTGTAAGTCCTTCCCTTTTGAACCATATGACAAATATCAGTTACAAGGTAATACCACCGGCCACATAAGAAGGCTATAAATAAGGTAAGGACCTCTGTTATAAATTAAAGGACCAAAGGTAGGAAGGCTTTGGATTCTAACAACAATGAAACAGAGTCGGGAAAATACACATAAGCCTAGACATCCAAAATCTGCTACTCATGACAATAAAACACAAAGGACTCCTCCAAGATAATTTCTGAGAATCAGAGTAAGACTAAAATAGCTATGACCAAGTTAAATTTTTTTAAAGTATGTACATAGATAATGATTTAACAGCTGGACAGAACAGACAAGCTCAAGAATCCATGCAAATACAAAAATTAGTCCTACTCCCCACATGAATTGGAAAGAGGACTAGAGGAGCAAAGCAAGGATAACCGTGAGATTACATTCGCATGGAATAAAAAGGTACACCTTCCACCCTCTGGAGAATGAACCGTTGGAAAGCAGGCCATTCTTTGCTTCTTACACCAGTATAGCAGAGTGAGTCCTGCTCAAGTCTCCAATCATTGTCAAAAAAACACTGTAATTTGTAATATTTGGGTCCCCCTCTTCCTGTTTCAGCCTCTGAACTATTCTCCTGTTTATGAAGGATACTTCATTCCTCTGTCAAAGGTCACAACCCTACCATACTCGCATGTTCTAATAAAGCGCAATCTACGTAGACACAAGCGTTTCTATTATTAACAAAGGCTCTTCTGCTCTGGAAGTTGTTTTGACAATGCGTCTTCTTAGAAATCAACAAAACAAACCTCCAACTATTGACAATCCAATTGATAAATAAGTCACGCAGATATTCAGCAAGTCATACTTGGCCACATCCTAAATAATCTAGAAAAGCTGCCCGACAATAACCCATCCAGAGAAAGGGCCTTCTCATTCCCACATTTGACAATTGCAGTTCTAATTTCTTCCTCCTCACGAATCTATTCTAGCCAAATAGCTTTTACTTGCTAATGGAACACCACTCTACCCTATGCACCTTAAAGGTTAAATCTAGCCCACTATTTTAGATAACCAATTACCTCTCCCAATATTTGAACCAGGTAACCTTCTGACTTCCAACTCATTCAACAACTCGTTCATCCTTCACCCTCTAACTAATCTATGAAAAACTACGAATTGAATATATGTTATAAACTAATTTAAACTGGAGAAACAAGGGGCGCAACTCTGCAACACAATGTTGCTCATATCAAAAACCTAACAGCCAAAATACAGATCTCGATCAAAGTAAAGAAAATTAGTAGTCATGGCATGCGTGGAGTCGAGCTACAAGAAAAGAGGAAAAAAAAAGTGCATATGACAATAGAAACAAACACATGCACACACCCGTCTACGAACCTGTGAAACTTGTTTGGCTATTGAATTTAGAAGCGACTTCCACCTTGATCCATTACTTGATGCAGACATACTGCTCTTAGAGATTTTTAATCCATCTGCAACACAATTGAAATTGCCATCATATATCATTAACAGTTGTCCAGTTTATCGCAGAAACATTAATTCATATCCAAAATCACCAGAACTACACAACTCTTATCTAGTGCATACACACGAGCAACAATCAAAAGTTCAAAAGGTGTATGTGGAAGACGGCAATATACACATAAAGATTAATTCAGTTCTAAGCTAACCTGGTTTTGGATCACTCTCCTCCTTAGGATCTACTACATCACCTGCGCCTTCAACAAGATTTAAATGCTTTCTGAAATACTCAAATTCTTCAAAAAGATCAGTTGACATATCCCTAGCAGAGCCTGAATCGGAACCCGCATCCCCAATGCCTTTAGGGAAATCTAATTCACGAACTTCTAATCTTGTTTCAACGTCTAACACCGCACCACCATAATATCCAATGTCAATTTCCAATGCCCACACATCGCTCATGTCCATGGGGACGACTCTCATACCATGTATATAAGGTGGGAGATTGCCAATATTAAGGTCTGTACAGATCACATCACCCACGTAACTCGGGGTCCTCATATTGGACAATGTCCTCTGTCAAAGAAAAAAATCAGAAAAACATGTTAAACTCACATCTGGCTGTAAAAACGAGAAAGCTATAAAAAGAGAATTAAAGTGAGTGCGTCTGTAAAGGGGCGTCAGTGTGTGCATGTATGATGCAAGAAAGTAAGTCTGTGTGAAGATATGAGAAGATGAATTCTTATCCAGCTACATAACTAATTAAATCTCATTGAAATACTAGACCTGAATCAGAGCTTGTATGGATCTTTTAATCTCCACGCTACTTTTGGCGTCAAAGAACAGCCGTGATAACAACAAATTCAAACAAAGTGTTCCCTCATCACTACTAAGCTTTTCATCAGACTCTGCATCAGATATGACAGAACTATGACTTTGGCTACCAGAATGTGTTAAGGTAGACGACAGTGGGATAGCCGGGATCGTATTCCCTTCAGTAAAACTTTGAGCTCTCTTCACTGGTGGACTAGGATCGCTCGAGCTAGTCACAGAAACAGAATCCTGGGATGGTCGAAATTTCTCATATATCTTTTTTTCTTCACGACCTAAGGATGATGTCCAGTTCAGCTTGTTATCTGGCTCAACCTTAGAATTCTTCTTACTAAATTTTTTCAAGAACAGACGAACCTTCGAGGGAGAACCATCAACTCTGTTTGCCCTATCTGCAGGATCAGGAGCAGATACCACTCCAGAATATTTCGTGAATGAGGGGTATCCTGCGTTTAACAATGTCAAGTAACATTGAAACTGTTCCTGCAACTTGGCAAACCGGTCAAGTTTTTCTTTGTCATCACATGATGCTGAACGAAGAGCTTTACACCATGATTCTTTCTCCCATGAAGTTTCAAGATATATATAGAAGATCTTACTTCCCTTGTAGAGTATGGTGGTCTTGCTTTCCAATTTCAACGGAAACCTTTTGGCCCTAAAAACAGAAAGAAGATATATTTTTATTAACCGGAGTCAGAATGCACCAGTAACCACTACAAGAGGGATTATGGCGCAATGTAGTTTAGAAGGAGAAAATTAAAACTGCAACTTATACCTTAAGGTAATGGAAAAATATCCCAAACATAATTTTGTAGATTGACAATCAAACCCGAAACCCATCTTAGATAGGTGGTTTTGAAGATAAAAACCAATAATGATAAACTCAGTTTTATTATATTTTTATATGTTCATACCCTTCATCCAACTAAATTTACTGGAAGTAAACAAATTCATGTAGCAAGGAAGTAAAACATAACAGGCAGTTAATGAGCAAGAACAATAGTGTGGCAAAGGCTTTATTACCATTTTCTAGAAGCAAGACTCGTAGAAGAAACCGCTTCGATAGTGCAGCTCTTTAATGGAACGGCTGTCTGGGAACCATCTGATTCCGTAAGAAGGAGTAGCTGGTTCTTCAATTTGGCATGTTTTTTAACAAGAGAAACCTCGTAGAATTCCTTCTTTCTCTTTTGCTCTCTTGACACTCTATGCTCTCTTGACACACTATCCTGCCAACTTTTCGGAACTTTCTCCGGTTCTAGCACCCAAACTACTCCCTAAGACAATAACGAAGACACTGAAAACTGAAAACCTTAACAACAACAAAACGTAAACCAGCAACAAACCTAGTGACTAGTGATTAGCTCCAAACATAAGCACATTAATGAAATTGGGATCGGCAATTTGACTATTCTTCACAATTGTCATTCAACATGAAAGTAAAATTGAAATTGGGTTTGAACGGTAAATAAAAAAGAGAAAGTAAAATTGAAAAGCTTACCTGCTTCGATTCTAGGGATTGGCGACGCTGGGTTTCCTGAGAATCCGGTGGGGCTTGGTTCTCCCTGCGTTTTTTGGTTTTGAGGTTTAATTTGTTAATGAAGAAGTAGTAGAGTAGCAAAGCTTCCGTGGCCAAGATCGCCAAGACCCCAAAGAGAAACCCAACACTCAGCGACGCCAACATTGCCGGAGAATTTCAAATTCCGAATTCGGAATTATGTATCATAGGAGTTGGTGGGTGGAGAGGCAACGAGTCCTTGAGAGAGTCAAGGGTGTGGGATCCATGAGAGAATATGATACTAGGAAGAAGCGGAAGGAAGAGTTTGGAAGGGTTCAAGAATCGGATGTTGGAGGAGAAGCTTCATTTACCTTGTGAGTTTGTGTAGGTGTGGTGAAGGAAGGAACATGATGCTGTCTGTGACTAATAACCGTGATGAGTGTGTGATGAAGTTATTGTCTCTACGGTCCAGATATTATGGGCGGTGGGTGACCCAATTCATGAGACCACGTATTACATGGAACAAAATGATGAACATGTTTCGAAATTACCGAAGTTCATGACAGTATACTAGTAACTGAGGTTTCATGTAAACTTGTCTGTCAAAACATCTTATGCCTATAAATGAACGATAAACCGGTCAAGTGAAATATCTCATTATATATTCTCTCCTTACACTCCATTAAGAAATAGTCTAATTTGGACGTCGAATGATTTCTACAGGTACCTCTCTCTCTCTGTGTGGGAACCGACACCGAGTAAACAAACACGGACGAGCATTCATAGGTTCTAGACTTCTCCAATTCACGCTCTCCAATCCGTATTAGATTAAAGAGTTAAAGTCCTCGACGAATTTTCCCTCTCCAACAAGAGTCACCTTCAACAAAGATACATTTACGATTGAATCTTCTTGCAACAGGTGGACCATCTTTCAACGCAATACACTCATCTAGGTACATGAATATTGGAGGATTTCCAGCCATCACTAGAGAACCATTTGGAACTTTAATCACAAAGCGCGCAACAACAACGCCTTAAAAGAAATTTGCCCATCAAAGTTTAATGTTCTTAATGGTTTAAGCATTGGTCTAAATGTGACTTTAATGGTAAACTCAACGGCCATTTAAAATTGTTGGCCGTAAATTAGTTACTTAGTTGGAGTTGAGACTCAAACTAAGCATGGAGATCTCATGCTTGACCGTTCAACAAACCTTACGCCACTTGGTTATTACTTCTTATATGTATGATTTTAAATACTCACTATATTAGTATTATGTTTAATTACAAACAAATAGAGTGATGTGTGATGATAGAAACTAAAAGCACATACTAAAGAAATGGGATGTGCAGTGTAGCATTTTCTATTTGGGTGTTTTGTTTTATGTAACTGAAATTTGCACTTCAATTTTACAATCAACACTCCTCATTTCTATTTTGATTAATACTTATATAAAAAGACAAAACACATGTTACCAAACACAAAACTTAATTTACTCAAAAATGAAATCTCGAATGTGGATTATAAAATAAGGAGCGAAAATTTCAGCTCTCTTGATTTTTTTTTTTTGAAACGGTTATTTGAGTGTTTACCACGCTAGAATGAGATTTGAGAAAGAGATCATTCTCATCTTTTGTTTACTTGTCGAATGCATCTCGAGCGGCATCGAAGTTGGTGTGGCGGCTTGGACAGGGTAAGGAGGACTAGTTTGGTGGGTGGCATACATCCGTCATAGAGCTTGGGTTAGAGTGACCACTGGATTAACTCGACAGCTGATGGTCCGGATGTGCTTCCTAAGAGCATGTCCACCCTTACCCAAAAAACAAGACCCAGGCCTTCGCCATGTCAAACGAAGACCCAGCCGAAAAAACCCTCCCTCCACCCTTGAAATTTCTTTGACCTGGGCATTTGCTGGGTCTTCGCTTGGGTCAGACCTATGACCCAGGCCTCCATTTTGAAGACCCAGGCCTTCCTCTGCCAGCTCAGCCCGAGTCGTGGGGCCATGGCATCGTCAACCATGTGAAGCACGCAAGGGGGCCGAGCGACGCCGGAACTAGTCAGTGGAGGTGATGCCGGAACCATGGCTTGCCGGAAAACTCAACATCCAAACAATCCATAAACACAAAAATAGGGTTATTGAAATTACCTTACAAATCGGATTATGATCTTCTCCTTGGCTCTTATTGAAAACACAGAAGATTTGTTGAGGGACGGATTACCATCGGAATCAAAATTGGTCGCCGGATTTGCCAAGAACTCGTCGGACAGTGACACCTTCTTCTCCGTCGATCTCCTTTGTTGAGGGTTGCATGTGGTTATTGATTGAGGGGTTTTGAAGAGGGAGAGGAAATGAATGTTTTGGTGGAGTTTGGTGGAGTGTGGTGGCCGGAAATAGCCGGAATCGATTGGAGAAGAAGGTGGCGGCGTGAGAGAGAGAGGGGGGAGAGGAGGCTCGGGTCAACGCCAGTTTTGGTGTTTTGACCGGGTCAACACACCTCTCTTCTTTTAAAACAGTATTGGGTGGCTCAGATTTGATCTAGCAATTTGATCTAAGGGTCCATATTAAATTTTTTTCATCATCAACAATTAATTACCTAATATAAAATTTATAAAACAGTCACCGCCACGTGGCGACCCAGAAACATAAATCGTGGGTGGAAACTGCAGCCTGAAATCACTGCCACGTGGCGACCTGGGTCTCGCCCATGACCCGGGCCTTCCCAACGAAGGCCCAGAGGGTGGACTTGCTCTAATGGTATGGATCTTGCTTGACTAAGTGGGGTAGGAGAAACTTGGCAGTGGACCTTTGGGTCTTAGTTGTTCTAGGTTGCTAAGTAGTCCTAGTCAATTGGGTTTAGGTGTCAATTTCACCTCTTCTCTCACCTATTGGGTTGGTTTTGAGCTTGTTAGAACATGAGTCAGGTGACCTATTTTCATGGCTGGCCTTGGGGCAAGACGAGCAAGGCCTAGGTCTAGAGTCTCCAATTTCAAGGAGCCTCTATATATTACATCTAGTGTAAGCATACTTTGAAAAGATGAATTAGTTCTGGTGGTAAGTAGTACACCTATCATCTAATAGATTCTAGGATCATGTCCCACAGGTCTCCTCTTTTTTGTTTTAGCTTCTTTTTTCTGTCTTTTATTTATTTGGTCATTCATATATTTTTACATTCTTTATTTTATATTTTTATTTTACTATTTCTTTAAGTCTGTATTAAAATTAAGCTGTTTATACTTAAGTAACTTAACTCATATCTTTACACCTTAATTCTCAGGTAGTTGACATCCTATTTCATTTTAAATTTTATTTGATACAATTCTTTCCTATTATCTAAGATTTATTTTACAATTTTTGATCCTTTATCATAACGTAGTTCATCAAATTTTCTTTCATTTAGAACAAACTTATAAATATTTTTTTAATTATGTAATATATATATATATAATGAGTGATTAAAAATGACATTTATATAGTATATTGATTTTTTGCCAAACGTTTATTATGGGGCCTCGAAAAAAATTTGTCTATAGCCTCCAAGCACCAGGGTCGGCCCTACTTATTTTATTATTTGTCTTGCACATGCTTCTAGAATGCTCATATAAGGGCTCGTTTGTTACTACATACATCAATGAGTTTTAGGCGTCAAAATTTTTAAGACCAGAGTTTCATTCTAAGGCAGTATAGGGTGATTTTTTATTTTTTGAAAATTTTATTTATTTATTTTTAGTATGCACTTTTTTCGTGGTTTTTCTATATTTCTTTTTCTATTGTGGTTTAGAATTGTCCATCTTTTTTGACTCTATCTTTTGTTTTTTCGAAAGGAAAATGCTTATTTAGTACTAATTTAAACCCCTTATTGCATATTCCAATGACTTTAATAGACATGAGTCCATTCCAATATAAGGTGTTCATATTTATGCCTAAATACACAAATCTATATTAAAGTCATAAGAAAATAATATTTTTTTGTATATTTTCAGACAATTTTACTTTCATCACTTCAACATGTATAAGGAGAGAGAAAGTGAAAAAGTGAGAAGATTTTGCCGGAACCTCCGAACTCTGGTCACCGGACTCCGGTCATCGGTCACCGGTTGCCGGAATTTCTTCTGTCGCCGATTATTAACCCCCTAGTAACTCAAATTTTCTCCGGTAGCCGGATTTCGGTCACCGGTAACTCAATTACTAACCCCCAATAACTAATTACTGACCCCCAATAACTTGGTTACTAACCCCTAATAATCAGTTACTGACTCCTGATAACTTGGTTACTGACCCCCAATGATCAGTTACTGACTCCTGATAACTTGGTTACTGACCCCCAATAATTAGTTACTGACCCCAATAATCAGTTACTGACCCTAATAATTACTTACTGACACCCAATAATCACTTACTGACCCTTAATAATCAGGTTACAAATCTCAAATAATAACTTATTGACCCTAATAATCACTTACTCACCCCAATATTCAAATGTAAAGATTAAAAAAATAACTATAATTGAATTGAGATCATGCTCTGGGCACTCATATTTCTTCTCTGGGCACCCACCTTCCCCGACGGCGAGCACACCGGCCTCCTCCATCGACCCCGGCGCACCTCACTCTGCAGAACAAGCACCGAAAAGCAACGCACTTCCCCAACCACGATCCAGCCCGGATCGAACTCTAGCCGAGCCCTAGCCTCAAGCGTGCCCTGGTAGCACCATCATCTAGGCACGAACCCAGCCCATCGCCAACGCACTCTTGCCCAGTACCTGCCCAGCTCCGAAAAGACATGGATTTGCCATGATGGTTGAATCAGACAGATCGATGAAGTCGAGGCGATGACGACGCCAGTCATCAAGGCTGCGGCGTCCATCGTCGAAGAAAGGAAAGAGAGAGAGAGAGAGAGAGAGAGAGAGAGAGAGATAGAGCTTGTGAAGCCTGCAACAATATGAATTTGACCGTGATGGTTGAATCAGACAGATCAACAAAGTCGAGGTGACGGCGGCGTCCGTCGTCAAGGCTGCGGCGGTGTTCGTCGTCGAAGAAAGGAGAGAGAGAGAAAGATAGAGATAGAGAGAGAGCAGATGAAAATGAGAGACAGAGAGAGAAGATGAGAATGAGAGGTGAGGGAGAGAAGATAGATAATAAGATTTGTTTTTGCCACGATCCTCAGTAAGGGGCGTAGAGGAGATTGTGCTTCTAAAAGTAACTAAAGAAAATGCGGGCGTGCCACCTCGCGGACGAGGAAAGAGTGTGTCGGGTCTTGACTTCTTGATCAGGCAGAAGGTTTCCGGTGCCACCTCACGGACGAGGAATTTACGAGCACAAGGCAATCCAATACTCACGGTGTGTTGCGAGCAAAGCAACAAAAGAGATCATGGGTGATCAGAGATGAGTCCGAAAAAGCTCTGAGATAAGGCGAGGACGCGCTTAGGATTTGAGTTTCGAGAGGCTCGAAGGTATCAACTGTGTTGAAGGTTGTATTGTATTTTGTTTGAGAGAATTATGTAGAGAGATTTAGCTTCAACATGGAAGAGAATGCAAAGCTCCGGGGAGCGTCTAGAGGTTCAACTAGGTTGAAAGTTTGTTTGTTTGAGTTGTAAAGATTGTAAAGAGATTGTTTTATGTAAACTTTCGAGCCCCTTATATAGTAGCTCGCCTTCCGCCAAAAGAAAGATAATTAGAATCCAAATCGGACTTTGAAATAGAATACCACAAGTACATTACTTCACCCGCGCGAACCAACCGTCTGTGTGATGTATGTCTAGTCGCATAACACACTTCGCATAGGTCACCGCTTCCGCACTGCTCAACTGTAGACTCCTATGCGGGCTGAAACTAGGAACATCCTTATCCCGCGGCTGCAAACTCAAACATCTCGCGAGCTCCTGAAGCTTACTTCAATCTCGCAAGCCTCAAAATAGCTTTTTATTAAAAGGGCCACATGTATTGGCCTAAAGCATGTCAAAGACTTGTCAGAGTCTTCAACGATAAATGTGATGCACGCAGAATCTGCTTGTTTCTTCTTCACGAAGTCTCCTACGCGAACCAGATCGCCTCGCGTGGTCTCACTGGCGGACCATCACTTGTTAACCCAAAGAATTTGGGCTCGCAGGTGTGACGTGGACCAAGAAATTAATTAATATTCACATAGACATTTACTGTCCAGTAAAATATTAATTTAAGTGTAAACATTGCCCCCCAGCCTCGAAGTCATGAATGTCAAGAATGACCGAAGATGTTTATGTTCATGTTGCTCCAAAGCCACTGGTATTGGCTCGGGTCATTCATAAAAATGAGTGTGAGTAGACAAGCTTGTGAATAGGCCTTGAAACCCAAATACCCAACAAAGCATTATAGCAAAGCTGTTACATGATTCGCCTAGTACCATATTAAACTGATAATCATGATCTCAAACTAACTAGGCACCTTGGACTTGATATTAACGTGCACTCCACTTGCACTACTCAAAAGACATGGTACGTTCGCTCAAGATAATTCGAATAGATGTAGCTCAAAGGGATGTACCTCGAAGGGATGCACTTTGAGTAGACGTTTGCTTTGGCTAGATTCTAAAATGGCCCTTCGCTAGCTCTTAGCGATGGCGAACCAACTTGGTGATAAACATGGAATGACATTGGCCATGTACTTCGTTGCCCCCCAGTGCGAACCAATGAGAGGCAAACAAAAGGGTCGGCAAACGGCCGCATAATCTTGATTTTTTTTAGAGGTCACATGGATTGGCCTAAATAACAACTAAGACCTCTTAAGAAGGGTCTAAAGTCTGAAATATCTGGAACACATATCTACCCCAATGTGCCCCTCAGTTTTGATGTCTGTTCGCCGATGCTTGAGAAGAATGAAGGACATCAAAACTTTAGTATGCTCCCCCAGGAACGGAGTTGTGGTACAATGCCTTATTGAAAATGGCAAACACCGAGAAAGGTTGTGGATCGGCCTTGAGTAGAGCTTGGTGTATGAAGAAAGGTGCACCAAACTTCCATGGATGCCCCTTAGTGAGGAAAACATGCTACAAGGTCATGAAAACACATTAAAAATGCACATTGCAAATTCTCGCGTATCCTGACCTATCTGCATTCGAACTACCATAAATCTCTCCAGGAAAGTCGGAATGACAAACCGTAAATTCTTTTGAAAAATAGACATCAAGGGCTTTCTGTTGATATAAGGCTCGCCTGCTTGTCCTTCTTGGATCATTCCAGTTTAATCAGCGAAGTAGACTGTCTGGTAGTGGCTATTGCAACTTGCAGCAACTATTAGAATTTCTTCTCTGACTTGATTTGGTTGGCAGTAATTCAAGGCATATGGAATGCCTGCTGTGTTGTCAAGCCTCAGGGATAGGCTCCTAAATAAAGTTCAAGCCTTATATAGGCAAGAACGTTGTCTTGCATTTCAGCAAAACCAAGGATCTTTATTTGTGTTTTTGCTATTTGATTTTTTTGTATTTTCTTTTTTCAATGCGAGAAAGAAAGAAACTGAAAGAAAAAAAAACAGAAGTAAAGGCTGAAGTAAAAGCAAGGAGCAAAGAAAAGAATGGATCATAGCTTAATTTGGTTACCCCTCATTAGGCCACGGGGAAGGCCGCCAGTGCTTCACTTCAAGTCTGGACATCGTTACGTTTTTGGCATGAAAACCTTGCTGTTGAGAATTGGAAAGTGTTGAGCAGAGCTGCTTGGCGTCAACAAATTGAAAATTTGGGCAATGTAGCTCGTAAGAACTGCCATGTTGCCCCCCAAGCATCTTTATCATTAGTTAAAACATGATCTTCAATTGCATACTTGTAGATAATATAATGTAAAGACCTGCCTTGACACCGACTATCATGTCGTAATGCATGGTCTTATCGAGAACAACCACTCATTGGTCATGGAAGGGGACCTCATCAAGAGCTTCAACAAGATTGAACTCTTGTGGAATATGATTATGAGACAGACGCACCAACATATAGGCTTCATCATATTTATCATAAATTGGCTCTGTGTCAAAATCAAAATTGGAGTCACTATAGTGCAGCAAATCCACCTTTGCCTCTGATGTAGATATATGACATCAATGAGCATCATGCTCAGATGCCGCCAAGTTCCTGCCGCATACTAGAGTGAAATAACAAACACTAAAGCCATATCCGGGCCTCTGAACTTTCATGCAGAGACTCCAATCATATTGAAATGTGAAACCACGGATTGGCCTAGGGATACCACCACACCATATATAGTGAAGCTTGTCACGACTTGGCGCAGCTTCTTAATAACGTCCAGTAATTAGACAAAACTTGAGTTGATCATGGTGGTTAAATAAAGAAGGAAAGCGAGCTCCGCCTTGCTCCCTATGCGGCTGAACCGTATCCTCATATACGTCTCGCATAGGAAAGCTGGCTCATTGGTCACCTTTCATGTGAAATTGTGGTTCGCCATTATTAGTGTTCAAACCAATTTCTTCTTCTAAGATGGACTGTTATGTCCTATCTTCATGCTCCTTTTTTTCTGAGGAACATCGTCAATCTTTAAGATATGATTATTATCCAAAATCTCAGCGGCCTCAACCTCAGGTTCTTTGTTATTGATTGACAAAGTAGTTTCTTCTTTGGATGTAGGTTCGTCCAAAGGAAAATCTTCGTCCATAGATTGGTTGCTAGGCAGTTCAATCTTTTTGGTAAGGACGTGTTCGTCAATTGTAGGCCTTACATTTAGGCATTGTAAAGCCTTTTCCAAGGCATCACACTGTTGACGAAACTCCTCTAGAAAGGCTTTCCTTTCGACTTTTTCCTTTTCTTCAGCAGCCTCTCTGGCAGCCGTTTCCTCAGCGTGTTGCTTGAGGATGACAGTCATTCGTTCGGCATGTTTTTTGCGTCTGACAGCTCTTAATTCGGCATATTTTCTCTCGACGGCATCTAATTTTTCTTGCCAATCATATCGCATCTTTGTTTCCAATTGTCGATCCCGATGAAGGTGACATCAGAGACTACCCTAGTCCCTATGATGAATTGCTTGTACTCCCGGTCTCACTGGGAGTGTCAATGTTTTGGCCACGATCCTCAGTAAGGGGCGTAGAGGAGATTGTGCTTCCAAAAGTAACTAAAGAAAAGAGTGCGTCGGGTCTTGACTGAGGAAAGAGTGTGTCGGGTCTTGACTTCTTGATCAGGCGGAAGTTTTCCGGTGCCACCTCGCGGATGAAGAATTTACGAGCACAAGACAATTCGATACTCACGGTGTGTCACGAGCAGAGCAACAAAAGGGATCAGGGGTGATCAGAGATGAGTTCGAAAGAGCTCTAAGCTAAGGCGATGATTCGCTTAGGATTTGGGTTTCAAGAGGCTCGAAGGTATCAACTGTGTTGAAGGTTGTATTGTATTTTGTTTGAGAGAATTGTGTAGAGAGATTTAGCTTCAACATGGAAGCGAATGCAAAACTCCGGGGAGCGTCTGGAGGTTCTTTGCTCTGAGTAGCGTTTTGGGTGTAAACAAGATTAGAGGTAAAAAAATATTTTTGTTAAGAAACATTGGAATGTTTTTCATTGAATTAGGCTATGAAAACCCTATTTTTATGCATTTGAGCATTTTCCAACAGGGTTATTTGAATTTGAATTTGTATACGAGTTTATTTTCTTTTCTGATTGACCAAGGCGTAAAGGACGTGTACTTTTCTCCTACTTTGTGAGCATTTACCCTAAAAAGTAAAAACAATGAGCAGAATGGAGATAAAGCTGATTACGAAATTACCCTTATGATATAAATTCACTGCCTTTCAGTAAAAGCGGGCATTGTCAATCCAGAGTCATCGGAGCAACGTCCGACTCTTGTCACTTTCAGGTACTCATTGATCCTTTATTTTATATTTTTCCGATGCTCTACTCGTTGATTCTTTTGGTTCCGGAGAAAACGATGGTTGCTTGTTTCAACATTTGAATTTTGGCGATGCCCAGTACAGTTGTTTATCTTTCCGTCTACTTCCCTCAGCCATGCACCCAAAAACAGAACCCAATTTCTGAATATTTTTTTACATCTGCTAGTTCGCTAGACTTCTTGTTGATGACTGCATTTTGTGTTATATTTCTGTTTGATAGATTATGTAATTGCAATTTTTGTAGAAAGAGTTGCGAGTAATGGGGTCCTTCAAAGGAGAGTGATCATATTTTGCCAAAAAAGAAAAAGAAAAAAGAGAGTGATCATATGAAACACCCATCTGATAATTAGTGACAAGGAGTCGGCATCATTACTTGGATTTTTGTTTTTGTCAGATTGAGTTAGTACAGAACTGTTAACTTGAGTTTTGCTCTTGGTGTTCGGAATATTTAGTCAAGTTCTACTAACTATGAGCCTATGATGTTGAGAGCCTGAAAGGTTGGGATTACTATAGTTTTCCTGGTTTTGACAACTGCAATATATTCTTATGCGTAAGCTAGAGTAGCACATGGACCCAGATGTGCCTTTGATGCATCTGTTCTTTCGATGCGTATGGTTTCACTGAAGTATCTGTAAGCTTTGATGCAAACTGTTTTGTCAGCCTTATGTAGCTTATCCCCCATTTTCTGTAGTAGGGTCTTCGCAATCATGCCTAAATATCATCTTTAAGTTTTGCATTACTGCACTTATGGACACCCTTGAGTCTTATGGTTTGAGCAGTTAGGATATCAGTTTCATCAAGAGCCTGCTATCATATCATGTTCCTGCAATCAAGGAATCTATTATCTGCTTTTGCTTACTGTTATTGCATACATGTTTTCACCAGTGACCAAGGTTCTAATAATCTTGTACTCTTGTTATTATGCATCATGCCTTAAATGCAAACATTTACTCAAGTAAGCAGTAGTAGGTTTGGTTTATGAGCACTTCATGAACCAATTCGCAATAGACAGTTTGTATTTGTTCTTACTAATGTCTGTGTCCCTTTGTTTTTATTTTTAATTTTATTTTTCTGAGTCTACGAGAATCAGATTGCTGCATTGCCAATTGTTATGCTTGTGAAAAGCATAGTCAGTTGTCATTTCCTTTTTGTCTATGTTTGATTATTTCAGTGACATTTAAACCAACATTCAAGATCATGCTTTATCACTTTTTACTTATTTCTCTTAAAATCTTGACCAACCCTTTTAACTTCAAAGGAAATGTGAACCTAAATCCCTGTCAACTATAATGTCGATCCCAAACTGTAATTAGTATATCAGAAACGAGACATCCAATTAGAATCTGGGACACTTGCATATATTATATAAAGTACCAAATGAGTGTATAATACTATCAAAATCTGTATTTACGGTGTAGAGTGAGTTAATATTTATAATTCATTGCTGGAGTTCAGAAGTCTTTCTTTGTGTTGATCTATACAAACATATTTGCTTTTATTTAGCCACCTACTTCTCCAGAAATTAGTGATAAATTTTTAGAAGAAAACTAAATACTCTTGATAAGGCTTTTGAAACTCTGCAATATCTCCATAATCATTCTCATCTTGAGGCTCTTGCTAGGTACTGTAATAGTTTTTTTTTGTCACCTGAGTATTTTTCCTTTTATGGATGAAAGAAGTGTAATATTTTTCCCTCTGTTGATTGCTTATGCTTTCATCTCCAATCCCAGAGTGACGGGACGTACAACGTATAAATTTGTGAATAATATTTTCATCTGCTTCATGATGCATTGATTTGGTGATGAGCTAGCATATGTGTCCTCTTTGAAACACAAGTAAAACTTCTTTTTTATGAGCTTTGTCCAAAATTACAATATACCTTAGTCTTGCACATTATTGAAGGTTGGTAGAAGCTAGGTGATTTTCTTGTATAGCCTACGATCAAAGAAAGAACTGTAGAAAGCCAATCGGTAACAGTTAGACAGAAGCAGAAACAGAAGAATAGAGATGAGAGATAGACAGATTTTTTTTTGGGAGGTGTTGGGCCAGTTGGGGGGAGGGGGGTGTTTGAACAATTAGAGAGAAATTTTACTCAGTTATCAAATCTTCAAGTCAACAAGTCTAATACAATGCTGTATATAGATAGATAAAGCTAATAGCTAGTTTTGACATGTGATTGTGATCCATGTTCCTTGTATTGAGGACTGAGGAGTCTTGTTTAGTAGGGGACAGCTTGCTTCTTGAAGATATTAGACTCTTTACTACTTTGCTCCACAGTTTTTGATGTCTCATAGTGTCCAACCCGTCATCCAGTTTGCTCGGTATGTTGTTCAGGAATGTGATATTTTTGTTTGGTTAAAAGATGAAGCTCAATATCATGTGTGATTTGTACCTTCTCATTCCCGTGGAGTCTTGATTTTGGCCAATGTTGTAAAAGGCGCTAGGCGCTAGGCAGGCGGTGACCCATAGCTTAGCGCCTGGACAGCCTAGGCAGGGACTAGACGGGGATTAGGCGATTTACTTTTTTTTCAATTTAATTAATAAATATAAAATTCAAAAATAGTTTAATATGACTATATGAGTAATTTAGAAATTTTTTAGCATGACCTCTCTCTAAAAATGAGCAACCCGTCCTGTAAATTTACAAACATAACACCACATGTCCACATCACAACTTCAAAATATCAAATGATCAAATATAAATGTCGCTTAAGCCGATATATTCCACCACTAACTACTTTCCCACATAGCTTGCACTTCACTTTGTCTACATTTGAAGGGTTCACCAATGCCCCATATTCCCATCCAACATCATCGGAATTACGCTTCAAAGACCTCTCTAGCTCAGGTCTTGAATTTGACGCTCTTGAAGATGCGGTACCAGCCATTTCCTAACAATCTGCAAATAACATGCTAACTCCAGAAAACCTCTATCTGCGACTGCAAATCTGCAACAAAAAGCTATGTCAATTTCTGCTATGTCAAAAGAAAGCTATCTGCAATCACATTCTGTCTAATAAGCTCCCCGGACCCAAAGGAGACACAAGCAAACTCAAAAAACTCAAGCTAACAGAATGCAGTAATGCAGTAATGCAGCAATGCAGCAACCTATCTGCAATCACACAGAATGTAGTAATGCAGCAATCACACAGAACAAACTCAAGCTAACAGAAACCTATCTGCAATCAGCCAATCACACAGAACAAACTTAAGCTAACAGAAAGCTATCTGCAATCAGCCAATCACACAGAACAAACTCAAGCTAACAGAAAGCTATCTGCAATCACATCAATACAAATCAATTTCACAGAACAGAGTTTACTTGTACCAGAAATTTCCAGTACAAATCTTGAAGTCAGTGAAAAGAACTCAAACCAAACCCAGATTCATCAGAAATGCCAAGAAAGAAGAAAGATGACTCGATCCTCTGTAAATTTCTCTTGGAATTCCTGAAACTGAACTAAGAATCCACAAAATCAAACGAAACAGAAGAGAAATCTACGTATTAAGCATTTAAGCTTATTCAAGCAAAGATCGTAGGAAGTGACAGAACACAGAACATTGTTTCACAGAACACAGCCAACATCGAAAGAACTACCTCGCCGTTCTAAATCAAATTCATAATCACAGGCTGTCGAAGAAACAAAATCGAAGGCCAGAAATGTTGAAGACTGAGAAAGTGAGAAGTGCCTGATGTCGAACAGTCGAAGACGGTTGCGGCGCTGGTCACGAGGGAAGTAGTTGATGTCGAAGACGAGAGGGGTTGGAGGTGGGGACGCAGGCGGCGACCTTGACGGTGGCGGGGCGGAGGCAGAGCCGCAGAGGCAGAGGACTTTAGGTTTACAAATGAAGGGGCAAACAGAATGCAGACTGAAACGACTCGCGTTTCAATTTGGATTTTCTCGCCTCGCCTCGCCCTCGCCTCCCTCGCCTCGCCGTCGCCTGGGCGGTCACTGGGCGATGAATCGCCTGGGTGCAACGACTTGCCCAAAATTGAGGCGGCTTGGCTCCGCCTATAGCCTAGGCGGGGCTAGGCGGCGCCTTTTAGAACACTGATTTTGGCTAATGTCCATGTCCCCCAACGTCTTTAAGGCTTAGGATTTTGCTTTAAAACTGTCATTTGTTGATAAAAGATATGATCTTACTGTTGCACTCTTGATCAAAGTAAGTGATCTTTTGAAAATGTTGTTAGTGTTGTATGACTAGAATCTATGAACAATTTTGTTTTAAATTCAGACATTGAGAGCTAACCAGCAAGGAGGAGGTCTAGAACACTGACCCTTCTCAAGCTCACGCACCCTTGTATATTTCGCAAACCACGACATAGCTCGAAAACAGACCTCCGGCACCAAAAGCAACACGGTTGCATGGCCTAACCCTGTTATAACATCCTTCCCGGCCAGCCTATACTGGAACCCTGGGAGTATATACCCGGGTCCCTAACTGATAGAGTACCATTTGTTAATTTGTTTAAATCGTTTCATTTTGGTAGTTTCAGAAACAAATTTCTTTTTGCAAAAGTGAGTCGTAAATAATTAACCCACAAGTGTATGGTTTAAAGTTCAAACGCAGGTAACAGAAAAGAAAAGGAAAAAAAAAAGAAACATTCCTGTCCGTAAAAAATAAAGGAAAAAACGAAAACCTGTTGTGTTTGTATGATAGGCCCCTTCTTGATCCATTTTTCCCGCAGAGTTCTCTTTGCCTTCCTTGGCAGCAACCAACTCAAATCGTTTAGACCCTTTCTTCCAATCGTTTCTGGGTTTCAAACGAGTTTTCGATCAGATCTTCCTTAGCGCGTCAGACCATCAAAACTGACGTTAATGTCATTCATTTACGCTCATGATATGAAATGCAGGTAGCTTAGATAGCAAGCTATAGAACATAGAGCTTCTCATATTCACGTTAGACAAGTATGGACGAGAGGAGTGATGATGAGGACAGGGATGCATTGGCAGGGTTAAGCTCTGCTCCTGCTCCTCCTCGGAAATCGCACTCATTAAGCCAGCAACTGCGTGGAACCGCAGCTCAGAAACGGCACCAACTACGCAAGCATAGCATGGACGACGTGCAGATACCAAAGAACGTTGTTAATGCTGACCCCTACTATGATTCTTCCGACGATGACTTCTTTCCTTACTCCTCTAACACCACCACTGCATCCTCCATCGTTCCTACAATTGCCGAGGAGTACGTCTCCTCATCGCAGAGATTAGACAAAGGCCTATGCATGGAGGGTGGTATTGATTATCCTAGCCCCGGCAGCGCCAAGGAAAGCCAGCCATTACCTGAATTCATAGGGAGCGGCGGCGGAGCAGGAATCTTTAAGTTTCCAACGAGAGCTGCAGTGCATCCAGGTAGGCCTCCATGTTTGGAGTTGAGACCTCACCCTTTGAGGGAGACTCAGGTAGGGAGGTTCCTTAGAACCATTGCGTGCACGGAGACACAACTCTGGGCTGGTCAGGAGGGTGGAGTCAGGGTCTGGAATCTTAAGGATGTATTTGAACCCGGGTGCGGTCTTGGTGGCAGGGTCTTGAGGGGTGATGAGGATGCAGCTCCTTACTATGAGTCCTCAAACACCTCTCCTGCCATGTCTTTGATGGTTGATGTTGGGAATAAGTTGATTTGGTCTGGGCATAAGGATGGAAAGATTAGGTCGTGGAAGATGGATCAGCCTTTGGATGCTGCTACTCCTTTTAAGGAAGGGCTCTCATGGCAGGCGCACCGCGGTCCTGTTCTTGCCATGGTCATGACTTCTTATGGTAAATTAACTGATCACAACCTTTCCTATCTAGCTAGCCATAACATTACTTTAATAAACATGTTGCTGTGATACAGGTGATATGTGGTCAGGTTCCGAGGGTGGTGTTATTAAGATCTGGCCATGGGAATCGATTGAAAAATCTCTTTCTCTAAAGCCAGAGGAAAGGCATATGGCAGCTTTACTGGTGGAGAGGTCATGCATTGACCTTAGGAGCCAGGTTACTGTAAATGGTGTCTGCAGTATATCTTCTCAGGATGTGAAGGGTTTGTTATCTGATAATTTTAGAGCAAGAGTTTGGTGCACTGGGTCTATGTCCTTCTCATTGTGGTTAGTGTTTGATTTGATCCGTAATTTACATTTTATGAGTATGTTTTTCAGCTAACAAATACAATCTGCATCCTTGTGGATGGCAAATGATTTGGTCACAATCAACACAATGATGATTACAATGTGCATAAGTCATTTCTAAAAAATAAATTGTTTAAGGATATGTGATGTTGATTGATTTGGCTCCAGGGATGCCCGTTCACGAGAGCTTGTGAAAGTGTTTAATATAGAAGGTCAGATTGAGAATAGAGTTGACATGTCGTCTGTGCAGCAAGACCAAGCATCAGTGGAAGATGAGATGAAGGTGAAATTTGTTTCGAATTCAAAGAAGGACAAACCGCATGGCTTTCTGCAGCGGTCACGCAATGCTATAATGGGGGCTGCAGATGCTGTTCGCCGAGTTGCAACCAGAGGGGCAGGGGCATTTGTAGAAGAAACCAAGAAGACGGAAGCACTATTGCTAACTGCAGATGGCATGATATGGAGTGGATGTACAAATGGTTTATTGATACAGTGGGATGGGAATGGAAATCGTGTTCGAGATTTTACTCACTATCCTTCTGCTGTCCAGTGCTTTTGCACCTTTGGGGCACGGATATATGTAGGATATGTGAGTGGTCACATTCAGGTCTTGGATCTTGAGGGAAATGTGATTGCAGGATGGGTAGCACACAGTAGTCCGGTCATAAAATTGGCAGCTTGCCATGGAACTGGTTGTGTTTATAGCTTGGCTACTCATGGTGGTATACGTGGGTGGAACATCAAATCTCCAGGACCTAGTGATGACATACTACGCTCCGAATTGGCTGCTAAGGAAAGTTCATACACTACAAGAGACAATGTAAGAATTTTAGTTGGTACATGGAATGTTGGTCAAGGAAGAGCATCTCATGAGTCGCTCATGTCATGGTTGGGTTCTGCTGTGCCGGATGTTGGTATTGTAGTTGTTGGCTTGCAAGAAGTAGAAATGGGTGCAGGTTTTCTTGCAATGTCTGCAGCAAAAGAAACTGTAAGATCCTTGCTTGATTGATCAATTAGAGATAATTGTGGATCGCTTGATTATGGTTAATTACTTGAATGAATGCTACAAAGATCGTTAGTTAACTTCATGATCAACATTTCAAAGAAACTGGCTAACAAGTTGTCGATCATTCTCAGAAGAAAAGTTTAAACTCTGGTTTAACTTACTGTTGCATCTGTAGGTAGGGCTTGAAGGGAGTTCTGTTGGGCACTGGTGGCTGGATAATATAGGAAAGGCTTTAGAAGAAGGAAAAACTTTTGAACGTATGGGTTCTAGGCAACTAGCAGGCTTGCTCATATCTCTTTGGTAAGTGATTAACGTGAATTAAACTCTAATGTAATAAGCCTGCAGTTAATTGGCATGTTTCATAACTCTGCTCCTTCTGTTGATACATCCTTATGGGTCATGTCCTCATATTTGACTTAACTATTAGTTGATAATTTATCATTTAGGGTAAGAAAGAACCTTAGAACCCAAGTCGGAGATATTGATGCTGGAGCAGTTCCATGCGGCTTTGGACGTGCCATTGGTAACAAGGTTTGTATATCTTTTTTTCTTAAATAAGAAGCGATATTAGCTCCTCGGAGGTGGGTTTGTATATCGACATTCATAGCACTCATTGTTTCATGTATAGTAGTTAGCAACTTGTAACTATATGTTTGAAATGAAATATTAGAAAACAATTATACTATGAGTTTATGTGACAGAGCAAGCTCATTATGATGTCAAGCAGGGAGGTGTAGGTTTGAGAATCAGAGTCTATGATCGGATAATGTGCTTTGTGAACTGTCACTTGGCTGCACATTTAGAAGCTGTCAATCGCCGCAATGCTGATTTTGATCACATTTATCGAAATATGGTCTTCAATCGGTCATCTCTACTTAACACAGCAGCGGGTATGATACCATACCTGTTTTTGTCTTGCTCTCTTGCCTTCTCTACATATTTATTTTGGCTGCTTTATTCTTCTGGCTTGCCATGGGTCCTCTGTCTTGCAGCTGGTGTGTCTACTACTGTCAACACAGTTCGGACTCCAAATGTACGTCATTCATTTGTATATATTTGTTCTTAATCTATTTAATTTGTATCCTAATTAGCCAAGAGTACTTACAAGAATCTGGGGCTTTAGGCTGCAGGCAACAACTCTGAAGAACCAGCAAGACCTGAATTAGCCGAAGCTGATGTGGTTGTTTTTCTGGGTGATTTCAATTACCGACTTTTTGGTATATCTTATGATGAAGCAAGGGACTTCGTTTCCCAAAGATGCTTTGATTGGCTCAGAGAAAAAGATCAGCTCAGAGCAGAGATGAAAGCTGGGAAAGTTTTCCAAGGGATGCGTGAGGCACTCATCAGATACCCTCCAACATACAAGTTTGAAAGGCACCAAGCAGGTTTAGCAGGTATGTGATAGTGCATGAAAGTACGTACTATTAGTTTCTGAATTAGCTAGCTTTCTATTTGAGCTCTTGGCTTGTTCTTGTATCACACAGTCAAAAGCCATTGATCCAGATCCAAATATAAATGAACCATTAACACAAACTACCTACCTAGATAATCGTTGTTGTTTTGGACTATGTTAATAACAAATTGAAACCATTGTTATATATGCATCGTTTCCAGGATATGACTCTGGTGAGAAGAAACGAATTCCTGCATGGTGTGACAGAATAATATATCGTGATAATCGATCAGTTCCAGTGTCTGAGTGCAGTTTAGAGTGCCCTGTGGTCTCAGCAATTTTACAGTAAGTTCTTGCGACTTCAAAATCTAAATGCTAATATTGTCTTTTCTTCTTCAAATTCTTTCTTAAAATTCTTATTTTTCTAAAAGTTTGTCCATTAACTTCTGAAATAGGTATGATGCATGCATGGATGTGACTGACAGTGATCACAAACCTGTCCGGTGTAAACTAGCTCTACAAATTGCCCATGTTGATAGATCGATAAGGAGAATGGAGTTTGGGGAAATTATTAGGAACAATGAGAAAATTAAGTCTATCCTTGAAGAAATGAATTATGTTCCTGAAACTCATGTGAACACAAACAACGTAATCCTTCAAAGTCAGGATACATTCGTGTTGCGTATCACCAATAAATCTATGAAGGATATGGCCATCTTTAAAATCATTTGTGAAGGTCAGTCGACTGTCAAGGAGGATGGAGAAGAGGCTGATTATCGCCCAAGAGGTGCCAACGGACTTCCCAGATGGCTGGAGGTATAAAATTAACAACCTTTGACCTACTGCTTCATGCTGCTGCATTTTATGCATGTTCTTAGTGTAATTAAAATCTTGTTCACTTCAGGTCACACCAGCAGCTGGCTTAATTAAACCTGAACAATCTGCGGAAGTGTCCGTTCATCATGAAGAGTTCCATACTTTAGAAGAATTTGTTGATGGCATCCCTCAAAATTGGTGGTGTGAAGACACTCGTGATAAGGAAGTGATCTTGCTGGTGAAAGTCCAGGGTAGCTGTTCAGCGCAAACATACACTCACCGAATCCGTGTGAGGCATTGCTTCTCAGCCAAGACAGTACCACGCATTGACATTAAATCCAACAGCTCCAGAAGAGGCCAGCCAAGTCCAAAACAGAAGCAACCTGAACAGTTCAAGTGAAACTAACTCAAAGAAACATTGAAATTGGCCAGTATCAAATACTAATAGCTAGTATGAAGCAGTAAAATATAGCTAGATCCATTGCCTGGTAGGAGTGACAAATTGAAGACTGAAGATGGATTTAATCTGATGCCCAGTGTGCGGATCCTTCTTGCTAGAAAATATTAGGAAAAGAACTTGGTGTATATATTCACTCGTAGAGCCGACCTGTTATGCACGACTGAATCAGCAGTATAGAACAGGTTTTAGTTTTATATCCATAGAGTGCAACATCATTTCTTCTCTTTATTAACAGGTTCATTCTTTACCTCAAAACTTTTAGTCGATTAAACAATATTGATTTGTACTATACTTTCTCAGTAACCAGGTTTGATAGAAATGGAAATGCATCAGGTAGCAGTTTTCTGCCTGGCTTATAGCCACGATAATTGAAATCTATCATCAAGAAGAAAAGTGACAAATTGGTCCATACATAACCCCAGTTACAGAACTTTTGAACCTTCTCATTCTTCACCTGCTCAATTATTCATGAGTGATGTAGAATGGGTCCATGAACACGAAAATATCTGCAACAAATAACAGAACAATATGTGTACAAAGAATAATATTTAATTTTATCAATGCAAATGCTGGTTACAATCTTTATGAACTCCTCTGATTCTATTTTCAAATGTAGGTTTAACTTAAGGGTGACAAGCTCTTGTTCTTGAGATGCAAGGATTTACGCGGGTTGATCACGTAACGTATATTTAGGATTTGGATTTGGATTTGATGAAGAACTGGCTATTTGGGGAGCTTGATCGTTCTTCAAGAGGGGATCTAGATTTGGTGAAGAACTGGCTATTTGGGGAGCTTGATAATTCTTCAAAGATCTTGGGAAACTTTTGAGCTTGCGGGAGGGATTTTTCTTCTCTCTGGTTCGCTGCCTGCTTTTGCTCTACTTTTTGTTCCCCCTCCCCCCTTGGTATGAGGGGGTATTTATAGTGTTAACATTCCTCTACTTATGGTATGTAATGAAGATACCAAATCAAAGATATTTTTCTTTATCAGTGACAATCGAATCAGTAAATCTTGATTGATTGATTTACTTGTCAGATTTAACATAATCGAATCAATCACATGTTAAGATTTAGACACTACCAGAAAATGGGTCTTGGGCGACGAAACAAAAAAAACCGGGCGACGATTTTTTTTTTCGTCGCCTAAGAGGGAACTGAGGCGACGATTTTTTTTTTCGTCGCCCAAGTAAACAAAATCGTCGCCTAAAGTCCAACTTTAGGCGACGAAAATAAAATCGTCGCCTAAGAATACATTTCGTCGGCCAAGAGAGAAACTAGGGCGACGAAACAATATTTTGTCGCCTAAGATATTTATTTCGTCGCCTAAGTTTTTTATCCTTAGGCGACGAAACTGAGATATTTCGTCGCCCAAGATTTTTAATTCTTAGGCGACGAAACTCAAATATTTCGTCGCCCAAGATTCTTCTATATATTGAGAGGCCGGGATAGAAGAATGAGAACTTTGAAAATTTTAAACATAAATTTCTCTAGTTCTTCAAATCGTTCGGTGTTGTGGAAATTTGTCCATACATAGTTTGTGGAGCTACTCCCAGGTACGTACATATGCATATATATGCACATATATATATGTGCATATATATATATATATATATTGATTTTCAGTTTTATTTGAGTTGAATTAATGATATATATATATATATATATATATATATATATATGCATAGAGTTTGTTCCAAGCTGAGTAAGGGGCCGTTCTGTCATAGATATGGTTCACAGGTTTGTTTAACTGGATCTCAAGATCACAAACTGACCACTCTTCTCGATGAAGGGGTCGATAGGGGTTCGCCTCCGTGATCACAAACGAGTCCTGCCTGGTTCCTGTAGGGGGTTCGCCCTCCGTGACATTGACACTTGCCTTCTGAAACCACGGAATCCGCTCGAACTAGATATATATAATTAATAATTAGTATGTTGTATTACATTAATATATATATATAAAAGATATGTTCATTAAATATTGATATATATATATATATATGTTATTTTCAGGATATGGATAAGAGTTGGATTTCTCTTCCAAGATATCACAGAAAATATGCTGAAGGAGTTTGGGATTTTATGCAATATGCGCAGGGCAATGCTGACGGGAGTGGCATGTTCTATTGCCCGTGCAAGATGTGTAAGTGTCGCAGTGATATGCATCGATTTCCGTTGGGGACAGTATGGGACCACCTGAAGAGTAACGGATTCTGGGAACGTTACACATGTTGGATATATCACGGTGAAACCTCATCACGCCCGCATGATCATGGACAGTTTGATGAGACGGGCAGTACATCCAACGATCCAACAACGACCTTCATCAACGACATGTTTCCTCATGACAGCGGTGTATGCCCTGAACGACAGCACATTCCTCAGGCGCCGATGCAGGCCGTCCCTAGAGGTGTCAACACTGCCGGTATAGCCAAGTACAACAGACTTATTGCTTTCCAACAGACCCCTCTGTGCCCAGGTCATGAGAAGACCGTTCTTCAGTGTGTGATGGAGGTGATGCATATCAAGGTTGACACAAAATCAACCGTGACGGCTGTTGATAGGTATCTACAGTACACTGCTTCGCTCCTGCCCGACGGTCATCGTCATCCCACCACGCATCATAAGGTCCGTCGTATCTTGAGAGATCTCGGGCTTTCCTACATCAAGATCCATGCATGCAGATATGACTGCGTTCTATTCTGGGGTAAAGATGCAGACGGTAATGACCTTGAAGGCCTTCATCGTTATCCGGTATGTGGGACCGACAGGTATAAGCGGACTCCCGCAGGCAACAGGAAACCTGTTAAGGTACTTCGCTATTTCCCGTTGAGGGATAGGCTGGAGCGGTTGTATATGTCTTCAAAGACGGCCGAAGCTATGAGATGGCACGCTGTGAGGGAGGTGCATGACGAAGACCTCATGGTACACCCTGCTGACGGGGAGGCGTGGAAGCATATAGACAGGGAGTTTCCTCATTTTGCTTCAGAGGTGAGGAATGTGAGGCTCGGGCTGTCATCCGACGGGTTCAACCCTTTTGGGACCATGAGTCTTTCGTACAGTATATGGCCGGTCATTTTGGTGCCTTACAACCTTCCTCCATGGATGTGCATGAAGAAGGAATACAACATGTTGACCTTGTTGATTCCGGGGCCCGGTTATCCAGGTATCTACTTTCCCTTCATATTGTATATATTGTTGTTGGTTCAACACCTCTCCATTTATTGTTTTTGTTCTATATTGTTGGTCATATATAGTCGTTATCTGAATTTGTTGTGGTTGTTGTTGTTATCCAGGGAAGTGTCTCGATGTGTATATGAGACCGCTGATTGAAGAGTGTAAATTGCTTTGGGAGGTTGGTCATCCCACTTATGACTCCCACAAAAAGGAGATGTTCCAGATGCATGCCATGATTGTTGGTACCATCAGTGATTTTCCTGCACGTGGGATGTTGTCCGGCAACGTTGTTAGGGGATACAAGGCTTGTCCTGAGTGCCTTAGCTCCCAGGGGTGCAGCAATCATTGCAACAAGATAGTCCGGATGGGTCACCGTGCTTACCTACCACATGATCACCCCTGGCGGATAGATACCGGGGCATTTGATGGGACCGAAGAGAGAGGTGTGGAGCCGCATAGATGGTCGGGGGAAGAGATTTTAGCAGTGCTGGATGAGTATGATTTTGGGCAGCTCAGCAATCATCCTGATATTGTGGCCAGAATACCTGAAAGACCAGACATGTACAAATTCTAGACACATAAGAGCATATTTTGGGAACTCCCGTACTGGAGTACGCTGTTGATCAGGCACTACCTAGATGTGATGCACATAGAGAAGAATGTCTGCAACAGTGTGGTAGGTACAGTGCTCAACTTGGAGGGGAAGACGAAAGACGGTCCTAAGGCACGCGTTGATCTTAAGAAAATGGGAATCAGAAAACATCTTTGGCTGAAAGAGGGGAAGAAAAAGATGCCTTGGGCTCCTTACACCGTGAAGCCTGATCAGAAGACCCAGATCTTCAGGTGGATGAGTTGTGTGACGTATCCCTCAGGCGTTGCAGGAAATATAGCCCGGTGTGTGAACTTGCGGGAGAATAAGATATACGGCTTGAAGAGTCATGACTGTCATATTCTGCTACAACGTCTCTTCCCTGTTTTCATTCGACCGTTCCTTCACCGTCAGGTAAATTTGTGGTTAAAATTACGGTTAACCTGTCGTTGTTGGATTTTATATTAAATTTGTGATGTGTGGTTGGATTTTATATTAAGGTTGTGGAGCCGTTAGTAGCGCTGTCAAGATTCTTCATGAAGTTATGCACAAGGGAAGTGAGAAAATCCGATCTCCGGGAAATGCAGGCAGACATCATATACATCATGTGTAAATTCGAGAGGATCTTTCCGCCAAATTTTTTCGATATCATGCCTCACCTGATGATCCATCTTCCCCAGCAATTGTTGCTTACCGGTCCAGTACACTTCACTTGGATGTATCCCATGGAAAGGTATGTTTTATTCACTTACATCTCCAGAATACATATATGTACGTACATGTTCAATAACCATAACGTATAGTTTGCAATCTTATATTTACAGGCAACTTGGTGAGTACAAAGATTATGTCACTAATAAATCCGCGCTTGAAGGATGTATAGCTGAAGCATATATTGCGCATGAATGCGTCACCTACATGAAGTTGTATTTAGGAGCGTCGTTGGGAGCTCCGCAAGCCATGGAGGAACATGCGCCGCGGTTCAATCTCTCTATAGTTTCCAGTGATGTCGAAGTTGGTGGAGCACGACTGTCCGCCGAGTATGCATTGTCGGATGAAGAGATAGCCATAGCGCACTGGTGGGTACTAATCAATTGTGAAGAAGTTAAATATTGGAAAGAGTTGCACCAAAATTTTCCGGAAGTTGATGGTGATCTCGAGTACTACAACATGACGTTCGCAAATTATTTTCGCACCTGGGTACGTAATTTAATCTTCCCTGTTATATATATATATGTAATTATTTTCTATTGCATATATTTTCGGATATTTACAGTTCAATATCCGTTACAGATGGACATGATTAAATCTGATGATAATCCAAACTGGTCGCACGAACTATTACTTCTTGCGATGCAACCCTATCCCGGTTATTTATTTTTTACCAAATTTTTATAGCCCCGTAAGAGTCTCGTCGATTGGAAACTATTCTCAGTTGAAGGTCCGGCCAGATTACGTGATTTGGATAGTCAAATAGTCTTCATTTTATGATAGAACTCTTGGCCGACGATTTTCTTCATCTTGGGCGACGATGTTCATAGTGAAGAATGTCGTCGCCCAAGTAGACTATCTTGGCCGACGATTTTCTTCATCTTGGGCGACGATATTTATAGTGAAGAATGTCGTCGCCCAAATATACTATCTTGGCCGACGATTTTAAAAAAACAGGGCGACGACTTCAAAAATCGTCGGCCAAGATTCTCTTGGCCGACGATTTTTACAAAACAGGCCGACGATTTTTACAGAATCGTCGCCCAAGAAGGCCAGTATAAAAGGCAAAAATTCGGAAACCCTAACCATTTCTTCAGCCGCCAAGCATATTCTCTCTCTCTCTCTCTCTCCGAAAATCCTCTCTCTGCCCTCTCTCTCTCCCTCTCTCCGACCCCGACCCCGACCCCAATTCGGAACCCCGACCCCGACGTCGACCCACAATTTAAGGTATAACCCTAAAACCCTAAATTGGTTTTAATTGTTTTTGTTGTTGTGATAATTGTAAATTGTTGTTGTTGTTGTTATTGTGATAATTGTAAATTGTAAATTGTTGTTGTTATTGTTGTGATAATTGTAAATTGTTGTTGTTGTGATAATTGTAAATGTTTGTTGTTGTGATAATTGTAAATTGTGATGTACGGTTTAGGGTTTACGGTTTACGGTTTAGGGTTTAGGGTTTAGGATTGTAAATGATTAAATAATTTAGGGTTTATTTAGGGTTTAGGGTTTACGGTTTAGGGTTGTTGTTTAAGGTTTACGGTTTACGGTTTAGGGTTTACGGTTTAGGGTTTAGGATTGTAAATGATTAAATATATTGTAAATGATTAAATAATTTTTGATTAAATAATTAAATAATATAAATTATAATTGTAAATATATTGTGGAAATTTTGTAAGAAATAATGGATTATTTTTGAGTAAGGATGTAAATATTCGTAAATTAATTTTTGTGATGTAATAATTGCGAATTAATGTAAATAATTTGTTATGTGAATAAAAAAAATAATAAATCCTATAATAATTATTAAATTTTATTTGTGCTATTATTGTTGATAAATTTTTCGAAGTTTATCGAGCCCTTATTTTTGTGAACTTAATTATAAGACGGTAAAATATTTTTAATAAATTTATGGTTATTTTAAACAGGATGGCCAAGAGGAGAACTTCTGAACAAGACGGCTCGGACGGTACCTCAAACAACCCGTCGGAATCAGCGTCGATCGGGTTTCCGTGGCAGTTGACGGCCCGACGTGAGGCGCTTAGGGGTGGCGCGAGCGGCTCGGGTTCTGCTGGGCAGTCGGGTCCCGCAGCGACGGCTCCTCGTCATCCACCCATACTTCGCCAGTCGCGATCCCGCAGCGACGCCCCCACACAGTCGTCCCCGACCGACGGTGATGGCGGGTCATCCGGGGTCCCTATGGTGCCGTCCGGCCTCTTCCTTCCTCCGACGATACCGGCGATACCTCGCGTCGATGAGGAGGGTCGACCGATTCGGGAGCAGCTCCCGCATGTGGCACCGCACGAGGCCTATATCTACCGGGAGTTTCCCACGCCTCTTCATCCCGTGAGGGTCTCCGAGCAGGCGGACATAGACGAATCCGTCGGCTCAGCCTCATCCTCAGGTAATTTATTATTACTTTTTTTTCGATTTACATTTTTTTTTGTAAAAATGTATTATTAATATTAAATTTGATTCACAATGTCACAGCCACCGGAACGAGAAGGCGGAACAGGAGAGGCACCGTCAACAACAAGGGACTCGATAAGGCGGTCGAGTCCGCTGGACGGATCGCCATCCCGTTTTCCAACGGGAAACCGGTGGACGCCGCGTTGGGAAACCGGTACACGCGCGCCGCGGGAGGCACCATCCGCTCCAGACTCCCTATGTTGTGGGGAGTCTGGAGCCAGGTTCCTGATGGAGTGAAGGAGATGCTCCATCAGTCGATGTCGGTGAGTTTACTCAATCAATTACTATTTTTTTAACTATTTTTTTAACTAATAAATTATTTAATTATCGAAAAAAATACTAACAAGTGGTAATGCAACAATGGTTTGTGGTTCCCGAGGAGGGACGTGACTGGGCGGACAAGGCCCATAGGGAGAGGTACCTCTAGCTATTTAATAATTTATTAAATTTTATTTTTTTAATAAAATTATTAATATTTTTTTTGTATATGTAGGTTCAAGGAGTGGAAGCACGACCTCCGGGAACACTGGAAGAAGTACGGGAGCGACCGTTCGGGTACCCCGAAGGAGTTCGAGTATCGGGAGTACGAGTGGCGGTGGCTTCTTGTCACGCAGTTCAACGACCCTCACAAACAGGTAATTCGTAAACAAATTTGAATATTTAATTAGTGAATTAATTATAATTGTATGTTTTTAAATATTTACTAACGATAATTTTTTTTTGAAGCACCTCGCCCGGGTGAACGCTGAGAATCGGCAACAAAACACAACCAACCATCGTGCCGGTTCGAGGCCGTTTTCGGCCATCATGGACGACGTGCGGCGAGAGCGGCCAGAGGAGAACCCCTATGTGGGGACCTTTCAGAGGGCATATCCTCATTCTGAGGAGGATCTTGTAAGTTCCTTATATTTACTAATTTTTAATTTTAATTACATTTTATTAAATGTATATTAATATATTTTTATAATATATCCAATTAGGCGAGGGTGAGGGAGGCGGAGCAAGAGGTCATCAGAGGCATGGTGAACGACACATGGCCGGGCACGGCAGAGGATGACATGTCAGAGGCCATGTCCAGGATCGACACTTCAGATCCTACCGTTGGGGCGCGGATTATGGCCACTGCCTTCGCGCAGCGTTCCAACACCTACTACTGCCGGGGTATGGGAGACGCTGGAAAGGGGATCCTGAAGACGACGCCAGGATTTCAGCGCAAGGGAGCCGCCGGAGCCTCAAGCAGCAACAGCCAGACCACTCGGCTACAGGATCAGTTCGCAAGCCTACAGTCTGAGCTGGAAGCCCAAAGAGCGAGAGAGTCTGAGCTGGAAGCCCAAAGAGCGAGGGAGATGGCGGCGATGGCGGAATCATATGCGGCTTCCAATGCTGCGCATATGGAGCGGGTGAATGAAGTCACCAATGCCAACCAGGCGGCTATGGGACAGTGGATGACTGCCTGCATGTCTGCACTTGCGGCCGGACAGCCGTTTCCGCCCATGCCTACGCCTATACCATTACCTCAGTGGCCCCATCCTCAGTGGCCCCAGCCTCAGCAGCAGCCTCCTCAGCTTGACCAGCCGCCGCCTCAGGACCCTCCGAACGGGAATGATGAGTTAGATTTTGGTTTTCTCGATCCATAGGCAGAATTTTTGTAATAAATTATTTATAAATTTATAAATTTGTGTTATTTTTAATTAAATTTTAGTATTAGAAAACTTTAAAGAAATGCCGAAAAAAAAATAATGACAAAAATTAAAAAAACATCATTTATATATTTAAAAAAAATATTTAATTATTTTTTTAAAAAAAATTTAAATATATCTTAGGCGACGAAATTTATAAATCGTCGCCCAAGATTTAACACCTTGGCCGACGAAAAAATAATATCGTCGCCTAAGATGTAGTGATCTTAGGCGACGAAATATTTATTTTCGTCGCCCAAGGTTAGAAGATCTTAAGCGACGAAAAAAAATTTCGTCGGCCAAGGTGTTAAATCTTGGGCGACGAATATTTTTGGGCGACGAGAGGTATATTTTAGGCGACGAAATTAGTATCGTCGCCTAAGAATAACTCTTAGGCGACGACGGAATTAAATTTCGTCGCCCAAGTTCTTCACCGACGGACTTCTGGCGACGACTTCTTGGCCGACGACATGTCGTCGCCTAAGTACTTAGGCGACGAAATTTTTAAACAGGGCGACGATTTTTTTTCGTCGCCCAAGACCTATTTTCTGGTAGTGAGATATGCCCATATTGCTTTGGATTGAATATCCTGTTTTGACCAAGATCTTTAGCAAAGGGGCGTGCCACCTCGTGGATATGGAAGGAACAACGCAGAACCTTGATTTCCAAGCAAGTGATGATTTCTGATCCCATCTTGCGGATGACTCAAGTGACGATCTCCGCTTACGTGCGAACTCTGCTGGCTAACTCCTTCGCGAAGTTCCCTACGTGGGGTCATCCCGCCTCGCCTTTATGTATGTGCGCGGAGCCATCACGCCTCGCCTTCTTGTACGTATACACGTGCGAAGTCATTTCGCTTCACCTCGCCTGCATGTACGTGTGCGGAGCCATCTCGCCTTGCCTTTGTGTACGTCTACGCGTGTGAAGTCATTTCGCTTCACCTCACCTGCATGCACGTGCGTGGAGCCATCTCGCCTCGCTTTTGTGTACGCATGCGAAGTCATTTCGCTTCACCTTCACGTACGCACGCGGAGCAATCTCGCTTCGCCTTCATGTACATCTACGCATACGAAGTTATTTCGCTTCGTCTTCATTTATTTCTATGCGAAGTTCAGTTCGCCTCGCGAAGTCCAGGTCGCCTCGCGAACTCTACTATCTAACTCGCCTGATTCCTGGCGAACCATCAACTTCTATTTTTGGGGACGTCTTATTTCTTTGTTCTGGCAATTAATTTAATTTAATTAATATTTGATCATCGATCGACACTTAATAATTGACTTCAATCGGGCTTTAAAGTTTTATTGTCGATCGATCATTCCCATGTTACCACGTGTCATTTCCAACGACTTTCCAATTTTGTCGACTCATGAGCCACGTATGCAATTTGTCGAGTCAACGTGTTTGCTTGGATTATTCAACGATTATTATTATCATTAAATTTTATATGTCTACAAACACCAAAATGGCAGCAGAAATATCCAGCAAAGTTTTCACTATGTTCTTTCTGCTAGCGGTTGTTTCTTGATCCTTGAGTCTAGGAATCACCACTTAAATTAAGTGTTGCATTTTTCCTTCATTCTAGGAATCATTTAAAATAAGAAAGGCATGGATGGAGGTTCCATTGTCTTACAACTTCAATATTTTCTTTTGGCAGGAAATTATTTAGTGTTTAGCGTTCACCACCAACCCTTACATTTGTACAGAGAGCAAGCATTAACAACTCTAGCAAATTGCATAAGTTACAACAAAACACAGCTAGTGCAAACTTAACAGAAGAGCTTCTCGAAATCAATGTAATCGAGCATAATGTACCTGTACTGATGGCACCTCAGTGCATCTCTTTGTACCAGTGTTTTCCCGGGTAGCCATAAACTATCATCAGAAGGGTCAGAATTTAAATGAGAATATGAAACGAATAATCTTTAATTTTCTTTAAGCTTACTAATTCCTTTTAGTTCTTTAAGCAGGGGTGCAACTACAATGGGGCGAGATGTTTCATTCGCCTTCGCTTGTATATGTTTTTGTTAATTGCACTATGTTTTTCTAAATATGTTTGTCTAATATAAGCATTGTTTCTTCATTTATATATAGCTCTTTATCAAATCTTGAGCCAAAACTAAAACGTACGAAAAATGTCGAGTATGAAGGTTCAAATGTGAATTCTAATAAATCCTTTTCTCCAAACCTTGATGATCAACCACAACCTTCAATTTGTCTACACCATCAAGATTCTCTTCACTTTTTTTTTTCTTTTTGGTTAAAAAGTCTACCATCCCCAAGGTTCAAATCATGGATTTGCGACTGGTCTTCAGGTCTCTTTTGAAGATCATTAACAGTTGGGATGTGATCCACAAGAATAACCAATAATGCCAGAAGATCTAGTGGATGAGAGTGGTCAAGGATGTTTTTCTGGAGATCTGGCAGAAGATGCAGTGTGAAGTTATCGCGGCTCCCGCCATTGACGCCCTTTATGCTTCGTTTCGAGTTAGTTGAAGTTGCTTCGTTTTATTAGCTTAATTTTATTGTCTTTTTTCTTCAAGACTGAAAAGTTAGTATTACCCCAATGTATCCAACTTATTTATGGATACGTTCCTGGCCGTTTTCGGCATTCTTCGGTCAATTTTGGCCATTACATCGCATTAAAGGTTCTTTGTAGATCAAGAAACTGGTATTGGAAATGCTGGAAACATGTCAGAGATGCCCGAAAACGAGTCGAAAACGTGACCATAAATAAACCGGAAACGCGAGGGTGATACTAACCTTTAGTCTCAAAGAAGAAAAATAAAAGAAACCAAAACAACCTAAAAGTCTTTATTGCCACTACGTTTCCAGTTTTTTGCAGATAAGTTTCTGGCTGTTTCCGGCCTTATCTGGTCGTCTTTGGCCATGTTAGCGCTTACACACTGTCATATAAGATTAGGAACTGAACTCGAAAATGCCGAAAATGCGTCGGAGACCCCTAGAAATGTGTCGGAAACGCCTAGAAACGTGTCTGTAAATACACCGGACATGCGGGGGTAATACTGACTTTCTCATCAAAGAAGAAAAAAGCTGAAATAGCCTAAAAGTCTTTATTGCCCCCACGTTTCTAGTTTATTTACAGATAAGTTTCTGGTCATTACTGGCTTTCCCCGGCCATATGTTTGGCGTACATGATGACTTGTTGGTTAAGCATCTTGTCTAGAAAACACCGAAAACACGTCGTAGGCCTCCAAAAATGCGTCATAAAAGTTTGAAAACATGTCTATAAATACACCAGACACACGGGAGTAATACTAACTTTTTGTTTCAAAGAAGAAAAATAAAAGAAAGCTTAATCAACCAAAAAGTCGTTATTAAGCCCACGTTTCCGATATACTACGGATTAGTTTCCATTCGATTCTGGCCTTCTCCGACCGTCTAATTATGTCATTGCCAGCCATATCAACTCGTACAAGGTGCTTTGTTAGTTAAGCATCTAGTCTCGGAAACGCGTCTGAGACCTTTGGAAATGCTCAAAAACGTGTTCGTAAATACATCAGATACGTTAGGGTATAACTGACCTTTTGCCTCAAAGAAGAAATAAAAAAATCTGAAACACAGCCTAAAAGTTGTTGTTGCCCCATGTTTATGGTCTATTTACGGATAAGTTTTAGGCCGTTTCCAGCCTTTTTTGGCCGTCTCATGCAATTTCAAGTCATATCACTACGTACATGGTGTCTTGAGGGCTAGAAAACTGGTATCGAAAACGCCAGAAATGCGTCTTAGAGCCCCGAAAACAAGTCGTAAACGCTCGGAAACCTGTCCGTAAATATACTAGATACGCGGGGTAAGACTGACCTTACGCCTCACATTCTCTAATTAATGACACAAAAAAGGTTGGTTTGGTAACTCCACTTTGCTAGTTTCATCTCCTATTTCAGTCTTCCTAGTCAAAATGCTCCAAGTGAATTTGTAAAAAGTACATTACATAGTAGCATATGACCAAATTTAAAAACACAAAAAACCAACTTTCAGCAATTTTTATACAAATTAGGACACAAGCTCAGGACCAAAACCAGCAGTATCAGGCCGACCCCGATTTTGTCCATGAAATGACCAAAATGACCTCACTTTCACATCCAAATTACGCGCATGCCACTCCTTTTTTCCCAACCATAAACCTGATCTGATCTCTCTCTCTACACTCTCTCTCTTTTATCTTTCTCTCTTCTGTCTCTCTCTCTCCCCCTCTAGATCAGAGCTCGACGCCAACTCCAGACCGGAGCTCGACGCCGGCGTCGCTTATGCCGGTGGACGTTCTAGAACTGGCCGGAGACTTTGTCGGAGTAGCATGCGAGCAAAGCTCACCTATCTATGCCACAACTCCACGGCCGCCCTGGATGATGGATTCAGAGGCTGCGGTTTGTTCTGGTAGCGTCTATGGTAGGAGGAGGGGCAAATTCGACAGATTAGATCGAGGAGAAAGGAGGACTCCAAGGCCAACGACGTCGTCATCCCACTGCTGAAGCTCTAATTCACTACCCGGCTCGAATTGGCATGATCCATTGACAGAGGGAGGGTCGCATCAAAGAGAGGAAAATAATCCAATCGGCGCCATCGACTAGGTCTGCCGGAGTTGGCCGCAAAAATCGGGTAGGGTCAACAAGTCGGTGGCAGGTCAGGTTAGGGTTTCTATCGGGAAGAAAAAAGGGATGATGGTGATGATGGTGATCAAAGGTTGCTTGTATATGTGTGTTTGTCCTTTTTTGCTATTGTTGAGATTGGAAGGATAATTTGCTGCTACTGTGGTAGATTGGAACGGCAAGTTGTTATTGTTGGTGTTGAGATTTGTTGGAAGAGAAATTTTATGCTACTGTTAGAAGGGTAAATTTGCAGATGAGTAGTAAAATTCAACAGTAGCAGCTGTGGAGTGGACATTAATAGACAGTAGCAGCTTTGGAGTCGACAGTAATAGACAGTAGCAGATTCTAGATAGATAGTAGCATGTTTGTTTGGTTTTGGAGAATTTCCAAAAAAAAATTGCAATAGCATCGGCAGTAGCACCTATTGATTGACAGTAGCAACGAGGTTCACTATCTGCTGTAGCAGTTAGCTTAAAGATCTGCAGTTGCAGCTAGTTTGGGACTGAGAATTACAGAAGTAGGTAGTAGCAGAGTGGGATGAATAGCAAACGTAGGCAGTAGCATGCAGATTGGTAGTAGAAGTCGTCAGTAACAGACGAATTGGTTGGTAGTATAAGTCGGCAGTAGCAGGCGGATTAGTGGTAGAAGCCAACAGTAGCAGTCGACATTACTTGAAGACAGTAGCAGTTTGTTTGTAAATTGACTCTCTTTAGTTTAGTTGACTCTGTTTTAATGAAGGGTAAAATTATAAATATGTAGCTGACACATGTCAACAACATAATAACTTGTCCTTAATTGTAAAATTTTGTCCTTATATGTGTAAGATAATATGTAAAAGATGTATTTGTAAATTGAAATTTGGTTAGTAACTAAAGTATAGTTTACTAATTTGTAAATTTTCGTTCTTGTGTCAGTTGTGTGTTCCCCGTCCTATGTTTCATAGGAACTTAGTACCATTGTTCTCAAAAGCACAAGTCATCCATCACCTTAAACCTGTCTCACCCGATCGAGCAATGAGCTCCCAGTTCCAGCTTCGAGTCAACCCACTCACCGACAACTAGAAGTGGATCGTCATTGAAGAGAACAGATCAGAATCCCAACTCCCAAAACTTCCCAAAATGCCCTCCTTGCCACAATGTCGTACCTCAACATGCTCAACAACTCTCCCAAAGTCCCAGGAACACAACTCACCACTAAGCCATAAACAAGTGAAAAAATTTCTACGCACAAAGATGCAAGTGAACCGAGAAACTAATATGCAATATTTTGATATGGTCATCCACGTCACATTATTATGCAGGTATTCTAGTACAGTTAACAAAATTAAAACCCAAAAAAATAGTCTTAAGTGTTTCTAATACAGGAGGTGAAGACCTAAGATCGAATAAGAAGTACTTTTATCATAGATGTTTAATTTAATCGGACTAAAAATAAAAATAAAAGAAAGAAATCTAAGACCTCTACTCTCTGTTAGATCTTTGCATACTGCGATATCCGCTCGACAATACGGTTACTCAACCTTGCCGTGTTCATGTTGGGTTAGTTACTTAGTTAGACCTAAAACTTTTACCTCTTTTTTTTTTAAGGGTGAAAGTAATTAGTGGATAACTACTCATAACTTGATTGGCAAAAAAAAAAAAAACAATTCTTCATCTGAAAAAAAAAAACAAAAAACAAAACAAAAACAATTTGATCTGATTTACAGTACTCTATTTCCGGGTAACACTGTTCTTACACTGTTCATCAGGGAACAGTGACTCGCCGCCCATCACGCCTAATGCTTCTGTCCTGCGTTCACTTTAGATGACTTTCTTCCTGTCGCTCTAATACTCCCCGCCGCCCATCACGCCTCGGATCTTTTCCTCTGTGATTTGCTCACTGCCAATCAGGTTTCCGTGCCGATCGTGTTCAACAGGTTTCCTCAGTCCCAGTATGTGATTCATCTTCTGTTCTTTTTTTCCCCCCTACAATTATCTGATCTTCTTTCCCCTCTTTCAGGTGACCCCTTATCGAAAACCAAACACAGCCGTCGGCTTGCCCACAGTTGCCTTTCGGATAGTCGGGTGACTCTCTCTCTCTCTCTCTCTCGCTGGTTACAAGGAATATGCATAAGAGTCTTCGATTTTCTTTGTTTGTGAGAGGATGGGTAACAGGTGCTTCACATGTTTGATTTTTTTGGCTTCTTGGGTTTATGGGGTTATTGTGATTGATGTTAGGTTACGTATTGTGTGATTGTCCATTGGATAGTTTGCCTTCTTATTTAGCAACACCGCAGATGGGATGATTGCAATCTGAGTTCTTTCACTACATCCAGGTTTCTAGAATAGTTGACCTTGTTAGTCTACTATAATAGTACTGGTGAACTGCTTGACCAGAAGCTGATACAAGGAGGCAGTTGTATTCCTATTCCTCTGTTTCGTTTCCATCGCCTGCACACATAAACTCAACATTTGAATGTCTCAAAACTAGAATCGCTCCCCATCTACCGGCCATTAAAAGGTTTACAATTTTCGCATCCTCACTCCTTGTTTGTTCTTTTCTCCTTCTTCGTCTTTACTTCAAAATATTAGCTCGACTTGTAGTTTCAATTCCATAAATGTTCAAAGGGCATATAAAGTTCCTATCTTTTGAGGTACCAATTGAAACTTGAGATCAAAGACAGAGACTTTTTAATTATTTAGGGATACCCATTTGAAACAGACAATTTAGCACACCTCAAGTTTTGATTCCATGGAGACATTTGGGAAAGATGGGTCAGCTTATTTGTTTAACTTTGAATATCTTGAGCTGAAAAATCTGGGTTTTCATGTCTTGTTTTATTTTATTAGAGGAATTAGCTAAGTTTTCGGTTCTGTTGTTGCAGATCAAAGGTGAGTGTGCTCTGCATTTTCACGGTACACATTTTACCAAGTGTTGCTGTATCTTGCTTGAGCTTATCACAATATGGTTATCATTCAAACTACATGTTGAAACATATGCCGTTAAGTAAGTATAGAAGAGACATAAGGAGGAGTTGCGTTAGAAGGTCTCAAATTGTGCCTTCAGTTGTTGGAGATGATGATGGATTGCGTGTATTTGTGGTCTCCGATTTGCATACTGACTATACAGAAAACATGAAATGGGTCAAGGACTTATCGTCTGTCCGATACAAGAATGACGTTCTTATTGTTGCTGGTGATGTTTCTGAGACATACAAGAACTTTATGATGACTATGTCTCTCTTGAAGAATAAATTTGAGCATGTCTTGTATGTTCCTGGGAACCATGACCTTTGGTGCCGTTGGGAGGGAGAAATTCATGTGAGCAATGCTGTTTATTTTCCAGGTCTTTATAGTGCTTGGACTACATCCTCCAAATACAGTATTTCTCATAACCTAGCATCGTAATGTTATATACATCTCTATGCGTTCTACTTTTGACGGTATAACGTTAGCATATACTGCAGTACCAGTTTTTTTTTTATTGATTTTATTTTTTACGTGTGGCTTTTATTTTTTACGTGTGGCCAATTATTATAGACTCAAAACAAGCCAACCTCTAAATAGTTTATGGGTTCATAGTTGGAGCAACATAGACTTGAAATCAGCTCACTTGACTTTTGATGATATCTCTAAGCAAGCACAACAGACCTACAACTAGCAAGAAAGCTGTCTTGCCATACTTATACTTAGAAGTTGGAAGATCAATTGACGAAGCATGAGTTATAAGAATTTCAAAATCAAGCTGCTACTGCATTAGGTCTTTGAGAGTGAACAAGAAAAATTACTGCATGTACTTTGATTTCATATCTACTTAGTTTCTACCTGATAGATTTCTGTTGAGTCACGAAAATCATAGGCATGGATCATCTGATGGATGCTAGTCTGAAACTCTGAATCATTAGATGCTGCAAATGGGTTTTTCTGTTAGTGCCACTATATTTCTGGTTAATCTATTTTTGGTTTAAATTATGACTCTTATAGATGCTTTTTATCCAAATATCTTCACATGAACTGAAGGATTTGATCCTGCTTGTTAAAATTTATTTGTGATTCTGTTTTTCAGCTTGATTCTCATCAGAAGTTAAATAAAGTGCTTGATGTGTGTAGAGATCTTGGAGTTGAGACCAATCCAATAGGTTTAGATGGCTTGGGAATTATTCCTTTGCTCTCATGGTATCATGAGGTAATTTGTTCAATAACATACTTGGAGCTGATTATTTATGGCTTTAGCATAGTAATGCATAAAATTACATTAACATAAATAATAGATTTCCTTATTATGCAGAGCTTCGATAAGGAGGAGGAAATAACAAATATTCGTGTTCCACCTTTAGAGTTGGTAATTTCTACTTTTCGTTTAACTATGTTTACCATAGAACGGTTTTTATGCTTCCAGCCAATTCTGCTCAAGTCTTTAAGAATACAGGCTGCCGTTTTTTTTCTTCTCTATTGGTCCTCTAAAAGTTTACTTGTTTAACCCAACATAATAACCATTTCCTCCCCCTCCCCCTCTTCCCAGCTCTTGAAAATATTAATGTTTTTTTTTTCTACGTAGGCATGCAAGGACTTCACGGCATGCAGATGGTCAAGGGAACTACCAAATGGAGATATCTCACTTGCTCTATATTTCGATGCAATGAATGAGAAGAATCAAAACCTGATCAAGGAGATCCAGAACACATGTAGCCAAATAATTACCTTTTCTCACTTTGTCCCCAGGTCAGTAAATTGTTATTTACTCTTCTGAGATAATAAGATCATATAGGTTGTTGAATGTAGTTTGTACGAACTAGTAAAAATGGCTTCTTTTAACCTACGTAGTATTCATAATCTTACTCTAACTAAAGTGCTAGAAAACTAAACCAGCTCAAGTATGATTTGGCTGATTTGCTAATCAACTCAGATCCCTAATGAAATTTTATTTCCTCCTCAACTCCCAATCATTTCTCTCTCTTTTTTCATCATTATCCATAATATCTGGTCTTTGGTTTCGACTTTTGGTTACAAATTCCCATCATGCACTGAAGTTCTACTTGGTAGTGGCAACAATACTTGAGAGGCACAGGTGGTTCTGCAAAATGTTGCAGTGCTGGTGCTGTACATGTTGTTTCAGTATATAGTAGCTTATGTGTTTTTAATTGCTTTTTCTTTTTTTATTGCTGACCAAGCCACATACCTATACACTCTTTAAAGCCTCAGAATTAAGGTTCTAAAAATTGACTTTCACAGGCCTTATCCACTAGGTCAAATGGTCAATGCGTGTGCAAGAATGATTAGTATCCAATTTTAACTAAGATTTCTTTTGGTTCTTCCCATTAAAAAATTACTGTTCTATGATCTTTCTTCCTTCTCTATAGTTTACTCGTCTGATTTTAACATCAATATCATCAAACTTTACTCTCTGTGGATCTTTATTATTTGTGGTTGTTAAGAATAAAATTTGGAGTAGGATACTGAGAAACCTTTCAGTTACTTTAATTTGAGGCGTGTCAACCTTTCCAGTTACAAAAAGAGACATTTTACTCAGACTTTAATAATTCATACATGCATTACTCTCTTGATTCTCATGATTCAGTTTTGATTGGTCTATACATATGTTAATTTTGTAAGTTTTTTCAGCTTTCCATTAGAGATAACTTTTTTCTGTCTCAAAAGAAGGTAAGATTTGAAAGTTCTTGCTTGGGGTTTCAGTTTTCATTGCACTAGTCCTCTTCACATTCTGGAAATTCAGTTGCTTTATTTATTAGACTCCAAAACCTGCTAGATATGGATATTATAACAAAACAATTCACAAATCAACCTTCCCTCTACATATTTTCTTTTTGGTAAACACCTAAGAGGCATCATTCTTGTGTTCTTTCTGTGTATCTCATGTGTCAGTAAGTTGATTGGTTCTGTCATTGTGATCTGTTATCTTGACAATCGATTGCATACCATGTGACCAGGCAAGAGCTGTGTCCAGAGAAAAGAATGCTATTCTATCCAAAGCTTCCAAAGATTATTGGCTCTGATAGTCTTGAGGTCCGTATAAGGTCCATCCATGGGGTTAAAGGAAGTGCATCTGCATGTCATGTGTTCGGTCATACACATTTCTGCTGGGATGCTGTGCTTGATGGTATCAGGTACATTCAACATCCATTTGCATATCATACAGTAAATTTGTTAGGGAATGTACTGCTACTGTGGGAACAAAGGGCTATGAGTGCCTTTAGAGAGTCACAAAAAATATGAAGGCTACAAATAGAAAGTGCAAGTGAATGTCAATTCAAATGATAAGTCAAAAAGTATGAAGGAAATAATTAATTCAAGAAAATACTAAAGAGACTACATTTTACAGCTATGTCTCTCTTAACTCAAGAGAGACCCATTTTCTTATACATGAAGACCATACTATTAACCGGCCTACATCATTCAATGAGAGTAACCACTTAATTCTTTTTTGATTATTTCTTTTATTCATTAAATGCTTGATTATATATTACAATTCCAAGCCCCGGTTAAACATTGTGGCTTTCCTTAAAAATGTAGTGTTGTGTCAAAATGTGATCTAGCATTGTCCTTCACTTGATCATTAAACAGGTTCTATTGCTAAATGTTTGTTTGGTTTTTTTTTTAATAATTTTTTTATGGGAATACTGACTTAAATTTATAGACGCCAAAGAAACCTCTGAACCTTGTGTAGAGAGTGAAGTATAATTTCTTATTTGATTTTTGATACAAAAATGTTTGTGGGAGTGTCCCTTTGAACACAGTTCAGCACCATTCTAGTATTCCATATGGTGATAGGAGTTGAGCAATATGTAATTCCTTCAACATTATAAGAATTTGTGGGGTACCTGTCCTTCCATCATCTATATCATATCAGGATTCATAATGCAGGTATGTGCAGGCTCCATTAGCTTACCCGAGGGAACGGAAGAGGAGAATGAATGGGGGTGAAAATTGGTTGCCATTTTGTATCTATTCTAATCGAAAGTTGTCTGATAAGCTTTCACCATGTTTTTGGTCTGATTATTACTCTTCCAACCCTAGAACACCTCATGACACAAAACTTGCTCCTTGGGTTGCCAGGTTTTATAACCAAACATAACAGTTTAATAGATTTCAAAACCTCTTGAATTTATTGATGTAATTTCTTTCATCTATGAAATTCTTCTGAATGTTGTTGTTATTAGTCCTCTAGTTCTGCTTAGACGAATTTAAGGAGGTAAGTTCCACAGTTACCTGCCGTGCTACTCACATGTATATAAAAGCCTATCCTGCTTGAAAAAGAACTCCAGTTTTTTGTTCTCTTTTCCAATGAGCAATTGCTCTTTGCCTTAAAGAGGTGGAATCATATAGTTGCATTTTTACTATTTCAAAACTTAAACTTTTGTAAAGAAGTAAAATCATTTCTGGTAGCAATGCTGAAGCATGTAGAATGCTTTAAAGGAAAAGTTCAAGGGCTCCAATCGTGTTAATGTGGAAACATAGTTGAACTCTTAACTTTGTTTTTGGGATACAGAATTGAAGAGCCATATATGGTCATGCCAACATTCAGAGCTCTTAACTTTGTTTTTGGAATACAGAATTGAAGAGCCATATGGTCATGCCAACATTCGGGGCGCAATAAAGCGGTTCAGGGGATCCTCTGAGATACCATCCACTAATCTTGTCCTCATGGGAAAATTCAGGTAAGGGCCCTGCCTCGGATAAAGCTTATTGCTGAGAAATTTTTTTTTTTTTTTTTTCTTATAGTGATGGATTTTGGTGTCTTAGTGAAACTGGTTATACTTAGTGCACATATTTTGCTAATGAGTTGAACCTAGTGAGAAGCTAGTAATAATAACTGCAAGGAAATGATAACTACATGGTCCCAGGTTGAGTGAGCACTAGGCCAAAGAAATAAGTGTTTGGCACTTTATTAGCTTTACAATCACATATGTGAATGTGATGGACATGACCTCTACACAATCGAAGATAAAAAAGTTCCCAAACCCAACCCAACAAAAAGAGAGCAAAGAAAATACAGAAAATTGAACACAAACACTACTGAACATGTGAATGGCACAGGAGGTAGCTAGCAGAAGCTATTTTCCAATGCATACATTGATATTATTGCACCATCAACAAACTAGTAGTCCTCGGGAGCCAAGGGCTGGTGAGTGTGGTGGGTGTGGGGAGGCTCTGTTGGTATGACCATGTATTCATATATGAGACCTGCCAATCCACCCCCTATAAATGGTCCAAGCCAGTAGATCCAGTGGTTCTTCCATCTCCACCCTACCAGTGCTGGTCCAAATGCCCTTGCCGGGTTCATGGATGCTCCATCAAACGGACCACCGACCAAGATATTTGCACCAACAATGAACCCTATGGCCAGAGGTGCTATAGTTCCCAAGCTACCCCTCTTAGGATCAATGGCTGTAGCATATACGGTGTAAACTAAACCAAATGTCATCACAATCTCTAGTACTAGCCCATGCCACTCGCCAACACCAGGAGCGACGTTGAACCCCACAGTTCTCTGATACATATATACAAAATTTTTGTAAGTACCAGTCTAAGGTTATCTAACTAAGAAAATAATTGGGGTTATGAAAAAAAAATAGGATTCAATTACCATGCCATTTGTGACAAGCCTTAGCAGAAGGGAAGCCACAATAGCCCCAAGGAGCTGAGCCACCCAGTAGTAAAAGGCGCGAACAACCGAAATCCTTCCACCAATAAGAGCCCCAAAGGTTACAGCAGGATTGACATGGCCACCAGATATGTTAATGCTGGCTGAGATGGCCGAAAAGAGAGCAAATGCATGTGCTAGAGCTATAGCTATCAACTCAGCCACTGATGTGTCTTTGTCCTTGTAAATTTTCCCTGCATGAGAAATAAAAGTTTTAGAAGACAGATACCTACACCGATGGAGTGATCTGATGATCATAATGCTCATGGTTCACTTTATGTTTATGCAGCAAGCTAGATATATGTGTCTGTACCAAGAGCGAGGATAGAGCCTTCCCCAGCAAAGACAAAGATGAAGGTGGCAATGAACTCGGCTAAAGTAGCTCTGATGGAGTCGGGGTGGGTGGCCTCGTCGGCCCTCCCAAACTCATATCTACGATATGGCTGCGGCATGGTAGCACAGTTACTCGAGGCTAGCTAGTGCTATAGCTCTTTCAAATCACGTATGGTTTATATATGTATATGGTATATGTATATGGATGATGATCTGCTGATGATAGAAGGTAATAGCTATATGATCTGCCACCCGGGTAGCTGCTGTTGCTGCTTGGTTCTTTTCTTGGCCTCACGGCTTCTTTCTTAGCTGAAAGATTAAGATGGAGTGGTCAGGAGTGGGGATAATGATGAACGATGAGGGCAGGAGGGCGTTTGCATGTTTGAAATGTGGAGGTCTCTAATCTTAAATTAGCCAAGAGGGCTTGGATTCATATGGGACACTTGGGGAGTTGCCATGCAGGAAGGATGACACATATGCAGCATATGTGTAGCTACCTGGTAAACCCTACAGAGTCATTGCATTATCTGGAATGGTGATCTCTATCTCTTAGCTAGCAAGCAACTCTTTTTGAATTTATCCTTATTTTTGCTTTGCATGTGTTTTGTTTTGGCAGAGAGGACTTAATTCTATTGTTATGAACTTATGATCTCTAGTGGCTTCAAGATGTCACAATGACTTTTTGACACTTCGCTTTCTATTATGTTACCAGATAAACTAGAAATTATTGTGAATTGAAGGATGTGAATTAGTTTGTTGAAATTAGTGGGAGATGAATGTCTGAAGTAATGAATATCAACTCTGTCCTAAGAATGCCTTGCTTTTAGAAAAAATTAACAGCATTTACAGTTTATGTAAATTTAGTTATAGGATCAAACTTTCCTAGAAACCAAATCATCTTGAGCTGCTCTCTATTTCTTGAATGCTTTTCAATACTTGGATCATTTTAGGCCGGTTCTCTGGGGAGATGTCTGTACACTCTAGGGCAATGTTGGTCAGCTTCAACATGTCATCATGGTCATCTTTTGCTGCCAACATTTCTGTATCCAAAATATCTGTGGACCAGTCATTGTTTACCACCATTCTAACCCAATCGGAAAGATCATCTATTGTTTCATCACTTCCCGGTGAGACTTCGCCGGGGATCTTGCCGGTAATGACCTCCAGTAGGACAATGCCAAAGCAATAGACATCGGCTTTCTGTGACAACCTCTTCGCTTGAGCCAACTGCGGTGACTTACTGATCGCTAGAATGCTGTTTTGTGAGCACTCCCGAGCAGGCAGGAGTGGCAAGAATCCGAAATCCGCAAGCTTCACATTGTAGTTTTCGTCTGGGATAACTAGTACATTTGATGATTTAAGGTTGGCATGAGGAACCTTATGTGAACGTAAGGATTGGTGTAGGAATATGAGACCCTGTGCTATGCCTTTGATAATTGATAGTCTTGTTGCCCAAGCCAAAGGTACTCTTCCAACTCCTCTATTCCCTGGATTTGATGTAGCAGGCAATATATAAGGCAACCGACATCAGTGGTTGGGATAGCATTTATAAAAAGGATATTGAAATGGCATAAAGCCTATATAACACAAAGTAAGAAGTTGAATTAAACTGACCATGTAAAAGCTCAAACAAAGTGGTGGCACCAGGGACAAACTTATAGATGAGGAGCTTCTCCTCCCTGGAATAGTGGAAAGAGAGAATTTGTACAAGGTTTTCATGTCTCATCTTCCCTAGCAGTTGCATTTGCTGCACAAATTCCTTTTTGCTCAACTCATTCATGCTTCTAATTCTCTTCACCACTACGACAGGGCCCGATTCTAGTGTCACTTTGTATGAAGTACCCAGTTTCCCCCTGCCAATCACTTCTGCTGAAGCCCTAAGTAAATCATCCAAATCGAAAAATGCCTCGGCGGGTAAGTCCTTGTCGAAAAACTCCAACTCAGCCCTCTTTTCAGGATCCCCAAACCTCTCATCCAGACGATTATCATCACGCATCTTCGTTTGTGCCACTGCCCATCCTGAATAACCAATTAAACGATTCAAGAAAGCACAAACAAAAAAGAAATACAAGGAAACTTGAGATCCAAGTTATTAGAGAGATATGTACCTGTGTGCTGAGCCTGATCTCTTGACGTCGTTTCATCTTTGCCATGCACTTTCTTATAGTAACATAAGAAAGCAAATATAACGAGAGAAGGAACCACAGCTGCTGCTGCCACAATCAGAGCGAGTGAGAGGCGATCATCTTTCGAATCGTTTGACGGGGAATGAGGAGAAGGAGGAGGAGTACAAGAATTCCCCAGAGGACTCCCACACAGATGTGCATTGTGATCATACGAGCTTTTCGGGAACTTCTGTAACACACCAGTGTTAGGAATCGGACCCTCGAGACGATTATGAGAAACATTTAAAGCTCTCAGTGTGTGTTGGTCGAAAGGAGGAATCGACCCATCTAAGGAATTCTCTTGCAACTCTAGCACCTCCAGCTTTGGCAGATCAGTAGCATACTCGAAAGGTATGGAACCCCAGAAACGGTTGTATGAGAAATCCACATATTCCAGGTGCACGAGATTTGACAGGTTTGGAAGAGAGCCGGAGAAGGTGTTGTTCCTAAAGCTAAGTTTGCTCAGGGAAGTTAGGTTTTGCAGAAATGTGGGTGGAAGAGAGCCGGCTGGTGATATATTAGCTGAGAGCTGAGTTCCTTCAAGGACAAGGTGAACGACGTGCCAGTTTGAACAAGAAATACCAGACCATCTGCTGCTGTTAATGTAGTTGCAGGGTGGACCGGTCCAATTTGAGTGCAAGGTGGATGAGTTTGAGCTCACTGAGTCTCTCAGCTTTATTAGAGCCTCTCTTTCTTCCGAGTAGAATTCATCAAATGTTTCAGAGGTCGACGACGATGATGATATTAGTATCGGATTGATCAGAAAAATTATCATCATCATCATGGCAACGAGTATGTACATGTTTTTGGACGAGGGCATCATGCTGTGATTGGATCGGCTAATCGAGGAAGCAAGACAAAGACATGGGAATTTGTTAAAAATTAAATCATGTCTAGGTCATTCCTCTCTTAAACTATAGTTTTAGCGACAGTACTTGGACGAAGTGCGCAAGGTACGGGGTTTGCAAAGAGAATCATCAAGAGTCTTAATTTGGACATATAAACGTTAACAACAAAGAGTCCTTTTCATGTCCAACCAACTTTACAAACAACGTGACAGCTTGTCGAATATATAGTATGTATGTCAACCAAAAGAATATGAGTACTATCTTCTATTGAAATATTCCATTTTGCAGTTGGTTACTTATTCTAATAATTTGAGATGGTTATGGAATAAATTGCATGTTAGAGAGAGAATAAAGTCTATCATAATTGATGTTTTTTAGCAAATATTGATGATGATTTCTAGCTAGCTATAGTATCATCAAAATGAATTTGATACAATATTAGATGCATGGTTGTTAATTAATGATGTTTGATCGAATTAATTGATTATTTTCACACAACGAAATCATCCTTATATCGTATCTTAATTAACATATGAACGGTTTGAATTATATAGAAATAAAATGTCGAAATACATAAATCGTACATTAAAATAGGTTTGGGGTGAATAATACAGTCACTACTACTCAAAATGTAGAAGATACATAATAAATCACGTTAATGTAAGGAGCATGAAACAACTCGAATGTTTTAAAAATTAAACATAAAAGACATTCAATTTACTTTCCAACGCAACTGCACAAGCCGAAACACCTTAATATATCTGTTTACACCCAAATTAATATTTTACTGGACAGTAATTGTCTTAGTGAATATTAGTTAAATTTATGGTCCACGTCATACCGGCGAGCCCGAAATAATGGGTTTACGAGTGATGGCCCGCCAGAAGCCCATGCGAGCTAGACCAAGGGACGCGAGGTTGCATGCGAAGAAGTTTGTATGCGAAGGAGTTCGCCTAAGAGATAAATATCAAGGGCCGCGAGCTGATTTGATGTTAATTAAAGGATGGCTCCGTGCATGTCAATGAGTTTGCATTGGTTAAGAATGTTATCCATTAATCACATATGTTAACTATGCTTACATGCGAAGGCAGTTCGCGTGAAAGAATGGGAGAGGCGGGCTTCGCTTGGTATATATACAAACATATATCGATTGAGCTAGCAAGAGAAGACCTCGCCTACAATACCTCAAATGGATAAGGAAGCAATATATACTCCTTGATTACTTAAAGGGCTATCATGCATGTGCACACATCCACGTCCATGCATGATTGCATGGGGAGGGGTTCATTAAGGATCCTTATCTTGGTTTAAGCATGTTTGCATGAGGAGCTTACGTCTACATCTTCTTGAGTTTGGTTGTATTGGTGGTTAAGGACTCTACTCCTTAATTGGATTTGCATGCATCGCCTACATCCATATCTTCATGAGATTGGTTCTACTCCTCTACATAGTAGGCAGTTAGTGACTTCGCCAAAGGATAATCACATCACGAAGTGATTAACATCGCCTACACCACATTTATCGTTGAAGACTCCTACAAGTTTTTGACATGCTTTGGGCCAATACCTGTGGCCCTGGGTAATTCTATATAAAGAAGCTTTACAGCTTACAGAAAGGACGACAACAACAATTACTCAAATACAACACAAAACAACTTTCAACCTAGTTGAAAACTCTCTCGACCTCGTCGAAACCTTCAGCGCTCCCAGGAGCCGATATCCCTTCGAAGCCTCTTCGAAGCCCTATTTCTAAGCGCCTCGCCGCCTAGAACCCTTCAGAGCTCTCCGGAACTCGCCCCGATCCTCGGAAACTTTCCTATTGTTGCTCTGCTCACCCCGCCGTGAGTATCGATCGCTTGTGCTGTAAATTCCTCATCTGAGGTGGCACCTGGAACTCCGCTCGCCTGATCAAGAAGTCAAGCCTGCGCACTCACTCAACCTTTTCCTCGTCCGCGAGGTGGCACGCCCGCAACTCTCCATCCTCTTTGGATCGTGTCCAAAACATTGGCACGCCCAGTGGGACCAGGAGCATAAACGAGACACCATAGGGAAACCAGAGTGGTCTCTGACGTCACCTTCGTTGGGGTCAGAGAAAGAAAACAAGATACGATAATGGATTGGCACGACAATTCGACGGTTGCGGTTATTGATAAACATTTTGCGGCCTTCGATGAAATAATGGATGCTTTCCAAAGGAGGCTTGATGAAATGATAGCAACAGCCATCAGCAAACACCAAGCCGAACAGGCGGTTGCCAGGGAGGTTGTTGAAGCAAGTGTTCCTCAGAAAAAGGAACATGAAGATAGGACAGAACAGTCCATCTTAGAAGAAGAGGTTGGTTCAAACACTAATGATGGTGGCGAACCGCAAGTTCACATGGGAGGCGAACCACAACTTCATGTGATGGCGAACTGCAGCCGCCAAGACACCGACTGCCCCATGCGGGATGTATACGTGGACACAGGTCAGCGGCATGGAGGGCAAAGCGAAGCTCGCCTGCTTTCTCTACCAGTTCACGACAAGCAAACTGAAGATGGACCCACTCCTCTTGAGTCTCTGTTTCAACATGCACACGTGGGGCAACAAGTTTGGCAGAGTCCGCCTTTTCTAAAGGTCCATCTTGCCAATCTTATGATCACCAGCGAGAGGACTCACTCCGCTTCGCCAAACCATGATCATATTGAGTTTAACTACATATGGTTTGGTGACATCCCTCGGCCAATCCGCGGTGTCACTTTCCAATATACTTGGAGTCCATGCATGCACGTGGTTGCAAAAAGGGTCGAGCTACCGACCTCTGTGGATTCTGCATTTGATTTTGACACAGAGCCAACTTATGATGAGTACGATGAAGACTATATGTTGGTGCGTCTGTCTCATAATCATATTCCACAAGAGTTCAATCCCAGTGAAGCTCTTGATATGGTCCTCTTCTATAAGCAATGTGTGGCTATACCTGATAAGACCATGCATTCTGACATGATAGTTGGTGACAAGGCAGATCTTTACACCATTCTGTCCGCAAGAATGCAATTGAAGATCATGCTTTGCCAAATAACAAAGATGCTTGGGGGCAACAAGGCAGTCCCTACGAGCTACTTTCTTCAAATTTTCAGGTGGTTGACGCACAACATCTCTGCTCAACACTTAGAAATTTTCAACAGCGAGGTTCTCATGCCGGAAACATAACGGCGTCGAGGCTTGGAATGAAGCATTGGTGGCCTCCCCCATGGCCTTACAACGGATAACTAGTCATGCTATACTCTCTTCTTTCCTTTACTCTTAGCTTTACTTCAGTTTTTACTTCTGTTTTCTTTCATTTTTTCTTTCTTTCTCGCATTGAAAAAAGAAAATACAAAAAAAAAAATCAAATAGCAGAAAACAGCAAAAAGATATCCTTGGTTTTGCTAAAATGCAAGACAACGTTTTTGCCTCCAAAAGGCTTGAACTTTATTTGAGGCTTATCCCTGAGGCCTAGAAACAATACCGCAGGCATTCCATATGCCTTGAATTGCTGCCAGCGAAGTCAAGTCAGAGAAGAAATTCCAATAATTGCTGAAAGTTGCAACATCCACTACCGAACAGTCAACTTCGCCGATTAAATTGGAATGCTCCAGGAAGCACCAACAGGCGAGCCATATATCAATGGAAAGCTCTGGATGTCTACTTTCCAGAGGATTTTACGGTTTGTCATTTAGCCATTCCTGGAGCGAGTTATGGCAGATTGAATGCAGGCGGGTCAGGATACCAGACAGTCCACCTCGCCGATTCGGCTGGAATGATCCAGGAAGAACTTCGCCGGTTCAGCTGGAATGATCCAGGATGACCTAGCAGGCGAGCCATATATCAATGGAAAGCTCTGGATGTCTACTTTCCAGAGGATTTTACGATTAGTCATTTCGCCATTCCTGGAGAGAGTTATGGCGGTTTGAATGCAGACAGGTCAGGATACGCGCGAATTTGCGAAGTGTATTTTCAATGTGTTTTCATGACCTTGCAGCATGCTTTCCCTTACTGGGGGGCATCCATATAAGTTTTGTGTACCTTTATTCATACACTGGGATCTACTCAAGGTACTACAACCCTTCACAGGGGGGTATACTAAAGTTTTGATGTCCTTTATTCGTCAAACAGACATCAAAACTCGGGGGGCACATATGGATTAGAGATGTGTTCCAAATACATATTTCAGACTTTAGACCCTTCTTGAGGCGTCTTGGTCATTATTTAGGCCAACACCTGTGGCCTCTCTAAAAAAAAAATTTCAAGGCTATGCGATCGTTCGCCGACATGGTCTTTTTGTTTGACTCTCATTGGTTCGCACTGGGGGGCAGCGAAGTCACTCCATATATCAAAAAGTTGGTTCGCCATCGCCACGAGCTCAAGCGGAGGTCATTTTTTGAATCCAGTCAACAAGTCTATGGCGAGTCAACACGTCCATGGCGAGTCAACAAGTTTTGGCCGCAAGGTGCGTCCATGCGAGGAACATCCTCTCGAGGATATTATCTAGTCGAGGTGCATGCATGGTACTATGTTCTCTGAGTGGAGCAGGCAAAGCGCATGGCATCATTCAAGTCCAAGTCATTTAATGTATGAACCGAGCCAATACCAGTGGCTTTGGGGCAGCATGAACATAAGCCTCTTCAGTCATTCTTGACATTCATGACTTCGAGGCTAGGGGGCAATGTTTACACCCAAATTAATATTTTACTGGACAGTAATTGTCTTAGTGAATATTAGTTAAATTTATGGTCCACGTCATACCGGCGAGCCCGAAATAATGGGTTTACGAGTGATGGCCCGCCAGAAGCCCATGCGAGCTGGACCAAGGGACGCGAGGTTGCATGCGAAGAAGTTTGTATGCGAAGGAGTTCGCCTAAGAGATAAATATCAAGGGCCGCGAGCTGATTTGATGTTAATTAAAGGATGGCTCTGTGCATGTCAATGAGTTTGCATTGGTTAAGAATGTTATCCATTAATCACATATGTTAACTATGCTTACATGCGAAGGCAGTTCGCGTGAAAGAAGGGGAGAGGCGGGCTCCGCTTGGTATATATACAAACATATATCGATTGAGCTAGCAAGAGAATACCTCGCCTACAATACCTCAAATGGATAAGGAAGCAATATATACTCCTTGATTACTTAAAGGGCTATCATGCATGTGCACACGCCCACGTCCATGCATGATTGCATGGGGAGGGGTTCATTAAGGATCCTTATCTTGGTTTAAGCATGTTTGCATGGGGAGCTTACGTCTACATCTTCTTGAGTTTGGTTGTATTGGTGGTTAAGGACTCTACTCCTTAATTGGATTTGCATGCATCGCCTACATCCATATCTTCATGAGATTGGTTCTACTCCTCTACATAGTAGGCAGTTAGTGACTTCGCCAAAGGATAATCACATCACGAAGTGATTAACATCGCCTACACCACATTTATCGTTGAAGACTCCTACAAGTTTTTGACATGCTTTGGGCCAATACCTGTGGCCCTGGGTAATTCTATATAAAGAAGCTTTACAGCTTACAGAAAGGACGACAACAACAATTACTCAAATACAACACAAAACAACTTTCAACCTAGTTGAAAACTCTCTCGACCTCGTCGAAACCTTCAGCGCTCCCAGGAGCCGATATCCCTTCGAAGCCTCTTCGAAGCCCTATTTCTAAGCGCCTCGCCGCCTAGAACCCTTCAGAGCTCTCCGGAACTCGCCCCGATCCTCGGAAACTTTCCTATTGTTGCTCTGCTCACCCCGCCGTGAGTATCGATCGCTTGTGCTGTAAATTCCTCATCTGAGGTGGCACCTGGAACTCCGCTCGCCTGATCAAGAAGTCAAGCCTGCGCACTCACTCAACCTTTTCCTCGTCCGCGAGGTGGCACGCCCGCAACTCTCCATCCTCTTTGGATCGCTATTTACCTCGGCTCAGCACGCTGAGGATCGTGGCCAAAACAATATCTCTCTAATCTAGGCCATGAAATCAAACAATTACAAATCTAGTCTAGTCTAGCTATCAGGTAAACAGAAAAAGAAAACATTCAGGAAGTAAAGTTGTTCCATTGATGGCCGGACATGAAGTAATTGGTACAGTATTACTATTATACGACAATGAACGAATTTTTACAGCAATTTACACGTATTGCAATTAGTTGAAGTTCCTTTGTTAAAATGGAGTAAGAGATAAACTAATGTTGCACCTCCATGGCCTCTAGCTTGTTTCCATCATTTCGTCTAGTTACGCAGATTTGGAATCCATTCACCAGACGAGCCGAGGGAAAGAAGGACATACGATCCTCTTTGATTTGGGTCCATCTGATTGGAAAATCCATTGGTAAGCAAGCATATATGATCAAGCTAGTGATTGTTATTTGATGAGAAAGAACAACATATGTTTTAGAAGCTAGATACAATTAATACGATTATTACCTATATGTTGTGACAAAATAATGGAGAAAAAGGGCAATTTGAAGGCGAGCCAACTCAGCTCCTGGACAGAATCTGGCTCCTCCTCCAAAGGGTGCAAAGTACAGGCTACTTCTCCAATTTCTTTTCTCCTGTTCAAGTACACAGATTATGAGAACGATTGAAAAAAGATTCAATGAAGTAATTAAACACTAATCGACAATGTAGAGAGCTAAAAAGATTGTTGTAGAATATGACAAAACATTCTAAGTGAATTGTACATGTATATATATGTCACGTAACTGATCGTAAGGTGGGTTTTAAGTACGTGGTTATTTAAAATATGGTTTATTTAACGTTGCTTATAGTTATAAGATGATAATGCACTATTTTCATGTCAGTATGTAACAAAATCGAGCTCGAGTAGAGACGTACCTGATTTTTACCGTCCATCCATCTCCAAGGATTGAAGGCGAGGGCGTCAGTATACACATTCTCATCCAAATGAACTGCTGAGAGGAATGGAACGACAAAGCATCCTTTTGGAATAACATAGTCTGCATAAAAATATAACGAGTTTTTAAGAGAATTATTTAACGTCAATGTAGCATACAGTATGATATGAACTGTGTTTAAGAGTAAATTAAACAGGCACACACCTTGGTACTCAACGTCTTCTTTTGCCTCTCTCAATAGCCAAATTGCAATTCCCCCTAGTCGAAGTGTTTCATCGATGACCTTCACATATCAAAGATTGCTCAATTAGCAATATGAATCCAATTCATGGATGCATGCCTGCAGGCGTCATAGATTATTCATGGTAATGTATAATCCTAATCAAAAGTGAAAATATGAAGTTCAGAGAATAAACTTACACACTGAGTAAAAGGCATTGCTTTATAATCGTGCCATGTAAGCATTTCTTCTCCAACAGATTTGCTTCTTCTGAGACTGTCTTGTTCATCCTGCATATCGAGACGATCCAGGTGACGATTAATATAACCTAAATCAACAAATTAGAACTGTACATCCTCATTTGGATGGACTTAATTAGGACATACCAGTAATTGTTGCATTGCTCTGGGACATTGGGTAAGGAAATAGATTGCGAATAGCATTGTTTTGGCAGTTGTTTCGTTGCCAGCAAAGAGAAGATTGATAATGAAGTCTGCTACAGACTCATCAGCTAAGCTTTCTTCCTCCAGAAGTCTTCCGAGCACGCCATTACCAATTTCTGTTGCTCCCTCTCTCTGTTCTTTGATTATCCTATTTATCTTGGTTATGATTTTCTCCCGTGCCTTCAATATTTTATATCAAACCATTAACTCAAACATTATAGTACCATACGTACGTACTTAAGTACTTAATTTATACATACAAATACACATCTGAGCGTGCATATTCTAGAATTAATTAGCAAAAATAACCAGCTCTTACACTGTTAATTACACAACCGATTAATTATTCAGCAACAGATCGATTACATACCTTCATAGCAGTGTGATAAGCAAAACCGGGCAAGTTGATCGGAACGGAGAGGCAACCGTCAACGAAATCGGAGAAACACTGAGCCATCTCATTAATCTCCGACTCACTTGAAATTCCCAATAGTTGATTAACCATAAGATGTATAGCTAACTGTAATTCACATATACATATTTGTGAGACAATTTTTTCTAACATATATATGACTCATATCATGATTATATTATGATTATATAAGGTGCTATCCATGTATGCGTCTACTTACCTTTCTACAAACATCCTGGAGAAGTAATGGCTGATTGGTTGGGAAATTGCTCAAAGTTTGAGTGATAACCATTTGAACATCGTCCAATAGATTAATCTTAAGAAGCTTATCAAGACGCATCATATTGGAGGCAATGCTATGGAGTTTCCTCTGTTGCTCACCATGCACTGTGATCACACCATTTTTCCCAACCAAGTCTTTGAAAGATTTCGGATAGCTGGACTGAAACAATTTACCTTCATTTTGCATCACAAACCGGTTAAAGCTCGGGTCGGCGGATACCACACACCGTTTTCCGAACAAACTGCAGGAGAATATCTTCCCAAACCTACGGCAGGCCGGCACTTACAAATTAATATGAGCTATATATGCATGTTTGTATGTTATATCTAATTGTAATTTACATATTACAATTAGCTAGCTAGCTATATAGTCCACTCGATTGATTTAGTAAATAAACTTGAATAGAGCTTGCTATATATATACCTTTTAGTCTGTTGTTCAACAAACTGCGGGGGATGAGAACCTGCAACAGCATTGTACCATTCGAAGCTGTCACCCACTATCGGCCAGCCTTTTCTTCCCGGCGGCAACTTGTATGTTCTTGATCCTACCACCTTCTTTTCCTTAACCTTCCGCAGAAACTTTGCAAGCAGAAATACTACGAGCAATACTGACCAGATCAAAATAACCAGGCAGCTGTTGGTGCCTGCTGAAAAGAGGTCTCCCATTTCTGGCCTTAATTAGCTAGACTCAAATGATGGAATTTTCAGGCTGGTCTAGAGAGCTAGGTAGCTGAAACCAGACAGACAACTTGGTAATAATTATTGATGAAGTTATTTAAACGCCAGTGTGCAACTACGCGAACATATAAATTACGCAACATAATCATTTATCGAGCAGCGAAGCATCATTGACTAAAGCATTGAAGATATATAGTAGAGCCACGTCGAGCTGCAATAATATAATCTAGTTTTTTTCTTAAAAGGATCATACATGACAGATTCAAGATTTGAATGCAGATTTTGAAGTTCAGTTCAATACATATATCGTACGTATATCCGGTCAGATCGATGTATAGTACATACACTGAAGTGAAGCATATACTCACCAGGATTCCATAACTTCATCATTGGCTAATTTTTACATAGGCATGCTTGAGCACCTTCCTCACTCGAAGGAGATCGATGATAAAGGGGCTCTCAACTCTCGTACATAACATACAGAGGTGCTCAAAGCTAGCAAAACACACTCAATATTTCATGCGCCTTTTAAACCTCAAGGCGAGCTTGAAGCGCGTTTTTTAACACATTGATCTACCCTTTTTTAACACATTGCACCCAAAAAGGGTATATATATATATATATATATATATATATATATATATATATATATATATATATATATAACTAAATATGTGGCTATCATGCTCATTATATGTCTTGCATAGAAGTAAGTTGACCACTATACCATCAATATGTATACCATACATATACGTGTGTGTATATACAAGGCCTTTTTTGACATATATGAGGGATGAGAGATTACACTAACTTTTTGATCACAAAATCACATCTCCACCATTTAATATGTAGTTCTATATAAGTATCTCACTTCTATAAATTTTCAGAAATTTTGGTGATAATTAAGACATTCAAAACTACGATTTATAATTATAAATATGAACAGTTCATGTTTGACAGATTTGGTTCGTTCATTGATTTAATCTTGTTCGACATCTTAACAATCACTAAATTTGCTGAAAATTTGCATAATTGATCTACGTACTCATATAGAACTACATATTAAACAGTGGAGATGTGATTTTGTGATCGAAAAGTTGATGTAATCATGCATCTGTCATATAAACCAAAATAAGAGATCCCTTAATGAAATGACCGTGTGTGTGTATATATATATATATATATATATATATATATATATATATATATATATTTTGTAGACAAACCCCAGTCAAACTAGTTATATAGGCCAGTCAAACTAGTTATACAGGCTATTGGCCTTGTTCAACCGCAAAAGCCAGAATCAAGGGTGAGTGGTCTTCAAGTTGAAGAGATCCTCGATCAGCTCATCACTAGCGAGAAGAATATCTTATACAATGAAGCTACAGAGCTCTACTTTATGCAGATCTCTGTGTGTATGTTATCTTATTATGTGTTCAAACAAAATGATAACGTAGTTATATAAAAAAAGTTCCTTTACGTCTATAACACATAATTTGACGGGGTTTGGTGTCCTCCTTTCCAAGCCACGGCAACGGCCAACTTGTGACCTAGCTTAGACTTTGAGCAACCAAACCAGCTGCAGAGCCTGCAAGATGAACATTCAAACTTTTATATTTTGATTCGTGGCAGATATTATGGCTTTAGGAAGGACAACGTTGTCACTTCAATTCCAGTGATGCATAATGGAGCCAACTAAAATCAACTTTTATGGATCTGTACAAGAGAGAGCTGTTGCTGGAGGATTTGTGTTTCGGGACAGCAATGACATGGTTCTTTTGGCTGCAGCTAAAAGCTTTGGAAATGCTACAATTCCAACTGCTGAAGCTACAACTCTTAGAGATAGTCTGGCGAAAGCCAAAGACCAAGGTTTTCTAAACATTCAAATAGAAGGCAATTCAAAAGTGGTGATTGATGCTATTAATGAAAGGATTAGCACACGTACGTTGGAGGCTTCTCAAGATCATTTAAGACATCAGGATGATCGCAAGGTCTTTTAATACCATTAGCTTCAAACATATATTTAGATAGAAGAACTTCGTGGCGGATGCAATTACTCATGAATGTCATCTTCTTCCAAATGGACGCACCTGGATGGGTAGCTACTCGAAAATTCTGAACTGGTGTCTAGCCTCGCTAAACTCTCAAACTTTAAGAAATAGTCTCTCAGGCTAGGATATTATATATATCAGTATGTATTTACACTCGTCTACTATTTGTATGATATCTATGAACAAACTAAAAAAATAGATATCATACAAATCTACTACGCTTGCGTCTAACGCTCAAGTCACCCCATACTGGAATTGTACCTCAGAATGGGGAAATCACCCGAGTGGGTATATATACATGTTAACTCCTTGTATGAATTCTAAGAATGAATACGAAAATAGAAAGTCGTACAGGGCTACGACGCTGGCGTCTAACGTTCGCGTCACCCCATACTGGAATTGTACCTCAGTATGGGGGGAAATCACGTATAGCTAGCTAGCATTTATTTATATACATACTATTCTCATAAACCTCAATATATGAGTATAATCACTGAATTCTCAATTTTGGGAAATTTCAACCACAGAAAATTATTCAGCAATAAAGCATTTCGAGCACAATATTTAAAACAAAGGTCCACTCACAGATTAGGCCTAAGCCTGATGTCGGTCGGAAGTCTCTTCAGCTTGAGCCTTCTCGCGTCCTGTTCCAAAGACATAATATAAATCCTTAAATAAAACACCGACGCTTAAAGGAAAAAATACATAATTAAATATGCTTCACGCGGTCAACCAAGTCTAACGCCCCAAAATCTTAAATCCACTGCCAACCACAAAACTTCAAAATGATTACCGACATCCTCAAAATCACCTTCCACCATAACTAATCCAATGGCCGGATTCTAACTTAATAATCCGCCAAAAATACCAACTTCAAAATTTCTCAAACCTATCCAAAACTCTTCCAAAAATTCTAAAACTTATTCCATTAAACTCCTCACATTTTCCCCACCAAAAACACTTTTTCAGCGGCGGCCAACTCCGGCAACCTCTAATGCTCACCAAAATTTGACAGCACATTCCTCCCAACCTCCTCTAGAACTTTCCTAACTAGCACAAAATACAATTTCAAGCCTAACTATGCCAATCAGATGGAAACACACAAAAAGCCCTAGAATTTCTTTTACCGATTTCGCCTTACCTAGCTCGAGATTGAGGGAGCCTTTTGGAGGGATTGCTGCACAGGAGGAGGGCTTTCTTTTGAGCTAAGGGGCTCCGGCTATGACGGCCGGAGGAGGCAGTTCCGGCGAGAAAATCACCCCGGCAGTCGGGGCTTCGAGTGGCTTCTCTCTCACACGGCGGCACTAGGGCGGCTCCCACCAGTCTAGAATGGAAGCTGGGTTAGAGACAGATCGATTGGGACCGGCGCAGCGGTCTGGGGCGGCCGGACGGGCAGCCGAAATTTCTGCTAGGGAGAGGGAATCGGGAGCGGGAGCAGGAGAGAAAGAGAGAGAGAGAGAGAGAGAGATGATTTTCGGGGTTTGACCAAAAACAAGGGCCCGGTCCAACTTAAACATAACCCACTCCAAATCTTTAACATCCCAAAATAATACCTCAATAAAAATTACCTTTTACTAGCTACAATTTGCCATTTTTATCGTCGTCACATTTTCTTCCTTCGAATAATCCTACGAAATAATTGTCTCATACCACCTCTCTGGGGATCAATTAAATTATACACTTAATGGCAAAAACGGTAAAAACTCTTATTACCACCATGTTAGTAATTAAGGTAAAAATTATAGGTCGGGGTGTGACAAAAACCTTTTTATTTGATGATGTAAACTCGGATTGTCTGAGAGGTTTCTCTCTTTAGTTTTGTTTGTTTTGTATAAAAAAATAATAATAATAGAGCCAACTAAAGATTAAGAAATGATCGTAGAACCCGAGGTTCCACGTCTATCTTCCAAGAATCAAGCGCCTAATTATGTGCCATGATTTAGGGGTGCCCATAAGTTAGTGCGGATTGGTTTAAGGCTCAAATAGTTTTTGACCCATGAGACTGATGAAAATTTATTAGGGGGCTTCGGACCACCATGTACACCATGGTTTGGGTTGATGATAATCGTCTTTATCTTTTTCTTTTCACCCCTTACATGGATGCTTAGCGGGGATCCTCGTACATGGTGAATAACCAAATTCTAATTGAAATGAAAGGAGATTTTACTAGTTGGTGTCAATTAGGCGGTCTATAAAAAAAAATTGATGATCCCCATTAAATTCGAGTAACATTAATTGGATGGTGTTATTAACATTTTTTTTCTCTATTAGCACACCTTATATATCTTTGACATTTCTGTTAATTTTTTTATAAAGGATTGTGGTATTCTAGGACCACTGAATAATTACTTTAGCAACCTTGTAATGTTCACCTAATCAGTTAACTGATTACAAAAATTATGCTCAACAACCATTAGATTTACATATCAACTAAAAATAGTTATTTGTACTAATAAATTTACATCTAATGTGGTCAATTACTTACCACTTTACCAGGTGGACTAGCAGCCATCAATTAGAAGAGAAAAATGGTTGGATTGATGTAAATTGTAAATTCGTGAGACATGAGGTGATTGGTTGGGTAACTTTATTAACAACTTTGAAATTATGGGTTCAAACCTTACTGACATATGTAAAGGCGTGAGTTATTTAATAGGTCGTCGTTGGGTTGGGTTGAGCTAAAGATCACTTGACCAAATGACTTATAATGTGGCCCAATGAATTAGAAAATATCAGGCCCAGGAAATAGAGAAGAAGAGAGTACTTGATTTTTACTTGATGGTTATACACTACTTGTCGCCTTGTCGGAACCCAAACCAGAACTAGAAGCGGCAGAGGAAGCTCAATATGTCGGTCTCACTTGTCAATATTTCTTTGTGTGCACAGCCACTGGTAATTCCTCTCTCTCCTCTCAATCTGATTTCCCATTTCTTATGAATAAATGAAATTTGTGTCACATCACAGTGGAATTCAAAGAAGTTCATTAAACCCTCGGCATTCACGAAGAAGCTGAATCCCAGCAGCACAAGAGTGCGTTTGGGAAACAATCATGGGGTTAGCTCTTTTTTCTCCAATCCGATTGAAGAGCCCATTGTCAAAAAAGCGCTTCAGGTACCTTAAATTTAAGTCATCAGCTATTATCTGTGTTTAATTTGGATTTGTATTACTGAAATCTGAGTTCTGATTATCTTTCTTCTATGGATTTTATGCTATAAAGGTTGTGTGTTGTGTGTACAAGTATGTGGTTAAGGTTTCAGAGTTGCCATTATCTGTAGCAAGTCTTGTTTGAAGGCAACCAATTTGTTATAAGAGCTCAAATTTAGACCATATGACGATAAAAAGCTCGAGACACCCTGTTTGTATTTCTCAAAACTCGAAAGAGTTGGTCAGATCGTTCGAAAAGTTTAGATTTTTTATGTTCTTCCAAATATATCACACTGCAATCCTACCAATATATAGTGGTTTCTCCTACCTTCTACTGAAGTTGATATCGCGGAAACTAAATTAGTTGTATCAGTAGGTTTCATCTGAAAGTAACCCTATCGAGTCTTGACCATTTGCTTGCTGATCTATGATTTTCGAAATGAAATGCATGAAAATGAGTATTGTTGTATGTAAATGATGGACTATCATGTCCAAGTGTCCAACGTTTCCTCTTTCTGTATTGTTCTGTAGGAGCCAGTTGCTTTCATGGGAGGGATGTTTGCGGGCCTTCTACGACTTGATTTGAATGATGATCCGCTCAAGGAGTGGGTTTCCAGGACTGTGGAAGCGTCAGGGATTACAGTGGAAGAAGTTGATGCTGAGGGATCAAACCCTGAAGAAGAAACCCCGCAGCAGATTGAGATTGAATAAGATCCTTATTTCTCTTCATGCACACAACACCAGGCAACCTTTCATTAGATTATTAAGCATGTAATTATGAGTTGCTGGAATAAAGGTCCGCTCACAGCTCATTCATGGCGCCTCAATCATATTATCATCATAAATCGTAAGTATCATTATTCTTATGTGTTTGTAGCTGGGAGTGCTCGCAACATTCAGTATTAGCTACTTGCATTCTGTACTCACTGTGAAAAAAGAAAATGAAGTATAGAAGATTTAGTTTAGAGTACAGGAGGCTGAATTGAGGAGAGCCAATAGCAGTACCTGTTGTAAGTGTGAAGAAAAAGCATAAGCTCATCTGTAGGATCATGCTTGCTTACAAAGTTAAGAAATTTTTATTTCTAAGCTCTGATGATCATTAGGCAATCATAGACTCCTGTGTGAAAATTATGAACCTGTACAATCTTACTGAAAGCAGCTGAACCCAGATATTCAGTTAAGGCGGTATTTTTTATTTCGAATGCTTCTGGAAATTGACATCCAATTTGTTTTCGTCCAAGCTTTATCCTTTATGCATCTGAAAATCAAGGATATGCCTACTGTGCATCGGAGCAATATACATCCGCCATGAGGTTTGCTTCTCTGTAAACATACCTAAAGCGGATTGAAGCAAAAGAAGAAGCAATTCTTCCGATGTCTTGAACAATCTTAATCACTCTCCAGAGGGCAGAGATCTTTCTATTGATGGCATCCTTCTCTAATCCTGAGTCGCCTTCCACTTGAATGCTAATCCCTTAGGGTTGAGTTGAACTTTTTGTTTATGTGATTGAGATTCTCTAGCCGCTGATGGCTTCGAACGTACGAAAAGTTGCATTTCTAAGGCCTCTAGCCGCAACGAAACTCAGACTCGCTTGTGTGTATAGATTATCGAGAGGCATGCTCAATTGACAATAGATAAAAAGGGCAAGACCTTACAAACAGAAAGCCTTGGGTTTAGAGTGCTGTTTCAGTTGGAATACGAAAATTTTAACAGGGCCAAAACCGAACGAGCACATATTGACGTAATCATGGGCAGCCAAGTAGCAGTGGAAGAAGTAGAAGAGAAGGAAAGACTGGTAAAAATGGGATCGTACGGAGGAATGGTCCGGCAGCTGAAAACCGCCGCAAAAGAAGAAGAAGAAGAAGAAGAAGAAGAGTCATGTGCTGCTACTGCAGCTGAGGAGGAGATAATGTTGCTGTGGGGAATCCAACAGCCAACTCTCTCCAAACCAAACGCATTCGTCGCCCAATCCTCTCTTCTACTCAAGCTCGATTCCTGTGGCCATTCTCTCTCTATTTCCCAGTCCCCTTCCTCCCTGGTATTCCTTTTTCCTCTTAATTAATTATGATGTCATCAATTCAGTTCATCGCTATAATACTTTGATCATTCACACCCAAAAGAAAAGAATGCTTCTTGACCAAAAGAATAATTGCTTGTTCAATTTTGATACTTAGAAAATATGTGTATGCATTTGTATATCTGCAAATGTTATCCTTTGTCATTATGGAGATTATGAGTAGGAGAAATGTTTAGTCTATGATTCCCTGGCCACAAAGTTGAATAGTATTTGCATTTCAAAGTAACACCAACATTGGTGATGAGGGAGGACAACTAGGAAGCTTGCATAACATGTACGGTACATGATCAAAAGGCTGGCCAAAACATGACTCTGAAACTATAGATTTTGAATGTTGTAATGCTGAAGTGACGGATCATCTGATTTATGATGTTATGAGGGACACTCTTTCTTTTTCTGAAACTCATCTCCAGGTTACCATAAAATCAACAAAAGGAATAGGAATATTTGGCTTAGTGTTGTGAAGTAAGATGGAGTGGAGAACTGGAAAGTTGTTGCCACTTACAGATTAGCATGTGGCCGAGGAAAAAAATTGTGGTCATTGGAATTCTAATCGAATGAATATGTTTTAACTTACGATATGCATACACAATTCAAACAACAACCCTGCTTGGTAGTCTCCAACATCTGTTTCTGTTGTGCACAAGGCTGAGATGATTGCATTGTTTGACTGAATAAGTTTCCATCAACATCTTGTTTCAGTTGGTTGTTCTGTAAACGAAGCATGTTAGCGGACACTTAATTTTCTAGAACAGTCATTCTGTATGCAACTGCTTGTGCTCGAATGACTTGATAAATGGAACTGCAGAGCACGCCTGGGGTTACTGGTTCCGTCATGTGGGATAGTGGAGTTGTATTGGGGAAGTTTCTAGAGCATGCTGTGGACTCGGAGTTGTTACTGCTTCAAGGCAAGAAAGTTGTTGAATTGGGCTCTGGCTGTGGTTTAGTCGGGTGAGTCATATACAGCCTCTATTTTAAGAACTGTTTCTTTGTTTTTCATTTATATCTGTGAGATAACTTGGTCTTATAAGTTGTAACTGAGGGTATTTTACTCACTCTATCATATTTCTACACAGCTGGATGTTGAAATGGTTATTTGAGAGTTGCATTGTTTGATTTACCTTATCGAACAGAAGTTCTTCTTCTTCTTCTTTTTTTTTGTGCAGTTTCAGTTCACTTTGATAATGGTTCTCTTACTTGATTTTTCCATGATTCTCTGTTCTTCCAGCTGCATTGCAGCCCTTTTAGGTGGTCAAGTTGTCCTCACCGATCTCTTTGATAGATTGAGGCTACTAAAGAAGAACATTGATGCCAATCTGAGACATGGAGATGTGCGAGGTTCAGCAAAAGTGGTGGAATTGCAATGGGGAGATGATCCTGCCCTGGAATTGATAGAACCTCGACCTGATTTTGGTAACAAATCTCCTATAGAAAAGCATGTACTACATTACTTTGGAAAATTTTGATTTGAGACACTGAGGATGGAATGATTATTTCTCTTGTCATGTTCAAGGTTCAAAGCATGAATTTTAGTTTTCTGAAACAATTTTAGTAAGTGACTTACAATTGGAGTTGTATTTATATACAATTATCTGTATGGTTGGCCAAAAGGCGTCGTTTTACTGCATTCTTCCCAGTGCTCATTCTTGATCATAAAAATGGACCTATAGTGAATCCTGCAAGTAGAAATAACTGTCATGTCCTTCAATACTCTATCAAAACATTTCTAAGACTTGTGTTTTCACCAAAATGTTATTCCAGTTCTAGGATCTGATGTAATCTATAGTGAGGGAGCAGTATTGGATCTGCTGTCTACCTTGCGGCAACTCTGCGGATCTGAGACAACAGTATTCTTGGCTGGAGAACTTCGAAATGGTACTGATTATTTTTTCTATCTGTTAAATTTGTATTTCCTTTTCCGACATTGTTCTCAAACCTTTGTTGTACACCAGATGCTGTCCTTGAATACTTCTTAGATTGCGCAATGGAGGATTTCATAATTGGACGTTTGGAGCACAGTCAGTGGCATCCAGACTATTGCAGCAGTCGTGTTGTTTTGTATGTTCTGGTCAAGAAAGTGATGGTGGATCTTTAGGAAGAAAACATAGATTCTCTTTCTACAAACACAGTTCGAACTCCTACAACTGTACCATATACAGTAACTGAAATCCTCTTTATACTGTAACATTTGATATTTATCATTCATATCTTGTAGTCTGAAGTTCTTATGATCTCCAGGAGACTGGTACTATACCAAGCTTCTATAGTTCTATTACATTATTCTTGTACCAAGTTACTGTTATTACAATTCGCACCTCCAAATTTAGGATTACCTATTTCTTCCCCAGCTGGGGGTTGGTGCAGTAAGTCAGTAACTACTGCAGTTTCTTTGAAGTTTCTACACAACATCGTCTTACTCGTTTACAAGGCATGTGTGAATACACTCCATATGTGCAGTGTTCTTGGATGGGGAATTGGTGAGGGTATGAAACTCAGAATGTGGTGTTAAACAGGCCCTTTGTTTCTAGGTAGTGCCGCTTTGGTTTTAATATCAGGTTTATTGAATTGTTCTTGACTTAGCTGAACTACCCACAGATACCTGGCGTTTATCGATACATTTGTTGTTGCAAGTAGGTGAGGAAGGTGATCAAACACCAAAGGCTTTCTCCTTGTTTATATGCATGGAGTGAAATGTAAAATACCCTTGAAGTATTGAAGAAGAAACAAGTTTACTTTGTCTCCTGAGGTAGTGAGGTCGGATCATTGCATATTTATAGTGAGATTTAAGAATACTGATGGCCGATCATCAAAAAATTCATCCTGCCGTGGATCTTGAGGCACCACCAACTCCCACAGCACCGCCTATGGTGTCTCATGGACACCGGCCCTCTTCAACGATTCCACAAGAGATGAAAGAGAAAGGTCCGGGTACTACTCCAGTTGCTTCTTCCACAATTCCTCAAGAGATGAATAAGAAAGTTCCAAGTACTACTCCAGTTGATCAGCAGCGCCACCTTCCATTAGGTTCACGATCATCACAAGTAGCACATACCATTCCGGTAATCCCTGCAGAGCCAAAGCAACCAGAAAAGAGGAGCTCATCATCTACATGTTGCACATGTATTTGTTGGGCACTGAGCATCCTTCTCCTTGTATTGATCATAATAGGAGCCACTGCTGGAATACTTTATCTCATCTTCCGCCCAAAACTTCCAAGTTACTCTGTCAATAGCTTGAAGATAAGTGACTTAAGGCTCAATTTGGACATGAGCCTATATGCAAAATTCGACGTCAAGATAACAGCTGAGAACCCAAACAAGAAGATTGGGATTTACTACGAGCAAGGTGGCCGGTTGAGTGTGTGGTATTCAAACACGAGGCTTTGTGAAGGGGCACTGCCAAAGTTTTACCAAGGTCACCAGAACAAAACAGTACTCATTGTGGCCTTGACAGGCCAAAACCAATATGGAAGCGCACTGATGAATGCACTGCAACAGCAACAACAAACTGGAAGCATCCCCTTAGATCTCAAGGTTAATGCACCAGTAGCAATTGAATTGGGGACATTAAAGCTAAGGAAGGTCAGGATATTGGGGAAGTGTTTATTGGTTGTGGATAGCCTCACTGCTAATAATTTCAATAGCATAAAAGCTGATAATTGTAGATTTAGATTGAAGCTTTGAGTTAATTTAGCAGAACTGCATCTTCAATTTTGGGGGTTGGGATAGGGAGCTATTTCACTTTTCCTTCATTGTATTTTTCATCTACTTACTGATGGCATGTTTAATTATTTAAAATTTATGCGATTCATTTTTACTCCACAAGTGCATTTATTTTAATCAACAAGGCTAGAGTAATGGCATTTTGTCAAATATACACAGGTAAGCCACTCCTAACATAATAACAATAACTTGAAAGATAAAATAGTAATAAGACTGTAAACATCTAACCATTACCCACATGAAGAAGGGAAAAAACTTCTATGCTTTCTGACTATTTTAGGTTCCAAGTTCCAGCTGATCATCAGGACAGTTAGAAAATCCCACAACTGTAATCAGGTAGATCTTCTGTGATCAAAATGGCCCTTCATGACCTAGTAAAGCAAAGTTATCGCTTATAAGGAAAAAAACAAAAGGAAAACAAATAAGGAAACAATTCTTTAAAGCCAAAACAACAATATAGCAAGTAGCCACCAAATCATTCCGTAGACCATACTCCATACTCAATTCTCACCAGGTCTATTTTAATCTGGTTGGGTGAGCCGCAATTAATTCTAAATCATACATACTTAGCACACATGTAAAGGTTTTATTAATTCCAGTAAAAAGCCTACTCTAAATACTATCAGAGATTTTGCAGAAGTAATTGATATCATTTTCCTTTGGTTTCACAAAAATATGTTTGGTGATTAGCAGCCAACTCTTATGAGTGATATTAAAGTGGTGGTTTGCAGGTAAGAAGGAATCATTCATCCAAGTTCCATTGTAACCTTCAGCCAAAAAAAAAAAAAAACAAGTTCCATTGTAACCAACCAATTCAACCATTTTAGCCACAAACCTTTGGATGTACAGTTACATTACATAAAATTCAAAATATCATTTCCAAACAAATGTTTGATAAAAAAATTATCAGTTAAGCTCATGGATTTGTTTGATTCTTTATAAATTGTAAAGGTCTATTGACAAATATACAGACCCAAAGCTCTTAAATTGTAAAGTGGAGTAGCCTAACCTGCCATTACTATCTTCAATATGTTTCAGTTTTTAATCTGATATCATAGAACTAATCACCAGTTAAAGCCCGTGGTCCGTGCTCAATGGTACACAAGGACATCCCAGCTTGTGAAACCGCTCTTACAAATGCCATATTAGCTGTTGCAGTTGGAGCACACCAGTAATCACCAGTACCAAAAACAATCTTACACTTCAAAGCCAGTTTTCGAGTGGTCGGGAGGCTCATCATGCGTTTAGACGGACTATCAGGAACAACTCTGAACCAAACACAAAGCTTGTTAAAACAGACAGAAAATTATCAAAACTTTATTATACAAACACATACACAGAGAAAATTATAGAAACTAATGACCAAAGGATATTCTAAAGTTAGGGCCTCAGTGTCCAGTGAGGTAACCGGCATTACTAACCCTTAGGGGAAGTCAATACTGACAGAAACAAATCAAGATGGTATGATGATATCCTCACCAAGTAGTTCAATGCTTGTTATCCCAATAGCCCAAGACTGTCCTGATTAATGAGCTTTTATCTTTTCTCTCTTACATGTGATCATTTAATATGGGTTAGCTACTTCCCAATATTAAGAAATAATACAACTCGATCCTCCAGTGTAAGGTACATTGTGTTGTTTAGCATTAGAACATCTTTAGATAAAATACGAAAGGAACCATACTGCAAGTTTTCTGGAGAGTTAATTACACAGGATGCAACTGTAGCATACCTCAATTTTCACAAGTAGCTTTCATCCTGACATTATTTATTTCCTTTTGAAAATTAATCAACACAAAAGCAACTGTTCGAGAAAGAAGACCAAGTGGTCAAAACTTACCTGAGATATTTTAGGAGGTGACTAGCCCTCAACTTCTCATTAGGCCCTCCATACATTGACACTAATTCCTTGAACTCCGAATGAACGGTTTCACATATAATGCCTCGCTTTCCAGATATGGCACTACCAAGTTTAACAAGAATTGGATTCTGTATTTCAGACATCACCTGGCAGAAGATCAAGAAATCTTAAACTGGATGCTAACGTCAACTATATATAAACGGTGCTCTAAGTCTATATAACGGTCCTCTAAGTCTGCACAATAGTGACAATCATAGGAAACATATTTACTCAGCAAAACATAGAAGCTGAATTCACGTGTAATATTAACAGAGCCACTCATACTACTTGAATAGTCAGGAACAAAAAGAAATAAAGAGTAACAGTAAACACCAGACTAGGATGAAGAACTAACCTGTCCAATCACAAACTCATAGTTCCCCTTAAACCGCTGCCTCAATCCGCTCTCTTGAGTAGCCAAAAGTTTCTCTGTACCTCCATTACTAATAGCCGAAACAAGCGCAATCAAAGCTGTTGTATCAAAGTTCACAACATCACACTCACCCCGTTTCGCTGTTTCCATGTTCTCTACATCAAAAGAGAACAGCTGCATTTTCGAAATCACCTTATAAAACGCCGGAAAGAGCAGTGTAGTGTCCTCTGGCAAATCCCAGTTGGCAGCCATGGGTGAGACCTTGACATCAGACATTGAACTTGAAACATCATCATCTTTTGCATCACCCACTTTGATCTCAAACACAGCCGCCTCCTGATAAGTTCTTGCAACTAGTACATCAATCCAATCTCCCTCTTCCTCAACGAGATCGAAACGAAAACCAGGATGACACAACTGAACCTGGGTGGCCCCAAATTCATGTTTCAGTTTATCAGACAAGAAGCTGCTGAGTCCATGAGAGAAGAAGAGAATAACCGAGGAGGGTCTGAGCGCTACAGCAGAGGCGGCGGCGGCAGTGAGCTGCTGAACTCGGCATTGCAAGCCTTTGGTCTTGTTTGTTTGAGATTGATTCCAAGTAATGTAGTTTGGGTTTCTATCGGATACGATAATCCATACTGGGTTCCTATTGAGGGTGCAGACTATATCGACATGCACATTTTGTGAACTAGTTTTGTGACACATTGGAATAGGCTTGCAAACGCGAGAGACCCCGGTGATGAGAGGGTGGTGGAGGATGTGAACAACTGTTTCAATGTGCCCAATATTCACGCTGCAAATAAAAACAGACAAATTATAGTTCCGATTTCATTGAAGAGAGGAGAGTGCGAGTTAGAATGAGGACCTGAGGGGAGTAGAGGAGGTGGAGCGGGAGAGGAAAGAGAGTTCGGAGTGAGCCAACTTGAGGAGGGTGCGTTTGCAAGAAGGGGTGATTTTGGTGGAACATGGCAATCTCTCTATTCTCTCTATTACATCTCTGCATCTCTTCTTTGCTGCTCCCAATTCCATCTCTTTCTCTCTCTCACTCGTTTCCCAAGTTCTTCACGAACAAAATGAAAATTATAAGGTTTTTTCTCTTGTATTATAGCCCTTTCCTCTTGAGGACAAATGGTCAAGCAGCCCCCACAGTCAGTGGATGAATAAACATGGACCACGAAATCAAAGTGTGTAATAGGATGAAGGATGGATTGTTTGCACAGTGAGGCAAATGGCTTCTAGTGTTTTACATGTAGGAAGGTTTAGAGAAGGCAACCCATAACGATCTCTTTGGCGATGGAATGAAAATATATATCCTCTTAGGACGGAAGGATAAATTACAGAGAATTAAAAAGAAAATAAATTAAAGATAATCTTTACAAGCAGATTCATTTTTCTTCTTTGTCTTATATAATACGAGAAAATACCCTAAAGACCTGTTTACAACATAATCCGGATCCAGTAACCCGTGCTATCAACCAACTAATGTGTTTGTGAGGCCCAAGCTCACTACATGACCCATATAACTAGTTATGGTCCTAACATAACCATGTTTTGGATCGTATAGATCAAAATGTCGAGATAGTCGGACAATGAACTAATACAGTTCAGAATAAAACTCGAGTGCTTGGTTTGATATGTTCTCACTTCAATGTGCTGTCGAGTATAAGCTCTCACCTCACAATCATTTTTTTATTTTTAAACTTAGTTTTCTAAAGGCTCATAAACTACGGTATCCTCATTTTACTATGTTATCAAGTATAAACTCTTACATCACAATCATTAGTTATGCATTTCACACAATCTTTCAAAAGATTTTGAAATAGATTTTTAAAAGAGTAAAATCACGGTTGGGCAATTTAAAATAGTCGGCACGAGCCCATCACGAGATAAATGGGTCTAAAACGGACTCGTGACGTGCTTTGCTTGGCCTATATGGGCCAATTTTTCTCAATCCGAGCCTATCCATTAAAATAACGTATATGGGCCGTGTCGGGCCGCCATACCACTCGTATGGCGTTCGTGCTTAGCGGCTTCTTTGTCACGTCTACTTGAGCGTGCTGTGGAGTACAAGCACTCACCCAACAATCATCTTTCATTTTTAATTTTTAATTTTCTGAAACCACACGTCGTCGTTTCGTTGATAAATACATCTATCTATACACGCACAATTGAACAGAGAACGGAACAGCTGCCCTAATTTGGCGTCTCCATCTCTCCGGCTCCTGCTGCAACCACTCCACTCTGCGATCGAGGTACTCCCTAATTGCCTCTCGAGCTTTTCGCCTTCTACTAATTTAACTAGGTTTTGCAGAAATTAGGGTTTCATATATCTGCTGCTTTGTTTCATTGTGATTGTTCTTGGTTTCCAACTTTGCAAGTTTGGTATGAAGATTTGAACCATTGTCTTCCATTTGTGTAGAGCAAGGTTTAGGCAAATGGCTGGCGAAGAGGAGTCCATGGAAGAAATCGTTGCGGCACGAAAAGAGAGGCTAAGAGCCCTCAAAGCTGCCCAGGAGCTATTGAACACTCCTGATGAGGACTCTGCTCAACTTGAAAGCAACACCAACAATGACCAGGAGGATAAGAGAGACGAAGCTCCCGATGATGTCGATGAAAAGTGAGTGCATCCTGTTTCGGTTCGATTTACTTTGTTCCAAAAGTTATGTTTTATATCTCACTGTTTGTAAAATTAGTGTTGAAGGCATTTCTAAAGTAATGCGGTGATGACATCCCCTTGTTGATTTGTGCAGTAGTACCAACATGAAGTTCCGAAATTATGTTCCTCATGATAAGAAGCTTCAGGAAGCGAAGCTAGAGCCACCGAAGCCATCTAAGTTTGAAGAGCCTGTGGCGGCAGTGGCTCCTCCATCTGAGAAGACAGAGGTGGATGCATTACTTAAGGACTAGTTTTGCTTTGTTATCTGTTCTGGATATTGTCTCGTGTGTTGATATATTTTGAATCTTGATCTGTTCCGGGACCCGTTCGTGAATATTGCTCCGAAAAAACCAAACTGGGAACTTCGTAGGGATGTACAGAAGAAGCTTGATAAGCTTGAAAGGCGAACACAGAAGGCAATGTGTAAACTTATGGGTAAGCAATCAATATTATCTTATTTTAATTTTTCCTCCAAAAAAAATTTAATGGATTTGTTGTGTATAGAGGACAGGTCAATTGGTTTTTATTATTGCAAATGCTGTTCTAGCAATTACATCTTCTTCTTCTATGTTGAGCTCTTTTTACATTTGCAGTTGCCATTTATCACTATCTTACTTGGTTGTTGATGTCTGTCCTAGTGAACTATTTTTATTGAACTTCAACTGGTGGCCTCTTGGATCTTGTTGCATTGTGTATGGATTTTTTTTTAACAACTATGATTTTGAGGTCTCATTTTTGCCCTCTGCATCAGTCAAGAACTCAAGATATAGGTCTTTGTTTATGTGCTTGTCTTCACAGACTAGACAGACTAATGGGGGGAACAGGGTTGGACAAACTGCTGTGCATTTCCTCGATAAGAAATTTATCTGATTAACAGATATATAAATGGGAAAATGCCCAAATACCCAAAAACAAGGCTCGTAAAGCCCATTTGAATGAAAAACAGTTTCATTATCCCATTCCAATGTTTCTTATGAAAAATACTTTTGTACCCCTACCATAATTCTCTTTCTCTCGTCTCCCTCACCTCTCATTCCGATCTGCTATCCTCTCTTTCTCTTCTCTCTTCTCTCTTCTTCTCTCTTCACCATCCTCTCTTTCTCTCTCTCTCTCTCTCTCTCTCTCTCTCTCACCATCATCGCCGCCCTCCTCTTTCTCTGGAGCTCCGATCTCCTCCGGCCAATGCCGTCTCCTCTCTCGTCGCACCGCCGAGCGACGAGACATCGTCGTCTTCGTGAGCAGGACCTCTTTCTCAGGCGACGACACAGATACAAAGACGCATGGCGGCTGCCGTCCGTCGTCGATCGTCGATCGCACCTTCTGCTTTCGTCTCCGCCGGGCTAGCTCTCTGTGAATTGGGAAATGGCGTTGCCGGTCCCCTCCGAGCACGACGAGGCTCTGTCGTTGCTGTGAGAGGGTGATCGGCGACGAGCTTCAGGTTGAGATTCTCGGCGTCATGGAACGACTGGATTGAAAGGTCGGTTGGGAGGTGCGAAACGGTGGCGTTTTGGTTTTGGGTGTGGAATTTGAGGGAGGGGATGGAGAGTAGCGCCGCCCATAGGGGTTGTTGGAGTGGCGGAGAGAGGTTGAATCTTTGGCAGCTTTAAATAACTTGGAGGTGAAGCAGAGAAAATTAGGATTTTAGTTCATTACAGAGGGAGAAGGAGGAGAGAATCTGGAGCTGCTTTTGGCTTCTCACTTTGACTAACAAGGCTGTCCCCTGCTTTGGTGCTACCGGCGCCGGTAAGGTTTTTTTTTTTTTTTTTGACTTCTGGAGCTGCTTTTGACTTCCGGAGCTGCTTTTGACTTCTGCTTGAGGTATAGATTCATGGAGAGTTAGATCCTTGTGGGGAAGCATGGCAAATAAGTGTGTACTTTGTTGTTTTCATAGAGGTAGTAATAGATTACTGGGAGTCAGTAATCAATTACTGGGGGTCAATAATCGATTACTAAGGGTCAGTAATCGATTACTGAGAGTTAGTAACTCGAGTTACTAGGTGTCAGTAATGCAGACTTCTCAGTTTAATCTATACTCATTTGGTTATTGGGTGTTAATAACTGGTCAGTAACCGATTACTGGGGGTCAGTAATTGGTTACTGGGTGTCAGTAACTGGTTACTGGGTGTCAGTAACTGGTTACTGGGGGTCAGTAACTGGTTATTGGGTGTCAATAACTGGTCAGTAACTGGTTACTGGGTGTCAATAACTGGCCAGTAACCGATTACTGGGGGTCAGTAATTGAAAATTCAGGCGGTTGGGAAAATTCCGGTGACCGGAGTCCGGCGGCCGGTGACCGGAGTCGGAGTCCGGTGAGATTCCGACCAAGTATTCTCTCTTTTATTTTCTCTCTCTATGCATGTTTAAAGGATGATGGCAAAATAGTCTTAAAATAATATGGTTTATTAAGACTTTAATAAAGATTTGTGCATTTGGGCATAAAAAAAATTACCTTATATTGGAATGGGCTAATGAAAAAGATTATCATTGGAATGGGGAATGAGGGGTTCAAATTAGTACTAAATGGGCATTTTCCCTATATAAATTTACTTTTGTTCGGTCTGTATATCTCGTAAGTCCTATATTGTATGCTTTTCAATTATATTTTCAGTACCATGGTTTTTTTTTCAAAGATCAGTTGAAGTTCCTATTCTTGTCTGTTACCAATGATATAGTATCTCTCACTTTTACAGTTCATCATCACATGCTTCATCTTGTACTTTGCATGATAGATTGGATGCATAACTCACGCTTCACCTTCTTTCTTTGGTAGAACAAGAAAAGCAGAAGCAATTGGAAGAAGAAGGCATCAATGGTGCTGCGGACTAAGCTTTAGAAGTTCAAGGTTTTACTTGAAACATAATAGACGAGGCCAGAGTACCAATGAAGAATGATCTTGGTTCAGTTTTGAACTGGTGGAGTATAGTTGTTTAATTAGATTCTGCAAACTGAAACTCATTAGAGATATAGATTCTGCAAATTGAAACTCATTAGAGATGTTTGATGGATGAGTAACCTTCTTCTTAACTGCTTGAACTACAAGATGACCATTGGAAGCAATGCTAATGTGAAAAAGGAAAACTGTTGGTTTACATCTTTCTTATATCCAAATCTTAAAAATGGTGAAACGTGCTACGAAAATTTCTTACAGCGCCTATTTATTACTGCTTGAAATCCGTCCAGTATCTCTTAAACCCTTAAAAAGCAGTTAAAATTTAATTTCAAAGGTTAAACATTGATGGACAAAGGACAATTGTATTCTACTCTTCGCATTGGCATATACCAATCACTTGGAATTTGCAAGTAAATTATTACTCTCTCACCCGTAGCAGCAAATGTACAATTTTACAGACATAGAGCTCTATCAAGTATAGCTACAAATGGGAGGGAGGAACAAAACAAATTTATGAAGAAAAATGGATTAAAAGGAGTAAAAGAAAAGTAGAGGGGGAACAAACATTACATATTCCACCTGATTTTGAATGGCCATCCATTCCCCTCTAATTCGGTAATGCAGAAAATTATCAAACATGGACTTATTTCCTGTCATTCCTGAGTTGGTTGGGAGCAGTAGCTCCCTTGTTTGTTTGCTCCATGTTCCAAGAGGGATCCACCGAAGGGAGTTGATATTCGTCGGGTTTCAAGGCCAGAGCAAAGTCGGGCAATGTCGGTGCCGTCTCCATGATTCTGTAGTCAAGACATCCAAAATATAACTCTCAACAAACAACACTGAGATTTGCAATTAGGTCCATAGAGTGAAAAAGAAGCTACATTTGACATAATATTCTTAAGATGGACTTACTTTTGATAAGAGTACAAATCACGGTTTATCCGCACTTTGCTTGAAGTATCTTTTGGGATTTTCTCAGATAGATATTTCATGGTTCCCCAAAGCAATGGGTTTCTGCATAGTGTTGACTAATTAAACATAATTGCTGATTGAGAAAAGGACTGTGAAAGAAGGAAGCATATCTGACTGAGAAAAAAAAAATCTTATAGTTATCAATTCTAGCTGCAAGACAATAGAACTTTAGAGATACACATATTGTCCACAAACTTCAAGAAGGGAGTTATGAAATGAACTTCAAAAATATACCAGTTTGCTTATTTCAGATTCATTAGAACAGTTTGCTTGGGGGAAAACTTTTATGGCAATTGGAAATTTCTCAATGAACTTGCTGCTGTGAAATTAACTGCATACTTATATCACTTTTCCAAAATAAGCGCAGATAATCACATCAAGATAAATGACTCATATATCAGCTTAAACTAACAAGTAACCCGGACCTCTAACTACCTGGACAAAGGGGGAGCAGCATTAAATGCCTCGCATGCCTTCTTACTTTCTTTAAAATATTCTTCTGCTGCTTGCAAAGCAGCTACTGCCATTCCATGAAATTTTTCTGTGTTACCCTCATCAAGGATTAAACCATGATAATAATATGCTGCAGCCTGTTTGATATTTGAGGGAAAAGATTAGCATCTTGCAGCTGTGCAAATTACAAACTTCAATTATATATTGTGATCAAATACCCAAATGGTGCCAGATCTCTATCAGCTAGATCAACCAAAGTAATCAATAGCAATACAAGACGCTTGCATGAGTAGTTGAGTTTTTCAAGCTTATGTTTAATTTTAAACTAGATATCAAGCTCTGACGGAAAGTTGTAACTATTGTGAAAGAACCTATGGTGGTAATCTTCTATACAGTTCTACAGTTCTACTTGACAAAAATCAGAAGTCTACATGCATACAATCTGATAAGGTCCCAGATCTCTATCAGCTAGATCAACCAAAGTAATCAATAGCAATACAAGACGCTTGCATGAGTAGTTGAGTTTTTCAAGCTTATGTTTAATTTTAAACTAGATATCAAGCTCTGACGGAAAGTTGTAACTATTGTGAAAGAACCTATGGTGGTAATCTTCTATACAGTTCTACAGTTCTACTTGACAAAAATCAGAAGTCTACATGCATACAATCTGATAAGGTAAGAAACGACTATAAAAATATAAACAGTGACCAGCATGATAATAAAATTAAAAGGAATTCAAAAGTACATGTAAATTATAATTTTGATTTCCTTACAAAAAGGATCAGGGAAATTCTATCATTGTAGTGAGAGAAAAAAAATCAGGAGAGGCAGTAATAAGCAAGGAGAATAAACAAGAAATTGCTGCATACCTTTGCCTCAGCATATTTCCACTTTACAAAGAGTTTATGCTTCTCACCCCAACCATTTAATAATGGAAGATTCATAATGTTATCTTGAGCCTGCAAGATAGTGAACAGTTAAAGAAAGAATATGACATAAAAAAAATAAAAAAACGATTCACCAACTATGACATGAACCAACAGATATATGTACTGAGATGAGAGATATAATCATCAGGAAATAGTGACTGGTTAGAATTAACTACTAAATGTGGCATGCAACTGATACGGAATAAATAAAAGCTTCTCACAACATTCAGTGGATGGAAACAGCTAAAAGAACTCGATGTCAGTAAAGCAAAGAGGAAAATCTGGAAATTTAGTCCTAGACCAAAAAGAGGAATTACAGAGATGGCAATTGTTCTAGACAAAAAGAACCAAATGCAATTAGGTCCGGGAGAGTGTTGGCACATGTCCATCATAATGGGACTGCATATACTCATGGATTATACAGGCATGAAAATGCATAACCCCCAAGTCAAACTAACATTACAAGATAACACATTACAGCAAAAGATAGTATCTAGAACCAAACACACTCTCAGTTGTAAATAGAGCAAACATGCCGAAATGGGTCTCTTCTCAAGGATCAATAAAAGAAAGGTATAGTCTCAGTTATCGATGCTTTACAAAGGTCGTGCTTGTAAAATTTTGATATGGTTTTTTCACGGCAATGGAAATTGATCCCATGAGGAGGGTTTGGTATCTCTAAAATGGTCCTCTAGATGCAGGCCCTAGTATGATGTAATCTGTATAAAGGAGTTCTGTAGGAGTAATGTTCCTCTTTTTTACTCACAAATGGTTGAAAGTGCACACAGTTAAGAGATGTGCAGCCAAGTTTGGCAATAAATATGTAGAGCAAAGAACAGGAAGAAAAGGGAATGAACAAGTTAGGCATAGAAAATTACTACAACTATCTGTACTTTGATGACTTACGTAATCAATAATAGCACATCAACAATGGCAAGAATTTCTTACCTGCTGCCAATACTTTACCATCTCACATGCAAGCCTTCGCTTCACTGCAAGAGTGGCTTTTGTACTATCAATTGCCATTCCAAGTTGAATATCAACACCCTACATTAGAAGTTAGAAAGAGTAAGTTCCAAAAAATCAGAGCAAACAAGAAAGAGAGTAACCATCATGAGATATCATAGATGAAAAGAATTACTTCATTTTTGAAAAGAGTCCAATATTGATGGGCTCTCTTCTTGTTTCTTTTGTTTTAATAAATTAACAGTGTAATGTGTAACTGGAACAACAGTTAGCAGGATGTTGAGTTTTACTAGTATGCTACATTTCTAATAGATGATAGATTGCAGAAAGTTTGTTAGATTTCTCCGTTCAAGAGAAGTTACTACCTGTCCTAGTGCTTGTAAGCAAAGAGCTCGAAGAACTCCTTCTGCTAGGTCGACTGGTAGGTTTCGCCTGTATCAAGCAATAGTCTTAGTAATGACAGCATAAGAAGATCATGATAACCGCACAGAAGCAGGATTCAATCTTTCGTTAATACGAACTTGAGCTCAGCAGGCAACTGTGGGAGAACATGCCGGACAGCACAGTCAAGGTGTCCTGCTGCCTTCAGGAATATATCAACCGAAGCCCGTCTACTCTCTGTGACAAAACCACAAACAGTGAAACCTTCAAAAGAGGACCCGGAAAACAAAACAAATCATGCAGGGCACAAACAGCATTGACTAGTAAGTTGACTGATGGCTAACTACTGCCTGTACAAGTCAAAACTAAGCACAAACACCACAACTACAACATAAGTACATAACATAAACAGGAGATCTTTTAGTTGTTTGGGGGATCTCTTCTTAAGATATCAGGATTCTGTATAACAGGTATGAACTTTGAAGAGATACTCTTATGAGCTTAGTGTACTCCATAAATCTTGCTTTTATATCTTTGTCATTGGTTCTCATGTCATCCATGCTAGGCTTCGATCAAACTGATACTTAAGAATGACCATCAGCAGTTTGAACCCACGTAGATGGAAGATAAGAAATAAAATGAATCTCATATCGCCAAAAAATCATTCAGAGCTCTATATTGTATATCCAATAGGATAAGTGGAATAAAATATGCAAATAAAAACAATGTGAAACATGCTGTGGATACAAATACAAATACAAATACAAAGAAAAGTGGTATTGCTTGTATGACTAAGAATGTGGACTGATGCTTAGTATCTACTATATGAATCTGTCCACAGGATAATTTTCTATTATCAGCAGAACAGTTTACTGCACTCTCATTCTAATCTCAGCAAAAGTGTTTCAGGCTATACGCTACAGCTTTCTTAGAAAATTCTCAACAAAGAGAATACTTCAAAACTATACAGGTCCGAGCTAATTGGAGAAAGCTTCAGCAATTCTACTTTTATCATTGGCATAACAAGCAACATTAAGATAACAAATGAGATGATGAAATGAAAAATGACATGATTAAATTGCATATGGCTTAGTCTCATGCAATAATATCTACCTTCTGATACTTTTGGCTGGTGACCGTCAGTAGATGTTCTAGGAAGAAGTAATAAGTTAGCTTGAGATAATGAGAGCATTGCCATTAAATGCAAAACTGACAGCACCTCGTACCATGCATTAGACATAGTTGTTTCCTGAAAAATTGTTCATTCAAATCAAACCAGGTTTCCTGTGACAAAATGATGGAATCCCAACCCTATTTTAGAAAGAGGAAAATAGCGAAGAAAGAAAACAGTATCTATGTAGATCACAGAAATGTGAACTTTGACTTGTCCAACATGCCCACCTCTGCATCATCCTCTTGATTTACCCACACAAATTGTACCTTGTGTTGTAGCTGGCTTCCTTCACAAGAGCATAAGAAACACACTTCAGGAGTTATTTAAACATGTGGACACAGTTCTATGACATAATAAGCAGGCAGATAAATTACCATCTTTCATTAATCCCAAAAGAACAGGTAAGTAATCCTCGAGAGCCTGCAGGAGATCAGCTAATGTTGAACCACCTGAGGAGAAGAACTGATTCAGATACTGAAATACCTCAGTTGACATGTTATTTGGATGAACCAACAAATTGGGGTTATGACTAACCGTGTTGGGTTCTTCTCCTTGTTCTCGTGATGGTAGGACCTTCTTGGCCAGCCATCACAACTATACGAGTTCTTAAAGCAGATAGACGTTCTACTAAGCTCTTGGACAAGTGATCACCAAGTGAGTGAGAGAAATCGACAGGTTTAGGTATTCGCAGACCAGGAACATAAACAGAAACTTCACCAATGTTTGATGGCCTCCTCCTATTTCCAACTGTATCTTTCGGTGTTGACACCAGGCATCCCATGTCCTTATATTGCTATATCTGCCAGCTCAAATGAAATTTAGTTGATCAGCAGCAATTTGGCACCAGCACCATTGAAATTGAAGCTGTATATGCAGATGCATCTACTTCTGTATGAATATGTATTTGAAGCTCATTGAATGCAAAAGGTTTCTACGGATGGAAGAAGCGGTGATCAGAACAGAATGCAGGTAATAGATTCCCACACGAAACAGAAATGAAAGTTCATCATAATATAATGGCGTAAGAAATGCAGATATGTGTCACAAGGAAGGTGGAACATAAGCAGTAAACAAAGCCTAATTAAATGTCAACCAACAAAGCACAAGTATTAGGTTGCTCACGAGCAACACCGTAGTGGCTCTGACTACAACTCTCTCCTCATAATTCACTAATGTTGGAACAAGAAATCAGAAAAATCTCTACATTCCCAAAAGTAAAAACAAGACTGGTTTGATAACATAAAATGACTCAGAATGTAACCACAACAGTCGAAATATTGATCAAACCCCCCACCGTCTCTAATCAGATCGTCGACTGACCAGTCAAAAGTTTGATTAATTTCTGCACACAAAATCATAATTAGATGTTATAGCTGAACTGCTGAAGCAAGAAACATGCATTTCAGGTAAGCATCTAATAATAAAGGCAAAAGAATCACATGAATGGCGTGAGCCCATGACATTGAACAAGAGTTGGAAAGAAAAAGTGGTATCCAAACTAGATAAAGAGACGGTGAATTCTCGTGCAGCGCCCCATACGTTGAAATGTGTGTAAGAGAAGCAACTCAAACCGAACCCAATTAGCATTTCCAACTTGGCTTCCTCCTCACTAAACAGTTGACTCTAGCAGTTGAGCTCAAGATTACACCACTACCCACAATCCGAACTAAATTGCCGGATTGAAATACCAGAAAATGCAAAAACAACAGCAAATGGTAGAATAAGAACAAATTGTAACACTCACCCAATTAAGAGAAGAAAAGCCAACTTGCAGTTTGTGGGCATCAAATGATTCCCAGTCCCATTAACAATTGCGAAGAGAAAGCAACAGAACGGCCCAGAATCATCACCAAGATTGCAAAAGTTGAAAGATGAAACGAGTAAAACCCAATTGTGTTCAGCTAATAAAACCAAGGATTGGAAACTGTCTCTGGTTTTCTTTCTTTGTTATTGGAAATCGCTTAAAGCTTGTTCGATCGACTGCAGCACTCAACAAAAAGCATAAATATTAATAACCCAATTTGGTATTGTATATATCGGCATCCCCAGCACGTCGCTTTCCATTCTTTCCTTTTTCTCTCTCGAATTATTATTCTTTTTTCTCCCTCACAAATCCTTACGTCGACACTCAACACCCAAGTGTCTGGTATTCTTTGTCATTTCTTGCTTTACCACCTTTTTCACTATCGTAAAGACTCGAGCTTTTTACCACTTTCTTATTCCAGAAATTTGAATTAAACTATGAACCAACTTTCTGCTGCTCTTCTTTCCTGAGAAATGTGACTGACAAGTGTCAGCAAATCCTCATTATTGGGAGGACGCAGCAGTCGCAGACGTAAAGAATATGGTGTGTGGTTGTGTCTCTAATTAATACTACATTTATATATACGATACGATTCTTTAAAACATTAAAGCCACAAGCTGGAAAGATCATCCAACGACTGGGTATTTGATACAAATTGACATGCTCACTTACTCAGATGTCTAAGCGACGAGCAAATAGTTGGGTCACTAGCTACACTTTGGGTAATAGTATGTGTACTGAACTGCTAAATGTAAATAAAACTCGGTGTTAATGTATGAAAACACGTGAATTAGACATACTGATTTAGATGAATCAAGTGCAAGACAAAACAGTGACATATTAGTGTGAATGTGATGGATAATAATATGCATGTATCTAGTTTTATACTTTTAGTTGACTAGGACATGGCTAAAACATGAATAAGATGCTCAGAAAGGACATGAACTGATACTTATACATGTCTATCGTTGCAATATCAAATGAAATCTTTGTGGCACATATATAAATAGCAGCTGTCAATAGCATTCTAAAGTATTTGATATGTATAGTTATTGCAAATCAAGACCTGGTTTCCTCTCGGACATGCAACTCATTCCACATAACACCTTGCACGCTTAAGCGCTAACAACATCACATCTGATGTACATGTAACATAATTGTATTGTTTGTGTTAAGATATATATCTCATATCATCCATTATCGATTGATTTTAGATGTGAACCTCATATTACCTTATCAGTTTGAATACGTCTTGAGATTTGGTTAGACGTATACGTGGTTCTTGTTTTATCTCGTGAGAGAATCGCATACATTATATGCTATTCAAGACCGTGTGTTCTCCTCCAATATTTTGTTTTTTCAAGTATTCCTTTGACTCTTTCCTCATGTTATGGACTTTGGGGGTGATGTGGGCGCTGAACCAGTGACAGTGAGACCAGACAGGCATAGGCCCACATGAAGGCAGCTTCATAAGCCCACGCCGTCCGAGAGATCTAAGCCCTCCACGTCCCTGCATACGTGGCGTCGCCGAATCATGTCGTCACTCTTGATTTGCTAAGGCCGGTGATTAGGAGGAAATATCTCATTTTTAAATTGATTGTATTAAGGAGCCCAACACGTGGCAGTCTGCTAGTTTTCGGCTAAGGTTGTGGGCAGTAGTGTTAGGTTGGTATGGCGCTGCTGTCAGATGTCAGACCATCAAATGCGTGCCACGTGGCTCGCCTGACTGAGATCATAATTGGCAGAATCTAAATCTCAGATAAGAGAGGAGTCAGAGGACGGTCTGATTCGGCGCCTAAACGACAAATTTCATGACGTTTTGGGGCAGGCAATGTTGCTGAATGAGTAGCTAGGGTGAATATTGCATCATCTATGATCGAGTATCAAGGGGTTTACATTACATTCAGCTCCGAGCTCAAAATTATTTTTAGTTAATAGTATGAGTTTGTTTTGTTTTGTAAGGTGTCCGGAAGAAAAACTTCAATTTGAATCGATGTTCGAGCTTAGATTAGAATCAAACAAGCATTAGAATTGATGTTCGAACTCGACACTTACATTTTTCACAACAATTTTGTTTAGCATAAGGTGGTCGCATCATCAGGTTATTATGGACACTTAATCATGTCTAGACTGGAGATTTACATACCTGAATTCTCAAAATTGGATCCTCAAATCATAATGTGCATTTGTCTTTTTTGGTATTAAGGTTTTCATTTTATGATCGTGTCTGCTAAGTTGGACCTTGGTGGGTTTGGGCTTGGTTCTTTTCAACATGCTATAATACATCAGCTTTGGAAATTGGCGGCTTGGTCTTTATTCTTTGGACCAGAGCTACATTTGTATTGGGCTTTCTTTCTAAAATAGGCTTGGTTGGACTGGGTCTTTATAGTCCAGATTAACGTTTAAATTTGAATTAGGGAAAGATTTGACTTAAAGCATTTCTAACAGTTTCCTCAAAATTTCTCCAAAATAGGAAAGCACAAATCAAAATCTTCAAAAAAAAATTGCTCTAACTCCAACAGCTTCCATATTTTAGAGATTTTGGCATTTATTACTACAATTAAATATTCTTTATCATTTTTAATTATAACAAAAAAGAAATATTATATACCTTATTATAAGGGAATATAACACTAAACTACCATTTGAAAGTAGAAATGATAAAATAGTTTTTAAATGTTCCACTTGATAAAAAAAGTCACCATTAAAACATGTTACATGATAAAATGGTCCTCTTATACCATCTTAAATAATAAAAATGTCTATTTTCACACTTTTTACATGACCATTATACATTTCTCTTTAATATCACATGTTTTTTATCACAGTTTCGTCCTCTCTCTGTCTCTCTCTCTATCTCTCTCTCCTGCATCCAGACCAGACATGAGACCACCTGCTAAATCGACTCCGCCTGCTAGATTGACTTCGCCGCTCGATCGACTCCGCCACTTACTAGATCGATGTTACTCGCTGTTCGACTCCGCCTGCTAGATCGACTCCGCTCGTCGATCGACTCTGCCGCCTGCTAGATTGACCTCACCGATCGACTCCGTAGCTCGATCGACGTCGCTGTCTACACCCTTGAAATCATAGAGTTCTGAAGTTAGGTATCAGAGCTGTCAAAAATTTGTTTTAGTGTCCAGATCTGATGACGACGAGTTGATTTGTATTAATCTATGGAAAGTTGAGGTGAAGGGAGTTGTGCTACTTTGATTTTCATAATGTTACGTGGATAATTACAAGAGAAGTTACATGCATGCTACACTTGTGTAACTATCTCGCCTTCATGTACTTGTACCCGAAGTCCATCTCGCCTCGTATTCATGTACTTCTACGCGAAGTCCATTTCGCATGTAGCTATCCATGTAACTACAATTTGATAGTAACTACTTAAAGCCATCTGGTCTCGCTTTCATGTTTTAGGACTCCACTTTATGCGAAGTCCATTTCTTGATTCCATGTAACTATGCATGTAACTATCCATGTAACTATGTATGTAACTATATAACTATGTAACTATCCATAGGTAGTTACATACATGCTACACTTGTGTAACTACGCATGAAACTATGTAACTGTCAAGACCCGCCCCGAATTTTACCCCGAAACCCGAGATGAGTCCTGCGAGGACCACCTCCAAGGAAAATTTACCGAAGACTCGGCAAACCTCCCTCGAAAATGGACAACCCTAACTTAAGAATTTAAGAACAACCCTTTTATTCCAAAATAAAAGTAGCCAGAATATAAATTACACAGAAGAATTCCAATAGTATTCAGAGCTACTAAAAAAATAAAATAATATACAGCGAAAGCTAACAAACCCCTAGTAGATTAAACAGGTAACCTACTGGCGAAATGTAGCGGATAAATGGGTGACTATGCCTCGACGTCTCCTGCTAGACCTCATGCGAACTCTGCAGACTGTGAATTTTTAAAAACGAAGAGCCCAGGGGAAAATATTCAACACGTCAGAGTGAGTGGACAAAGCGATTCTGACAACAAATAAATATTTCCCCAAAATGCTTTCCAAGAAAACGCTTCATCAGCGGCAAAAACAAGAGCTCCACTAGAAAGATTCTGAACTGGGGTCCAGCCTGGCTAGACTCCCAAACTTTAAGAAATTGCCTCTCAGGCCAGGATATTATATATATAGTATGTATGCACACTCGCCTAACCCTTTGTACGATATCTATGAACAACTTGAATAAAGTAGATATCATATAAAGCTACTACGCTTGCGTCTAACGCTCACGTCACCCCACACTGGAATTGTACCTCAGGCTTGGGGAAAGCGGCCGAGTGGTAATATATACGTGCTTACTCCTTGTATGAAATCTTTGAATAATTAAATACGAAATTAGAAAGTCGCACAGGGCTACGACGCTCGCGTCTAACGCTCACGTCACCCATACCGAAATTGTACCTCGGTATGGGGGAAATCACGTATAGCTAGCTAGCATTTAATCATATACATATTATTCTCATATAAGAGTATAATCACCGAAATTCTCAATTTCGGGAAATATCCAACAACAGAAAATCATTCAAAACGATAAAGCATTTCGAACACATTAATTAAAACAAAGGTCCACTCACAGGTTAGGCCTAAGACTGATGTCGGTCGGAGGTCTCTTCCGCTCGAACCTCCTCACGTCCTGTTCCAAATAAATAAAACCTTAAATAAAATACCGACGCTTACAGCAAAGCATGCATAATTAAATATGCTTCGCGCGCTCAACCAAGCCTAACACTCTAAAATCTTAAATCCACTGCCAACCTCAAAACTCCACAAATTTTTATCGACATCCTCAAAAACACCTTCCACCAAATAAAATCCAATGGTTGGATTCTAAATTAATAATCCGCCAAAAATACCAAACTTCAACAATTCTCAAACCTATCCAAAACTCCTCCAAAAAATTCTAAAACTTATTCCATTAAACTTCTCACATTTTTCCCCACCAAAAACATTTTCTCGGCGTCGGCGGCCGGCGACCAACTCCGACGAACTCCGATGCTCACCAAAATTTGGCAACATCTTCCTCTCAACCTCCTCTACAACATTCCTAACTACCACAAACTCCAATTCTAAGCCTAACCAAGCCAATCGAACACAAACACACAATAAAAGCCTAAAATTTACATTACCGATTTCTCCTTACCTAGCTCGAGATGGAGCGAGCCCTTTGGAGGAATTGAAGCACGGGAGGAGGGCTTTCTTTTGAGCTACGGCTCACCGGCTATGGCGGCTGGAGGAGTTTCGGCGAAAAGAAACGTCGGGCAGTCGAAGCTTCCGACGGGTTTTTCTCCTGATCGGCGGCGCTAGAGGGGCTGCCACCAGTCTAGAACGGCATCTAGGTTGGAGACCGACCGATTGGGACCGGCGCGGCGGTCTGGGGCGGCCAGACGGCGGCGGTCGGGCGGCCAGACGGCGGCGGCGGGCGGCCGGAAGAATCGGGCAGAAACGGGTCGGGGAGAGGGACAGAGAGAGGGCGCGCGGGCACGGAGAGAGAAGGAAAAAAAAGAGAAAATGGGCTTGGCCCGATCCGGGTCCAAGTCCCCTAATAAACCCAAATCCAAAAATTCAACACCCCAAAATAATACCCCAATAAAATTACCTTTTACTAATAAAAATTACCATTTTTACCGTCGTCAAAATTTCTTCTTTAGAATAATCTCATAAAATAATCGTCCCCTACACCTCTGTGGGGATCAATTATATTTATACTTAATGACGAACACAGTAAAATTCGTATTACCACTATGCCAGTAATAAAGGTAAAAATTATGGGTCGGGGCGTGACAGTAACTATCTATGTAACTACCCGAAGCCATCTCGCCTCGCCTTCGTGTACTTGTACGCGAAGTCCATCTCGCCTCGCTTTCATGCACTTGTACGCGAAGTCCATTTCGCATGTGAATGCATGTAACTATCCATATAACTATTAATGTAACTACCCGAAGTCATCTCGCCTCGCTTTCATGTTCATGTAACTACAGTTTGATAGTTACATGTGTAGTTACATAGATAGTTATTTGTAACTATGCATGTAACTACCCGAAGCCATCTCGCCTCGTCTTCATGTTCATGTAACTACAGTTTGATAGTTACATGGGTAGTTACATGGATAGTTGCATGTAACTATCCATGTAACTACCCGAAGTCATCTCGCCTCGCCTTCATGTTCATGTAACTACAGTTTGATAGTTACATAGGTAGTTACATGGATAGTTACATGTAACTATGCATGTAACTACCCGAAGCCATCTCGTCTTGCCTTTATGTATTTCTACGCGAAATCCATCTCGCCTCGCTTTCATGCACTTGTACACGAAGTCTATCTCGCCTTGCTTTCATGCACTTGTACACGAAGTCCATTTCGCATGTGAATGCATGTAACTACCTATGTAACTATCAATATAACTACCCGAAGCCATCTCGCCTCGCTTTCATGTTCATGTAACTACAATTTGATAGTTACATGGATAGTTACTTGTAACTATGCATGTAACTATCCATGTAACTACCCGAAGTCATCTCGCCTCGTCTTCATGTTCATGTAACTACAGTTTGATAGTTACATAGATAGTTACATGGCCCGAAGCCATCTCGCATCCCCTTCATGTTTATGTAACTACAGTTTGATAGTTACATGAGTAGTTACAGACATGCTACACTTGTGTAACTATGCATGTAACTATGTAACTATCCATGTAATTACGTGAAGCCATCTGGCCTCACCTTCAAGTTTTAGGACTCCATTTCTACGCCAAGCCATCTCGCATTGCCTTCATGTTTCAGGATTCCACTTTTATATGAAGTCCATTTCTTGATTCAATGCGAAGTCCTTTTCGCATGCGAACTCTGCTATCCAGCTCGCTTGATCTCGCTGGCGGGCCATCACTTGTTATTCGCTCGCCGATCTACTCCGCCTGCTAAATCGACTCTGCCACCTGCTAGATCGATGTTGCTCGAAGAATGACTCCGATCACCGATGACTCCGCCTGCTAGATCGACTCCGCTGCTAGAATCAGTTAATTTCTAGCCTGAAAATCCTAGAACTTATTCTTTTCGATTCTCCCTCCTCTGAGCTTCTCTTCAAAAAATAAGGTCATAGAGACGTTCTCCAGATTGAGGCAAAGCTACCACCACCATTCATATCCGCCACCGTCGTCAGATTCTTAAACTCGCTGGTGAACCCAGAAAACACTTCTTTCCTCCGATTCTCTTTTAGCATCGCTCCTCGCCGGCGAACTCAGAAAACACTTCTCTCCTCCGATTCTCTTTCAGCATCGCTCCTTCATGAATCTGATACAACAAATATGTTTGGGACGGCGAGAGAAAGACGTGAACACCAGCCTTGCACCGGGAGGTGGCCGAACGACGAAGGAGAAATTCGTAGCTCCACCCCGCTGCAAAACATCGACGTCTCGACGAGGTCGGTCTGGACTGTGTATTTTTGGGAGTGAGAGAATGTGTTGATATTTGGTCAGTGACATGGTATGTAACTTTTAAAAAATTTATGGGTAACGGTTTAAAGAACTTAAATGGGTGTATTGTTTTATCATAAAGGAACATTTGTTAAGATTTTTATCATTTATTACTTCTAAATGTACCATTTTATCATTGGTCCTTATTATACTCAATAATATATTTTATATTTTTTTCTTTTCACTGGAGTATGTGAGGAATTTATGACAATACTAATTTTGATAATTTGGGGAAGGAAGACTTCCCTGCAAATTTAGGAAATGAAGACTTCGCTGCAAATTTGGGGAATAAATGTTTTTGTTTCTTCTATATCCTCATTTTAGGGAATGAGATGGGGAAGCCATTAAACTTAATAACAGCTCTATATTCCTTAAAATTGATAAATTCAAGAAAATAGAGAAGTTGTTAGAGATGTTCTTACCTTAATTAATCGTCATACTTTATTCAAACTTTTTAGGGTTTTAAGTATGATGAAATAATTGTGTTTCATTGTCTCCAAAAGGTGGTGGATGTACTTTGGCATTAAGTCTACCTTAGGTTAGATTGTGCGTCCTTAAAGGTTAGCTTTTTCGTCGGCCCTAACGGGTATGTTATTATTATTATTTTTTTGATACAAAAATTATGGCCGAGTGAGCTTCCATTCCAAGGTTGGGAGCAATTTTAGGTATGACTCCAAAGAATGTAACAAGTATGTTTTTTTTATCGGATAAACAACTCAAATGGTACAACAAGTCTTTCGTGAGTCGAACTTAAAATTTGAATGTAACGAGTATGTTCTTTTAGTATTGCTTGCCAATTATTAGTATATGGTTGGCCATTGATTAAAAAAAATTAGTGCTAAATAAGCATTTATCTCTAATGTATTGAATGCAATATAATTAATGACTTGTTCTAGGATATTCTCTATGTGTGCTTTGGCCTTATGCCAATAGGATATGTAGTTAAACTAGATCTATGTATTCATATCCTTACCATATTGGTATTGTGTAATTCCCTATATAAAGGGCTCCTATCAATGAATAAGATGACTCTCTTGCTATCTCTTTGTCTCTACACTTTATCCTTCATCACGTTATCATTCACTTTGTTCTAACCCTAGAGCCAATAGCCCACCATTTTTTTTCAAACCCTAAAAACCAAAACCCTAAAATCGGGCAGCCTTGTTTTTCCCGATTTCCGACCAAAATTCCGACTGCCTTCCGCCGGAATTTTATATCCCCAGAAAGATCTTTCCGTCACGGATCCAACGCCGCCGGTCTCACCCTGAGAACCGGCTGGAAAGTCTCCGAACCGGCCGCCGGAATATTCCAGACCACCGCCGCTACCGACCACCGGTTCACCACCTTCCCTTACTCCGATCAACCTGAAATTTTGACAGAAGCTTCCCCATCCAGAGCTGCTCCTCCTGTAAAATTTTCAGCCCCAAATTCGAAGCATAAGTAGGCGAAACGTTATTTCTCCTCTCGGCAGCCTTTAGAAAGGTATGTTTTGAAACCTTAAACTCTTCCAAGTTCAATAACTCGGGGAGGATAAAATCATTTCCTCCCTTCTCCATCTCCATTCTATGCTTGGGATTTTGTGTGTGCAGGTACCAAAAATCCCGGAATTTTATTCGCGGGTCAAGAGTGTGTTTGATCACTCTTGTTTCTTTGTCCGGGTTGTGTTTGATCAACCCCGACCTTTCACCGGATTGTGTTTGATCAATCCGAGGCCTTTTTTTTCTGAATTGTGTTTGATCAATTCGCGGCATTTCCAGATTGTGTATGATCAATCCGAAGGACAAACCATTAAAAGCATCGTTTGTGACCTCTATCGAGTCTCATAACAGCTTGGTTTTGTATGCAAGAGCAATGTAACATTCTGCTCCTTTGAGTTTTGACGTACTAGATGCCTAAGGCGGATCTTCGCTTGGTATTTGTGGAACCTTTCATTGGAAAGGATTAAACCACATGTTTTGACCCCCAGGCTAACAAGCCTAGATGCCTAGATTTCACATCTCATGCGCTCAAAGTCTTTGAAGCGTCACATCGACAAAAGCCTTCAACGGTAATCTGTGCAAAAAGTAATGACCACAAAGTACTGTGGAATGCACTCATGGAGCGTTTCTCGAAACGATCATATAACTCTACTTGTTGAGTTATTAGTCAAGTGGATTGCTTACCACCTTAATTGACTACATATTGTCGATGATCTTTTGTGGCATCATGATCCATATCTTTAGCGGATTCGATCATCATCAAGTTCTCTAGGTCCTCCAAGTTGGTGTGGAATTACCATCGAGACTTGATTTTGATCATACAAAAAGGAATTGTATATACGCTAATGTGATAAACTTATTTGGGATTATCCCCTAATGTTGGGACAACAATATGGGTCATGGCAACGACAGAAAACATCGTGCCGATGTCTAGAAAAGAGGGGGAGGTGTTGCTGGCTCTAATAGCGACACTCCCGGTCTAGACACCATTTTGTCAAAACTACTAACGTCAGCTCATGACATTAATGCAACCATTGTGGATCTTCGGATCACTGGTTGATACGACTGAAACATGCATTTAAATTAAACACATAAATCAATCATATACAATTTAAAAAACCCTATCGATGTAGTATAATATAAGCAAGTAGGGATCGTTCTTAACCGGGGATTGAAGGGCGCATGCAATTTTTGTGGTGTTAAAAGGGGGGTGTAAGAGTTGATTTTAATTACCTAATTATCTATCTAAAAACGTCAATCACATAGCAAGTATTTTCAGAACTTTAACATGCATCAACTCATAGACAAGCTTACACACAAGAAAAATCCCAAAAAAACCCTTACCATATTTTTGACAAAAATAAAAACATAATTAATTATTTACATGTGATCATCCCATCCTACCCACATGCATATTATACGGCTCTAATTCTCCCATCATCCTCGAAATCTACAGACCTTAATTCCAATTACATGTTATGGCTTTCTTTATCTTTTAATTAAAGTGCAATGAACAGCATATAAACACCTTAACAAAATCATCGATTTAACTAAAGGTAGGGACTAACATGCGATGAACAGCATACAAACACCTTAGTGATCCTAACCTCCACCCAAACCGAAGCTTTATGCCCAACACATAACACATAAGAGAAACTAAAATTCATAAACACATGGAAGACATATGAAATTCATAAAGTGTATAAAACCAAAATAAGCAACCATTCACCGAGTTTTTACACAAATAATTACAAAGACAAAGGAGACTACGGAGTAAAGGGTTCATGTTTACACTTTTAATTCCGTGAACAGCACTGCAAACTTCAAGAGCAAGAGGACCCTTTGATGGAGACGGCGTCGGTTTTAGGAGGTGGTGATGGTGTAGTCGGCCTTGGTTTTGGAAATCTTTGTGGTGGAGAGTGTTTGAGTATTTTGGCAGCTTGAGAGCGTAAGATAGGTGATACCGAATGAGGAGCTAAACCCTCGTATTTATAGGGGAGGATGTGACTCTCCCCATTCTCCTTCCCCAAGATGGTGCCGTCCTCTTTAAGCCATTGAAAAAAAACGTTCCATGCATTCATTAGCTTAATTGCCAAACCGTTACTTTCATTGGCTTAATTGCCAAACCGTTTCTTTCATTGGCTTAATTGCCAAACCGTTTCTTTAGCTCATCTCCAATTAAACTTATCCATGCCGTTTCACATTATGCTCCATGAATATCACCCAATCCGTTGGCCATGCATTTCCCATGCAATTAAGTTTGCCATTATCCATGTGCATTCATCATGCAATTAAGCTCCATGCTTTATATCATTTCCAAATCCTAGTCAAAATTGTTTCCTAGTCAACACAGGCTTCCTTTTTTACTCCAATTTTCTTCTTCCATTTATCTTCATGTTTTGCATGCTTGTTGGCTCATTTACTCCGTCTCTTTTGTCCTACAGTTAAAAATAACAAAATTAAGTAAAAGCTAGTAAAATTAACCATACTAAGTAAATAACAAAGTAAAAATGTAGAGAAAATGTACTAATTAATACGCCTAAAATGCGTAGATCACTGGTTCAAGATTGTCAAGCTCCTTTAAATTTTGAATGCATACAAAAAGGTATGGAAAATCAATATGAGGACAAGAACGTCATCCTCATGATCGCGAATTTCAAAGATTCGGATCCTACTCTAGCTACCCATGAGTTTGATGTCATCGGCTAGACATTGATTTTCATTCCAAGTTATATGTACTAAGGCGTTGTATCGACGTCCTTTGTCTATTTGAGACCTCGATGTACTCACATTAGCAATAATGAATGCCTTGAGAATTTTTCGAAGTGAAACTATTCTCCTCTTATGGTTCATATTGATTTACAATCAAGATGTACACTTACATCGTCCTTAGAAACATGGCATATTGTGCCGATTTTGGTCCCTTCCTTTGAAGGTGACTCTTGGCACTGCATCCTCAAGGAGGATCGCCCACGTGTTTCCGGTTAAGTCTTCTACCCTATAGCGGATTTTTCATCATCAATTGTTCAACTAGGCTCATCCAAGCTCAGTGTGATGTCTTAAAATTGTCCGAAATTAAGGAGATAGTGGTTTTAAGTGTGTCTCGCACTACCGACCCTCCACGGACATGCCTGGTCATACTGACTTGGAGTTACCGAAAGCTTTTGATTTTGGATCCCCCTACGCTATTAAACCAATTGCCGTCTTGCAAAAGACGTTGAAGACTTATCAAAGCTGGAAAATTATCATCATGATCGGATCCTCTAGGTCCTCTGAGTTAGTTTATGTTCATGTCAGGGAGCTTTTGCTAACTAGTCATGGAGTTTACGACCTTAGAACGACCGAAAGGACTTGGTTTTGATCATACACACGTCACTTTTGGCTAAGGCAAATGCCTACACGCCACCTGCAAGCTTCACAGCTTCGCACATGCCAAATCTGCGAAAAACAGCAATATGTCCCTTCTGGACAGTCAACTTCGTTTGAGCTTTGTGAATAGCTCCGGACGAACCAGACAGTGAGCTTTATATCATTGGAAAGCTCTATGAGTCTAGTTTTCAGAACTTTTCACGGTTCATCCATATCTATTTTAACGAATAAGTTATGGCTGTTTTAGTGCGCAAAAGTCATTCTGCGCGGAAACTTTTATGCACTCTCGGGATTGCAGCTTTTCGTAGCTTCTTTCAATCCTTCTAAATGGTTCAAGTAGAAATATTTACTCGCCTATCTACTCCTTGTAGTTATGTCTCATAGAGACATTGAGTGCTTCGCAGATAGTGGAACTATCCACAACATTCTAAAGAACCATGTTGAGCTTTAAAAACATTCATGCTAATGGTTTTCATTTGAAAACACACTGTGAGAATGAACAAGAATTCTTTTGTGTATACATTCTCATGAATGCGGACTGAAGCGCATCTTGGAGAAATTCATGAGTCAATTTAGTGGATTGTATGTCACTATGATTCGAATATCGAATCTCATGTTGTCGCCAAACATGATATTTGGGACACTGACTCATAGGCTTTGGTTTGACTAAATTGGTCAACCTGGAAGAGATATAATGATCCAAATTTTGAGAAATTCAAATGGACATCCATTCTTCCGCTCAAAACAAAGACATTCGAGACCTAGCATCACCATGAAGCATGGTGGTGACCCGGGGGACATTGACGTCACCCGAACACGACTCCAACTTCCTGGAGGTCGTCCGGTCAATTCCTCAAGCAATTGAGGTACACCGGCCTTTCCTCGATGTCGCATTGGCCCCCTGCAATGCTCATTGCTTGTTTTGAAAGTCTATTCTTTAGCTAAATTAGGAGTGAGACCCTCCTATGCTAAATAACACAAAAGTGAACATTCTATTCTTACATAAAATTATGTAGATAGATACAACCAACTTGCGGACACCTTTTATGCTTTATGGTGTTGGTTGAAGTGTTAGCACACTGGTCACGTGTTACACTATTATCTACTGCTTATGTTGCTTATACTTCTACGGGCTCACTACCCATTCTTTAAAGAAGTTCATCGGGATGTAAGTTGAAGTGTCCTGTACCCCATGTTCACACGCAATACGGTCTCACCGAGGCTACGACCAAGCAACTTTAGCTTGTCGCTCGAACATTATTAATGTGCACCACTCTTTCTATTGCGTCTTGGGGCTATGCAATATTTGCATGCAGCTTTACTATTCATCTACGACCCACCATCATTGAATTTTGTTGTACTACAGCTCGTGACTGTGTACCAGGATTGACACGAAATTGCAATCCTTGAGCTCGGCAAGATTGAAACGGATCTCCAATCCTTGAGCTCGGCTAGATGTTATTTCTAGATGCCAAATCGCATTGTCATTGCGTACAATGATTGGTCATTTGAGATGAATAAGTTTAGGTTGGATATGAACCTCCACCTATAATCCGCATATGTAGAAACCTTGTCACGCGATCTCATTCACCGCTAAATTGCGGATTGTCACTTTGATGAGACAATATTCTCGCCGTTAGGGGGAGATAAGAACACAAGTGTTCAGTGGAACGACGTGAATTGTCGTGGTTTGTCCCCACTAAGTCTCATCTTGATCCCAAATGCTTATAGTGTTAAAGTGACGAGATCACATGCTGCAAATATGTCTGCAAGGATTGATGTCCTACAAAAGGACATGGCGCGACCAAAAGAAGTTGGTCTTGGCGCCATCACCATGGATGGTGATATGGTGACGCCATATAGTGACAAAATTGGTGTCACAAGGCCGTGTGGCTCCCTAAAAGGAGGGAGGCCCTTAGGTTCGATATATTCTCGCACTAGGAAGAAAGCGAGATTGGCACAACCTGATCCATTGATCAGTGATACTCAAATCCGTCTCATGAAGTCTGAATTGTGATTATCGTTGGGGGACGCCTCAATGTCAAATCCAATCCATATAGAGATCTCTACAAGTATTACACTTGTGTACATGAGGACGTGAGATAATGAGTCTACTATCGAACCACCCTTCGTTGATGGATATCAATTTAGTTGATTGGCCTAATGGAAAGATGCGATCCAGCATTAACAAAGAGATAGGTCCTTGGGCAGGTGATGCCGACACCGCAAGCTAAACCCTATCAACTATACCTTTGTTAGATAGCGTAGTGAGAACAAGAGCTTAGACTCACCTTATGGCGCAAGGTCTCTCACTAACACGCACTGGGTCGACTACGATGAGATATGCTCTCGTAATGGATGTCATTGAACTCCACTACTTTGTCAGTTTGGTAGTTTCCGACTAACTGAACATGCAGCCTATGAATGTGGTCATAATAACATCTCTATGGGATCAGAGATATACATGAAGATCTTAAACAGACTTCATTCATCCAAATCAAGTTGCTCCAAACCACTTTATCCTTCATCATGACTTTGGATTATGTTCTAAATTTGATTGTTGTAATTGTGAACAGGCATTTCCATTCGTTACATGCACATTGAATTTTATTATGAAAGAGATATATGCTATATTTTTTTTCTAATAAATATATTGCTATTTGATAATTTGAATGAAATAAAATAGCTATGGACCTAGATGGCTGACTCAGTATTTTCAATCTTGTTAAATATGTACTAATCGAGTGGTGGCAGGTCGCAACAGTATAAAAGAATGCCAGGCATCTTCGGAGTTCCTCAATAGAATATGCATCTCCCTCTCCAATATTGAACCTACCAATGGCTTGTGTTGAACTAGGTATTGTTATTTGCAGCATACTAATAACTGGTGCATGGAGAGTGCTGAACAACGTGTGGTTAAGGCCAAAAAAACTTGAAAGATGCTTAAGGAAGCAAGGTCTCAAAGGCAATTCCTACAGGTTAATGATCGGAGTCATGTTTGAGAGCTTTATGATGCTGAAACAAGCACAATCCAAGCCAATCAACCTCTCAACCTGCCATGATATCGCAGCTCGAGTCATACCCTTTGTGCATCAAACTGTGAAAAACCATGGTATGTACATACTAATATCCAAATAATTATTACAAGGGTCTTTCTTTTTTAACTTGAATAATGCCCTGGGTATGAGTTGGTCTTGTGGATTGTGCAGGCTGGGATTCTTTTACTTGGAATGGCACCAGATCAAAGGTGAATATCACCAAGCCATAAGATATAAAGGAAATCTTCGACAAACATGATGATTTTCATAAGGTCGTAAACCCAATTACAACTTTGTTAATATCAGGTTTTGCAATCTATGAAGGTGAGAGATGGACTAGACACCGAACAATTATCAACCCAGCATTTCATGCACATAAGCTAAAGGTACCACATTTACACTCTTGTCAATAAATATATTTCTTTAAATTTAGCATTAATTACGCATACACGTTTGATAACAAGAGTAGCTGATCATTTATCATTTACAAGATTAACTAATTAAAGAAAATCAAAAATGTATTTAAAGAAGTGTTTACATGAGTTCAAGTACTTTGTATAATCATCTATTCACCTACTTTCGTGTGACATATCCCGTTATTTAATTTGTAGGGACATAAATTTCATGTGTGTCTTCTTAAGTACATGTGTCCACGATTACTATTTGCTCTATAAATTTCAATTCTCACTCTGTTTATATAGAACCATAAATTTAGTGACTCCCTGCATTTGTTTGATCGATACATAATATTTTGAAAATTTCTGGTTTTTATTTTCAACATGTTCATTTTTTCTATATGTATTGCGGTGTGTTATGGAATGTACGCGGTACGTTGAGTACTGCGGGTGTCTGCACCATGTGTCAAGCACTGATTAGAGAAGTTTTGGCTCGTGGAGAAGTTGACTCTCGCTAATTCTCTCTTCGCGTCTCGCCTCGCCTCTCCTCGTCTCGCCTTGCCTCACCTCGCCACTCCTCTCCTCTCCTCTCCTCTCCTCTCCTCTCCTCGCCTCCTCTCGCTTCTCCTCTCCTCGCCTCTCCTCTCTTCGATAACTTTCAAAAGATACTTTTGCACGGATTGAGAGATCGATCCGAGCGAAGTTGACAACCCCGTTTCCAGATAGGTTTGCGAATTCGATCGGTTGCTGAGTGAGAGATAATTAGAGTCCTTGCTGAGGGAAACAAAACCGATCCACGAGAGACGCGCGGTTGACGCGTGACCGCTTGACAAAGTCAAGCGACAGCTGCAGTACCGAGAATACTCAGGGAATGTTACCGGCCGTTTTTGAAAGTTGTGGTGAGATGATTAGTGAATGGCTGACATTGGTAAAAGAAAAGGGTTCAAGTGAGGTGGATGTTTGGCCTTACATCCAGCATTTGACAGGTGATGTGATATCTCGAACAGCATTTGGAAGTAGTTACAGAGAAGGGCTAAAAATATTCCAACTCTTGAGGGAACAAGCAGTGCTAGTAACGAAAACATCACATTTAGTTATCATTCCAGGGTGGAGGTAAAGTTAAAGTTACCTTCTTTTTTTTCAATCATAAAACTACCATATGAAGTGTATAGTGGCCTCGTTAAACCTAAAAAAATTAGGAAGAGCACGACACTCATTTTGAAAACAACTCATCAACTGGACTCAACTACTATTATAAAGACTAGCCACCTCGACACCATTTGCCACCAGTAAGTCGGAAAATGGCACGAAGGTGCTGCTCTAGCTACCTTTTCTTTTAGTTCAGCTTCCTAGTTATGAGATAACTTTTTGCGTAATTAGATTTGGTCTCATTGATCTCAACTATTTAGAATGCACATCCTTGCATATAATCCAATATTGAACAACACCCAAGATCCTGAGGCAAAATGTTTAAACTATTTATAATGAAATTATTGGCCACTATTGTTTGTCGTGTACGCAGGTTTCTACCAACTAAGATAAACAAAAGGATGAAGCAAAATGCGAAAGAAGTACAAGGTTTACTTGAGAGTGAGAGAATCATAAATAAAAGAGAAGAAGCAGTTAGGGGTGGAGAAGCACCTAAATATGACTTGTTAGGAATACTTTTGGATTCCAATTCAAAGGAAATTCAAGAACATGGGAACCGAAAAAAACATCAGATTAAGCCGTCAAGACATCATTGATGAGTGTAAACTGTTTTTCTTTGGAGGGCAAGAGACCACTTCAGCATTGTTTGTTTGGGCAGTAATTTTGCTATGTCAAAATCCGAGTTGGCAAACCCCTGCAAGAGAAGAGGTTCTGCAAGTATTTGGAAACAACAGACCTGACTTCCAGGGGATGAACCAACTAGAAGTTGTAAGTACACAATATTACTGTCATAGTTTCCCTGAATTTTTACTTGTTGTTGTTGTTGATGATCTTTCCTCACATAATGCATTTCATATAATTTTACAGATGACCATGGTTTTACGTGTTCTTCGGTTATACCCACCAGTAGCTACACTGAATCGAACCACTTATAAGAAAACACAACTCGGAACGTTATCATTACCGGCGGGAGTCGAGGTGTCCATACCGACATTGCTTATACATCAGAATAAGGAACTGTTGGGTGATGATGCGGAGGAGTTTAAGCCTGAGAGGTTTTCAGTGGGAGTTTCTAAAGCAACCAAGGGACAAAGTTTGTTCTTCCCCTTCGGAGGAGGTCCTCGCATTTGCATTGGTCAGAATTTTGCTGTGATGGAAGCGAAAATCGTGTTATCATTGATTTTGCAACAGTTCATCCTTGAGCTTTCTCCATCATATGCTCATGCTGCTTCATCTGTTATAACTCTCCAGCCACAATATGGTGTTCCTGTCATCTTATACAAACGCGGAAAGCAGGGTTGGAGAGGACAATTAAGTTTTTGTAGTTCTTCTATGAAGAAGTTAGGCGATCCGTTTTCATTTCATGTTAGGCCGATCTTAATATTTTAGAGGGCTAGTGTGAACATAAGATGTTTTGAAAAACAATGAAGTTGGCCGGGTTTTTTTTTTTTTATTAAATTCAGTTTATCTTCACAAATTTTTGATTAAAAACAAGTTTAGTCCCTAATTTTTTTTTTAATCACGTCAGTCCTTATACTTTCACAATTACATTAGTGTGGTCTAAAAATTGAATTTGACTCCAAACATGACATCATCTGCTGATGTAGACCCGACAACATGACCCATACGAAGGACAAAACAAACATTTTGAAATAAAGAGATTAGAGAAAAAAAAAACTTTAGACGACCATGACCTATTCCCTCCTCCTTACCCCTCTGATCTCGGCCTTGAGGATGCCACCCCATCAATTTCAAGTTTTCAACCTCCCAATCGCCGTCGACCATCAATCCTGTAATATCTTGTTTTTTTGAAATTTCACAAAATTAATTTTTCTTCTTAGAAATAGAAAGTAGAGATCGTCACAAGTTCGTCATATTTTTCAGAGTCCTGAGCTATTTTTAACGATGTTTTGAAAATTGAGTTGAATTAAGATAAGATGGTGACGTGGCGTGCTCTTATTGATCAGATTATATGACTTGGACCCCACGGAGCAGACCCACACGTGCTGAAGGTGCAGCTTGCTGTTTTGGATGGTTGACAAGTTTCAACTTAGACCAATGAAGTTTTGACTTGAGGCAGCTAGGTGGAGGTAGATTAGAAGATCATGGTTTGCGATGTTGACAAGTGTCCTTGTCTTGTTGGACCAAAACCAAAACCGACGTTTCATAGTCGGCTTCTTCTCTCTATATATATGCTGATTTGATCAGCTGGTCCTTCACGATTCTCGACACACTTTTACTCTCCTCATTTCTTTATCTCTATTTACCATATAAAGTTCCGTGGATCATAACTTTTGATCCGTAACTCTGTTTCTAGATCCGCGAAGTGCTATGGGTTCATCTCGATGTCCTCTTTCTATCTTAGAATTTTGAGCTAGACCAACGGTGATTTATAGATGACTCATTTTAGGAGGCTTAGTTCACGATTGATATTCTTGGTGGGGATTCGTATTGACGAGGTGAGTGAATTTGTGTAATATATTTTAAAATATTCTTATTTGCTATTAAAATAGTCGAAAAACATGATTTTGATCTATTTACGAAACATCTCTCTATTTTAAGTGAAGCATGGTGATTTGAGAAATATGTGGTGTTTATATATAATTATGTGTTGGATTCATTGTTTGGCTAATCATGGAACATTTTGATTGGTTATGCCGAAATAAGGATGTGACACACGAAGGTATATGACATGAAGGTCATTAGGTTCCCGTGGGGATCACTAAATTGATGGATATCTAATAAGAAGGGATTATGCGATGTGATGAATTGTTTAATGCGATGTGTATACGATATACATATTTTGTAACGTGTAAAATGACATGGCTTTGCGGGTATATTACATTGGTCTACTCACTGAGCGCGTGGTTATGCTCACCCACCCATCTCTAATATTTTTTTGCAGAGAAGTACTTAGATTTGACCGAGCCGGGAAAGGGTAGCCGAAAAGCCTAGAAGATAGTGCTTTTGTTTACATTCCGCTTTGTAACTCGTTCACTTCTCTAAATCGGTGTCCGGTGCTTAAAACCCGCTGACGCCAGGACCGGGGTGTGACAAATCCAATTCATTGAAACCTCCAAACCCCATCCCCCCCCCCCCCCCAAATCCCCCCTCCACCAATCCGGCCAAAAAGCTCCTCAAAAGCAGAGAACTTTTGCCATCGCATCGATGCCGAATCTCCTATCAAAACCCTCTTCTGCCAAGCTCAAGAATCCTCTTAAACAATCCTTAAGCTCCTTAGCTTTGCCGACAACGAAGAAGCCGTCTCACCCTTCATCCTCTCAGTAGGAATTTGCAGTGTGATTTCTTTGATAGTTTGATTTGAAGGAAAAAGAAGAGGAGGATAAACAAACTGAAAGAAAAAAAAAATTCTTGGATTATGACCTTGAGTGAAGGCATGGAATAAAGGTCTGGGTGTGAATGGTAGGAACACAATCATCAGTAGTTTTATTATTTATTATTTTTGTCAGGACTTATTCCGAATTTCACACTAAAATCCGAGTAAATCCTACGGGATCCACCTCCAAGGTAAATTTATCCAAAATTAGGTATAATCTACCTTGAAAATGGACAACGTCCCTTACTTGAAAAATTTCATATAGACACTTCTATTATAAATCATCCAACCTTAACTCCTAGAGCCTTCATGCTCCTCAAGTTCATAACATCTCCCAAAATACAACTAGCCTTAATCCAATACTAATTATCTCAAATGGTTATCAGAGCATATCTAAAATGAAATAAAAACAATGAATAAAAAAATAAGCGAAAGCAGACTCTACTCCATGTACGCTCGACCTCATTTAAACTTATCCTGCATACTAGGCATTCAAAACCAAAGGGCCTAGGGGAAAGTAATTTAAAAACGTTAGAGTGAGTGGACAAAAATAAATTAAATAATTTAACAACTATTATTTCCCACATTTCAACTTTTAAAACTTGGTTGCACGCAACTTTGAATATCCCCAAAACTTTAAATCCAACTTCCATTAATAATAGAAAAACCAACCCCGCTGGTTAAATAAAACCGAAATCTCAAAATGTGGGATAAACCAACCCCGTTATTTAATCAATTATATAACTAAGAAAAATAAAATAAGGGGAAAAGTTATCACCATGAAAAAAGGAGTCTCCCAGGCTCAGGTCGATGTCTCTTAGGCTATAACAACGTCTCACGCTAAGCGCTCTACTCACCTATGATGAGTAGCCGCTAATAATGGCTAGCTAACAAAATATATATAAATACCGGTCGGTTGCTTCCCAGGCTATAATAGCGTCTCACGCTAAGCACTCTACTCACCATAGTAGCCGCTAATAATTGTTAGCTAGCAATAATCAATATAATCGACCCTATAATATGGTGACTAAAACATACGAAATCTCATAAATCCACTAAACTTCCCCAAAATCATACTAATGGTACGGTTCCCAACCGTACTTGAAAATCATCATACGAAATTGTATTAAAACTCAATGGCGTGTCTCACACGTCAAAATATTTTCAAATTTATAAACATAAGCAAGATTTCAATACCAAATATAAACCTTAACTAATAATATTTCCACTCGAAAATACTCGCTAAAATATTCTCCAAATCAAAATCATTATGTCTCAATAAACACTTAAATTATAATGGAGAACTACCGAAAATCTCATTTTCGGTAATCGTTTATAAATCTCAAAGTCATCAAAATAAAACCGATAATATTTAAATCCATATTCATAAATAATAACCAAACTCAAATTCCAAAATAATTATCCGAGCTCAAATCGATAAATTATCACCATCAATTAATCAATGCACCAAACTCAAATAATTTCCAAGATCATTTTATAAGTCGAAATTATAATATACGCTCGGAAAAGAAAATGATAATTTATAAAATCTTGCATGCATATTTATTTAAAATCAAAATCTCCACTCATAGATTTAGACATAAGCCCAACGATATCCATATTGCTACTCAAGCGAGGTTCCCTTTGTATCCTGACACAATAAACATGCTTAGGACCAAACTTAAATTTCGGAAAACAAATACTTACATAAAAACATCAAAACTCTTCCGCCTAATCCACTACCCTTACTAGGGTTAAACTTATCGGATTCATACCAAACTCCACCACAACCTTAATTCATCACTTCCAACATTCTAGAATAAATACTAAGGAAATCCAACGGCCGGATTTTCACTATAACAACCGCCAAAATTCTTAATCTTTGAAAAATCCTAAATCTATCCAATACTTCTCCAAAAATTCCAAACTTCACATCAATAAACTCCCCTTAATATAACACATTTAAAACTCTGAACAACCCTGTAACAGTGGCAGCTCCGCCGGCAGTGGCGGCCGGCGGCCTACTCCGGCGACCTCTAATGACCACCAAATTTTGACACAATCTTCCTATCAACATTCCAAACAACTTTCATAACCACCACAAAATCCAATTCTAAGCCTAGCTAGGGCAACCAGACCAAAATAGAGAAATGAGCTCTAGAACTTCAATTATACATTTCTCATCACCAAGATCGAATTAAGTCTATTCCTTTTGAGGGATTACTAACTTTGATGAAAGCTACAAGATGATCCAAGTTTCACAAGCTATGGTGGCCGGATGAGCGATTTCCGGCGACTAGATCTCCACGGCAGTCGGAGCTTCCGAGCGGCTTTTCTCCCTCACGGTGGCGCTAGGACGACTCCCATCGGTCCAGGGAGGGAGCTGGGTTGATGGTTGATCGATTGGGACTGGTACGGCGTTCTGTGATGGCCGGACGGCGGCAAACGGAGGCCGAGTCTCCGGCGGGTCGGGGGAAGCTTAGGGAGAAAGGAGAGAGAAAGAAGAGAGAGAGTGGGTTGGTTTTGGGCTTCTCCAAAACTACCCGGTCCAACACTTAAAACACCCCCAAAAATAAAACCCAATAAAATTTTTACCTTTTACTAATTACTACAAACCCTTTTTATCTGATAACTTTTTCATGCTAACTCTGATTTTAACGTATAGTATGTCTATGAATTCATATTTACGTCCGCTACGACTTTCATGAAGAAAGTTTTCCCAAATCTTAGATGCAGGAAAAAGTCAACTTCATGGTCTTTTAACAGTAAACGGTTACTCAACTCAGTAAAAGGTCAAAGTATCCTAAAAGTCAATAACCGTAAATTAACTTAAGAACCAGGATGTGACAATTTTCTTTTCATTTTTTCGTACTAATAAATATAGATGTACTGAAAGGTATATGAGCAGTAGTTACTCTAGTGGTTTGGAGCATAGTATTTGACAGCAAGGTCTAGGGTTAGAACCCTGCCCACCTAACATTAATTTTTTGTTCTCCTAAAATAGAAGATAAGGGTAGTTTGGACATTATGTACAAATTAGAATTTAATATCTTAAAAGTGGGGCCATGTTGTCAGGTCCACATCAGATGATGTCATGTTCAAAGCCAAATTCAAATTTTAAACCACATTGATGTAATTGTGAAAGTATACAGAGACTGACGTTATTAAAAAAAAGATTATGGATCAAATTGATTTTCGACCTAAAGTTTGAGGGGGTAAACTGAATTTAATCTTTCTTTCTTTTAGTCTGAAAGATTTAAATCAGCTAGAGTGAGTTTAAAACAACAACAAGCGATCTATACACCTAAAATTCATAGTTGATATATCAATATCTTAACAGAAAACAACAACTAAATTAATAGTGTGTTTGGATGCGGGTGAATTCCCAAAAATTTAATAAAAAATAAGGAATTCCTAATTCTTAAACTGTTTTCCCCGTTTAGATTCTTATCTCGTGAAATTAGCAATTTCTACGGGAAAATAATCATGGAATTTGAGAGTTTAAATTTCCTACTTGAATTCCTCACAAAATAGGTATAATTTGTCAATTCCTTGAACTGAGGTTATTCTAAATATATTTTTTTTTTTGTCATTTTAAAACTCTACATTATGAAATCTAAACAATGGAATGCCCAATTAATGGAATTTAAATTCATAGAATTGTAATTCCTATGATTTTAAAATTTCTATAGAAATTTAAATTACTTTATCGAAACACAACTTAAGAGACAATAGATTCTACAAAACAAACCGTGTAGGTAGACCTGTAAATGGACCGGATCTTGATTCGGACCCGCTCCGAATCAGTGGTTTTTAAACGGGTTTGAATCAAAAATTTGACCCGTTGATCGGTTAAAGATCCGGATCCATTAACCTGTTTATTAAACGGATCGGATACAGATCGAGCTTGATCGGATCCGTTAAGGAGTCGGATCAGTTTTAAAATAATTAAATAATATTTTTATAAATATAATATTAATGATAAATAATAAATAATATAATAATTATTTAGATAAGCTGAACGTCTAAAGTATGATTTTTTAAAAAAAAAAAAAACTTTTTATTAATAACTCACACACCCTACATATGTCAGTGAGATTTGAACCTATGACCTCAAAGTTGTCAGTTAAACACCTTAACCAACCAAGCCACAGCTCACCGACCGTCTAAAGTATGATTTGATAAAGTTGAAAGATTACTTATGCCTATGTTCTTTTTATGCATTTTGCTAAAATCATTAGAAGTCTAGTATTTTGATTATATTAGTTTATTGTTAAGGAGTATTTTGGCCATGTAATTCAAATATTATTTTTTATAATATTTTATTAGCATTTTATGAAAATTTATGATAAAATTAAGAAATTATTATTTAAAATTTGAAAATATTTTTTATTATAAACGGATCAGATTAACGGGTCGGATATCAGTTAACTAGCCAAATCCGGATTTGAATGGAGATATCAATTATCCGGGAGTAACGGTTCGGATCCAAATTGAAAATTTCTATTATGAATCTGGATCCGGATTTAGATCGATCCGCTCCAAATCCAGTCTATTTACAGGTCTACGGATACGTAGGAACTATATTCTCAATAACGATTGGAGATGGCCGTCGAATAGGTTCTGATGGGCCCAACCCAAATTGCACTGCCCAACGGTCCAAGTTACGGAGGGCCGGTTGGTCTTTTTTGAAAAGCTGTAGCCACAGATTCAAAATGCACAAAGAGCTGAAGTTTGCAGACGCTTCCCTCCGAAAAGCTGAGCAAACGGAAACCCTAAACAAAAGCCGCAATCATTTTGGTGAACTCATCATTGGATTCGGGTGAAGCAAGCTTCATGGATTTCCAGTGTGAAAATATTCCCACCGGAGTTGAGAATTCAGCTACTCCGGTGAAAATCACAGCAAACACGATTGAATGTCCGACGCCGGAGAAGCTCAGCGATCCTTTGCCCACCAATTTGCAGGAGGGGCAAGTCCAACTTCCGGAAAAGTAAGCTTTCTCTCTCAATTTCGATCTTCATGACTGTAAATTTTTGATTTTTAATTTTCATCAAAATGAGATTGTTTAAATCTGAAATTAATTTTTGAAATTTTTTATTGGGTGCAGTTACAGGACTACAGCAGATTTTCTTGATCATATGAACTGCTCGCTGCGGCTGCTTCGTCTGCGTAAAAGGTCAACTACGTTTCAGAATGTATCAACTCAGGTGGAAATCCTGGCCAAAAGGTAATGGTAAATGGCTTAAACATGCGTATTTGCATTTTCAATTTGAAGGTCTGGGTATTTTTTTTGTTTGCCTCTTTTGTATGTACAGTTGTAATTTGTACCCTAATCGAAGATTTCCGACTGAATTAGAATGAATTAAATGGTTTTGGTTCTCCAATATTAAGGATTAAAACTATGATTATATAACTGCACAAATATCATCTTCACCTGTTTTTCATAACATTGCTACTATGTTGAACTGTCCAATGTCCAATATCATACTGTTTACGTATGCCTTGTTTCGTTTACTAACAATGTGGACATCGTGTGGCCAGTCCTTGGGATTTGGTTCTGGCCCCATTTGAAACTACAATCATGTTTAAGGCATGTGGGTAAGCTCTAATGCTGGAATAGATGATACATGACCTTTTATTCTGTAATGGGAGGACTGTATGTGCTTTCCTGATTGATTGCACTTCTCTATCTTGTATCATAAAAAACTAGTAACAGTTTGAACTATTTAAACTATAACTTCTTTTTTCTCTATCATGAGCTCATTACTAAATATTGTGCCAAACCGATTTTGTTTATCTTTTTGCAGAAAGTTCTTGTACAGGCATCTTGCTCAGATTAAATTTATACTTCCTGAAGCGATAAAGATAGATTGGGTTTTGGTGTCTGACAAGGAAACTCAGTTCATGAAACCGGATATGAACATCAGTTTGCTATTTGATATTGTAAAAGGCCACAATGAAATATCTGATTTTACAGCTTTGCGCCACGTTTTTGCTTCTAGGCTTATGAGTTTCTTTGCAATGCATCCTGAGGTACAGCTCAATACTTTTGTCAGTATTATATCTGTTTCTGCTGGAACCCGCAGGCTCTTGTAGAAACTGTAACACGTGATTCAATCTTCCGTACTCCTCAGTCCTTGGCTCCGAAGTTCCTTCTTCGCCCTTCTTTATCTGCAAGAAAGGAGAATGACCGGGACACTCCGGTCTTTCTCTCTCCGATGATTAAGTTAATAAGGGTAGTTGAGTATTTAAGGCTAAGACCGATTTCTCCTTACCTTTCTGGTTGGTCTTGGCTGCATTTATACCCCTGCGTTGACTCACACTTTGCATCCTCTTCAATGTGGGACAAATGTTAAGTTTCTGTAGAGGCTTCCCCTCTCGGCCCAGACTGCTTTATCATCGAGGTTGAGGCCTGTTCGAGCTGCCTCATGCTGGGCTTCATAGCATCATGGGCCGAGGGAGGTATTTACTGACTACCGACAACAAGTCCCCCCAAGTACCCGTTCAAGACATGTCTTGAGTGGGGACTTGAAGAAATGGCCCGTGATGCGGAAATACCAACGGGTACCCGATCTAGTCCCCCCAAGTTCGTGCTCAGGACACGTCGGAACGGGTTGTGATTGCGATGGAAGGTAGCTAGCCGTTCCATGTTGTAGTTGTTGATGCTCGAGCGCGGGGTATTATCCCCGCGTGGGTTATCAAGCCACTATTCTCCGTATGAAGGGAATGATATTGGCATGCCCGACTCCAATGCTTCGGGAGCTGTAAATGGGTCTTACAGTTATCGTGGATAGTTGTTTCGCCCACACGTCCCGTTGGTTCTTGCCCGGGTAAACAAATCTCACGATACAGTTGTTGCTTGCATCCTACCGATATGTGGTATTCGGGAGTTAAAGTTCTTTAGCAGTTGTTGCTTGCTGCCTCCCGATAGATGTTATCCGGGAGTTAAAGTTCTTTAGCAGTTGTTGCTTGCTGCCTCCCGATAGATGTGTGGCATTGAGTTGGAAGCCTGGGTGGGTGGGGGTGTCAGGGCATTAATTGCATGTCCGCCAAGTGGCGCGTGGGTGGGAGCGAAGGGACGTGCATTTATTGTACGTCGTTTCACTTGTCGCTTCGTCGAGAAGCTTCCGGTTAGTGGGGCACGTGTCACGATCCTACGGTGGGTCGTAACGAACACGATCGCCTCGTTTAAAATGAAGTGTTTAATGGGGGGGGGGAATCGAGGCGTTTTTCCCCCGCTTTGTATATATGCTCCGTCTCCCCCCTCATTCTTCCCTCCGCTCTCACTTTTCTTCCTCCGCTCTCAATTTTCTCCCTTGTTACTCTGCCCTCTACCCTCATTCTTCATCGTTTCGACGTAAATCCGGACGTAGGAGTGTTTCTGCTGTTGCCGCCGGTCCGATTGCAAGGTGCTGTCCATTTGTTGTTTCGGCGCGTTTCCGGCCTTCACTTTTCGGTGAGTATCTCTTCTCCATCTCTTCTGTTTCCGTTCTCTTTTGTCTGTTTCTGGGATTTTTAGGATTTGGGGTCTGTTTCTGGGTTTCTTTGGGTCTGTTTCTGGGTTTCTTTGGGTCTGCTTCTGTGGGTGGTATCGGGAGGTCTGGCGGCGGCATGCGCTGCGATTTCTGATAGCACGTAGGGTTTTTCTATAGGGTTAAGATGGAGTCTAGGGCTTCCGACGCCACCGCCTCTGGTCCTGCACTGCGGGCTCCCGCTGACGATGAAGAAAGGATGGAACAATATCTGCATCGGGAGGTCAATAGAGACTCGCGGGCTGCATCCTCCAGGGCGGATCCCGAGCGACAAGTGTTGGAAGCGATCCCGATAGCGCGCGTCCTGCACCGCCTGGAGGACGGCAGGGTTTGCGACGAACCTGTCAGTAGTCTCTCGCCCGAGGAGATCGAGCAATTTAGGGAAGAGTGGGACATTCCTTCCAGCATCCCGATGCGCGGCCTATACCCGGGGGAATCGGCGTGCGCTCCGAGAGATAACTTCGTAGCGGTGCACGACAACATGTTCCGGAACGGGTTCTCTGTCCCGCTGCCTCAATTTGTTCAGTACATGCTGAGCATGTTGCAGCTTGCTCCGGGGCAAGTCCCCCCAAATCAGTGGCGCCAACTGCTGGGGCTCGGGTGCCTATACTTCCTGTCGAACATGGGGTGGCCCACGATCAATGAGTTTCGCGCACTCTACCGGTTGAATTATTCGAAGAAGGCAGGAAGCTCCGGGTGCGTTGGGTTCACCGCGCGGGATTACGAGTCCGTGATCACGGATCTCCCCTCCTCGATAAACAAGGAATGGAGGGCGAAGGTAGTTCTTGTTGGGGGTCCATGGCAGAGAAAAACGAGGCGGCACACGGTCCCCAACTACTTCCGGGCGATCGGGGATCAGTCGTACAGTCTGTCGGAGATCGAGCGGGAGCGTATAGCGCGAGTATATGCTGCCTGGCCCCACGAAGAGGACCGTAGCTCATACCATTTGACGCGGTGGGCCGTTCTCTCTCACTGCGAGATGGGTAGAGTGCCCGGTGGGTTCACCTCTTCTTACGTCTGGCACTTTAAGTCCTTGTTATATTTTGCTAATGAGATAATGCTTGTGGTTTCGCAGGGAAAATTCCAAGGCGTGTTCCTCGCCCTAACCATCCTCTCGACATGGAGAAAGACCAAGACCTCTTGAAGATGTTGCTGACCAAGGGGGACGTGGCTTCCCGTACCGAAGTGGATTTAGAGACCAGCACCGTACGGGTGTTGGACAAGCAGAAGGAACTCGAGGTCCCGGACGAAGTGTACGGGTCCGCGTTGACTCCGCCCGTGCCGCCTCCCGCTGCATCGCGTGTCAGTTTGGGTGAGAAGAAAAGACGTCACCACCACTCAAAGAAATCCCAAAGCTCCGATGGCCAGGTGACGTATACCGGGGTGGACGTGTCCGGGAGTCCCGTACCGAAGGCGAAAAAGCACAGGTCCACTCCCGGGGGGTCCTCCTCTACTCCATCGTTATCGGCATTGGCCCCTCCGGTTCCTGTAATTTCGAAGGCACCGATCCGGCAGGTCCTTGATGAATACGGTTGCGCGGACGAGAAGTTCGTCCGAGCGATGATCAGCGACTTGAAGGGGATCGAGCTTGATAGGATGAAGTTCAAAGACGGTGCCCCTTCCGAGACCCGCAAGATTGCCCGGGAGCACCTTATGAAGGTAAATTTTTTTTTTTTTTTTTTTTTTTTTTTGGTCGACATCTGAACCCCTCCCGACTATGATGTAGGCTCTCTTCGCGGTGTATTCCATCGATGCCAGCGAGGACACTGCCGAGCTGAAGGAGCAAGTGGCCAGACTCAACGGGCATGTGAGCTTTCTCCAGACCGAGAAAGCGTCACTTGAAAAGGAGAAGAGTTCCTTGGCCGATAAGCTGTCTACACTTCAGCATCGCGTTGAGGAGTTGGGGAGCCGGGCTGATAGGGTTCCTCTTCTGGAAGCCGAGGTGGAGAAGGTCCCCCTTCTCGAGGCCGAGCTGGAGAAGTACCGCCCGTTGGAGAGCAAGCTCCGTGAGAGGGATGCGGAGATCGAGGAACTGGTGAAGCTTGTTCCAACGCGCTGTGATCAGGCCGTTGCTGAATTCAAGGAGTCCGAGGAATTCAAGGCTCTTCTCCAGTCCGCCCGGAACGAAGCCATCACGGAGAAATTTACCGAGTGGAGCGCTCACGGGTACCTTGACAAACCCCGGATGCTAGCAGATCTCCTCGCTGCCCAGGAGAAGGCCAGAACTGTCAATCCCGAGAGTTCCGGAGCCGTGACCCTATCGTCCGAGGGTGAGGACGCGGAAGATGCTGAGGATCCGGTCGGGGATGACCTGGATTAGGAGCTGAGGACTCCCGAATTAGTTGTATCTTTTTGTTCACCATTTTTGTACGGCGTTTGTGCCTTCACGGGGAAGTACTGACTTCATCCCGGCGACCCAGTTGTCGCAATTTATTCTAGCGTGCATATTGGACTTCTTATTTTCGCGCCTCGCGCTATGGAATCATTTTTTTTTAAACGTAGTCATCCAAGAAAATCCTCCCGGACTGACCTAATCACTCCCTGGTGAAATTAATGTTATAAGTTTGGCCTCACTTAGGCATCTGCTTGGTTTGACCTAGCCAAACCCGGAGGCTAACTCAGGTGTTACGGATTTAGCTTCATTTTTGTAAGTTGTTTCCACAACAAATGAAGGCATCCTCCCGGGCTGACCATGTCAAACCCGGAGGCTAACTCATGTGTTACGAATTTAGCTTCATTCTTGTAAGTTGTTTCCACAATAAATGAAGGCATCCTCCCGGGCTGACCATGTCAAACCCGGAGGCTAACTCATGTGTTACGAATTTAGCTTCATTCTTGTAAGTTGTTTCCACAATAAATGAAGGCATCCTCCCGGGCTGACCATGTCAAACCCGGAGGCTAACTCAGGTGTTACGAATTTAGCTTCATTCTTGCAAGTTGTTTCCACAATAAATGAAGGCATCCTCCCGGGCTGACCATGTCAAACCCGGAGGCTAACTCAGGTGTTACGAATTTAACTTCATTCTTGTAAGTTGTTTCCACAATAAATGAAGGCATCCTCCCGGGCTGACCATGTCAAACCCGGAGGCTAACTCAGGTGTTACGAATTTAACTTCATTCTTGTAAGTTGTTTCCACAATAAATGAAGGCATCCTCCCGGGCTGACCATGTCAAACCCGGAGGCTATAAATTACAATTTCCCGATTCCTCTATACGGGGTAGAATCTAAGGTGTTCGGCGTTCCACGGGTGCCCGGAGACTTTGCCGTCACTATCCCTTAGGAAGAATGTGGCGGGGCCGACTTCGTCTACTATCTCGTACGGGCCTTCCCAAGTTGGATCAAGGGCCATTGGTTGGGTCATCACCCGCTTCATCACCCAGTCTCCGAGACCCAAGGTTCGTGGCCTAACCTTACAATCGTAGTGTCGGGCGACCCGCTGCTTGTACACTTGATTGTGCAAGTCCGCCCTGTCCCTTCTTTCCTCGATGAGGTCCAAATTCAGTTGCAGCCCTTCTATGTTGGTCTGCTCATCAAATCCTTCGACTCTCCCGGTCGGTATTGTTACTTCCACTGGAATGACTGCCTCCGAGCCGAAGGCAAGGCTGAAAGGCGTTTCTCCCGTCGACTCCGTTGCGGTGGTTCGAATTGCCCAAAGCGTTTCCGGGAGCTTTTCTGCCCATAACCCTTTGGCGTCGTCCACCTTCTTTTTAAGCAGCTTTTTTACTATCTTATTGACTGCTTCCACTTGCCCGTTGGTCTTCGGGTGTGCCACCGACGCAAATACCATTTTGGTTCCCATGCCTTTGGCGAACTCGATGAGCTTAGGGTTGTTGAACTGCGTCCCATTGTCGGTAATGATCGTCTCGGGGATACCGAACCTGCAGTAGACATTTTTCATGAGGAAACTCATCACACACTCGGTAGTTATCCGTCTGAGAGGCTCCGCTTCCACCCACTTGGTGTAATAATCCACCGCTACTATAATAAACTTGTATTGTCCGGGAGCAGTTGGAAGTTTCCCGATCAAGTCAAGACCCCACTGAGCGAAGGGCCATGGTGACATCAGGATTGATAGTGCAATGGAGGGGGAGTGGATTTTGTTTGCGTGTTGGTGGCATTTATGGCATCTCGTTGAAACTTGATCTGCCATACTCCCCATATTAGGCCAAAAGTATCCCGTCCTCAGAGCCTTAAAAGAGAGGGATCTAGCTCCGGAGTGGTTGCCACAAACTCCCTCATGGATGTCCCGCAAGATTTTCTCACCCTCTTCTACCGTCACGCATTTCAAGCTGGGCATGCTGTACCCCCTGCGGTACAGTTTACCGTCGACAAGCGTGTATCGGGCGCACCGTGACTGAAGTTTCCTCGCCTGCCGTCTATTCTCCGGGCGCACACCTTCTTTGAGGAACTCGATGATTGGATCCATCCATGTTGGTTCCTTTGGACCCGTGGCTACGGTGAATATTTCAGAGATCGTCTTGTTGATACTTGGACGTTCCAGGATCTCGATTTTCACCTTCTTACTACCCTTCAGGCGGGTCCCGGTGGCTAGACGTGCTAAGGCATCTGCACGACCGTTTTCCTTCCGAGGGATTTGTGCTACCGTTGCTGACCCGAATCCGCACAAGAGGGCCTTCGCGAGTGCCCGATAGGAGTTCAGATAGGGTTCTTTCACTTCGAAGGTCCCGCCGACTTGGTTCACCACGAGCTGCGAGTCGCTGAACACTTCGACCTTTGTGACTCCAATCTCTAATGCTAACTGCAGCCCCCCAATCAATGCCTCGTACTCAGCAGCATTATTGGACGCGGAGAAGTTAAATTCGAGGGCGTACTCGTACTCGAACCCGTCCGGGCTAACCAATATGATTCCGGCCCCGCTCTTGCCTTTGGTGACGGAGCCATCAACAAATAGCTTCCAAGTCTGTTGGACCTCTTGGACTGCCTCTAGCTCATCCCCCGCGCACTCCGTGACCTTCTCCACGGGTGTCAGCTCTGAAATGAAATCCGCTGCGGCTTGTCCCTTGATGGCTACTCTCGGCATGTAATGTATATCGAACTCGCCTAGCTCTATCGCCCATTTGGCCAATCTCCCGCTCGTTTCTGGCTTTAAAAGTACCTGCCTTAAAGGGCAGTTAGTGAACAGGGTGATGGAGTGAGCTTGGAAGTAATGCCGCAGCTTCCGGGCGGTCACGACAAGAGCTAGAGCCAACTTCTCTAGTTCCGGGTACCTGCTTTCTGCCAGTGTATAGCCTTTGCCTACGTAATACACCGGGAGCTCAATTGCTTCATCCTTCCTGATCAAAGCCGAGCTAACTGCTGTGCCGGATGCTGCTAAATAGAGGTACAGCATCTCCCCGGGAATCGGCTTTGATAGTTTTGGCACAGAAGCCAAATATTCCTTGATGTTCCTGAATGCCTCCTCTTGCTCGGGCCCCCAATTGACCATTTTGCAACGCTGGCTCTTGAGCAGCTTGAAGAACGGTGCGCACTTGTCCGTGAGTCTGGAAATAAATCTGGCGAGGGCCGCCACTTTGCCTGTCAGGGACTGTACGTCATTCCTGGATTTTGGGGCAACCATATTCATTATAGCTTGGACCTTCTCCGGGTTTGCCTCGATACCCTGCCGGCTAATGACATGGCCTAGGAATTTCCCCTTGACAACTCCAAATGTACATTTTTCCGGGTTCAACCTCATGCCGAATGCGAGCATAATGTCAAAGATTTCTTGCAGATCGCTAACATGCCCGGCCGCGGCGTGACTCTTTACCAACATATCATCCACGTATACTTCCATCGTGACCCCCAGCTGCTTAGTGAACATCATGTTCATCAGGCGTTGGTAGGTTGCTCCCGCGTTCTTCAATCCGAACGGCATTCTCTTGTAATAATATACTCCCTTGTCAGTCGTGAAGGCCGTATGCTCCTCATCCGCGGGATCCATCATTATCTGATTGTAGCCCGCGTAGGCGTCCATGAAACTCAGCATTTCGAACCCGGAGGTGGAATCCACGAGTTGGTCGATCCGGGGCAGAGGGAAACTATCTTTGGGGCAGGCCCTATTCAAATTGGTGTAGTCCACGCACATCCTCCACTGGCCCATGGTTTTCTTTGGTACCATGACCACGTTGGCTAACCACTGTGGGTACTTCGCCTCCTGGATAAACTTGATGTCTAGGAGCCTTCGTACCTCTCTCTTGATGACGTCATACTTTGCTAGATCGAAGGACCTCCTCTTCTGTCGCACCGGGGGCACGCCTTTTCGGATCCCCAACTTATGCGTGACCACGTCACTCGGGATACCGGGCACGTCAGCATATGACCATGCGAAGGCTTTGCTGTTGGCCTTTAGAAAACGTACAAGCTCTTCCCGGACGAGGGGTGGCAGTTTGGCCCCGATTCTCGCCGTTCGGGCTGCGAAACCGTCCGAGATGCATACCAGCTCGGTTTCCTCTACTGAACCGGGTCTCTCGGATTCTGCCCCTTCAGCAACGGCATTGATCCTGGGATCCTCGTATACGTCAGAAATCAATTTGCTTGTGCTCACGGAGGATAACACCTCCGCTCTCCTCCTACCATTATCTCTGTCAATGGCGTAGCACCCTCTTGCTGCCACTTGGTCCCCCCGGATGGTTACGATTCCCGTTGGCGAGGGTAGCTTCATCATAAGCATGTGCCCCGCGATGAATGCTTTGGCTTTCCACAAGGCTGGTCTCCCGAGTATCCCATTGTACGCTGAGTCGCAGTCGACAACTATGAAATCGACTGACATTCTCAACGTGTTCCCCTCCTGCCCCCCGAGGATCATGGGTATGTAGTCGGACCCAAGAGGCTGTACCACGTCTCCAGAGAAGCTTATCAATGGTTCGTTGTCCTGCGTGAGCTTGCTACTTCCCCTTTTTAGTGCTCGCCATGCGTTTCTGAACAAGACATTTACTGACGCCCCCGTGTCAATCAGGATTTTCTTGCAAAGATAATGATCCAACTGTACTGTTACCAGGAAGGGGTCTTCGTGAGGCTGTCTGGTCCCTTGCTCTTCTTCTTCTTCGAATGTTACTGATCTCCACCTCGAGTTTACACTCTGAGCGCTAGAGCTCCCGAAAGCGAATATCTCTCGCCCATCTCTGCTACCGGGGCACTGTTTTTTGGCTTTGTTACTCCTCCGGTCGATACGTGCCCCCCCACGGATCGTGTTGATCGTCCCGTAAATGGGCTCCTCCTTAGCTTGGAGTGGACTCAACACGTATTGCTGAAGCTTCCCTGCTTTAAGCTGACTTTCGATCGCTCTTCTTAGCTCATCACAGTTGTTTATTGCGTGTGTTGCCTCCCGGTGATATCCACAGTACTTTCCTGTGTCCTCTCTGGTTAGTCGTGATGGCGGGAACCTCCTGGCTGCGGGTCCTGGAAGATCTCCTTTATTCTCGTTCCACACTACCTCCGGTGTTGCGTTCAGGTTTGTGTAGCTTGCCCTGGCCGTGACAACCGTTTCCTTAAACCCGCTGCTTCGGTTGTTGCCCCTGTTCTTCCCCTGAGGCCCCCCTAATTGCTTGGTTTGGCTCCTACCTCCGTCCTTGAACCTCTTGCTAGGGGTGAAGACTTGTCCCCCCTGGTCCCCTTTCCAGGTTCTTACTTCTTGGATCATCTGTCCTCGGGGTTCAGACCTCCCGCTTTCCTTTCTTTTACCCTCACTTTGGTCCCCGTAAGTGTCATGGTCTGCCTGCGCGTGCCTCACCGCCATTTCCATGAGCTCATCGTAGCCCCGGGGATTTTCAATTCGTACCGCGTACAAGAACTTCCCGGGCAGCAGGGCCTGGATAAAGGCCTCTTCCGCCACCTTCTTGTCGAAACTCCTGACCCTGGCTGTGGCCCCTTGCCATCGATTTACGAAGGCCTTTAGTCCCTCGGCGTGCCCCTGCTTTATCTTGAATAACTGGGCCGTACTCTGCCCGTCCGTTCGCAGTATAAACCGGTTCACGAATCGGTCTGCTAATCTCTGGAAGCAATCTATCGAACCGGCCGGGAGTTCATAAAACCAGCTTAATGCCTCTCCCGACAACGTCTCCTGGAACATGTTGCAGCACGCGGCGTCCGAATAACCCTTCGCGTTCGTGTGGGACTTGAAACTGTCGAGGAAAAGATGCGGGTCCCCCTCCCCTCCGTAGTTCAATTTAAGCGGTTTCGCCGCACGGGAACGCAATGTCTGCGTGATGGCGGTGGTGAAAGGTCCTCCTCTCTCTTCAAACCCCATACCGGGCGGGTTGTGCGCTGCCCTTCTTTCTGCCTCGTCTAGTCTCGTGGTTAGGGACATTACACTGTCCCTCATGGCCATCAAGGCCGCCTCGACTCCCGTTGATTCCTTCCTTCTTTCCTCTACAGGTGCTGGAGGCGGGGGCGAGCCCTCTGTTTCCATAGTTTCAGGAAACAAGCTCGTGCCGACGACTACCGTTCTCCGGGCTACGGGCGGTGTTGCCGGGGACCGCTCCCCCTCGCGGATAGAGTTTGCCGCTCGCTCGATCACCTCATCACTTTCGAGTCTCCTGGCTAACGCACTAATTATTGCTGCGTTATCTGCCTCCAGCTTTTTCTCCCGTGCGGCCGCGTCTAATCGGTCACGCTGGCCTTCTCTCTCCATGCGTGTTATGTCCGCTCTTAACCTCTCGACGATATCCTCCATTTCTTCCTGCGTGAGGCCGCTCATTGTTCCATCCGTAAGCGCTCGCGGGACGGTCGTATCAGGCGGGCACTCTTCACTATCGCCCGTCCTTCCCGGCCGGTCGCTGCTTCCCGGCGTCAGATCTCCTGACATCATCCTACTCCCGATTCCAACTTCATTTGACTCCGTCATCGAGACTGGCTTTTTGTAAGTATTCCCACAGACGGCGCCAATTGTTTCTGCTGGAACCCGCAGGCTCTTGTAGAAACTGTAACACGTGATTCAATCTTCCGTACTCCTCAGTCCTTGGCTCCGAAGTTCCTTCTTCGCCCTTCTTTATCTGCAAGAAAGGAGAATGACCGGGACACTCCGGTCTTTCTCTCTCCGATGATTAAGTTAATAAGGGTAGTTGAGTATTTAATGCTAAGACCGATTTCTCCTTACCTTTCTGGTTGGTCTTGGCTGCATTTATACCCCTGCGTTGACTCACACTTTGCATCCTCTTCAATGTGGGACAAATGTTAAGTTTCTGTAGAGGCTTCCCCTCTCGGCCCAGACTGCTTTATCATCGAGGTTGAGGCCTGTTCGAGCTGCCTCATGCTGGGCTTCATAGCATCATGGGCCGAGGGAGGTATTTACTGACTACCGACAACAATATCTGTTTTATTTTTTGTACTTTTTTTTGAAGCTGTGCACGATCATCCTAATTTCACTATTGGAAAGAAAAAGGAAAACGATAATTATGGAGTTTCACCCAATTCTCAGAAGAACATAAAAGAAAAGGAGAGAAATCTTCATATAAAAGTTTAGTGTTTTTGAACAACATGAAAAACTGTTGCAACCTCCTTGGTTAAGCCTCATAGAATGATTCAAATCTTCAGAGATTTCTTAGTTGCTAGCCTTATTTTAATAGGAGTTGACTTGATTAAACAAAACAGGAGATGTGGATATGAACTAATACCTAGATTAGAGGCTAGATGAATTAGCACATAGGAGTTGAATCAACTACTTATCAACAGTTGTTATTCATCGAGTAATTAGCATATGATGACCAGAGTTCCTGGGTATATAAAATGTCAAGTCATTAGATTGAGCTGGCATCTGCGGACTGATTATATGTGGGTGGCTGGGTTAGATGAAACCTTTCACATGTAAAGTTTGGTTGAGTAACTCATAAATGATGGTCCCTTTGTATAGCATGTATATCAAGTGGATTAAGTTGAGTGATTTTGTTTTGTTTCCTCAGGCTTAGCTCTTTGCATCATGCATTTGATTTAGTCAATATCTACGTAGTTAATGGCATTTCATGTTGGCATTAAATCATAAAAGAAATGGACTCACTTGTTTGTGTTTCTGGGGTCAAGGCTTCTGATGTTCCAGAGGCCATATTGCCAGAGCCTTTTAGCAAAAGAAGTCAAAGACCTGTCCTGAAGCAATTGTCTGCAGATTATTTGACAGAACCTCAACCAGCTTCAAATGAAACTGAGCTGTTGTCAGAAAAAGTATGTCCGTATCCATATATCAGCAGACACTTTTCGCGGGATAATATTATTTCTGAAACAGAAAAAGCACAAGTCTTATGTTCTCCAGTACCTCTGCCATCTGCTGATGGTATGAATGACCAAGGTATTAAGGATGGGCTGCAGAAACAGTTTCTTGTTCTGTCTTACGATCCTGAGCAAGACATAAAAAATTGGCAGCCGAAAGAACCGTGCTCCAAACCTAGTAATTCTGACCACTCAATACATCTGAATCACCCTCAGCCTCCTATTGGTTCTAGTGTACCTGATAGCCCTCTTGTGAAGCTCACCTCATCTGCCAATAGTTTGTTGATAGAAACTCCTCAACCATTGCCACCAAGGAGATCGATGCCCAGTTGTGATGCCAAGCATGAGACCTTGGACACCCAAAAATCAACATCTTGTAATAAGCCTGCAAAAAGAGTTCTTGACTTCTCAGACCTAGAAGATGATAAAAGTGCAGTGAACTCCACTGTAGATGAGTCAGCATGCTACAATATTGTACACCAAGACATCCCTAAAGCTACAGGAAAAACTGTTGAAGATAGACACCTCACTTGTTCTCCAGCATCGCAAGAGGTATGCTTGTTCTGCCCGTTATTAATTATTTTAGTAATTGTGGCATTATCAATCTTATTGTTTACTGTTTTCTTGGACTTGCATGGTATATATGCTGTTTTTGTTGAGGCTCTTTATTGACTTATGTAATTGTAAATATGTCAAATAAAATTACTAGATCACGTTTCACTAGAAGCCTCTTCAACTGCAGGTTCTTTCATGACATTACGATGTTCTTTTGGCCAAGTAGTTAAATCTTTTACATGATCTACTGTTATGTTAGAATTTTGCTGCGTGCATTATTTTTGATTATAGTGGTGAGGTTGTCATGTTTGTCTTTATAAGGTCTTTCCTTTAATGTTTTTCTGTTTGTCTCTTTAGGTAAAACGTGTCCTTGGTTTCTCAAATGAGGATTGCAAGAAGACTCAAACAAGCTCATTAATGCGCCTGCAGATGTCTACTCGCCTAGCTGACATTGTTACTCTAATTTATGGTGTTTTGAAGTCTTTTAACTGGTCTCCTATCACCAAAGAGGAGCTTGTGCACAAGATAATTATGAATAGTCTTGATGTTGTTGAAAGGAGTGTGTATCGATGTCTTTAATAGTGGTATGTGTTTTGATTGATATGTAAGCTGGGTGATTTGTGACTTTATCTTGTTTTCTTTGCAGAAGAAGTTGAAGAACAGTTTGAGCTTCTTGAAAGGCATGCTCCAGATTGGATCCAGATCAAGTTGCTTTCTAGCGGGGATATTATGTACACGTGAGTGTTTTTATTCTTTATTTTATCAATTCGGCATTCTCATGTATGTGCCTGGAAACTAATTCTGGTGTGTGCATGGTCATCGGTGTTATGCCTTCAGAGATGCACAACGTCAATCCTGATGAATCTTAGGTCCAGTAGCGTCAGCTACTCATAAGGAGCCAATGTGCACTGTAGGGTCAGGTTTTTCTATTTTTTGTCGTCAACAAATAAATAAGCTGGGACAAGGTTTTTTTTTCCAGCCAATTGAGACCATCCAAAATTGATTATGGAAGTTGATTTGCTTCTGATATGTGTAGGCTTTTTCATCATCAGATTAGTCTAGGTTCCTGGTTTCATTTCAAATATTCAATATAACCGGAGCCCCATGAGAGTTGTCGAAGTACTCAGAATTCATAGGTTTCTTCTTAGTGAATTTGCATTTGATTTTTTCCAATCTAGGTTAGGAATCAGAGTATATGCTTTGGTTTGTATTTAATGGGATGTTTCTGGTGTGGCATGTACTAGTGTAGATGTAGCCTGATTTAGGCCACATTTGAGTTGAAAAATTATGATAAGCTCAATTAAGCAGGAGCAAATGAGGGAGTACAGTGATAAACTTCCTTGGACAGTTATATGCCAACTTTTTTCTAGAGTTTCCCTACGCAGGCTGTATAATGCATCTCTTCCATGCAGATATGGAGCTGTGGTCTGATGCTTCTTCCTTGTCATTATTTTTTGGGTAACTGTGACTTATGTCAATTATGTTTGTCTAACTGCGATGCAGCGTCAAGAAGGTTCCAAATTTGGACTCAGTTCTGTCAAAGCTTAAACATCAGATAGTTTCAGACCAAAAGGTGGAAGCATCTGAGGGATGAAACAATGTTTCGTAGTTGTGTTGGAAATGAAACTGTGAAGAGTCTTGCTGATTCTGGAGATTGTGTGTTTTATGTTTCCAATTAGACCACAAGGGATTCCTTTGATTTGTTGTAATGCGAAGACACATAACGAATGGCTGCCTTCTATTTTATGCTGTATATTCCGCAAATCCATTTCAAGTAGAAAGAGTCTTGTGGCAAAAACGGAGACATTACCTTCTCCACAATGAAACTGACAAAAAAATCATTCACCTTTTCTAAACTAAAAAATGTTCCAACTCTAGATAATACTAGTGACACGTTTACTTATTTGGAATAAGAGATGGAAGGAATGAGAGACGAAATTGAATATTATGTGGAAATTTCAATTTCATTGAGTTTGTTTACTTACCGCATAGAAGTTGAATATGAATTGAACTAATTACGATTGATGTTGTTTACTTATAATAGAGAATTATAATTAAACTAGCATGATTACTAAACTACCTTTTAAAAAAGTAAGAGAATTTAAGGTTATTGTAATTATGTAAGGATATTTTGAGTACAAAAAGTTCATTACGGATGATATTATTCCCAAATCCACCTCTCCCCCTTGGTATTACAAATTCGGGTTATCAAGGAATCCATTCTGGATTTGGAGGTGAGACCCACAACAATTCTCATTTCACCATGAGCAAGTAAACACATGAATTCTTTTATCTCGTAGTCATTTCCACACATCATAATTCCATTTCAGGTAAGTAAACATGTCATAGAAGTGAAGGCCGGGTCTAGCCGCAGTGAGTAAGAAACATAAGTGAAAAGAGAATGTAATTAGTTTTCTATATGTGAGCCTTAATCTCGGGGGGCTTATGAAGAGTGTCTCGTATAACTGAATGTTAGTATATAGTAAATACTTAATGACAACATAAATCAACAAACATAATTACCTATAGCATCACGTACTTCACTATAAAAAAATTCCGAATGAATCTACAAGCACAAAAATTATCGTACGGTTAGTGTATGACTAGTCATACTTCACAAACCATTTTTTTTTTGTATTTTGTTAATTAAAGTCTTCTAATTTTTTTTAAATATAATAAAAAATAACAACTTTGAGGTTATATCCTCTTATAGGGCCAATGATAAAATGGTAGATTTAGAAGTAATAAATGATAAAAATGTTAACAAATGTTCTTTGATGATAAAACAGTACACTAATTTAAATTCTTTAAACTGTTGCCCATAAATTTTTAACCATGATCATCTCTCTTACTCCCAAAAATACACAGTCCAGACCGACCTCGTCGAGACGTCGACGTTTTGCAGCGGGGTGGAGCTGCGAATTGCTCCTCCGTCGTTCGGCCACCTCCCGGCGCAAGGCTGGTGTTCACGTCTTCCTCTTGCCGTCCCCGACATCTTTATTGTATCAGATTTCATGGAGGAGCGATGCTGAAAGAGAATCGGAGGAGATAAGTGTTTTCTGGGTTCGCCGGCGAGTTTACGAATCTGGCCACGGCGGTGGACATGAATGGTGGTGGTAGCTTCGCCTCAATCTGGAGAACGTCTCTATGACCTTAGTTTTTTTGAAGAGAAGCTCGGAGGAGGGAGAATCGAAGAGAATAAGTTTTGAGATTTTCCAGCGAGAAATTGACTGATTCCGGCGGCAGAGTCGATCTAGAATGCGGAATCGATATAGAAGGCGGAGTCGATCTAACAACGGCATCAATCTAGCAAGAGGCAGAGTAGATCTAGCATGCAGAGTCGATCGGAGAGCAACATCGATCTAGCAGGTGGCGGAGTCAATCCTTGTAACTATCCATTTATGTAACTATGCATGTAACTATCCATCTATGTAACTATCCATATGTAACTACAAATTGCTAGTTACCTAGGTAGTTACATGGATAGTTGCATGGATTTTAATAGATTTATGTTCTAATATGCAGTGGGACGCTGCCGTTGTGGTGCAGCGGCACGCTGTATTTATTATTAAACAAATTTATGTAACTATACATGTAACTAACCATGTAACTAGCGATGTAACTATGCTTGTAACTATCAATGTAACTACTCATGTAACTATCAAACTATAGTTATATGTATAGTTACATAGATAGTTACATAGTTACATGGATATTTACATGCATTCGCATGCGAAATGGACTTCGTGTAGAAGTATATGAAGGCGAGGCGAGATGGCTTCGCATAGGAGACTTCACGAAGAAGCAAGAGGAGGAGTTCGCATACAAGTGCAGGACTATACAAAATTGGCTTCGCGTAACACTTGAGTAGATAGGGAGGCAAGTGTTCTTAATTGCTTGAAGTCCATGTCGACCTAGGATATTTCTAGTTTGAAGAGTCTGCATACGTGTGAAGGTGTATGTGTTCGTTAAGAATTCTATTCCTTAATTGCATGGATAATTACATGGATAGTTACATGGCTAATGGGTAGTTACATTGATAGTTACATACATTCGCATGCGAAATGGACTTCGCGTAGAAGAACATGAAGGTGAGGCAAAAAGTCTTCCCATAGAAGACTTCATGAAGAAGCAAGATGAGGAGTTCGCATACAAGTGCATAACTATACAAAATTGGCTTCACGTGACGCTTGAGTAGATAGGGAGGCAAGTGTCGTTAATTGCTTGAAGACCATGTCGAGCTAGGATAATTTTGGGTTGAGGAGTCCGCATGCGCCTAGAGATGTATGTGTTGGAAAACCTATATTCCTTAATTGCATGGATAATAGTTAAATGACTGATGTGTAGTTACATGACTGATGGGTAGTTACATGGATATTTACGTGCATGTATGTAACTACTCATGTAACTATCAAACTGTAGTTACATGGATAGTTACATAGTTACATGCATTCGCATGCGAAATGTACTTCATGTAGAAGTACATGAAGGCGAGGCGAGATGGCTTCGCGTAGAAGTGGAGTCCTAAAAATGAAGGTGAGGCGAGATGGCTTTGCATAGGAGACTTCGCGAAGAAGTAAGAGGAGGAGTTCACATACAAGTGCAGGACTATACAAAATTGGCTTCGCGTGACGCTTGAATAGATATGGAGGCAAGTGTCCTTAATTGCTTGAAGACCATAACGAGCTAGGATAATTCTGGGTTATGGAGTCCGCATGCGTGTGGAGGTGTATGTGTTGGTTAAGAACTCTATTCCTTAATTACATGAATATTCACATGGATAATTACATAGTTACATGCATTCGCATGCGAAATGGACTTCGCATAGAAGTACTTGAAGACGAGGTGAGATGACTTCGCATAAGAGACTTCGTGAAGAAGCAAGAGGAGGAGTCGTTCTAACAGCGGCATCGATCTAGGAGTCGATCTAGCAGGTGGAGTTGATCGGCGAGCGACATCGATCTAGTAGGTGACAGAGTCGATCTAGCAGCGGTGGAGTCGAGCGACAGAGTTGATCTAGCAGGCGATGTGACATGACGAGGAGGGGGGACACGGCGGGCCTTGACGGATCTGACCAGGTGGAGTGGATGATGCCGCCGGCGAGCGCCGCCGATTAGCGCGGCCTAGAGACACAAGGGATGGAGAGGGAGATGCCAAGAAACATTTGAGCTTCGATTCTCTTTCACCGGAGCTCGTCATCCCCAAAGCACAGACATGATTGCAACGCTGAGAGGAAGCTATGTCCACCTGTGCGACGCCGTAAGAAAGGGCGTGTCTTCGTCGCCCTTTTGGGGGTCAGGTTTTCATATCCTCGAGACGCTCTGATCTTAGAGAGATGGGAAAGACAAAAGGGTACAAGGGTCAATAAAAAATTCTCTGATAGACTGTTATATCATTTAATAACTTTAGAGGTAACAATTTTATCATCTAATATGTTCGGGAGATTATCTTTTTATCATGTGGAACAATTAAAGATTTTTTTTATCATTTGTGTTTGTAAATGGTAGTTTTGTGTTATATCCTCTTTTATATATATATATATATACAAGATGTGAGTTATTTAATAAAAATTAAAAATAATAATAACGAGAAATAAGAGTAAATAAAAAAGAAAAGTAAAAAGAAATAGAGTGCCACGTGGTAAGCGAGGTCGTTTGGTGACCGTCAGATGTCGAAGAGGAGGTGTTAGAGGGAGCTTTATAGAGAGGAGAAAACCTAAAGCTTGCGCCGTCTGAGGTCCTTCGCTTCTTAAACTCTATCTTCATCTCACTCACAAAAACCCTAAGACCTCAAAAACCCAAAGGTAACCTCTTCCTCTCTTCTCCAGCTGATTCTCTCTGTACTGGTTTCGATTATGCTTGTTTAATTTGGAGGAGGATTATTCGATTAGGGTTTTAAAGTTCGTTCCTTTTTCGTGGTGGGTATTGCAATTCTGCATCAAGTTTTGTACTTTGATTTTCTCTACTCTTTGAACTCTCAGAGAGTGTGCCTCACTTGTTTATTCCCTGGGATTGCGAATCTGCTCTACTCCGGGTCCGATTGTTCACTTCATTTTTTTTGGGTTTATCTATCCGAATTCCTGGGATTTCAGTATTCCAGTATGACTGTCATGTATATGTTGCTAAAAAGTGTGTAATTTTTTTTTTATACAAATAGCTATGTAATTTTGGGTCTACTGGAACACTGTCTTTTGTGTATACATCCGCCGATTGATATAGGGTTATACACGCCTGCCCCTTGCTTAATTAAAATCTTGGTTTTTTGTTTTCTGATTTTAAGTGCTTTGACATCTGACTATAGAACTGAGCTTTAATTAGTTTAGAGTGATTTTGGTGCCTTTACAATTCAAATATGTGTAAAGCTGTGAAGTTTTAGTTGGCAGCTGATTTGGAATAGGTTCTAAAAGAATAGCAAGTAGTGTAAGTTAGGAGCTCCAGGAACGCGTTGTTTATGTTTTTTCTGGTATGGTGTGTTCTTGATTTGCAGTTGAAGTTTAGTTCTTCCTCTTACTTTATTCCCTTTTAATTTTGCAGATGAATCGGGAGAAACTTATGAAGATGGCCGGTGCTGTTCGCACCGGTGGAAAGGGTAGCGTGAGGAGGTATGATACATCTTATTTCGGAACTTTTATGTTGCACACCTAGTGAACTTCCAAGGCTGTTTGTGACTTTGAGTGTTTTTGACCAAACACATCAATAAATTGTTTAAAACATGAAACAATTGGGAAACTATCTTCTTTATTATCTACATATTGTGTGAACCTGATTTGGTTTCTTCATATTGGCTTTGAACTACAGAAAGAAGAAGGCTGTCCACAAGACAACCACCACAGATGACAAAAGACTTCAGAGCACCCTTAAGAGAATAGGGGTGAATGCTATTCCAGCAATCGAGGAGGTCAACATCTTTAAAGATGATGTAGTTATTCAGTTCCTAAATCCTAAAGGTGAAGCCAACTTAGCAGTTACTTGGTTCATTTAAACTAATTTTTTTGTTTTTCATTGCCTCCTTTGTATCTAATTCTTCTTTTATATTTCAGTTCAAGCTTCTATTGCTGCCAACACTTGGGTTGTTAGTGGTGCTCCTCAAACAAAGAGTATGCTTCTATTCTTTTACTTTAGAATTGAACTGGTGTTTACCCTGTGGTTAGTTACCCTGTGTTTGATGATTGCGTTGTAGTTTCTGCTTGTATGATCAGTTACCGTTTCCAATTCTCATCTTGTTTGTTTTAATGATTAGGTTAAGGCACCCTCTGTTTAAATTGTCAGTTTCACTGTTAATCAAGTTTGTTTTGGTGAATGAGTTTGTGCATCACATGTGCGTTTTCTTTTGCCATCTTGTTTTCCTTATCAAAAGACTGCATGTATACTTGGATTTCTTTTAAGTTAGTACACCATTTCTTTTGGAAACATGTGTATATGCTTCTTAGTGCTGCCCTTTCTCCTAATCTGTTCTTCTCTTGTTCGTTGTTCTCCTTCTAATTGTTTTTAAGTTTCAACTTTATATTGGTCTGCGACTAAAGTTTGATCTTCTCTCTTGTTGTAGAGTTGCAGGATATTCTACCTAGTATTATCAGCCACTTGGGTGAGTTTGTTTGTGCCTGTTTACTTGTACTTTTTTTTGCCCCTGTTGCTCATCTAGCCTCCTTGAAGATGACTTTGGAGTTCATAATGCCCTTATGATCCTTTTCAGGTCCAGACAACTTGGACAACTTGAAGAAACTAGCAGAGCAGTTCCAAAAGCAAGCCCCTAATGCTGGTGCTGGTGGAGCCACTGCCCCAGAAGATGATGATGATGAGGTCCCAGAGCTTGTTGCTGGGGAGACCTTTGAAGCTGCTGCCGAGGAGAAGGATAATAAGGAGAAGGATAAGGAGGAGAGTCAAGCTTCTTAGGAGAATCAACTGCCTTGGATTATGTTATTTATTCAATGTGAAAGTTTTTTGATTATGCCTTTACATTGTTAAGTCTGACCATGTTTGATTCGACCCCCCTTGTGATACACTGGATAGTTATCTTTTATCCGTGGTTTTAAATCTAGTTTTACTATTTTCTGAAACCTGGTTTATTGCTGTTCTAGGCAATATTCCCTTTTAAAGTAGGATATCTAGGTGTCAACTTTTTGGTGTTCACTTGGCCAACTGGGATTGACAAAAGAAGGGCCATGGTGGTGAAGTGCTATGGTGGCGAAGTGCTATATGTGTCTATTTAGAATTGATATTAGCACTGATTCACACGCCCATCTAATTACTTATCAAGTTTCAGTGCGGAGGATGTAATGTGTGCTCATGATATCACGATGAAGGCCAGAACTTGGACTTGCATTTTGATATCTTGACGTTTGACTTGCTTTTATATAGAGCTGCCTAACCACAGCAATTTGGCAAATTAGGCGCGTAGGACTGCTATAAATGAAAGCCCACTCCATGTTTCTCTCTAGATTTCCAGCTATGAGGCTCTTGACATTGGCATCACAAGTCCTTGTCTGCTATCTCAGTCTCCTTGCCTTTAGAGGAAAGCCATTGTTGGTTGCAGTTCATGCTGCTGATCCTGCTCCAGTGCGTGACATCAAAGGTGATAATCTCCAAACTGGGGTTGAGTATTGGATCTTGCCGGTCATCCGTGGGAAAGGTGGGGGGCTAACACTAGCCAGCAATAGAAATAAAACCATCAGCTGCCCACTTGATGTTGTTCAAGAGCAACGCGAGGTATCTAATGGTCTTCCACTCACATTTTCACCTGTGAATCTGACGAAAGGCGTTGTTCGCCTATCCACTGATCTTAACATCAAGTTCTCTACATCTGCAGCTGTAACTCTCTGTCCGCAGACTTCAAAGGTTTGGAAGTTAGACGAGGTTGATGAATCAACAGGGCAACGGTCTGTCACGACTGGTGGCGTAGAAGGCAATCCTAGTCCTAAAACTCTGATGAACTGGTTTAAGATCGAGAAATATGATGAAGACCACAAGCTCGTCTTTTGCCCCAAAGTATGTCGCTTCTGCAGGGTTATATGCGGTGATGTTGGCGTTCATCTTGAAAGTGGGGTTAGGCGTCTGGCTTTAAGTGATGCAGTTGTACCACTCAAAGTCATGTTCAAGAGAGTCTGAGCTGACTTAGATCAGATGCTTTTGTACCTTTAATTTTAGTTAACTATGTAATAAGACAGCTGCAAGTATTGCCTGTTAACCAATCTATCTATGCTTGGATCATTATACTAGTTCTGATAACACTCTATTTTAATAGTGCAGAGTGAGGGTCATATCTCATAAACATGGTATTAACCAAACTGGACCTCTTTGTTTAGCACAGTCTCACTTAGTCCCAACAAACAAACATGCACATATATATTGGTGTTCTCCTTGTTGGATAATAGTGTATGCTTTGTTAGCCTTGTTCCTTTTAAGGCTTTAATCAAGGATTAGGCTACTGTATGAGATGTAAAGGTGATGATGAAGTCTGTTCCATCACTCAATCTTCTCTTATATATAGTGTAGGTCTGTAAACTTATTTGTTATCAAGAAATATCAGAAAAGCTTCCGCAAGATTTTGTCTTCTTTTCTTCACACGTCCATCAAGTTATTTATCAAATTTCAGTGATTTAATATGTATGTTGAAGGCGAAAACATGGACTTACATATGGATATCATGACGTTTGACTTGCTTTAATTTCAAAGATTTGACTAGAGCTGGATTTACATTTACTCTTCTGCCTAACTACATTTGGCTGATTAGGCAGGAGTGCAGGACTGCTATAAGTGAAAGCCCACTCCTCATGTTTCTCTCATTCCAGATTTCCAGCTATGAGGCTCTGCACATTGGCATCACAAGTCCTTATCTGCTACCTCAGTCTCCTTGCCTTCAGAGGAAAGCCATTGTTGGTTGCAGTCCATGCTGATGCTGATCCCGCTCCAGTGCTTGACATCAAAGGTCATAATCTCCAAACTGGGGTTGAGTATTGGATCTTACCTGTCATTCGTGGGAGAGGTGGGGGGGGGGGGCTAACACTAGACACCACTGGCAATAGAAATAGAAGCATCTGCCCACTTGATGTTGTTCAAGAGCAACATGAGGTATCTAATGGTCTTCCACTCACATTTTCGCCTGTGAATCTGAAGAAAGGCGTTGTTCGCCTATCCACTGATCTCAACATCAAGTTCTCTACATCTGCAGCTGTAACTATCTGTCTGAACACTTCAAAGGTTTGGAAGTTAGACAACCTTGATGAATCAACAGGGCAAAGGTTTGTCACGACTGGTGGCGTAGAAGGCAATCCCGGTCCTAAAACAATAAGCAACTGGTTCAAGATTGAGAAATATGATAATGACTACAAGCTCGTCTTTTGCCCCACAGTATGTAATTTCTGCAAGGTTATATGCAGTGATGTTGGCATTTATCTTGAAGACTGGGTTAGGCGTCTGGCTCTTAGTAATGTACCACTCAAAGTCATGTTCAAGAGAGTCTGAGCTGACTTGGATCAGACGCCTTTGTACCTTTAATTTCAGTTACCTATGTGATAATAAGACAGCTGCAAGTATTGCCTGTTAACTAATCTATCTATGCTTGGATCATTACACTAGTTCTGATTACAGTCTATTTTAATGATGAACTCTTGTTAGATGATGCTTGTTAGAATGTATAGATTTTGTATACATGCCTAATGTTATTTTACGGTGTTTTTACAGTAAGAGGTTTAAACATAATGTCCCCTCTTGTATTTTGAGGTTTTATTAATGGTTATAACGTGAGTGTTGCTGTTTTAGCCTCTGTATTAAAAAAAATAGTATATGTTTGTAAATTTTTTGTTAACAAGAAATATCAAAAAGCTTCGGCAAAGATTTGTGTCTTTTTTTCTTCACACACGTCAAGTTATTTATCAAATTTTAGTGTCGACGATTTAATTTGTATGTTGTAGGTTTTGGATTTACATATCGATAGCATGACGTTTGACTTGCTTTCATTTCAAAGACTTGACTAGAGCTGGATTTACATTTACTCTTCTGCCTAACTACTTTGGCAAATTAGGCAGGAGTGCTGCTATAAGTGAAAGCCCACTCCTCATGTATCTCTCATTCCAGATTTCCAGTTATGAGGCTCTGCACATTGGCATCACAAGTCCTTATCTGCTACCTCAGTCTCCTTACCTTCAGGGGAAAGCCATTGTTGGTTGCAGTCCATGCTGATGCTGATCATGCTCCAGTGCGTGACATCATAGGTGATAATCTCCAAACTGGGGTTGAGTATTGGATCTTGCCTGTCATCCGTGGGAAAGGTGGGGGGCTAACACTAGCCAGCAATAGAAATAAAACCATCAGCTGCCCACTTGATGTTGTTCAAGAGCAACGCGAGGTATCTAATGGTCTTCCACTCACATTTTCACCTATGAATCTGACGAAAGGCGTCGTTCGCCTATCCACTGATCTTAACATCAAGTTCTCTACATCTGCAGCTGTAACTATCTGTTTGAACACTACAAAGGTTTGGAAGTTAGACAACCTTGATGAATCAACAGGGCAACGGTTTGTCACGACTGGTGGCGTAGAAGGCAATCCCGATCCTAAAACTAGAAGCAACTGGTTCAGGATTGAGAAATATGATAATAACTACAAGCTCATCTTTTGCCCCATAGTATGTAATTTCTGCAGGTTTATGTGCATTGATGTTGGCATTTATCTTGAAGGCAGGGTCAGGCGTCTGGCTCTAAGTAATGTACCACTCAAAGTCATGTTCAAGAGAGTCTGAGCTGACTTAGATCAGATGCTTTTGTACTTTTAATTTCAGTTAACAATGTGATAATAAGACAGCTGCAAGTATGGGATCCAGTTTTGCCGATCATCAACTTTGATGGTTATGGATGACCATCCAATCATCTCTCTCTCTCTCTCTCTCTCTTGATTGGATGGTCATCCATGACCATCAAAGTTGATGGTTGACAAAACTGGATCCGCATGTATGGCCTGTCAACTAATCTATCTATGCTTGGATCATTATACTAATTCTGATAACAGTGCAGAGTGGGGGTCATGTTTCCAAAACAATACAGATGGTTCGAGTAATTGACAACTAGCTACCATAGCTTGAGGGTAAACTGCTTCCTTCAGTTAAGAAACAGTTGTGCAGGTTCTGTTATTCTTCCTTATTGTAACAGAAATAGGGTTCATTTGTTCATTATCTTTCAGCTTTATCAAGTGTGACTGTGTCATCAAGGGTAATTCATCGAAAAATTAAGCATCACTTGTCAAAACATAACTAACTGAGGAAAAAGGGTGGACTTGAAGAAAACATGTTTCAGGCACATATAAAGCCCATTGGAATTATGCATGGACACACAAAAACAAGTTCTGATTCTAGTGACATCAATCTATCTCCAAAAACACGTTTTGTGGGGCATTCCACTCGATCAACTTTCTACTTAATCTTGATTGCTCATACTCATAGAAATGGCCTTCTGGAGATTTCTGAAAGCTTTTTCATACCGTAAGAATCCCATAAACCAGAACTCGAAATCATCATCAGTAACTATCTCTATGTACTTCTGTTGTGGTTTATCCACATTCTCACTCTGGCTAGCTATTTTGATCTTCGTTATAGGTATCACAACCTGCAATCATCATAAATTGGTTCAATTTATTTTTTACATAAATTGATTCAAAACGATGACTATGATTCGTGTTGTGAACTTGAGAGAAAATAAAAATATGCAAGATTTTTACCTTGTAGGGATTTCTAACAACTTGGGTGGTATTAGTTGCAGAAGGAACAGTGATAGATCTTTCACTGCAGAAAGCAAGCTTTTGAGTAGAAATGAAAAGGAGGCCAGAAATAGGACCAGCAGTTGTTGATAGGTAGCACTGCGAGGCCTTCAACAGCTCTTCTCCTTCATTCACACCAAAAATCTGCTTAAATATATTTCCCCTTCCACCTTCTTGAATAATTCTTTTCCCCAAACTCAACTTTCCCTTGACAGTTTCAGACAACTTTGGCCCAAGTTTCACTGCAAACACAAATTAACATCATTCATAGTTCAACTAATTATCTTATCAAAATAATATGTAATGCTATAGATCAATCAAAATACTCTACTTGCTTGTAGGGTAACATATACTTCATGACAGAACTAATCAAGATCTAGTTCAAGTCTTGAGTTTGAAGGAAGAAAGAAGCTTACAATGCTCGCGTATTCTGTATGCAAAACTGCTGCTTTTCCTGTCACCAAATTTTTTCTTGAGGCTTTTCCTTGAACTCGAATCTCCACCTGATTCATCATGTTACGTACTTGATCATCAGCACAGATGTAGAGTTGGTACTAATTCATATGAATCAAGCAAGCAAAGCTAGCTAGTACAACTTACTGGTTTTGAAGGAGGAAGAGCCCTCTGAAACAGAAGAAGATGAAGGGCTGTGCCACAAGCTCCCAGGTTCGGATAGAGATGAGTGCTGCTGCTGCAGCCCTTCCCTCTCTGGTGTGGTATCATTTGAGTTCATATATGGACTCGCTACAAATTCTCCATATCTCTCCCTCATATTCTCTCTATCTCTCTCTCTCTCTCGATCAAAGATGGGTTCTTTCTGTGTTTTCTCTCTCAATCACAAACAAATAGCTGTCCTGAGTTACCGTGCTAGTTCATCTACTTCCATTTATATAATCATGGTTCTACTGACTATGAGATATAATATTGACCCTGAGAAAAAAGCCAAAGACAGTGATGGAGTGAAGCAGACAGGAACCAAGCTAGCACTAAACGACTTTCAAAGATTCCCCTTGTGGCGTTGAAGCTGCTGATATATCAAATAATATTTATTATCAAATATTTTGAACAATATTTTGAACCAAATATATCAAATAATATTTATTATTTTCCAAAAAAAAAAAGAAAAATTGTCTAGTAGTGTGAGGGGATCAACTACTTCTAGAACATGATCCACTTTCCTGGCAATCAGCGAGCTCTGTGGAAATGGAAGGAAAGTTGCCTGGCTTTCTAATTCTTCCGAGTCAATAAAAGCTGGCTGATTGACTACGTGGATGGTTTAATTTTAAAAAACTAGCACTTTGATTCAAGTGATCAAGTGTTTAGGCAGTCCGAGTGGAATAGTGGTCGACTGTGAACTACTTGACCTGACTCATCTGATCAGATCAGATTTATCTGATCATGCACTGTGAACAACTTTAACAGATTTACTATTTATATTTACAAAAAATTCTAAACTTTTAAGAAAGAAATTAGAGAAATATATATGAAGAAATCTATAAGAGACATTGTAAAGGCTTTTTTTTTTTTTGTCGTTTATTGATCACATGAATTGTAGAAATACAACTTGAACACAATCCATCTTGGCGAGCCACGATAATATCGAATCATGCAAAACAACTTAAAATAAAAACCTAGATTATCTTAAAATTGCATACCCTTAGATAAGGATCATGATCAACAATCAGTAGCTATCAGAATCATCTAACATATTTGAAGCAGATCTGAGATACCTCTAAGAAAAATGTTGGAAATGCTCATACACTCTTGTGTCAGAGAAGTCTGCAAACAATTTTTTTTATATAATAATAATAGAAGGATTAAATTCATTGACCTCCTGAGGTTTGAGGTTAACTTTATTTCAATCCTGTTGTCTCAATTTTAAAAACTTACCCCCTAAAGTTTCTAATTCTATAAATTATGTCCAATAGCTAAAATTTCATTTAATTTAAAAGTTAATTTTGACTCTATAACTCATTTTAAGAGCTAAAATAGTTATATAACAATAAAAATAGTCTTTTAGGACCATTTTTCTAAGATTTCATGATAGCGTGAGCATGATTTATGAAAATATTTTAAGAGGTAAATTTTTAAAATTAAGAATATAAAAACAGAAATGATGTTAGTCTCAAACCTCAAATACGTAAATTGAAATTATACATATATATATATATATATATATATATATATATATATATATATAGAATAAAACATTAGGCCGATGACACTTGCCCACCCCGTGTGCGCAACAAATAATAACTCAAAAGCCCAATTTCTTGGGGCTTTATGAACCCGACCCGAGATTATTTCTAGGTATAAATATCTCGAAGACCCTTCTCTGCCCTGAATTTCCATCCCGTATTTTGGTCGAAGAACCCCTTGAAAACCCTAGACCCAGGTCATCCATGGATCCTCAGCCCCCCGCAGAGCCTGTGTACTACATCTGTGGAGGTACTCCATCTTCCCTTTGCTTTACTTTGAGAAAATTCAATTCCTGAAACTAAAACTTTGTTGCTTCATTTGTTTATGGTGTTGCAGATTGCGGCATGGAAATCCCTCTGAAGCCGAATGATGTGATTCAGTGCCGCGAGTGTGGCTACCGCATCTTGTACAAGAAGCGCACTCGTCGCAGTAAGTTTCCCTCACCTTTTTTGTTTCAGCTTCCATCAAATATTGAACTGTAAATTTGATTAATTTATAAAAGATTGAACTATAAATTGTTCTTGATCATTGCTACACTAGTATGAAAATCACCAGTATGACACTTTGTAACTTTTGTGGGTTCATTGATTATGATGGGAATGGCTAGATTTATATTCAGAACTAGAACAATTCTGATAAGTGTTTATCAGCTTGAGTAAATTTGAGTGCCTATTTCTTATGAAGGGTTTAGGATTGCTCCCAATTAAAACTCAAACCATAGAGCGGAAACCCTTGTTTGTTTGTTTGTTTGTGTGTTTGTTCTTTTGGCACTGTTACTCTGAGATATAAACCTTCGTGTTTTTGAAATTGGTATGGATAATATTGTTTGTTCCATTTAGCGCCGTGTTTTTCTGGCCTCCATGTGAATAATGTTGGCTGTCATGATGAATTCTCCAATGGTACACTATCAATGCAATTATCAGAGTTAGTCATAGAGGAGTTCTGTTAATTTGGTAATCTTCCAATTGTGAACTTCATTCAGTATTAACCCATTTGGAAAGAGGAAGACACACTACGAATGCCTTTATGATTTGCTACTTAAATGCCTTGTATGCACTTTTGATTACAAGTTCCAGGTCCAAGTTTTAATCTTGGGCCTTTTTTGCTCCTCTGCTGATTATGTCACCCAATCTCTCATACTCTGTAGCACAAGATTGAACTATATAAATTTGTTTGCTGCAGTTGTTCAGTACGAGGCACGCTGAAGAAACCCTGCAGAGGATGGGCATTGCAAAACCGAATAAGGGGATGTGTCTTGGACTCGTGGTTTAGCAATGTAGTCCTTTTTCTGCTTTTGGTCTATTTGTGCCAGTGGACCTAATGTAGTGATGAACTGGTTTCTCAATGTCATGAGTGCTCGTAAGTAATTTGTAATCATTTAGGTACTGACTGATTATGTCATTGATAATAGTCTATGAAAACTATGCATTTGCCATCCTGAGGATGATAATTTACTTTGCAAATCACATGAATGGATTTGTAGTATAGGTGTCACGCCTCAATCCTTAAATTTTACCTTAATTACTGTGGTAATAAGAGTTTTACCATCTTCGTCATTAAGTTTATAATTTAATTGGTCTCCAGAGAGGTTGTGGGGGACGATTATTTTGAATGATTTATTTGAAGGAAGAAAATGTGACGACGGTAAAAATGATAAATTTTAGCTAATAAAAGGTAATTTTTATTAGGGTATTGTTTTTGGGGTGTTAAATTTTGAAGTGGATTTTTAATAGGGTGTTAAATTTTGAAGTGGATTTTTAATGGGGTGTTGGACCGGTTTGGGCCAAGCCCACTTTTTCCTCCCGCTTCTCTCTCTTCCTCCCGACTCTCTCTTTCTCTCTCTCTCTTCCCGATTCTCTCTCCCTGCTAGAACTTCTAGCCGCCCGTTCGTTGTCGTCCGGCCATCCCAGACCGCCGCATCGGTCTCAATCGATCAGCCGTTGACCCAGCCACCTCCTTTCTGGACCGGTGGCAGCCTCTCTAACACCGTCGTGAGAGAGAAACCAAGCCCGAAAGTCCCAGCTGTCATGGTGGTTTTCTCGCCGGAACTCCCTCCTCCGGCCGCCATAGCTAGCGATCATTGGCTCTTTGGAAAGCCCTCCACCCGTGCAGCAATCCCTCCAAATGACTCTCTTCCTCTTGAGCTAGGTAAGGAGAAATCAGTGTTTGAAATTCTAGGGATTTATTGTTGTTTTCGTTCGATTAGCATAGTTAGGCTAAAAAATGGTGTTTGTGCTAGTTAGGAAAGTTGTAGAAGAGGTTGAGAGGAAGATGCTGCCAAAATTTGGTGGGCATTGGAGGTCGCCGGAGTCGGCCTCCGGCCGCCGTTGTTTGGGGTTTTTTATGGTTTTAAATATATGTGGTTAAGGGGAGTTTATTGATGTGAGTTTTGGATAGGTTTGGAAATTGTTAAAATTTGGTAATTTTAACGGATTAATAGGGTAGAATCCGGCCATTGGTTTAATGTTGTTTAGACTGTGGAATGGTGCATTAAGGCTGCTGTTATTTTTTCCGGTGAAGTTAAGAATGACGAAGTTGGGTAAGGATGAGCGTGGTTAAAGCTCACAGTTAATTTTGCCTATTTTGAATAAATATTGGATTTTTAAGTTGGGAAATTAATTACATATTTGGAACGTACAGGACATGTGGAGACTCGAGCAGAAGAGGCCTCAGACCGACAACAAACTTATGCCTAATTTGTGAGTGGACATTTGTTTTAAATATTAGGCATGTAAAAGATTTACTGATGAATATTTCTTTTGTTGGAAAATAACCGAAATTGAGAATTCCGGTGATTATATATTCATATATGGATGATTATGAAGATAGTATATATGTAAATAATTGTTAGCTAGTTATACGTGTTTTTCCGTTATAATGAGGTAAAATATCATTATGGTGTGACGTGAGCGTTAGACGCAAGTGTAGTAGTCCTATATGAATATTATTAAAGATTCATATAGGGAGTATATACGTATATAAATACACCGTCTTTTCCGCATAATGAGGTAAAATTCCATTATAGCGTGACTTAAGCGTTAGACGCAAGCCTAGTAGCCTTGTATGAATTTTTATTTTCTTATATTTCTTCATAAGAAATCATACAAGGAGTATGACGAGTGTAGATATATATATATATATATATATATATATATATATTAGCCTGAGAGGCTGTATTTTATTAAGTTTTGGAGACTAGCCGAAGCTAGTCATGTACTTGCCAGTTTTTGAGCTGTCACATGCAGCATAATTTCTATGAAAATTAAATTGGGGAAACATAAATATTTCTTTTAAATTTATTTTGTCCACTCACTTTAACGAATTTCAAATGTTTTCCCTTGGGCTCTTCGTTTTTAAAATGCCCAGTCTGAAGAGTGCGGGTCGGTATAGGCCTGGGACTTTGGATCTGAGAACCGGTGTGATCCGGTGGAACCGCACCGGAAACTAATGATTCGATTCGATTCTAAAATAAATAAATATTCATTTTTAATGAACCGGACCGTTTTGTGTTTCCCGGTTCTGGTTCCGGTTCTTTGATATGCTAAATTTTTAGAACCGGTGGAACCGATATATATGCAACTATATAAAAGACAAAACCCTAGTTTTAGACTTTAAGTCGTTTTAGACTTTTTAGTCGCCTCCCAGGCCCTCCCTTCTCATTTTAGTCGCCTACCTCTTTACAGAGAAAAGCCTGAGTCGCCTCCTCCCTTCTTAATTCCCGATTTCCCATCGTCCTTAGTCCGAACTCATTCCCTCTTCTGTCCCACATCAGCAAATCCCAATCCTAAATTCCCATTTCCCAATTGATTGTTTGATTCTGTTCCTAAACCATGAATTCAGAATTATCTCAATCAACTGATTCGGAGAAAGAAGAGCAAGCACCCCAACATTCCAATGCGAAGGGGAAATCTGTTGCAAAGAGGAAAAGGGCTGAGAAGAAGACCAAGTCTACAGCGTCTTCGAACCACACGAAGCTGCGTTCATGGGTGTGGATGCATTTTACTAAGGAAGAGCACCCTCTCACTGAAATTGTGGATGGAAAGGAGGAGGTAGTTGGACACACCATAAGAGCACAATGTAAGTATTGCAATACCCATCTTGCTGCTAATTCTAATGCTAATGGTACTAGCTCTTTGATAAAACACATAGAGCAGTCTTGTAAGGGTTATCCGGGGAGGGATGATGAAGAAAAGGGGCAGACTCATTTGAGTAGGGATGGTCAAGATGATTCTAGTGCAATAGGTTTTAGGCATTGGAGTAAGGATGCATGTGTTGAAGCTGCTACTGTGATGATAGTGATGGATGAGCTTCCCTTTAGTGCCATAGAAAGACCAGGTTTCAAACACTTTTGCAGTGTGGTTGTTCCCAAGTGGAAACCACTTCCATGTAGGAAGGTGATAGTGAAGAATTTTTTAGCTATGTATGCTTCCAAGAAGGAAGAGTTGAAGATGGAATTAGGAAATCATTGTGTATGTCTGACCACTGATACATGGACATCGGTGCAGAACATAAACTATATGGTCTTAACTGCACATTTCATTGATAATGGGTGGAAAATGCATAAGAGGATTCTGAATTTTTGTGTGATTCCAAACCACCAAGGAGTCACTATTGGAAAAATACTCGAGTCATGTTTGAAAGCCTGGAACATAGAGAGGGTTCTGACTATTTCTGTCGATAATGCTTCAGCGAATAAAGTAGCCATTGACTACATTAAGAAAAGAATGATCAATTGGGAGAAGGCACATCTTTTCGGAGGGAAGTATTTGCATGTCAAATGTTTGGCTCACATAGTTAACATAATTGTGAGGTCTGGACTTAACTTACTGGATAAGTCTGTGGCTTCCATTAGGAATGCAGTGAGATATGTAAGGAGTTCATCTTCTAGATTAGATGAATTTAAGGCATGTGTTGAAAAAGAAGATGTTGACTGCAAGAAAATATGTGTCTTGGATGTACCAACAAGGTGGAACTCGACATACATTATGTTGGACACTGCATTAAAGCTTAGAAAAGCATTTGACAGTCTTGTTGAGGATGAGTACTCCAAGTATAAGGGTTATTTTAATGAAGAGGAGGAACCTGAGGATGAGGAAGGTGAAGAACAAGATTATGTTGTTGTGCAAACGAATTCTAAGAAGAGGGTAGGGCCCCCAACAGAAGCTGATTGGAACAATGCAAGTGTTTTTGTGAAGTTTCTTGGAGTTTTTCATCAAACAACCTTGAGAGTGAGTGCTACAAACCACCCGGCTTCACCAAAGGCATTTCATGACATAATTGGCATCAACGTTGAGATTGACGAACTGCTCAACCAACAATTAATGAAGTCTGATGAAACCAGGGCTGATAAGGTTCTAAAGGAAATGACACAGAAGATGAGGGCTAAGTATAACAAATACTTTGGAAGCTTTGATGACATTAACCAACTCTTTTTGGTTGCATTAGTGTTGGATCCAAGGTATAAATTAAAGAACTTTGAGAGAGTTTGCAAAACAATGCTGAAGTTTGATAATATGGAGGTGATGAGGAGATCTGATCAAGTTAAAACACTTTTGGTGGATCTAACAGACTTGTATGCTTCCTCTATTGGATATTCAAGCTCACAGAAAAGCCAAAGTTCAACTGAAGTTGGTTCAGGTAGCAGCAGCGGTCGTGACTCTCATAACATATATGGAAAAGTGGCAGACATGTTAGCCGATTGGGAGCAAGTCCTTGAAAATGATGAGTCTGTGGTGGTGAGTAATGAGGTCGACAGATATCTTTTAGATCCCATAGAAAAGCCACAAGCAGATAAGAAGAAAGAAGAATTTCAACTTTTGCTTTGGTGGAAGCTAAATGGATCTAAATACCCTAACTTGGCAGCTGTAGTTAAAGATGTTCTTGCAATTCAAGTTAGTACTGTGGCTAGTGAGTCAAGCTTCAGCACAGGAAAGAGAGTTATCGATCCACATAGGAGTTCATTAACTCCGAAATCAGTTGAAGCTCTCATTTGCCTTCAAAATTGGTTGAAAAGTGACAGCATCACTAATTTGGCTTATGTGCCTACTCCGGAAGAAATGGCTTGGTTAGAAGCAGTTGAAGAAGGTCTGCTATGTTTTTTTTTTCCTTTACAGATTTTGTTAATAATTGTGTATTTGTGTTGGTTAGTTCTCTATCTTTATGCATTTGTCTAATTTTCCAATTTTCAGAACAAGAAAAAGAAGACCACGAAAAGAAGAACAAGGAACAAGAAGCTTCTGAAGCTGCTGCTTCAAAGTCTTCCAAAATTGCCAAATCCTCATCAGTTGCGGATGTGTCTAAAACATATAAGAAAAGCTCTGGTTTGTTTTTATTCTTTTTCTGCTCTGCTTTTGAGTTTTGATATCATGTTGGATTGTTGGAATATGGTATACATGCAAGTTTTGTTTTTATCAGTGCTAACCAAATCATGAACTATTGTAGAAGGTAAAACAAAGGCTCATGGAATGGCTGTCAAGAAGAAATAAAGAGCAAAATTATATATTGAAGGTATTTTCTTAAGATATGTTTTGATGATCAAGTGTTTGGCTCACATAGTTGATTTGACTTTATTCAGTTTCATTGACTTAGTGTTTTGTGCAGGAAACCATCCTGAACTGAAATATGTTGAAACTGGAATACATGGAGGCAATGAAGCTGGGAAATCTGGAATAAACATGATGAAGTGATTGAAGTCTATTGTTTTTGTATTTCAGTCTTGACTTTTTATATTTATCTTTTGTATTGGAATTTAGAACTTTGTTTAATTGGGATTGTTTTAAGTCTACCAATCTGTTTGTTTGGATTCAGAACTTTATTTGGGATGTTTGAAGTTTGAATCTTTAAAGTTTGAAGTTTGAACATTGAAGAATTCTGGAACTAATATTTGAGATTACAGGAAATTTTTAGAACCGTAAAAACCGGGAACCGACTTTTTTTTCCGGTTCCGGCAACAAAAAGTCCTAAAACCGGACCGGTTTTTCTTTTCCGGTTCCGATTCCGGTTCCAGCAAAAAATACAGTTTTTGGAACCGTTCCCAGGCCTAGGTCGGTACTAGTAGGAGGAGTCGAGGCATAGTCACTCATCTTTCTGCTACTTTTCGCCAGTATGTTATCTGTTTAATCTATTAGGAATTTGTCAGCTTTCGTTGATTTTCTTTTAGTAGCTCTGAATACTTTCAGAAAAATATTTGTGTATTATTTTATTCGGTTATTTGGGTTGAGTTGAAGATTGATATATTGGTTAAGAGAGTGGTTCTACAATTTTTTCTGGTTAAGGTTGTCTATTTTCAACGGAGGTTTGCCGAGTTCTTTGGTAAATTTTCCTTGGAGGTGGTCTCCGCATGACTTACTTCGGGTTTCAGGGTGAAATTCGGGGTGGGTCCTGACAATAGGAGTGAGGATTGCCTGAACCATTAACATGCGAGAGGACTTTAAGCTTTTACGGAGCTTGAAGTCTTGAACAACATATCGAAATATTGAGCGTTACACACCAAATTGCTTCTTAAACCCTAACAGCGAGAAGTTTGAAGTCTTGAACAACATATCAGCACATGAACATTCCACATAACTTTTTGGCATCTGAGAGCAACATTTGTTTCTTTGTTTCAAAGGCTATGCTAAGATGACTGTCATATGGTGAATTCTAATTTATAGCCAACTATTCGTGATGAATTGTTTAAAGTGCAAGAGGTTTAGAGACAGAACGCACAGACGCTTTATATGATGCAAGTATTTATTAAAAATCAAATTCCAATAATCCACTGATCAAGGAAGAGGTACATTGCATATAAGCAACTACGTACCATCTTATTTATACAAAAATTTAGATTATGTGTTGTATGATATGTAAGGCCATCGTATCGTGATACAATTGTTAGCATGTTCCTAGTTGTTGTCATACCAGAACTGGTTCTGGAGATACTGAACGACATTGTTGTCAACTTGGAAGGCCTTGGTGAGAACATCAAGCTTGATCGGAGGTTTGGAGCCGAAAACTGCGTTGGCTATGGTGATGACACCTGGGTTCTGGCTGCTAAGACCGGCAATGGCCATGGCTTTGACCTTTCCGATGTTGAACTGGAAGTGAATAAGACCAACAGGGAAGACAAACACATCTCCAGGGTACAACACTTTGGTGAATAGCTTGTTGCCGTTGTCAGAGTTGGATGTGACGAAGCCAACGTAGAGAGTGCCTTCCATGACCACAAGAAACTCCGAGGCCCGAGGGTGGGTGTGAGGAGGGTTTAGTCCGCCATTTGGTGCATAGTCTATGCGAGCAAGGGATATCCCAAGAGTGTTCAGCCCTGCTATTTGCTCCACATTCGCCGGGGTGACCTTGGAACCAACGGCATTTGATGTGTTTCCGGGCATCCGGAGCCCGTCAAAGAAGAAATCGTCTTCTGTTACAAGCTTTGGGTCCTTGCAGAATTTCCCATTCACAAACACTGCAGTATGCAAAGGAACGTACACCATATCAGAACATGCATGCATTCATGAAAATACAAAACTTAATCCTATATAAAACATATATTGGAAGCAATATAGTGACCACAGTACGATATAGTATATACCATCAGTGTTCTTAAGTGCTACACAGAAATCTTGGAGAGAACTAGGATCAGAGGCAGAGACAAGGTGGAATGTTGCCAATGCCAGTAGGGCAAAAGCTGCAGCTGTAGCAGAGAATTGAGCACCTTTCATCATCGTGATCGCAATACTCGGTATAAGTTAGTGTTCTGTATAAGAGAGAACTGGAGGTGGATGAAGATCTTGTATGGAGCAGATGCCTATTTATAGATGGAAGAGATGGAGAGAAATTCATCTGAACTGGTCTTGGATTGGCCATGTCTATGGAAGCAGGTAGTAACTTCGAATAAATAACTCCTCGGTATTCCAAAGCAGGTAAAGACTTCGATATATTCCGTACCAATTCTTTAAGACTTGGCTAATATATTGACCCTCTCCATCTCTGCCTTAATTAGGGTATGTATTTGCGTTTTAAGTTCAAACCTTATGGTGTTTTAGACGTGGCTAATGGGATTAACCAGGCCTATTAAAAAGTTTAGGTAGTAGTTAACCAGTATGGAAGTCAAAGTATATATTACGACTCATTCATAACGAAACAGTCCCACTGAGTCCCGTTCATATCGAAAATACATAAACTAAATAACATCATTCTGGATAATGTTGAATATAGCTACCCAGAATTCATAGCCCTCCAAAGTCTTCTGGTCATGCATTTCCACGAGTTCACCTGCACCGTAGAAAGTAGAAACACACTTCAATTTTACCTCCTACCTTTTAGCATCATGGTAACTCGCTCGGATATTGGACTTTGTTATCATTAAGGGTAAAAAGTGAAAAGCTTTCACCATACCATTGGCTTTCACACCAAAATGCTTCCTAATTAACTTTCTGGCATTCGAGAGCGGAAATCCTTTGAGAGTTGGGCTTTGGGTTGGCTGGCCTGTCTTGTTTTCTTGTTTGAGTTTGGCGATTATTTGTTTCGAGACGTGTGCATTTCCAACCAGGGCAGGTGCGCATGGGGGACACGTTTAAGGCATGCCTTTCTTCGGCTAACTGATGACATCATTTACTAGTGAAATTTGACTAGAGAGGTTAAACGCACAATCTCAAATTGATGACCAGATAATTCTCATATTGATGACATCATCGATAAATCATGTTTCACTAGAAGGAGATTCTTGTGTGTCAAATTTGGAATCTCAAAGTTTTTTTTTTGTTTTTTTTGGGGACAAAAGATGAGAAGCTAATTTTATTAATCACAATTTGAGAGTATCAACAACAACATGTACGCAATCCTGCTGAGCTACATGAAAATTGAATCATGCAAAACTACTTAGTAAATCTACTTAGTAGATACTGAACAATCTCTATGCTGAAGATCATGAGATGAAACTCTATGATCAAATAATAACGTCTTGGCAACAAAAGAACCAGGTAACCAGCCACCAAGACTCAAGTAGGAAGGGACAAGTCTGCAGCTCATAATTATTGACCAATTCCGGGACCACCCTACGCATAAGGGGCAACCCTAGAACATTAAATAACCCTAATTAAAAGCCAAAGCTCAAAACTAAGAAATGCTCTAAACCCGCAAGCAGTCATAGTAGGGTTGGGCATCCGAAACCGGTCCCGAAGGCCCGTCTCGATCCCGTCCCTAAAATTCACGAGACGAGACGGGACTTCGTTTTGAATATTGAAGGCCCGTCCTGATCCTGACCTATTTTGAAAAATCCGATTCGGGGTCGGGCTTTGTTAGCTGGATCCGTTTAGGCTCGGCCTGTAGTACCCCAAAACATAGTACTAATTATATAGCACACTAAGGCTCCTTAACCTTAGATAGTAATCCAAATATCTTCTAAAGTATTCCTTTTAGAAATCAATGACTCCAAATATCATACTTACAAGATATATATTTATTAAGTATTAGAATTTAAGTAAACTACTTAAATACCTTAACCCGTATTTCTTACATATAATCAATACTCGTGATCGAATTTAAGATTCGAGTTAGTATTGTTTTTATCATGCATACTATTCTAATCTTAAATATTACTAACACATTTACAAGATCTTAAGAAATGGAAATATCATATTCTTTTACTTATTAGCTTGAGTAGATATATATCTATATATGCATATATAAATATTTGTGTATCTATAGATTCATGTCAATACATATATAAGGTATACCTCATATATAGATTCATGTACTAGCTGAATTTTCTTTTACCTCTCTTACTATTTGGTTTTCTTTGTGAACAATCACCCTAATTAGCTAGACTATCTTTGGTCTTTTAAGTCAAATAAAATTGGTGGAAATTAATTTACAATGCATGCTTCATGGCCTATTTATACTTGGGAGCTGCAACATCTTTTCTTCACACTCCAAGATCAAATGTCAAGATGATCACAAACTTTCTTAGTTGAATAGAAAAGCTCACACCAAAATCCTACACTTCACTCTTTTTCTCTTGAGAAGTTCTCTCTTTGTCAAAGAAGCCCAACCTTGTATCAACACCAAAACCGTCACTTCACTTCTGAAAATTCAAGTGTAAGTACATAGTTACATTCCTATACTCTTTTGTCTTTAAGATTATCAAAATGCATAACTAAAGATAAAATGGAAAATAGTATGTTTTCTAGAAACTTATATTTTCGTATATAATTAAGTATCACTTTGTAAAATCTGATTCTTCATGAAATTTTTTTTAGTTTAGGCTTTTGAATCACTTAAAAAAGTTTGGAAATGAACAAGTTATGGCTAATCAAATTTCCAAACTAATAAACTTCCTGAAAATTCATTACAACTACCACAACTTCAAAAATTCATATCTCACTCATTTCTTAACCTTTTTTCTACAAACTTTATATCAAATTGTCTCTATTTTTTTTTAAATCTGGAAAGTTTTAGAAGTAATGGTAAAATATAAAGCACGTACAAACTTAGACATCAAAGGTAATATAAAGGATATCAGCTTTCTGCACTGCTACTATTTTTCACCATTTCTGGACTCTATGACTTCGAACTGGATTATATGACTTATTCCATTGGATTCCTTACGAAAAATCCTTTGACATGGACTCCTCACTTGCCTAATTTGGACATAAATTAAATGAGATATGAAAATGATAAGTTGACGGTTCTTTGGACAAGGATTTCCCTCACTATGGGAAATATGACTACTAATTCTTTGACTACTAATTAATATTTTCTGTTTATTTAATTTAAAGTACATTTACTTTATTGCACATTTACTTTCAGGTTTATTAAATTGCTTAACTTGTGCATACCTTAAGTTATTGACAATTTTTAAAGCATATTGATGTACGCTTATATACTTTGTTGGTCTTGAAGTAATTGTCTTACTTACTAAAATTTGTTATATTTTATTAACGTAATTATATTTGGAGATGTGAAGCCGGGTGATTAGTACTATCCCGTGTTTTGTGATTTGTGGAGTTAGCCTGGGCCCTAGTCCCTACAGATAGTGCACTATTATACTCATAGGAAGAAAATATCGACCTTGAGTATACATACTCTGGTATTGTCCTTAGTATGCTAAAGTTTATTTGTGCTTTAGTATAGTGGACCTAGCACGTGATCTTTATGATTTATTACTAGTTTCCTAAATATTCACATTGATGAATTTATTCACGCTTGTATATGTGTGTGTGTGTGCGCATAAATAAGAATCGTATGAACAAACAAAAATGATTCTTGGTACATTTTTACTTAGTTGTGTTTATTTCTGGTTTCTTATAAGACACATTATTATAAGAATGTAAGCTGTACTTACTGGGTCTATGTTACTCATGATGCTACACATTCTTGTTTTCAGGTAACGAATAGATGCTTGGGGAATGAGATGAACCTACTAAATAAAATAATGTTTTCTATTGCTATTTTGAGAATAAATGTAATGTCTTATATACTTTTACTAAAACTCTCGTATTGTAAAATATTTGGTATTGTAAAATATAATGCTTTCGCTTTCTAATAAAAGTATTATTTAAACATATATATATATATATATATATATATTTCTTCTTCTAATAAATTATTCGAGAAAATTTTACTTGTTTTTACTCACGCCGCAAATTCGGGCACCATATTTCCTTATAATATTGGTCTCGGTTTGGGGGCGTGACATGGCCCATCCTGTTTTTTAAAAATCAATGTGGTGTGAGTTAATCTACACCGTCCAATCTGTGGTAAGTTGTTAACCCTAATTATATCATAGCCGCACTTCAGTCTTCGCTCTTCAGTCTTCACTGCTTCGATCTCTCTCTCTCTCTCTCTCTCTCTCTCTCTCTCTCTTTGTGAACTCTCAGACATCTTCACTTGTTTACCTTCAAATCTCGATCGGTGCAAGGTGAATACACCAATAATGCGGTGAAATTGCCATGTGACCTAGAAACGAAGAGTGAATAATCGGACCAAGATTGCCGAAATCCTGCATCTTGAAGGACTGTAATGAGCTTGAAGAACCATTGCCGTGAGGCTTGCTTTAATCCATATAGTGACTTGTGTAGGTGACAGACTCGATGCTCCCCCTTGTGACCATATCCAGGAGGCAACTGCATATACACCTCTTCATAGAGATCACCATTGAGGAACGCATTATTCACATCCAGCTGGTGTAAGTGCCAGCCTTGGATTACTGCTAGACTGAGGAGGACACAGACTGCGGTCAGTTTATCCACATGTGAGAATGTCTCCCTGTAATCGATGCCTTCCACCTGACTATACCCTTTGGCTACTAGGCGTGCCTTGTATCGCTCCACCGTTCCATCAGGCTTGTGTTTGATCTTATACACCCATTTGCAGCTAATAGGCTTCTTATTGGCTGGTAAGTGCACCAAACTCTAGGTGTTGTTTCTCTGGAGAGCCTCAATCTCTTCATTTATGGCTTGACACCATTTTGGATCCAACATTGCCTGTGAAAAGCTACGAGGTTCCTTCTCTAGAGTGATGTTGACTGTGAAAGTTTTGTGACTAGAGGAGAGATTAGCATAAGATAAAACACTAGAGATGGGGTGTATGGTACCTGATGGTGCAACCTCGTTCGTGAAAGATGACTGTGCAGGACGCGAGGGAAGTACTGCCTCAATATGGAAGCCCTGCAATGTAGGGATCTTTGTGGCACGCTTACCACGCCTAGGTTCTGGTGAAGTGAGTTATGGTGAGGTGGTTTCAGAGATAACATGGTTAGGGTTTGCATTTAATGCGGTATCTGTGTCTGTTCCTAGTTGGCCAGTCTGGCTAGGGTTTGATTTTGAGTGTGGAATGTCATTTATGAAAGAAGATTGAGTTGGAATAGCAACAGAATTGGTGGATGGAGATGCAATTGGATCATCAAGAAATGGAGATGGTGCTGGGAATGGAAAGGTATACTGGGAAGGAATGGAATCTCCAAAATTGAATGGTAAGGAATGGGAAGTATCTTACAGATATGAAAACTCACTCTCATGAAAAATGACATTCCATGATACTAGGATCTTCTGATCATCCAAACTAAAGACTCGATATCCCTTCTGTCCATAAGGATAGCCTACGAAGATACACTCCTTTGACCTTGGATCGAACTTGGTAGGTTTGAAAGGATGTGTGGAAGTGAAACACCTACAACCGAACACTTTAAGATGAGAGTAGTTGGGTTCTTTGGCAAAAAGCTTCTCAAAAGGAGTCTTGCCCTTTAGAAGTGGTGTGGGAGTTCGGTTGATCAAATAGGTAGCTGTGAGGATGGCTTCACCCCAGAATTCTTTTGGAAGTTTAGCTTGGAAGAGGAGAGCATGAGCAACATTCAATAGGTGTATATGTTTGCGCTCGGCTATCCTATTTTGCTGAGGTGTGTTGATGTAGCTGGTTTGGTGTGTTATTCCTTTAGTGGAGTAGAAATCTAAGCACTTAAACTCAGGGTCATTATCACTTCAAACTGTCTTAACTCGTTTCCCAAATTGGTTTTCGACAAGGATGATGAAGTTTATGAGGAGTTTTCTTGCTTCAAACTTATGTTTCATAAGGTAAACCCAAGTGTTTCGGGAATGGTCATTGACTATGGTGAGAAAGTATTGTGCCTCAGATAGAGTGGGAACGCCCAAGGATTAAAATATCGGTATCGGTAGATATATCGGTCCGTTGAAAAAGGGAGATTTCGGATATATCGGGGATATATCGGGGAAACCCGGGAAAAAAATATCGGTATTTTGGGAAGAATTTTTTTTCTGAAATATTTAATTTATTAGATTTATATATAAATATTACAAATATCAACTTCATCTACATCCAGAATGAGAATCTAGGTTATTGATAAGAGTCATAAGACACACGCTGATCCACAAAAGTACAATAATCAGACCAAGACATATGACTCATATAGTACAAATTGTAGTGTTGAATATGATAATCATATATGTCTTTGGAGCTGCCAACTGTTTCCCCTATAAGTGGATAGTAAGGATGATGAAAACTGGATGACTGATCACTGACTTCCGTGCATTGATTATAGCCATAAACATTATAGCCATATTGATTGTTGCCTTCTTGGGATTCATTTGAGGTTCCAGTCCCACTACCTAAACTGATAGAATCAAAACTTAGCGCAACTGAAACAACATCTTGATCATCATTTGGACCTCTAGTCCTCCTCCCATACATGATATCCTCTTGCGCTCCATACCTAATACTTCTATAGCCATGATCATGGGAGGCATGATCGTAATTTTCTTCAGATGAAAAATTGTTCAATCCACCAACTGTAGAAGATTATCCATATACAAACCCGGTGCCAGTATTTCCACCACCTTTTCCGCTTCCACCATCTTCATCATCATCTGAACTATCTGGAGTTGCTATGCCGCCGCTATGCCGCCCCATGCATCATCACTGTCTAAATTATCTTCTGGGTTTCCAACAACTTCTTCAGATAATACCCTTTGTACGTTGATTCCATTGGCAGTTGCAGTTTCAAGTCGAGACCACCACTCGTCATTGGGATACACCTCGAGAGAATTAGTTACTTCTCTTCCAGATAACATTTCAATTTTTTACAGATATTTTTTTAATATGTCAGTGATATATCGAAAATATCATAAATGTCGGAGATATTTCCTAAATATCGGTGATATTTCCTAAATATCGGTGATATTTGAGGATATTTCTTAAATATCGGGGAAATATCGTAGATACGGTGGAAGATAAGATATTGACCCCTAAAGATATATCGGTCCTTCGAAAAAGGGAGATATCGGAGGATATATCGGATATATCGCAGAGATTTTAATCCTTGGGAACGCCCCCCCATATGTCAACATGGATCAATTCAAAACAACAAACACTTGAAGTAATACTCAAAAGGAAATGTTGTTTAGTAAGCATAGCCAAACGACAGATATGACAATTGCTTACAGTGCAAAATTTATTTGCAAGAAAGGGAAAGAAATTGAAAACTTTGCTAGAAGGGTGCCCAAGTCTCGTGCCACAAGTCAGGTGTTTGAATTCTTACTACATTGCATGTTCCTTCATTTGGCAATTTGAGGTAGTATAGTCCTTCATCCTCAGCTCCCGTCCCAATCATCTTCCCCGGTTGAAGGTCCTGAATGAAACAGACTTGTATTAGAAAAATGGTGATATAAATTGAATCATGAGCAAATTTGCTTATGGAAATGATGTTCAGGTAAAACAAAGGGACACAAAGGACGTTGTGGATGATGAGTTGGGAGCTAAATCTCACGGTTCCAACATGTGATACTCGTAATGTTGAGCCGTTAGGTAGTTTCACAAGATGATTATGCACAGGCTTATAGGTAGATAATAAAGCAATATCACAGACTATGTGATCACTAGCACCACTGTCTAGGATCCATGACACATTCTTAGTGTTTCTTTGCTTTACCTGAAAGCTCCTCATAGTTAGGAGTGTTACCAACCACATTCACAGCCGATTGCTTGACCGTGTTCATCATCTCCAGTAGCTGGTTCCCATCGGCTTGAGCCCTTCCATTTTTCATCTTGTTCAGAAGCCCCATCATCTGGTGACATTCACTCTTTGAAAGTGGAAAGTCACTCATGTCCTCATTGGATGAGGAAGCCTGATTGATTCTTGCATTTCCCTTTCTCCGACATGTTTCTTGTGTGTGCCCTTGTCTATTGCAGTAGGTGCACTTGATGTGTGCACGACAATTCTTGGTGCTATGGTTGGTGTAGTTGCATATCTCACATCTTTTCTCTCCTTCAAATTTTGTTGGCTGTTTGTTGAACTTCTTCACATTGAAAGCAGAAGCTTCGACAAGCGCATGTGCCTTCCCATTCGATGCATCTACTTGCTTCTCATGGTGTAACGCCATGGCATACACTTTGTTGACAACATGAAGAGGATCTAGAGTTATCACATTGCTTCGGAGTGCCCCAAAGCTCTCATTCAGCTCCATCAGGAATTGCATGGTCTTTTGTGTGTCCATGTAGGCCTTGACCTCAGGAGCCGCATCACATGTGCAGGCAGGGAATGCACACAACGAGTCTTTCTCATCCCATAACCCCTTCAATTTATTGAAGAAGGTAGTCACAGAACTTGAATCCTGCTGACAGTCTCTTATGACATTCTCTATATAGAACAATTGCATTGTGTTAGTATATGAGAACCTTTCCTTAAGTTCAGACCAAATACCTGCAGCATGCTTGCAGTGCATGACACTTCTCGAGATTTCTTTTGACATGGCACCTAGTAGCTAGATCTTAACCAGGGTGTCACACCGATCCCATTGTTGTTGTTCGTCTTCATTCTCAACCGGACGTTTCACAGTCCCATCAATCAGACCCTTCTTGTTTTTGATCATAAGGGCCATGGACATAGACTGTGACCAGTTGTTGTAATTGTCCTCCACCAGTGGTTGTGTCACGAGGACGACACCAGGTTGATCTGAATGGTGGAGATAGAGTGGGTGTCTTGGTTTCTCCCATGGCTCAGGAACTATTGCTTGGGAAGGGTGGCTACCTCCTAATTCAAGCTTTGGCAGTTCCTCGTTTTTTCCCATAGGGTATTGTGTTACGGAATCTAGGGTTATAGGGTCTTAGGTCTCAAGAACGTACTGCTCTGATACCAACAAGAGATTGATATGTATTGTATTGCATGAAAATTAGCATACAATACTTCTACATATACAAACCCTATTCACTAATTCAGGGGGGATTGGTTAGGAAGCTAACTAAATATATAACAGTCTAACGGTAACCATGCAAATTATGGGGGATTCCTTGTCTCAACATTGGGAGAAAAGCAGAGTCTTCAGCTCAAGATCTTCACTTCTTCGATCTCTCTCTCTCTCTCTCTCTCTCTCTCTCTCTCTCTCTCTCTCTCTCTCTCTCTCTCTCTCTCTCTGTGAACTCTTAGACCATCGTCGCCATCGCCATCGCCAACGTCACATTTTAAAAGACCCACCCAGTCTCTCTCTGCCCAAAACGCCGGTGACGGAAATCAAAGACACCCGCCTGCTATTTCTCGCTCTCTCTGTTGGTTTTCAATTCGATTCGATTCTTCTTCTGCTTCGTGTTGCTGCTTGCTCTCTAATTTTTAGGTACCGATTTTCAATTTTTTTAATGATTTCTGGGATTCCCAATTGGAATTTGGGATATTTGGGTCTGAATTGAATTGAATCCTCTAATCTTTTTGGTGATGGCCAGTTGGTTTGGCATGTAAATGTTTTCTCTTTGTTGAATTATTGATCTTTTTCGATGAAATTCTGACTGGTTTACACTTCATATGCGACTCTTTTCTTTTCGGCTGTAATTGGATCTTTTTTCTTTTCTTTTCACAATTTAGGTTTTTTCTACTAGCAGTATTTAGATGATAGAGATTGGATTCTACTACGTAGAAACCATGAAATGGAGTAGGAATCGGTTGTGTTAGTAAGAAGGGTCAGTAATTTCTCCTTTTTTGGTTGGAACTTGAAGCATACAAGGATTACAAGCATGAAGCATCTGTCAAGATCTGATGGCTAGAGGGATTTCATCTTGTTATATTGTTGTTATTGCTTTGGACTTGTAACTTAAGTATTTCAGAATTTTCAGTATGTGACTTCGATATTACTCTTTATGTTTATTGACTTGGACGTTTACTGAGTTGTGAATCTGTGATTGTGAAGTTGTGATTGAAGTGTGACTTTATTAATTGTTATGCTGCAGTTGATGATGAATTGAGAATGGTTGAATTTAATGAAATGACTTGCAGGTTGGAGCTTGAAGCATACAAGCATTAAGGATATGTGTTATCTGTGTTTAGGTTCCTGCTGTGTTTTGGTTGTTTGCTATTTTTTTCTTTTTCAGTTTTTTGGTTCAAATGCCCGTTTTGGGCCCAATCCCGGCCCGGTCCCAAACTAGATTCGAGCCTGTCGAGATCACTTCTCAAAAACACTAATCTCATATCATCCCGTCCCTATTCAAAATTTTGGGTTCGGGTTCAGGTTCAAGATCACCATAATCCCGGTCCGTCCCGGTCCATGCCCAGGCCTAAGTCATAGTCTAAGATAATTAAAAACAAAAATAACAAAAACTAAAACTGAGCCAGCCCAATAACAGAATCTAGCCCAAACTTCTGAAAGTATGGTCCAAGCCCGAACCCTAGGGACATGAAGATCAAGGCATCAACCAACCCAGACCGGGCGGCCGGACGACGGCGAACGGACCGCCGGAAGTTCCGGGCAGAGGGAGCTCGGGGAGAGAGAAAAAAGAAAGAAATTTTTGGGCTTGGCCCGATCCGGTCCAACACCCCTAAATATACCCATTCCAAAAAATTCAACATCCAAAAATAAAACCCTAATAAAAATTACCTTTTACTAGCAAAAATTACCATTTTTACCGTCGTCACAATTTCTTCCTTTGAACAAATCATTCGAAATAATCTTCCACTAACACCACTCTGGGGACTAATAAAATTATACACTCAATGATGAAGACGGTAAAATTCTTATTACCACCATGCTAGTAATTAAGGTAAAATTAAGGGTCGGGGCGTGACAACATGCCATCAGACAAAGCGAATGAGTCGGTGACGGAAACCTTGGAGCACTGATGCGTCTCTTAAGAGGAGGAGGGAGACATAAACTAACCTAGTTATTGGAAATCTATTGAAACAAAATAACATCTTTGTTCCCCTAAACTGAGAAAATTCAAGATAAGGAAGATGCTCGAGTTGCTCTAAGTTTTCGTTTGAAGTCATTTCTATAAAGCCTTTTGATTAATGTAAGCGATCATTCCCTATTTGCTTGCAATTGAACGAGTAAATGATTTATAGTTCTATTGATTTTCTTGAGTGATGATTGTTGGGAGTACATTTAACACTTACAAGTTAAATCATAAATTTTCACTCCTTTTTTTGAAATCAAATTTTCACTCCGTAAGTATGTACAAATAAGGGAAACTTTAGTTACTACTAACGTCATAACTTATCTACGTATCATCCTACTAATCAAATGAGGCTAACCTTTTTCGAGTGATCAAATTCAAACTTGAATAATTTAGTTGCAAAACCGAAGTTATCAATCGACTTGATCCGAAAAGAATAAGGGTTCGATCCGGACGGTCAATCTCGTAAGTCAAACCCCTAAACGCACGGAAAATGTCGTTCGACCGTCTAAATTACGTATTTTGGCCGGACCTCCAACTGAAAATAGTTTTAAACCGATGACACGCAACAAGTCGTATAAAAATTTTACGCAAAATAACCACCGAACATAGGGCTATAGTAGGTAATAGAAAAATTTTAGGGTTTAGCCGACGAATACGTTACGGTATTCGTCGGCTATAGTATGTAATTAAAAAATTAAAAAATAACTATAGCCGACGAAATATTAGGTTATTTGTCGGCAAAAACCATCTTAGCCGACGAATTATAGTGTATTTCGTCGGCTAAAGTGTGTAATAAAAAAAATAAAAAACATCTTTGGCCGACGAAATTAAGGCTTTTTTGGTCGGCTAAAACTTATTTAAAAAAAAAAAATTTAGCAGACGAATTAAGAGTTTTTTCGTCGGCTATAGTATGTAATTAAAAAATTAAAAATATCGGAATAGCCGACGAAATATTAGGTTATTCGTCGGCAAAAACCATCTTAGCCGACGAATTATAGTGTATTTCGTTGGCTAAAGGAAAAAAATACATTAAAAAAACAGACGATATTAGTAAACCATACTAACTTCCTGTTCATCATGTATCACCAAAATTCATATAAAATAACTGAAATATGAATTCAACATGTGTAAACTATAAAGGAAAAGTCTTTGAAAAATTATACAAATTAATGGATTTCGTCCTCTAAATTAAAACTAAGGCTCGTAATCGGAAACATCCGATGAGTCTTCTTCAGTGTCAGAATTAATTTCTGGTAATATATGTCTTTCCTCATCGCCAGAGTCTTTGTCTGTTTCTTGATTTGGATCAACATCAACAAGCCTTGGCTCTTCATCACGAATTCGCACCGAACGACCCGCTTTAAAATTATTAAGGCGAACGGTAGAGGAGTTAGGAATACCTATTGCGTTGGGCTCTTGATACGCAACATCCTCTTCCTCGTCTTCGGCCTCTCTAAGTGTAGCCGCCCGGTAAATGTTTCGAGGGTGCACAAGGTTGACTACTTTCCACACGTCACCCTTAGCAAGGTCATCAAGATAAAACATTTTTTTTACCGATGTGGCAAAAACGAACGGGTCATCTTCGTAAGAACTTGTAGCAGTGTTCACCGATAATATTCCGTACTGATCGGTCTTCATGCTCTGCGGCCTAGTATCAAACCATCTACACTTGAAGAGGTGCACTGTCATGCCTTGCCCATAAACGAGTTCCACCACTGAATGGAGAACACCGTAATAGTCAACTCCATTCCGCCCACCATGTGTCATGACCCCAGAATTATGTGTTCTCCTTCTGCTGTCTCTTTGTTCGCATATAAATTGCACGCCATTCACCTTGCACATCGGATAAACTCTTAACTCCTGCACCGTATCTTTTGTCCCATTTTGGAAGCGAAATCCAACTCTTATCCATATCCTGAAAATATAACAAAATATATATTTATAACGCTGCTAGCTAATTATTAATGAAATTTCATGTCATATATAAAATCTCAATTCATTTAGTATATATTCTATGTACTACAACTAATTAATAACAAATTAATTAACACACACACACATATATATATATATATATATATACTTAATAATTACAGAACAATATTATACATATATATATATATATATATATATATCTACATCATCACAAAATCATCATTGTGGTATATACCATCAACACAATATTATAAATTACTTAACATATATATATATATATATATATCTACTACTTAATTATAAACAACTTCATATATATTATATCAAATCATCAACCAAATCGATCAACATATATGTATATATATACATCCAACATACTCAAAATCAATTAACTCGATTACAATCAAAATCATATATCAACATTATCACAAAATCATCATGAACTCATATATATCATCAACAACTTCATATATACCATATCAACACAATAATATTATAAATTAATTAACATATATATATATATCTACTATTTATTAACAACAAATTAATTCATATATATATATATTATCAATTCAAATCATCAACCAAATCGATCAACACATATATATATATATACATTCAACGTACTCAAAATTAATCAACTCAATCACAATCAAAATCAATAAACTCAATCACACTTAAAATTGATCAACTCAAATAAAACTCAATTAATCAACATATATATATATATATACGTACCTATATATGGCTCCACAAACTAATTATGGACAGATTTCGATAACACCCAAACTTTTTCTCCCGTTTTTTTTCCCAGATGAGCTGCTGCTGTCCAGATCCGCAAATATAAAGCACTTTAGCCGACGACATATTAATTTCGTCGGCTAAACTTTTAAATATTTCGTCGGCCATAGTTTGTGAACTTTAGCCGACGAAATAAATTCTTTAGCTGACGAAAATTTAACTTAGCCGACGAAAGAAAATTTCGTCGGCTAAAGTGGACTTTAGCCGACGAAAAAATGCTTCGTCGGCTTGGTTTTTTTTTTTTCGTCGGCTAAAGTTTTTCTTCTAGTAGTGCTACTATCCCATCAGCTAGAATGTACATAATGAATGCAAGAAAGAGTTTAGTCCCTTTTTTCATACCAAACATTTGAAAAATTGAAAGGAAAAAAAATAAAAACTGTGCTGACCAAAGAAAATCTGAAAATAAAAATAAAATTAATTAGTATTGAATTGCTGTGTGCCTTGCATAGTAATAGCAGTAAAACATAGTAAAGGTAAGTAATCCACGGAAAAGACCCAGAAAGGTAAGAAAGCAAATGACAATAAATAGGAGATGCAGTCAAAAAAGGAAGAAGAAGGAAATGGAGGCAAAAGGAGTAACGCCTGGGTTGAGGCTCTCAGCTCCTCGCGTCGTCTTGTGCTCGTCACTTCGTAACGCCTCCCCCTTAGGCAACCGACTACTATACAAGCCACCCCACACTCTCACACCTTAATTGTTATGGTCAGCTCTCTCTCCTCTTCTTATTGTTTCCTCTCTCTCTCCCAATTTGCCTGATTCTCGCCTTCTGCTGCTGATTTCAATTCTCTCTTGAATTCAAATCAAGTCAATTCATTAGGTATTAATCGCTTCTCAATTATCTGTATCTGAATTTAAGTGAAGTAGCTTTGGATGTTCTTGTTGTCTAAATTTTTTGGTGATTGATTCATGCAATTCAGCTCTGGATTCCTGATCATTTGATTTCCATGCAAATTTTTGTGGCTAAGTTTAATAATTTGGATTGTTTTTTTTTTACTGCTACACTGAATTTTCTCTCAAACATGTATGATTTGAAATTTTTGAATTCAAATTTTTGGACTGTGAGCTAAGCATATAGCATTCTTTGTGCTTTTGTGCTTTTGATTTCAGTCCTTTTTGTTGATCATACAATTGCTCAAGTTGTAAAGTTTGAGCTTGTGTGTGTTTTGGAGCAGTAGCTTTCATTTATGTAAGGGTGAATTATTGACCTATGATTCTTATGGTTGTGTTTTTGGACCTTCATATCGAGCTGTTTTTGCAATCCAATGCTGTTGTCTTTGACTAGGTGTATCTGTAGATTTAGAATGTTATACAATGAGGCTCCTTTATCGTGGGAATTCGATGCTTTTGTGTTGGTTATTCAGTGAAGTTCAGCTGATGTTTTTTTCGTCTGCATGGTTATTCTTCTAATATTGATTCTTATTGGTTCAAGAGACCGTTAGTTCAGGTATTGCCGTTTGCTTTTATCATTAATGTATTTGCTGTCGCAACTGGATCATATCGAGTCATTGCAGTCGTTTTGTTAGATATATTTATTGCGATGTATGGATTATGGATGTGATCCAACCGATTGACACGTTGTATTGATAATATAATAGTTTTGTAAATTAGAGAAATCCGGGGAATGTTTTGTTGACATGTTCTTGCCATTTCCAAACACAAAGAACTTTTGAATTCTTTGGTTGTTACCTAAATAAAGTTACCAAATTTGACAGTCGACATATCAACCCAGTTTGATTCCTAATTATACATTTCGTTGTAGTCCTCACATCGCAAATTTCTGTTACGTATAAATGTTTGATCAGTAATTACATATTTAACTAGTTTAGTAACCTTTCCTGACACCTTTAGCAACTCATCAACTGTAAAATTCATTAGGTTTCTACGGTGAAGTGCTCTACTATTTGTTTCACACCTTCTAATTTTCAGTAGGGCGTCATATACTGTTCTTATCTTTTCTGCTATCTATGTGGACAGGCAACAGAAAATATGCATCGTTTCCTAGGAAGAACCAATAATGACAGCGAAAAGTTATCAATCAGAAGAAAACTTAAAGAAGAGGATAATTTGCGGACATCCTTAAAGGTAATATATGTTTGTCTTACAAAAATCATTTGGATATACTTTGCATATAATGCCATGACTTGAAAATTCTCTTCTCACTAGCTATCTTGGAATGTGTTTTTTCTTTTCAGGAATGGGAAGCTGTTGCACGGAGGAAGTTTAACCACAGGTAAAAGTTGTTTAGTACTCATTGACTGATAGCTTGTTTTCTCACAGCTGCACCAAGAAAACTACTTACCAACCTTGTCATTTTCTGGGGTTTCTTGCCTCCCAGAGATTCTACGGTTCGGAAGAAGGCCCCAGATATGAGCCGGGGTCTATACAGTGGGTTGTGGGAAGTTTTTGGTAGTAAATATTACATATATAAGTTTAAATGTTTTCTGTCTTATGAGTTAGCTGTTACAATATGGATGAGTGTGCCTCTGTTTCTTAAGTGTCTTGCATGTCTATCAAGTATCAATCGTGATATCTCCTTCTTTTTCTTCCTCTTATCACAATTGGTTGGTATTTCCTGGTTGCGAACTCTGCATAGTTCATATGCGCAGGCATGTACATTACAGATACACTGGTGATAATGCGTATGAAATGCGTGCTTGCATATGCATATCTAGACAAACAAAAAAAAGATCCAGGGTGGGCCAATTCCTATCCTGGTTCTAAGGTGGGTCTGCCTTGCTTTCACATGGCATCCCTTTGGGACATGATTACACAGTCATCATTCTGGTCATGCTATCATTTCCTATCCATTTCAATGCATGATACAGTCATCTGGTATATGTTTTCATTCACAAATTGGGTTCACAGGCCGGGAGAATTCTTGTTGTTGCTAGAACTTGGTGGTGAACAAGTTTGCCTATAGTTGGTATCATATATCACAGATATGACAATAAATTTATTTTTGATGGAAATTTTTGAGAATTAATTAATACTTGTCTTATAACTACAAGTGTTTGTTAATCTATGTGCTATTTTGACTCTTCAGGTCTGCTTTCCTTACATTACTTTCCCTCGAACCTGACGACAGTATGAGGGTTGTGTCACTGCCATTGCGATGCCCTGATAGTACAAATTCCTCAAGATCTGGTCCTCGGGTGAATATTGAAAGCCTGCGTCTATTCTATACCAAACCACCAGATCCACTCAAGGTTATTCGACCAAATGTGCCGCAAGGTTCTCAGCTTCTTGGTATTTATTGTGGAAAATCATTTAGAAATGAAATATCTACTGTTCCTTCACCAAGACAGCTATCTCCTAATAAAGATTTAGCAAATGAAGCTACTGAATGGAATGAGCTTTCCTGGGAATCTTGTCAGAAGTCAGTGACCTGCAGTGCTTCCTCAAGTATGATGGAAACTGGTTCTAGTTCTAAGAGCTTTTCAGATTCAATTAGTGGCAGTGAAAAGGTTGACAATGTAAAGGGAAATTCAATAAACAAGAGAAGAAAGAAGGGAAAAAAAGGCAAGAAGCTTTCAGGTGCCAGTAGCTCTACTGAACCTCACTTGCTGTCTGTGGAATGTGCCAATGGAAGCTCAGCTCCTGGATCCTGTGGTAACAGTGGTGGGAGTGGGCACCATGGGCCAGTATTACTTTCAACTTCCCTAGAAGCTTTGTTGCCTGAGAGTGGGATCAAGAATGAATCCCCAAAACCATGCATCTCTCATCAGGATGAACCGCAAGTGGATATACCTTCTCTGGGTAATTTGGGAAATCAGGGTGTACTCCAAGATTCTGAGTTTCCCATTGAAGATGGGGAAATGAGTATCCCTCATATAGAAATGAATCGTTGTAATGATTACTCTGATATGGATGACTCTTCTGTTTTGGATTCAATTTCAGTTGGTTCTTACTGTGATGATAGTGATGGTCAAGATGAAACATCTGCTGAGAATGAAATTCTCAAAAGCTATGATCAGTCAAGTTGCAGTTCTGGAGAGGGATACGTCTCCTGTCAAAGCTTTTCGGATGATGATTTAGATACCGATGATAGTAGTGAGAGAATGAGGCAGGTGCTGTCTCCACCAATCTACCTGCCTCATTTAATTTGTAAGGTGGGAAATCAAGCACCAAAAGAAACCTCCCTTGCCAAAAGCAGCAGGGTCAATATTAGTTCCAGTTTGACTCATGTACATTCGGATGAACAAGCTGATAAGAGCTGGACTCCCACAGACACTGCTAAAGGGATTACTCAAAATATTAGTTCCGGAGAAGTAGCAGTCTGTGTAGGTCAAAGTTCTGGATATTTAACTTGTTATTCCAATACAACTGAGGACATGCTTCAAAATTTAGGGTATCAGGATGCAAGCCCAACTGAAGGGCTAGACGACAAGCCTATAGCAGCTAAATTCTTGAATTTTGAATCAAGAGATCTGAATGCAGTTGAAGCTGAGTCAAACAGAATCTTAGAAGCAGTGAACAATGCTTGCCGGGCGCAACTGGCATCTGAAGCTATTCAAACGGTCACTGGGGTTCCAGTTGCTGAATTTGAGAGGATTCTGTATTATTCATCCCCAGTTGTTCATGAATATCCCAATGTAATAAGGTGTCAAACTTGCTCAAGGAACCAGGTACCAGGTTTGCGAGTTTGCAATCATGAGAGAACTAACATCTCTCTAGGATGCCTATGGAAGTGGTACCAGAGAAATGGGAGCTATGGATTGGAAATTAGGGCAGAAGAATTGGGATCAAAGGGACTGGGAGCTGATTGTGGTGCATTTCATGCTTATTTTGTTCCTTACTTGTCAGGGATTCAGCTTTTCCGGAGCTGTAAGAGTGATTCAGTACAAACTTCAGCTCCTTCCAATGAAGCTATCCAGACAAGTGACTTGGAGCTGCTTTTTGAATATTTTGAATCTGAACAGCCTCAACAGAGACAACCTTTGTATGACAAGTAAGTATGCTTTATACATGCTACTGAAACTTCTGGTTTAGTGTCTACAAACATGAAAGCTGATCATGTTTTGGTCATATTTTAAGTAGTCTTTGGCTCTTTGCAAAGACGTAAACCTGAAGTTGTATATCTTTAGTTAAATTTATGTTGTGTACTATTGCATCACCGCAATCCAATTTCTGATTCATATTGGATCAAACTATCAAACATTCATCGTTAAATAGTGGAGAACTAAATATGTAAGTCACCTCCTTCAAGCCAACAACCTAGAAGTGGAATCTGTTTTTAACTGTGTATATCATAATGGCTGATTTGGCCATGGGACATCTGCCTGGAAAATAGAATAGGCCACCTGATTGAATTTGTTATTTCTCCGGTACAAGATAGCGAGCACAACGGATGTATTATTTTGTTTCTCTTGGTTTCAGAACACCGGAAAGAAAGAAGCTAATTTTTTTTTTTATCACTTAGTAAGTGAGCACAAAGGATATATATCTTTTGTGTTGCTCACAAAGGTTTCTGATACTGTAAGCTCTACAGTACTCCTATCGAACTTACTTTGGCCTAATAATGTATGTTTCTCTTTGTTTCAGGATAAAGGAGCTGATTAGAGGCGATCAACCAGATTCAAATGTTTATGGAGATCCAACTAGTCTAGAAACGATAAATCTAAATGATCTCCATCCCAGATCCTGGTTAGTAATAAAACGCTCTTTCAACTGTTTTGAATATTGAAGTGTTTGCAGTATATCCGTGATAATTTTATATGATGAAGCAAAACTAATATCTCTGTCTTTCACACCATTATATACGTGGAATAAATACAATTGAAATTGTCTGGTGAATTCTACATTGACTTTTGATGATTTTCAGGTATTCAGTGGCATGGTATCCTATCTACAGAATACCTCATGGCAACTTGCATGCGGCCTTTTTGACATACCATTCACTTGGTCATTTGGTCCTTAGAAGTGCCCATTTTGAGTCTCCAGGTGTGGATGCACATTTAGTATCTCCAGTTGTGGGTCTTCGAAGTTACAATGCTCAGGTAGTCATTGATTGCAGAAATATCATGTCGCTTTTATGTGGATTTGACATGTAATTATGCATACTGTGTGGTGTGTGAAGTGTAATCTAATACGCCATGTGAACAGGATGAATGCTGGTTCCAGGCGAGGCACTCAGGACCAAGACAGACAACTGCAACACCTGGGCCAGGCGTAAACAGTTATGGTGGAGTTTTGGAGGAGCGTCTGAGAACGCTTGAGGAGACGGCATCAATTATGGCAAGAGCTGTTGTGAAGAAAGGAAGTATGACAACTGTAAACAGGCATCCGGATTATGAGTTCTTCCTTTCCCGGCGTCGGTAGCTGGTGCCAGTACAATTCTTCGTTTTAACAAGTCATTCAGTGGTATTCAAATTTCCTAATTGGGATAGCATCTAGCCTCATATGCAGGGAGAAAGGTAATTTATGTACCTTATAAGGTAGTTCCATATGTACTTATGTACATAAGCTTTTCCTTCCAGCATTTGAGTGACTAAAAAAAAAAAAACAACTTTGTCGAGTGCTTTAGAAGATCATGAATCCGGTTAGCAGTCAAGTTTCTTGTTAATGTAAAACAGTAATTGCAAATGTTAGTGTATAGTTCACTTTCAACTTTCAAGACAGTTTCTGCTAATGTAGTAAAGAAATTTCAGGCCCTAAATTTCCTTTCTGCCCATATTTTCATATATAATTTTCTTTCATATTGATTTTCTACTAAAGCTGTTGCAGACTTGGAGTTGTGCTCTAATGGCCGCATGACTTTTTGGTATATCAAAGTGACAAATTATACCAACAAGAAACTTCCGGGTCTCAATAATATTTATTTCTGCCCGGATTGTCATATTGAAATTATACTAAAGCTGCTCTTATGTCTGCATGACTTGTTGGTATATGCATCATTTGAAGCAACAATCCATATTGAAAATTATGTTAATTGCTTGTAATCATTCAGATGCTAAGAGTTATGAGTGATGTCCATGTGTTTACACCAGCCATGCTTTATTTAGGACTACACCAGGCACTCTAGATTTTCAAGTTCAGTCAATTCGATTAGCGCCTAAAGATATTATTAGGTTGTAGGAGGATTTTAGTAGAAAAATAAGAACATGAATGTTTAGCCAGAACATTGCATAGTTTAGAGAAAGACACTTCTCACAGCAATATAGTTTAGAGCGGAAAGATGACAACAAGGCAAAGCCAGCACTTTGACTTTGGTCACCTGCCGATGAACAAGAACTCGGAGTCGCGTGATGTTTTTGCTCTCTAGCTCAATGTCATCTGCGGCGGAGGAAGTGGGTGGTGGTGGTGGGGCATGAGTAGTGGGCCGTTGTTGTAGGCTAAGCCTCAAAACGAGAGAGACAGAATGAAGTTTTTTTTTTTTTTTTTTTTTTAAACCGGCCATATGGGTGCCCCGATAGGTTTGAGTGGTGATTCTCCACCCTAAATAGATAGGATCCTTGTCACTTCTTATATTTTGAGGGTTTCTTGATAGTTACTTATTTATTTTATTTTATTTTATATTTTTTAACGTAATGCTATGTATTATAATTTTTCGACCAATTTATCAATTTGGTCTCTTTCCGTTTGAAATGGCTGATGTTAACTCACAATATCCTCTAACTTGAATGAATCCACTTAAACAATTGTACTTGAATGAATCCTCTTATTTATTAGCAAGTGTGAGAATGGAAATTCTTGTTTTGCAGGCTTCCCCTGATAAGTAAACATGAATGGGGTATTCATCATGTGATCACTTTCATCATCCTAGTAAGTTGAAATTTCTGTGCATTAGAAAATAGAAACTATGGGATACAGAATTGACATACTAATTTATATTTGTAAAAGAAACACAATAATTTGGTGTGTTCCCACTTCCCAATTGCTCTGCTACGATTGAATACAAAATATGGTGTCAAGATTTATAAAAAAAAAAAAAAACCTGGGAAATATTCTATTCTGAATCTTCCATTCTTCCAAGTGAGAAGATTTTAGGTATCTTTGACAATCGAGCATGTTGAGTACAGATCTGTTCTGTATCTGATATACAATTATACATAAACACACATAATTATAGGCTATTGCCAATTTGTCATGTGAATGCGTGATCTTTCAAAACGTTTTCATCGAAGAAGAAAGTCCATTATATATGCTCAAGTAAATATGTAGGCCAATTTTTCAGGCAAGTCCAACTGTCCAAGGCACTGACTGACTTGACTAGTATTTCACTGTAATGCGTAGCTATATTATTGATTGAAAATTATGGATATCAATATATTAGTGGAAGATTTGATCCATCCAATAATAGAATATACCGTGATTCTTACTCTGATCTATTTTTTCGACAAACTAGCTTATTAATGAATTGTATCCACAAGAGATAGATGTATATTTTTAGTTTTATCGACAAGAGATGTATAATTTAAATGAGTAGCTTCATTTATACAGTTGAATACATTTTTTTTCTCAATTATATATGTGATTAGTGATTAGTCAAGCATGATGAAATCAATATTACAAGTATACAAATAGGCATATGGTTGAGCAACTTAAGGCCTCGTTTGGTTCATGTAAGTGGAGTATTCATTTCTTATGTTTGATGCAAAAGAAAGAGAGAAAAAAATAAAAGTGCCTCTAATGAAGGAAAAGTGTAAGTGGAGTATTCATTCCTTCCACACCTCTTTCCTTTTTCCTTTTTTTTTATTATCTATTACTCACTTTTTATCACTTATAAACTTTTTAACAACTTTTATTACCCACAGTGAAAATATCATTTCCATAAGAAATTTAATTTCTCATCCTTACAAAATGAAATTACGTCCATTTATGTGAAGCAAACAAAACAAGACTTTTTTTTTAATCGATCGAGATCACGTAGTTTTCTCAAAATCTTTTTAGATATAGAGACTAATCTGTGTTGCGAGATCTTGTTAGAACGTTTTTTTTTCTCAACCATTAAGTATTGAGAAATGAGAATTAACTTTAATCAGCATCGACATGATTTATTTCACACATTTGCTCTTACAAGCTCGAACATTTGTAATAGTTACGACTTACGAGACGAACGAGTTGAGACCCTACGCAAACGAGGAGGTTGTATATGAAGTAGGATTAACATTGCCGGACAACGTTGTCCGTATCCAAAGTGTGGAAAGAAATGGTCTTGCTTGGCTGGTTGCTATCCATCACCCAACATCATCACACACTCGAAGACAAACACTTCCTCATTTTCGTCGTCCAGCCAATAACCCTACTAGCTGTAGATCACATCGATGGTAATAACCCTAAATTTTACAGCCCATAAATCCAGATTTCACAGCCCGGTGACCATAGGAATCATATGAAAGGTGTCAACTTCACCTCCACCTTCACGCTCACGCCGATGGTGAAGTTGCCTCTGATAGCTACTTGCTAAAGACTCAAAACTCATCAATATAATTCCAATCTTACAGCTCATCCATATCTCATCCTTCGGAAACACCAACCGACTTAGACAACACATCCCAGAATCCACCATTCATTTTGCTTCCTGTACGGGCCACTCCTCGATAGTGAAACAAACCAATCTTCTACACCAACACCATTTTATATACGAGTCATACGACTGATCACCCACCCAGTATAAATATCCAGATTCCCCAGCAGCCATCTACTACATTCAAGATCCCCATCTACTTTCTTGAACCCAAAATGGGCCAAGAATCTCAAGACAACGAGAAAGCAGAAGATGGAGTTTACAATAATACCCGGAATCCCAACCTGGAACGAGTAGACGACGAGGACCCGAACCAGAAGAGGAAGCGCGGCGGCGAAGAGGAGGAGGAAGATTTTGCTTCAGTGGAGAAGCTGTTTGCGAAGCAAGAAGTGCCGTCATGGACGAGGCAGCTGACGTTCAGGGCGTTCATAATAAGCGGGATGCTGAGTGTTCTGTTCAGCGTGATAGTGATGAAGCTGAACCTGACCACCGGTATCATACCTTCCCTGAACGTGTCTGCGGGGCTTTTGGGTTTCTTCTTTGTGAGCACATGGACCAAGATCGTGACCAAAGCTGGGTTCTTGACGCAGCCCTTCACGAGGCAAGAGAATACTGTCATCCAGACCTGCATAGTTGCATCCTCCGGGATTGCCTTCAGTGGTGGCTTTGGCAGTTATCTGTTTGGTATGAGTGATCGGATTGCTGCTCAGTCTTCGGACCGCGGTGATACCAAGAATCCTGGGTTGCTGTGGATTATTGGGTTTCTGTTTGTTGTCAGCTTTCTGGGGCTCTTCTCAGTCGTGCCTCTTCGAAAGGTGACTTATGAATCACTTCAAAAATTGTAGAGCTTTTAGTAGGATTGAATTATTTATGACGTAGGACTTTTTTCTTGTTTGGTGTTTCAGATTATGATCATAGACTTCAAGTTGACATACCCCAGTGGTACTGCAACTGCTCATCTCATCAACAGCTTCCACACTCCTGAAGGAGCCAAGCTAGCCAAGTATGTAATCCTATCCCATCAAACTAGAAGTTAATAGTTCTTATGCCTTCAGATCTAATGGGTTGGCTTCTCTTGTTTGTTTCACTCTTTCAGGAAGCAAGTGAAGGAGTTGGGGAAGTTCTTCTCTCTCAGTTTCTTATGGGGTTTCTTTCAATGGTTCTATACTGCTGGAGATAGCTGCGGATTTGTAAACTTCCCTTCGCTCGGTCTTAAAGCATATGAGAATACGTAAGTACTTCAACATATCCACCTTCATTCTTCTCTTCTGCCAACATCTAATGATTATCTGATACTAATGATTGCATATAAATCTAGACTTGGTATATATACTTTCAATTTATAAATTGATTGGTTAACACTGCTTATGTTGTCTTCAATCCAGGTTTTTCTTTGATTTCTCTGCAACATATGTTGGCGTAGGGATGATTTGCCCCTACATTGTAAACATATCGGTGCTTCTTGGAGGCATTATTTCTTATGGTTTGATGTGGCCTCTCATATGGAATAAGAGGGGTGATTGGTACGGTGAAGATCTCAGCCCAAAAAGCATGAATGGCCTTCAAGCTTACAAGGCAAGAGAACTCTACATTCATTAACTTTCCATGTTCAACAGTCAATACTACATGCCACTATACTGGCTAATTATTGTTCTTTGAAACTGACATTGGGTTATCTTTTATACATAGGTCTTCATTGCCATTTCCATGATCCTTGGTGACGGACTATACAATTTCTTCAAGGTGCTTGGTCGAACTCTCATTGCCTTGTATGTTCAACTCCGACAAAAAGATGTGAACGGTATTCTTCCAGTGGCAGATCAAGCCTCTCCTGCAACCTTGGAGCAGCTCTCTTATGATGACCAGCGCCGAACCCAACTCTTTCTCAAAGACCAAATTCCAGCATGGTTTGCTGCTGCAGGGTATGTTGGAATTGCTGCAATCTCCATAGCCACTGTACCACACATATTCCCCCAACTTAAATGGTACTATATATTGGTCATCTACCTCATTGCACCCACCTTGGCCTTCTGTAATGCATATGGGTGTGGGCTCACTGATTGGTCCCTAGCATCCACATATGGAAAGGTCGCCATCTTCACCATTGGGGCATGGGCTGGTGCCTCCCACGGTGGTGTTATTGCAGGACTAGCAGCTTGTGGAGTCATGATGAACATTGTTTCAACAGCTTCTGATCTAACCCAAGATTTCAAGACTGGCTACCTAACATTGGCTTCTCCTCGATCCATGTTTGTGAGCCAAATCATTGGGACAGCAATGGGTTGTGTGATTTCTCCAAGTGTGTTTTGGCTCTTCTACAAGGCCTTCCCTGACATGGGCAATCCCGGTAGTGCATATGCTGCTCCCTTTGCTGTTGTCTACCGTAACATGTCTATTTTGGCGGTAGAAGGTCTCGGTTCTCTGCCGAAGTATTGCCTCTTGCTTTGTGGTGTGTTCTTTGCTGCAGCCATTCTTATAAACCTGATAAAGGATTGCATTGGAAAGCAGAGGGCACGTTTCGTTCCACTACCTATGGCAATGGCTATACCTTTCTATATAGGGACATATTTTGCCATTGATATGTGCATCGGGAGCTTGATCAAGTTTGTGTGGGAGAAGATAAACAAGGCCAAGGCAGATGCTTTTGTACCCGCAGTGGCTTCTGGTATGATCTGTGGAGATGGGATTTGGACTTTGCCGGCTTCAATACTCGCTCTTGCAAGGGTTAAGCCACCAATTTGCATGAGGTTCTTGTCAAGGAAAGATAATGCTAGGGTTGATATATTCTTGGCAGGATAAGGCTGCCTCATCAGTAGTAATTAAATGTATGATCGTTAGGTGTGAACCAAGTCCATCGTCCAGGATCAATTGTTAGGTAGCAGTTGCACCATAGTTATAGTTAATTTACTTTTACTTTATCTTTTCCTTGTTAACCTTTGTATCAACTATTGTGTGATTGTACTCCGTGGGATCAGAAGTTTAGAACACATTACAGAGCTCCTCAGCAAAAACTCTCAAATGGTATTTTGTGTAACTCTCAAAATACTTCATGCATGGGGGCTTGCGAAATATATCATGGTATCAGAGCTCTTTTTTTTTTTTTTTGAAATATGGACATAAAGCCTTTAATATTACAACTAAAATAGCAGTTATAACATGACTTACCCTCAAGGCAACGATAGAACAACCATGTTATATAACCTGAAAGCAATCTACATGAAACTACTATGAAGTTCAACCAAACAGAAAGAAAACTAAAGAAACAAAAACCATAGCTTGTTGATCAAAGTGAAAGGAAAAAAAGAAAAGCAAAGTTGAAAAATCTGCAACCCATTTTCTATTCCTGTTTTTCAAAGAATTCAAATATTTTTACATTGATATTCAAAAAGTCAAACAACATAGTATGGTAGCTACCTACAGGTGCCCCCAACAAAGATATAAAGATTATACTCTTTCCGTATCCTCCATCTTGGATCAACGATCTCCATCTTGCATGTGCAGTGTTGCTACGATCTCAAGCAGCCCAATCTTCATCAGTATCCTAAAATATGCATAAAGTTACTACCACATGGAAGAAAGAAGGGATATTCCCAAACAAAGAAAAATGAAAAATGAAATGTTATTGCCAGCCAGATCACTACATGAATATGATTTTAGTTATCGCATTCATGTGAGTGCCGCAGATTAGTCCAGCAGTAATAATTCCAATATTCCCTTTTCAAGGAATTGCAATTACACACACGCACACATTAAGGCCAACTAGGAATTACCTGTGAGCTGCTTGAGAGTTCTTCAATATCATCTTCAACCTACATATTTATGCATAAACATTGAGAAACTGACTACAAGAATCATCAGTTAAACAGCAGATTGCTACAAATTTCTCAACCATTTCTAAGGCAAATGCTTGCATAGGTTTCCTACTAAACTACTGCAACATATGTAAAGAGATAGAAACTTCAAGTGCGCAAGGGACGTTAAAAAAAAAACAATCAGTCAGGAAATTGTGGCAAAGTCCTAAATTCATATCAGCCAATGCTGAACTGACAATGCAACAGAAATTCTTCTACGGGCTTCAGAGGCCGTAACTAAAACTCTAAAAGTACAGCTCAAGCAACAATATGAATCACCTTTGATATTACACTAATATGAAAAGATTCATGGTAATGTTTTACTGAACATATGAATGAGAACGTCTCTTGAGACGTTTCTGAAGAGGCAAAATTATTTGACATCATTATGATCGCGTAATGGCCATTACAATTTTTCTTATCAGTCTGAAGCATATCAAGCATAATGGTACAGAAGAAAATGGTCAAGAACACTTCTGTCTTAGTAGCTTGTTAGATTTCATTCTAGGAGCAGTACCCACCATATGAAATTTAAGAAGACAATGAGTCAGTGACAGTTACATTAACCCTAGTGAGCTACTGTTTTAAGCTAATTTATCTTCTTTCCATTTCCATCCAAGTCTAAAGAGAAAAAAAACGTAGACTTGTTTTGCACAAAAAAAAAAAACATTTTACTAGAAACTGAAGTATAGCTTTGATAACGATCATAACTACTAAACAGATCAAAACATGAGGAAAAATTAATAACAAAGAAACACGAATAACCATACTTCAGATAAAAGAAATACCTCATTTTCTTTCTTCTTTGACAACCTTTTGCCCACTACAGAAACACAGATGTCAATTATAAGCTATACCCATGCGTAGAGCTATAACTCTGAAAAACTTATTCATGCAGAATTGTTTCATAACACATGAGTAATGCAAATAGAAATGTGATCTCTCGAGGAAGTATGACGATGATAAAGACAACTCACAAAAATATAGACATATATGAATAGAACCAAATTTATGGTGATTGTATTGTGGCTAAGTATACCGACAATAAAAAACAATAAGAGAGAGACACACTGACCAGCATCTTTTTCCTTGACAAGTTTTCCCTTTTTACTGGGTCCTCCATCCTGCAACATCCAAAACTACCTCAGCAAGGCTACGTTGTAACTATCCTATGCAAAGCTGGTCCAGGCTAAGAATGCTATGATTGCTTTCCTCAAGTGCAAGGAGAATGAAGAAATGAACATTAAAAGATAACTTTAACCTGATTAAGCTTCCTCTTTGAAGGAGCTTGTAGTGACTTCTCTCCAGAGACTGATACATCAACAGTTCTCATTCTTCTGAGTATTCAAATCCCAAAATTTTGATAATAAGAGAAGTATTGAGAAAATTAGAAACCTTGAGATGCTGGTTTCCTTGGATTTCTTGGTGTTTTATGAGCCTGAGGAGTTTGTACTTGACTTGGCAAACTGGATCCCACTTTCTGTACAACAGTGAAATTTCAGTCCTGATTGGGTGTTTATTAGTCCTGACAGACTATATCTACTTAACAAACCTACAATAAAAATAATGTAAAAATGACAAGACCTTACCTTCTTCTCTGCCTTCTTCTCTGCTTTCTTGAACAATGTAGATATCGTAGATTGAACCAGAGGACTGGGATTACTATGAGAGTCCTCCTTAAAGGCAGAATGAGATTGTTTCTTTGGTTTAGCCTCTGACACAGTGGACTCCTGATTTTGTTCAGAAATTTGAGCTCCTTTCACAGAATCAGCATCCACATTAACAAAGTTCAAATCTCCAACGCTGAGATTTTCAGTCTGTATCTACCAGTTGAGGGAATCCATCAAGGTATAGTTGGCTGAGATGGAAGGTTAATATAGTAAAAGTATATTACACCTACACTCAAATTAATAGCTGCCATGCATAGATATATTAGGAAATTCACATGTTGGACTGCATGAGATTTAAATAGAAAAGAAAAGGATATTTCCATTAGCATATTTCCTGGATGATGAATCGAGTCCCCCTAATATGTTATCTTCTCCTTCACTTAAGTCAGCATTGCTTTCAACAGAATCATCTCCGGAAGAAGCTTCTCCAAAGCTGGACCAATAAAGATGCTATATGTAAATGGATTTTTGAACTAAAGATTTAAAAGTAAGCAGAATGGAACATCTAAAGCTCTTTGGTGACAAACTGAGTTGAGTGAAGCATAATTGGACAGCTCATAGGAAAGTCAGTGTCTTCTGGATGATCATATTCTCATCTCTTACTTATATTTATAGCAAGTTACAAATAAGGTTAGGTTCTACAATAACCAGTCGCAATGTTACTGCCATGCAGTGAGACTGCACATGCTATAACTAAACATGCGATACAGATTTATTTTCCATCGTCTAGAGTTGTTTCAGCTCATAAAATTTTTGTTGACTCATGTTACAAGCCTAAAATGTAGGTAATACAAACGAAGATATGATTCGTATATTGAGGTGTGAAAAAAACCAAATATCTGAACGTAACTAGGTAATTCAAGGATCATGCAGACCTAAGTCATATGTGTGCATATGTTTCATTATAATATGTGTGCATATATATGTATTTAGGTTAATCACATATATCTATGGCAATATGGCAGAAAATATTCAGTGCAATATAATGGCAGGGCCAGTACTTGAATCGTTTTCCAGCAGTTCTTGCTGATTGACGAACTGGTGTTACTTCAATCAAATCTTTGTTTCCATCATCAGATACATTATGTTCAAGCTGAGCATCTGGAGAATGTTCCTCTGCATATGTAATTTCTTTTTTATGATCATTTTGGTTGTTAACAACAGATATTGAACCTGCACCACCTTTAAAGTCATAATCCCTGTTATGTCCCTGAGGATCAACAGATACCGGAGAGTGGTCGTCAACAAACTATGACATATGCATTCCATAACCTCAACAAAGTATATTAGATAAGCTAACCTCGCTCAGTTCTTTAGGGAAATCGAGTTGGGTTTCTTCTGGGTTCTCGTCCTCTGTCCCAATCCACCAAGCATCAGAAAATACAATCTGCGACATGAAACTTTACTGCTTATATGATGTGTAAATAGTGTTACATACAATAAGCACAAATGCCCACACGCAAGCAATAGATGATTGTTGGTAGAGAAAATGCATAATGTTAGAAAAACTTAAGGCCTGCAAACCCTACAACATGGAGTGACTGCACTGTGTGAGAAGATATCAGCTCTGCAGCTCTCTTACAAACTAATAATCAGTTCTATAGGACTTAGTGGGCAAAGGGTAGTAAGAGATACACCTAGAAGACACTATGTTGGATTTAGTTATCTGATCTAGACCCATAAATTACAAATTACAAATTACAAAATGAACTCAATGCCCGACATATTGCACCTAATTGAAACAACAACTAATCCAGACATTGCCAATTTCCTCAACACTCTATGCTGCTCGTCTCTCAATGTTGTTCCTAATCAACTGATAGCATACATCTAAAATGCCACTATAAGCGCACACATGCATGTTTAGAGCTGAAAAATTCTTGATAGTGAAAGAAAAGTACCATATTATCAAAGTAGTCCTCACACATGACACTCTTTCCGCCTCTAGGAAATTGCAGAGTCAAATACTTGTTCTTCGGAAACACAAGGCTCCCAAACAGCTTCATCCGACCCTGCCCAAAAAAAAAAAAAACTCAATAATTTTCAGAAATCAAATAAAGCCAAATTTGAAAATTAAGAAATTAAAAGTACCTGAGGGAAATGAAGGTAGAGAATGGGGCTCTTGGTGCCCAAACCCTTGAGGTCGCCGATCTTACCGCCGGCGATGGGGGCGAGGAGGCCGGGGAAGGAGAAGAGGAACCTGTTCTTGCGCTGAGATTTCTTGATAATGTCTTTGCCGTGGTGCTTGACGACGGCGCTCGAAGGCCGGAGAGGCGCCTGAGGCCTAGCTGGGATCTCCGATATTAGCTTGTTCGTATAGGCCAGCGTTTTCAGCCTCTTCCGCCGTGTCGCCTCCGAGTTTGGATCTTCTTCTTCTTTCTTTCGCTTCTTCGACGAGCCTCGCGCCATTCTGATTCTTCGATCGGATTCGAACTCACTCTCTCAATTTCAGGGATTTTGGTTTGGATGGGAAAGCGGGAAGCCAGTAAGTAAGTCTTTACCGATCAGCGCCCACAGACTGGAATGGGCCAAACCACAAATATGCTTTCAAGACACAAAGCATTGCAGCAATCAGTTATAAGTCAACAGTAGGATAGGAAGCTTGCTTAGTAATACCACAAAGGCCTCCCCTAACATTGACATCTCTTTGGATTCTTATGTACCCATCTTCACCCCAGCTTCTACCCCACCAGCCAAAACTTTGTACCGTCATCACTTGTCCCATACGCAACTGCAGTTGCTCCATGGTCCAATTGACCTTCCACACTGTCCTGTGAACACCCCACTAGAGTAATATTGCATGGCAACTCCACTGGCATCAATTGCAACGGAGACTGGTTGGTTCGCGACGGCCTTCAACAAAGCCTCCTCATTCTCTGGCACAACCTCATAGCCGGTGATCTTGGCTGCAGGAGGTTCCTCGTTGTTCCTCATGCAACTCCCATCAACTCCCTCGTAAGGATAGTCTGCTTCAGCTGCCAAGCCTTTGTTGCGGAGGATGAACTGGAAGGCATAATCCATTAGACCACCCGAACAACCTGCACTGCGAGTGTCACAATCGACTAGTTGTTGCTCCGAAAGGGACACCAACTTTCCTGTTTTCAGCTTTGTAATTCCTTCTGTAGCTGCGACTGCAGAAAATGCCCAGCAACATCCTATCGCACAATACAAGCCTCAGTTATATACATGATGATCACATTAAAGGCTTTTGTGAAATGAGTGTCTATGTTATCTATGATGAAGCTCATGAGATGATAATCTATTCACATGTGACATGCTAGATAGTATGGACCAAAAATCGATCTTCCAACATTATAACGTATCAGACCGTACATCATTATATATACATGTATAAAATTAGAAAGAAAGGTGGGTATTAGTAATTTAGGCTTACCACAATTACCCTGACAGGGGTGACGGCTCCCTTCTTCCTCCAATCCATACTAGATGGGACTGCAGTCACATTGTAATATTTAAATGATGCTTCAGATGATGACATGAGATTTGAAGACTGAAAATTGTATCCATTGCGCAAGACCAAAAATTCTTCATTAGTCAAGTCTGCGAATTCATTGATCCTTAGAGTGTAAGGCTGATTTCCACCGATGTTGAAAGATTCTATGAACTTCACATTGTCCTTGAATATCTTGAAACGCTTCTCCTTCACTGCATGGTCTTTGTATAAAGAAACTGGAACTGAGAAGAACCTATTTCTCATATATATGTTCAGTCGATGTACAAGCTCTTTATATACAAGAGGATTTGTTAACCCTAGCTAAACTAGGAAAAGAAGATAACTGCAATTATACTAGGATTCTATCATTAAAGATAGTATCGACTAACTAATGCTAATTGATACATTCCTATACAATCGGATCCTATGCTTTAACACTCCCCCTCAAGTTGGAATGGATATTGATGACACCCAACTTGCTAAGTAATGCTCCAAACTGTATGGATCCGAGTGGTTTAGTAAAGAGGTCTGCTGGCTGATCTTTAGTTCGAACATGCATAGTCTTAATCATACCTCTTTGAATCTTTTCTCTGACAACATGGCAATCAATCTCGATGTGTTTAGTACGCTCATGGAATACCGGATTGTTAGCTATATGGAGAGCTGCTTGATTGTCACAATATAACTTGATAGGCTGCAATTGTCGAACACGCAAATCATTGAGTAAGCTTCTAAGCCATGTGACTTCACAACTCGTTGTAGCCATAGAACGATACTCAGCTTCAGCACTAGACCGAGACACTGTTGTCTGCTTCTTAGTTTTCCAAGATACTGGTGCATTCCCCAACATAACACAATAACCTGTGATAGATCGTCTTGTGTCCTTGCAACGAGCCCAGTCTGCATCACAATAGGCTGTTAGTTCAATATTTCCTGTAGAAGGCAGGAAGATACCTTGTCCAGGCGTCCTTTTTATATAACGCAACACCTGATGAGCGGCACTCAAATGTGGTTCACGTGGTTTATCCATGAACTGGCTCAAGATGTGTACTGCATAAACCAAATCCGGCCTTGTGATAGTCAAATAAATTAATCTTCCAACAAGCCGTCTGTATTGTGAGGGATCAGTGAGCAATCCTCCATCACCTTGAGTCAAAGACAGGTTTTGATCGACAGGAAATAGTGATGACTTTGCTGCTAAGAAGCCTGTGTCTTCTAGTATCTCAAGGGCATACTTCCTTTGACAAAGTGCAATTCCATTCTTTGAACGTGCCACTTCTATTCCCAGAAAGTACTTGAGTTGTCCAAGGTCCTTGAGCTTGAACCGATTGGATAGAAATGTTTTGGTGGCGGTAATCTCGTCAAGACTGTTTCCTGCTAGGATCACGTCATCCACATAAACAAGTAAAGCAGTAAACTTACTTCCATTTGCTCGAACAAACAGTGAGTAATCTGCCCAAGACTGATGAAAACCAGCTGCTTTTAATGCCATTGACAACTTGATGAACCATTGTCTACTAGCCTGTTTCAAGCCGTACAAACTTTTATGCAGTTTGCAAACTCTAGTCTCCCCCTTTCCACCGAATCCAGGTGGAAGTGTCATGTACACCCCTCATGCAAATCACCGTTGAGGAAGGCATTGTTCACATCAAGTTGATGGAGATGCCACCCTTTGATCGAAGCAAGGCTAAGAAGGACACGTACTGTTGTGAGTTTAGCAACGGGAGCAAAGGTCTCTCTGTAATCCACACCCTCTATCTGGCTATAGCCTTTCGCAACAAGCCTTGCCTTGTATCTCTCAACACTGCCATCAGGTTTGAGCTTGATCTTGTAAACCCATTTGCAGCCAATAGGACGCTTGTGCTGAGGCAAAGGAACCAAACTCCAAGTCCTATTACTCTGTAAAACATCAACTTCCGCACGCATGGCAGCTTGCCATTCCGGAATTCGGACTGCCTGTGAGAAAGATGTAGGTTCTTTGTGTGTGGAAAGGTTAGCAACAAAGACTCTATGCGTAGGTGAGAGACGATGATAAGAGAGGACAGTATTAAGAGAGTGAGGAGTACCTGACGACGTTGAAGACGATGGGAGAACACGAGAGGGAAGCGCTGCATCAACATGAAAATCTTGCAAGAATGTAGGCACCTGAGTTGGCCGGGATGACCGACGCGGTTGAGGAGCAGGTGGCGGAGGTGGTGAGTCGTGGTGGGGAGTTTCTGGTGGTAGGGTTTCGACAGGGACAAGAGATCGTGTGTCTGCTTGTGTGGGAGACACAGTAGGCTGGACGAGAGCTGGAGAAGATTCGGTTGGAGGCAGCGGAAGAGTAGGACGGGAAGAAGGAATTGTACCCGAAGAAGGAACCCAATCTGGATCATTATCGAAAACCCTAGGAGACGTTGGTTGACCAGGGGGTGACTGGGAAGGACCTCGTTGCTGACTAAGAGTTTGAGACAAGGGGGGTGGCTGTGTTTCAAAAGGGAAAACTGTTTCGTGGAATGTGACATCCCGTGATACGAAAACATCCTCTGTTTCCAAATCATAAACCCGATAGCCTTTTTGTCCATTTGGATATCCCAGGAAAATGCACTTAGTTGCTCTAGGTTCGAATTTGGGGGGTTTATGAGGATGTGTAGATGGAAAACACAAACAACCAAATACTTTGAGATGAGTGTAGGTAGGAGGTTTGTTGAACAACTTTTCGAAGGGAGTGTGTCCTGAGAATAAAGGTGTAGGTGTGCGGTTTATGAGGTAAGCAGAAGTGAGAATGGCATCACCCCAGAAAGTTTTTGGTAAGCTTGCTTGGAAAAGAAGTGCACGAGCTATATTGACTAGATGACGATGTTTGCGTTCAACAACACCATTTTGTTGTGGTGTGTTGACGCAACTCGTTTGGTGCACAATACCTTTTGACGCATAAAACCCATCCATTTTGAACTCTAAACCGTTATCACTACGCACAGTTTTGACCTTCTTTTCAAATTGAGTTTCAGTAAGCTGAATGAAATCAATTAGAAGTTGTCTAGCCTCCGACTTTTGGACCATCAAATAAACCCAAGTGCACCGTGTAAAATCATCAACAATTGTAAGAAAGTATTTTGCCCCAGAAATTGAAGGTTCATGATATCCTCCCCAAATGTCAACATGAATTAATGAAAAAGCTGACGCACTTGAAATTGTGCTTAACGGAAAACGACTTCTTGTTTGTTTGGCTAAAGGACAAACTGGACACTTGCTTGTATCGCAAGATTTATTGGACATGAATGGAAATAAAGAAAAGACACGACTAGAAGGGTGACCTAGACGCTGGTGCCAGACATGACTTGATGAACTGCTGACTGCATGACATGTTCCTTGCTTTGTTTCGTTGAGGCAGTATAGTCCCTCCCTCTCATGCCCCATCCCAATCGTCTTCCCCGATCGTAGGTCCTGTACAAAACAAACTTGTTTAAGGAATATTGTGACACAAAAGGAATCATGAGCAAGTTTGCTGACAGAAATAAGGTTTAGGTAAAACATTGGAACACATAGGACATTTTGAAGTTGGAACTGAGGAGAGAAAACTACTGTGCCTATATGGGTTACCCTAGCATGACTACCATCAGGGAGTTTGACAAATCGTGTTTGGGTAGGTACGGCATGGGTGAGTAAGCAAGGATTACAAACCATATGATCAGTGGCACCACTATCCAATATCCACACACTAGTCTTTGAATTATTTCGAAAGCTAAAGGCTTTACCTGAGAGGCTCTCATAAGTTGGGGTATTACCAGCATGGTTTGCCGAAGCATGGCGATTTTTATTGAGCAGCTTATAGATCTCGTCACACTCTGACTTTGAGAAAGGAAAGTTGCTTGGGCTGCCTTCACTGTCAAATAATGAAGAGACATGGTTTCCACGACCCTGTGCTTGCAATTGTTCAAGGGCTGCCTTCTTCTTTCGACAATCTTCAACCGTATGGTATTTGAAACCACAGAAAGTGCACTTGAGGTGTGCTTTGCAGTTTTTGGTGGAATGGGTGTCTCGGCCACATTTGGTGCACCTTCTCCTGCTGCCAGACGACTCGTGCTGCAAAGCGCTGCGCGCTGCACTACCCGTGCCCTCAACGAGCGCAGGGGCTCCATAGTTGCTGCGTGCCGCGCATGCCGCGCCCTCAGGGTGCGCCTGGGCGCTATGATTGCTGCTTGCTGCAAAGGCAGCGCCTTCAGGTTGTGTAGAGGTTCCCTTGCTGCCGGTCATGGCCTCTGCTTGTTTTTCATGGCGGATTGCCATGGCAAACACCTTGTTCACCGCTGGTAGGGGGTCAATAGCAACAATGCTTCCACGAATGACGGCAAAGTTGTCATTCAATCCCATGAGAAACTGCATCGTCTTCTGGGTCTTGATGTAGTCCTGAACTTTGATCCCCTCCGTGGACAAGTCACATAGAGTATCCCTTTCATCCCAAAGACCTTTCAATCTGTTGTAGAAGGCTGTGACAGTCTCGTTGCCCTGTTTACAATCATGAATTGCATTCTCAACATTGAATAATTGCACAGTATTAGTTTGAGAAAACCTTTCTTGGAGCTCAAGCCAAATCTCTCGAGCTGACTTGCAGTGCTTGACACTCTTCGAGATTTCTTTTGACATGGAACCGGTTAGCCAGGTTCTGACTAGCGTTTCGACACGATCCCATTGAAGTTGCTCATTGTCTTGTTCAATTGGTCTGGGAGTGCTTCCATTCACGAGACCGGCCTTGTTTTTGATAGTCAAGGCGTTTGTCATGGATTGACTCCAATCCGAGTAGTTATCTTCAACAAGTGACTGAGGCACGAGTATTGCACCTGGTTGGTCAGAGTAGTGAAGATACAGTTGATGGTTGGGATATTCCCAAGGTTCTGCTGTGCGAGGAAGGCTTGAACTCGAAGCTTCTTTGAGAAGGGCATCCTTCAGAAACTGTAGAGCGAGCTTTTGTTCCTTCTCTTCGTCCCCCATATCGAATGATGGTAAGGTTTAGCAGAGTTTTGTGTTTGAGAAATTTGGGCCAAGGATCAGCGCTCTGGTACCATAAAGAAACTGGAACTGAGAAGAACCTATTTCTCATATATATGTTCAGTCGATGTACAAGCTCTTTATATACAAGAGGATTTGTTAACCCTAGCTAAACTAGGAAAAGAAGATAACTGCAATTATACTAGGATTCTATCATTAAAGATAGTATCGACTAACTAATGCTAATTGATACATTCCTATACAATCGGATCCTATGCTTTAACATTGTAGGCGCGTCCATGACTAGCCATCCACCGGTCGTGTCTCTTCACCATTACATTGACATCAGCATCAGGAAATGTGCGGCAGTAGGCTTGAGAAGCCCAAATCCCAAAGATTAGAAGCACTTGCAGTAGAATTGTTGAGCTTCTGAGTATGAAAGTCATTGTTTAACAGGTTTAGCTAGGCTGAAATGTGGTTACTTTTTAACAGGCAGGAGAGGCCTAAGTGAGTATATATAGTGCAAGATATGAGAGTATAAATCGGCCAGTCGGCAGTGATCGATGTGGAAATCTTACGAGAAGGATGGACTTATTCTCTGGAGTGATTGGCAATCGATCTGGTGCTGGATTTGGCAATCAAGTCGCATTCTCTATATGTTGAAACTTTCTTATGCTGTTGATTAGGAGTTCAAGTGATGATGTGTAATACTTCATAAAATATAATAATAATAATAAAGATACCAACTTACTGTTACAGACTTATAATGAGCTAGTTTTGGTGCAATGTCAGTATTCCTACAATGACTAGCTAGTATATATTAGTGAAACTTGAACTCGGTGAGAAAGTCCCAAGGTCTCCCTTTAAGGTACTCCCAGACGACGGAAGTTGTTCGACTGTTGTCTTCCGTCGTCTAGAATTACCTTAGGCGACTGATCATAGCCGACGAATATTAAATCGTCGCCCAAGATAATTATAAACAACGAAATGTCGGTGGGTTGGTTTCCATCTCCTAAGCCTACTTCTGGCGACGGAATGTAAATCCTAGACGACGAACTACCATTCCGTCGCTTAAGGCAGGCATAGCTGACTGATGGTTTTTTTTTTCTTTTTCTGTCGACTAAGTTTTCCAGTAGTGTGGGTTGAATGTGTCATCATTTGCACGAGTTATGTAGTATATATGGGAATGGATTCTTTTATTTTCTAGATTTTATTAGGATTTAGTACTACATATGTGTACCCTCTTAAAAAGATTAAGTACACAAATAAGGACATAACTTTTGATTTACAACTTATAAGAACACAATCTTACAAATAAGGACAAACTATTTTTATGATATCATGTGTCAATACTGCATTTACAATTTTAACCTTCACATGAGTAACTAAATATTAATTATTATTTTTTAATTAAACTCTCATCTAATCATGCTACTGCACTTGCCAGAAGTTAGTTGCTACTGTGCACTTGTACTCGTCAAAATATGCTACTATGCCCCTACTCTCGCAATCCCTACTGCACTAGTCCAATCATGCTACTGTATACGCTAAATTCATACATTCATCTAGCGCTAGCTGCTACTAGCTCAACTAGTGTGGTAGCAGCTATTTCCAATAAATACATTATTTACTTTATTGATGCTAAAGCCACACCGCGATCATTAACTTTAGAAGCTAATGATTTGATTGATTTCATGAATGTTTCTCAAGTATTTGAGAATTGCGGCATATTGGTACTTTTATCGGAAATGTGGCAGGCTCAATTCAATTGAACTGTATTAAGTTTATCATCAAAAGTTCAGTACGTAACTCATGTTTTTAAATGTTGTACATAATCAACAATGATATTATTAACGAACTAGGAAAGAAAGAAAATGATGTTGTACAGAATCAACTATGATATTATTAACGAACTAGAACAGAAATTAAGAAAATGTCAGTCATTTGATCATGTTGAGGAAATTGATTCTGATGTAGTTATGTGTACAAATGTCTTCTGTGGATGTCTTTTAGTGAACACCGACTGTTTGCTGAGGCCTAGAATTTCTTTCATACTCATCACAGAGTGGGGAACACTGGGAATGTTGCCAGGTTACAAGTACCTCGCTTATTTTTCGTATTTCTATTGATTCTCATATAACCATGTTCACCCCAATGGGTGCCCCATGAATTCTTCAGAATCCAATAGTCTTGACCAAATGGAGTTGTACCGAAGCCAACGAGTGTACTAGTGTGACTGATGTTACCTTCCGCACTCTCCATCTGCATCCATAAAAATGCCGTTTTTGTCTGTGTGAAATCTGTTGCTCGTGGAATGCATGACTGCAACTGGTTGATGGTAAACAGCCTTGGCCAGAGCAACTTCATCAAACTCCGGCACAACTTGATAACCACATATCTTCATATCAGGTAAAGATTCGAAATCGTTGTTGCATGGTTGGTCATCAGCAAACATGTAACGAAGCTTTTCTTCAGTTACGAGTCCATAATCCCTTGCATATGGCATAGCTCCTCTAATCGAAGCCATAGCTCCCCTAATCGGAAGATTTCCTTCACAGCCACGGGTGCCGTAGGGCTTACTACAGGCTATAAATTTCTGCACTGACAAGTTCATAAGTTTTCCATAAGGTTTGTTGTACAATGGGGTAAGCCCTTCCACTGCTGCTGCTGTTGCAAAAGCCCAACCAGAACCTGCACATATTTTTGTAATTATTATTACATCAATCAAGAATATACAAGCATATATACAACCAACCAACTTCAAATGTCATACCCTGTAAGCATATATTAACTTACCGGTACAATTTCCTTGATCCTTGACATTGGTCACAGCTCCTTGTGTCCTCCAGTCCCAGCCTTTGGGAAGATCCTCAAGTTTAAAATCTTGATACCTAAAAGAAGAGATTGAGCTAGGGTTTGGTATATCAATTGTGGAGAACTCTTCGAAAGTCACATCACTGAATGCATTGAGGCCTAATGTGAAACTATGATTCCCTTGGCGGTTGAACTTTTCTATATCTTCATACCGCTCCTTGAATATAGCAAAACTTTTTGCCTTCTCCTCGCTGCTCGAGTAAGTGCGACGTCCATGCTCTTCCACCCAGTTCTCAAATACTTGAGAAACATTCACGGAATCATTAGCTTCAGAAGTTAATGATCGCGATGTGGCTCTAGACAGTAGAGCTGAACTTGCGATCAAGACAACGCATAAGAGTAGAAAAGATTTTACTTGGGAAGTCATGGCCTTGCTTGAGCAAGTTCCGAAAGAGGGAGAGGAGGAGGAGGCAGTTTGGACGTTGCGGCTAGGCTAGGGCTGCCTGTTTATATAACAACCAAGGCAGAATCCTGGTTGGGTTTGGAGCGGTAGTAAGCATGACTCTTTTGTGGCACCAACTTGGCATGTTCCTTTTGGTCGATCGTTTGGATTAGGGTTCAGGGATCCTTTCCAGGATGATTATGGAAGCAGAACGTCTTGGAACATCGTATGGGTTAGGGTTTGTCCAAATGCACCATCAGTGATCAATCATCTATTTTTTGCAGATGATTCTTTCATCTTTTCAAGCGTTTAAGTTTCAGATATAGTGTCCGAAACAGGAAAAAAAAAAAAGAAAAAAAAAAGAAGAAGCAGAGACTACTGAAAGGTGCATTACAAAACATTGATCGATGTAGCCTTTTGGCTGCGAATTCCAGACATTCATTCACCTTTCAGTTACAAAATAATTTCCCTGCAAAGTAGCTAGCAGCATCCCTTGTGAGAGAAACATTCATGACCAAAAAGTTAAAATCTCAAGAACAAATTAATTGATTATCAAACACCACCACGGGTGGAAAAGCGGGTTGAGAAACTCCGAGCATTCAAATGCCTCCACCACAATTGATCAGTGTATGAAATTTTCGACATTTTTATGCTGTTTGGACATTTTGCCCTATAATATGTTTTAGATGATTCCAAAATAGCCGCTACTGCCAAACTAGTTCACTAGTCCCCTCTGCTTGAACACATCAAGCATGGCAACCCCAATTTTTGCCGGAGACTCCACCACTGTAACCCCAGCTTCCCTAAGAGTCTTGATTTTATCTTGTGCGGTACCCTTTCCACCCGATACAATAGCTGCACAACAAGATGAAACCCATGTGTTATACAAATGATAAGATCATAAGAAAACCTCTGACCATGTGAGAAGAAAAAGAAAGATGGATTGTGTACTGTACCTCCTGCATGACCCATACGCCGACCAGGGGGAGCAGTTAGTCCAGCAATAAATGCAACAATTGGCTTCTCAGTTCCACTTGCCTGTACCATTGGTCAGAAAAATAGTTTTCAGCTTCTTTTTATTTGTTTCTGGTTTGAGTGGCCCATTCTTATTTTCATACCAACAGATTAGAAGAAATTAATTATACTATCTCTGAGTTTGAAAAACACTCGAGGATCTATCAGTTATTCGTATGCTCAGATTAGAAAAAAAAAACTAGGAAATATTCATATACTCGAACCAAGAAAACAGAGGAGCAGCCATTGCCACACTGAAATCATTGGGATGATTACCTTAATCAATGCAGCGGCATCCTCTTCTGCAGTCCCACCAATCTCTCCTATCAGAACGATACCTGAAACATATACATTGCTTAACAAAATGCTTGAAGCTGATACACAGATGGAAGGTTGTTGACAATGAGGGATTCTGATGCGATTATAGTCAAGAACCACAAAACGTTTGCATCATCATACAGATTTCCACTTGGAATGCACATCCAATATTCAGATTTAATTTTTTTAACTTGTACCAAATAGCATCATACAAATTTCCACTTGGAATGCACATCCAATATTCAGATTTAATTTTTTTTAACTTGTACCAAATAGTATCATGAAGTAATCAACAGTATTGACTCCATGGGTGTTAAAATTTTGTCTGATCCACTGAATCAATGCCATTTCCCTCAAAATAAACTGCCTTAAGATCAAATATATGGTTCAGTTTTCAAAGAATGACTATAATTTAACTACTCCAGTATTAGTTTAATCATTTCCTGCAGTGGAGTTGCCAACTCTAAAGTGTGCACTTAGCTCAACATATGTAACTGGTGAACCAGATTAGTTTCATACAAGGAGACCCACCATGGTGCAAGGATTGTTAAGCTTAAACAGTCTTAAGACACTCTAGACAATAACATGATCTATACACGCCAAGTATCCTAAGCTTTTTGTAGGAGACACCATATCTATATTCCTAACTGAGCACTTCTAGCAACCCATGCAAAAGCCATGCAAAACATGTAACTCTGAACAAATACAGATGGTTGGGTGGATAGATAGATATCCCCAGAATGAAATGATACACGCAAGCTCGACCATATTCTTCCTTTCCACATGCAATTTGAAAAGAAGTTATCATTTTAACCAAAATTACATGAACCACTAACCTTCTGTCTGAGGATCTGCTAAGAATTTTTCCATGCAATCAACAAAGTTTGTACCGTTGAAAGGATCACCCCCAATACCAACACAAGTGGATTGTCCAAGGCCAACGGCAGTTGTTTGGAAAACCTGTAGATATCGAAAACAAAACTCGTAAATTGGATGAAGAGCTAGCACAACATCTAACTTGCAAGTTAGTAATTTAATTCCTCAAGCATAAGCATTCATCTAATACTCACCGCTTCATAAGTCAAGGTACCAGATCGAGAAACAATTCCCACGCGACCTGGTTTATGAATGTAGCCAGGCATAATTCCAATTTTGCATTCACCAGGCTTGATAATTCCAGGGCAATTTGGTCCAATGAGCCGAGTTTTAGATTGGCTGTTAAGTGCAGCTTTCACACGTACCTAAAATCCAAAAATAGTTGCTTCAAGCAGGTATTTCATATTCCCACTCATATGATGATTGTCAAAGGATGATATTGATAACTCAGCTTTAGATAAAAGATTTGACTACTGAGTCTGACAATTAGGTCATCAGGTTGTAGAATGAAGTGATTTGATAAATAAGAGGTATTACATCTAAAAACCAAATCATCAGGTGCAAACATGGCAAAACATATGTTTCCTGTAAAAACAAGGGTAAAACTTATAGTACCATATCATGTTGTGGGATCCCCTCAGTGATGCACACAACAAGATCCAGCTCAGCTTCCATTGCTTCCATAATTGCAGCGGCAGCAAATGGTGGAGGAACATAGATCACCGTTGCATTAGCCTTTGTTTCGGCCTTTGCTTCCGCCACTGAATTGAAGACTGGAAGTCCCAAATGCTCCGTCCCGCCCTTCTTTGGAGTAACACCACCCACCTGTTTCACCACAATTACTTAAAAATAAACGGAAGCAAGAACAATTCAAAACCAAGTTATTTACAGCAACAAATTGGAAGCATTCCGGTTAAGTTCCTTCAACAAGATCCTAGTAACATTGTCTCATTCTTGTATGCAAGTTCTAGTAATTTATTTTCCCCAAACTCGATAGCCGATTGAGGGCTTGTGCTCTTACACAAGCATATACATAGTTTCACGCCTCAACAATAAGTCAATTCGCAGTACATGAATGTAAACACATAGCTAGTATTAACGCATTTTGCTGCATCTGATTTCGAAGCTTTCGGAACTGACTAAGACTACTTGGATGAACATTTAAGGCAAAAAAGCGAGCGAAGCAGACGAAATATAAAGACGAGGAGAAGAGAGATTCAAAAATGGTCTACCATTTTCGTGCCATACTCGATGGCTTGTTCGGTGTGGAAGGTGCCGTTCTTTCCTGTGATGCCCTGGCAGATGACGCGAGTGTTTTTGTCGACGAAGACGGCCGGCGGCGGCGGGGCGGCGGCGTAGTGACGGCGCTGAATAATTGACGTCGTTGACGTAGATGGTGATGAAAGCTTGCGTGATGCGATCGAGCCGATCAGCTTGGCTAGGGATTGGCGAGCCATCAGAGTGACTCTTTTGGATTTGGATTTCGGTAGTTTTGGTTGCCTCTTTGTGCCTGGGATCAACCAAGTCTCGAGATTCCTAGACTACAGATGCTGCTGCTCCTGCTTTAATATGTGTATTGGGCTTCTTGACGATGAATTGCTTTTTCCGGTTTGGGCTTTGGTGCCCTACCCGATCATATTTACTTCATTTTCTTTTTTTAATAAAAGAAAAATGGCGGCCGGGTGAGCTACCACTACTCCGGAACCGGAAACAATTTCAGGTATCGAATATTTACTTCATTTTCGAGCCCGGATTTATTATTTCTTACCTCTTTTTGCTTTATTATACATGTGAAATAGGATTATATTATATTGAAATATTTCTTAGGCTAATGATAAAAGAGAAATTTTATTCACACATTACTAAATATTAAATACACATCTCTTACTTAATACATTATTTATTATTTTTTTCACGCTAATGTTTTGCTAGATACACAACCCTAAATTTTCAAAATTATCCTTGTCCACAATAACCATATAAACAATCTTCTTCTTTTTTTAAAGATTTTTCTTATACAAAAAAAATAACCGTTTTTTCATCAAGATTGTCATCTCACCCGTCTAATGGGAAATTACAACCTGAGTATTGAGTTTCATGGTCGTCTGGTTTCTCCATGTAAGTTCATTAATATCTTTTTGTACTATTATATCCAACAAATGGTTATTTATTTTGAAAAAAAAATAACAAAAAAAAAAATCAAAGGTTATTATCCCTCTCATATGATCTAATGATCCACTATCAAATATCAAGCTACATGGATCGTGAGCGGTCATGAATGAGCAATCTTTCATGCAATAAGAGAAACTATATGTGTACTTGTTTATTAATTGACATTGTTTTCTTATTTTTGATATAAATGTTTCTAATGATAATTCAATCTATATGTAAAATCTAAAATTAAGATATATAAAAAAAAGATGTGTATCTAGTATTTGGAGGTGTGCGAATAAAATTTCTCATGATAAAAAGGTTTTTTTGAAAGCTTGAGATGATAAAAGAAAAAATTTCCTATTTTATCATCATGATAATTTAAGAGTTTCAAATTGATCGACATTTGCAATTGAACACCGTTTTATATATCTCAGATATATTCGATATCTCTGTTTTTTAAAGTTCCAATAGATATGTAGAATCCGGTATCTTAATCTTTGGTTATGACCTGCTGTTAACCTCACCTACCATTGACATCGTGAATGATACAAACCAGAATAACTTTTGTATTAGAAATTGTTGAACCGAGGGATGTAGTTAATGTCATGATAACACCTTTGCTTGAATGACTAACTTCAACTTTTTACATTTCATCCTTCAAGATCCAAACCAGAACAATCAATTTCATCTGAAACCATTCTATCTGATGCTTAGTCTTTTCAGATAATGTGCCCCTGTTTTGCTAACTACAAATCCTTTGAATTCAATCTATTTCAAATGGATTCCTTTGGCACATGCCAAACAATTCCATTTCAGTTGCCTTTGCAAAACGTCTACCAATCTGTCAGAGGGCCGATCCACACCAAATGTGGGGAACCCGTAAGTAGAATTTCTTGCCTATTCTGTCAAAGCTCATTAGAAGTGAAAATTATCAACATGATAGTAATGTAAACTTATCTACCCAAACCCTTTGTCATTCTGCTAAAAGTCTAAAACCTCCCTAAACTGAAATCCACACTTCTAATTCATTGTCCTCTCTACAAGAAAAACTATAGATGCGAGGAACCAGAGTTAGCACAGAATTATTCAGGATGCATTGCTGGTTTAGTTTTCCAGTAACAAGGAGGCCAAGGTCATGATGGTGATTGAACCTCCCCTTCACAGAACCTCCAAGAACCATCTTCTTGCCTTCTTAGAACATACCAAATTCTATAGGTGCTGCAATCAATGAAAATAATAAGTTTTCAATTTTAGGGAAAGAGAATTTGGCACAACAAGAGCAAAAAAAAAAACATAGGCCAAGAAAAACTTGACACCCCCTGCCCAAAAAAAAAAACAAATCTAAAATTAAGAGCCTTGCAAACTGGAATCCAGATTGAATGACTGACCCACAACACAAAGTATATAGTGGACAAATACATAATTTTCACCGAAAACACATCATAAGTTCCACTTACCTGTAATAACTTGGGTTCTTTTGTTCAGACTCATTAACAAGTTCGGCTGCTTCCTCTAGCAGAGCCTCAATTTCTGCTGTCTCTCCAACCTCATCTGATAAAATTTCAGCTCGCAGGACGGACAAGTGTAGCAAAACAAATTTCCAATAACAAGACCTTGCTTTTGCAGCATCAGCCAAAGCTTGCCACTGCAAATCATACACATGAAAATCATACACATGATCGATAAGTAACCACCCGAAAATGTAAAGAGGTGCAAATTTGAAAACTAGCAGGAACTCAAGTGTCCGTTTCAGGCAAATATTTATTATTGCACCCAAATGTGATTTGAGACTTTGAGCTCAAAAGGTTTATATTTTTCCTATGAAGCACAATTATAATCAATGTACCATAATTAGCATCCTCATTTGCATACAGGAGCAAATACCATCAACAGGTAACATCAGTACACAACTGCGTAGCAGGAATTATTAGAATGACATGTCTACCTACACGGCCAACATACGCCGTGTGAATTCATAGATAAAAACTTGGGTCAGACAACTATTCAATCACATATATTTGTTAAAGCAAGAGTACCTGAACAAGCATTGACTCGTCAAGGACTTCATAGACCCTCTGAATTTCATGGCTGGGTCCCAAAGCTTCAGCTTTAATTTCTTGCCATTGCTTGACAAGATCTTCCGCTTCCTCAACAGACATTGGCCTTCGGCACAAATAAGTTGAAGAAGACATACGCGAAACTGGTGAATTTCCAGTATCTGAACAGTTCCTTGCCCGCTTCATAAAAGTCATCAAAAACTTCCTAAGTCCACCAGCGATTCCATTTCCCTTGATATAAGCAGGGCCTAAACGAAAATCTACAGATGAATCTGTTGACCAAGCAACGGAATTAGTGTGCCAATTTGGTTTACTGTGGGCTGGTTTAGAAGCACTTCTGCCTTTCATTCCCGTTAACTTTAAGGTAGCGAAAACAATGCACCCAACTACAGCAACAAAAGTGATCCTTCCCACCAGAAATCCTCTACTCAGCCAACCTTCCCAAACTTTACCATGGCGCATGCCAAGATTCCTTTTCATTTGAACAGATCCAGCAGTACCACTGCTCCCAGTCTTGCCCAATATCAAGGGGCTTTGCAGATCAGTTGGAGCCAACTGTTTAACAGCTGTTCCAAGATGTTGAGAAGAGTTCAAGTGGGAAAGAGAGTCATCGAAATCTCTCCGCTCTGACACAAGAGTAGTCGACATTGGTCTATGACTTAAAATAGGTGAAATCTGTGGAGCTAATTTACTCTTCTTGCTAACAGGAGTTCTTTTTTCACCACCAAAATAGTTAGCCTGCAAGCAAATACAGGCACAAGCTCATTAGTAAAATAAAGTGATTATCACTTATCAGCCATCCATGTGAATCTCACCAATGATGGAGGGCAATTGCGTGAGTCTGGAAAGACAACAAGGACAGCATCCTTCAGCCACATTTCCTGATCAAGTTCAGCAGGCAGTCCGACATGAGAAAGTACTCACCTTGAAAACAAACATTAAGTTTGTAGTAAAAAAAAGTGTGTAAAGTGGGCTGAGAACATAAAACACATTCGGGTGTTTCATGACAACATCTACTGTGCAGCCTAACAAAATTACTTAAACTTCCTGGTTACTAGTTAGTGCTTCTACAGAACATTCATGTACATGCCACTACGTTACAGATTCAGTAAGCAAAAATCAAGAGTAAGCTACTTCCATAATTAGCAAATTAACAACCAACTAACCAAGTAGACTGAGCTACTTCCACATATCCTTCAACCAACAACAAAAAACTTCTGCATAAATATTGATGTTCCATTCAACCTATATGATAGAGGTAAGACTCCAAAAGTTCGCTCAGGATCTCTCCATGACTAACGTTCAAATTAATGACATGAATTTTCTTAGTGACACCTAAAATGATAATGCCAATACACACTAAGAGATATACCAATTGCTTTACACCATCACTATTCTTAATATCCTTCCCTGTGATTGCTATCTGCGGAGCAGAACTTGAATTTGATTCCAGCTTCTGGAGCTTTTCAGCAACTGCAGCCTCATTACACTGGAAACCAAGATACCGCCAAGAATTAAAAACTCATTAAGGATCCAAAAGGCCAAAACACAACTAACCACACAAAACAAAACAAAAAAACAATATTCATAGCTTCTGCAATAGTCAAAATGTGTTTTCATGAAACAGCACAATATAGAAAAATAGGATAAAGCATAAAATATATACCTGACCAAGAAGGAACAAGCAAAAAGCTTCCTCAAGTTTTAGATCGCAACCCTCTGATGCAATCAGACACTCACAGATAGTTTTTGCTTTGTCAATCTGCAAATCCCCAAAGTAAGAAATGAAATTTAAAGATGCTACTTTGTGAACCTTCAAAACAAAAATTAATTTAGAACCTCCAAAGTTAAAAATGGAAAGAACTTACCAATTCTGGTTGCTTATTTGAAAACCCCAGGGCAATATGAGCTATTAACACCATGTAGAAGCAATTGAAATCAATTACAACCCTTTGATTCTGCGACTCAAGTGATTTTTTATTCTTCCTTGTAATAGCTAAATCATCCCACGGAAGGAGATCAACAATGTCTGCAGCCATTAATCTATTAAGTGCTTGGCTCAGGAAGCATGGCCAGTTGTGGACTCGGCATGATGTTTCCACACCAAGCCCTTGTCTAACCAGTTCACGCAAGGCTGCAATTGCTCCTTGTCTTCTTTCAGCATTCTCTGGTGAGTGCGGCATGCCTAGCAGTTCCAATGTGCAGGCTGGTGCAAGCTCCTCCAAAGACTCTTCTATCTGCAAAACATGATCAACTATAAAAACTTTACACCACAGAAAAGGCAATATACTTTGGCACATATACGAGCATTGCATAAAGTCAAATGCTGTCTGACAGCAATTTGTTGTATTTTGGAAATTTCATCCACCAGGTTCTTCTGACTAGGAATTTATTATGTTCTCGATAATTGATCCATTACACTTTGATTTCTTAAGCAGATATTTGATCTCTAATTCGTAACAGAGCAATAACATTTAGTCAAATAATTAGACTGACAGACCCATTTCAGAGCACCAGGTCAGATGCCTATTAGTAGGCTCTACAATTAAATGTCATACAAATATTCATATATAATTTGATAGAAAACCCATGGAAGATGCTAGGAGTACCTGAGACAACAATGATATTTTCCCAAGAGACTTTTTACTCCTTAGAAGGCACTGAGCACGAGCAAGAGCTTCAAATCCTTGGGATACCTTGTTCTTTTCAAAACCCATCTTCGCAGTTGCACACTTCAAGAAAGCACCTAGGATAAGAAAATGAGGCATAACAGTGCTGCAATTAAATGAATATTACAATATCCTGACCTCTTTTCTGATATGCCTTACCTCAGCTAGTGCCATAGAAAGAAGTAGATCGTGAATATACTGTTTAGCATCTGGATGCTGAACAGCTACCCGGCCAATATCTTGCACAAGCTTAACTTCCCCAACCTAGAATGGAGGAATCCGGTATGATAATCATGTGCATATCCAAAACAAAAGTTCTTTCTTGTGTTGATTAAACAAAAAACTATGGTAAATTATAGTATCGATTGGCACCCTTTGTAGTGTAACAGTATAAGAGTATCTACAAAAGAACTGACTACAGATAGGGTGCCAATATGAGTTGTGGGAAAGCTACAGTAACTCATTGAGATCCCTCTTAAATTAGTGCTTTAAAGTAATTATTTGGGAATATGAAAAGCTGAAAGCTGAACAGTCGGCCAAGGATAAACCAAGTAGATTGAACAAGGATGAGGGTGTACCTCTTGAAGAAGGCAAAGAGCACCTGGCAACCATGCCCAAGGGATCCGTAAGGATGACTTAGGCAGGATCTTTTCCTTAATATTGCCAGCATATACCGGTTCGAAAAGAAGCTTATCTCTCACATCCGTCAAGAGAACCTGCAAAGCAACACAAAGAGAAATTAACATAAAGATGATAATTGATAATGAAGCAACACGCAAGATGCTAATTTCACCTAGTAAACATTTACAATTCGAGGCCCCTACCTGGCGATATCCAACAGCATCCATGGAGTAACCCTCTTCAATTTCAGCACTCTTCAAATCCATCACTGATTTAACAACCTCGTCTTTCTCCGCTTGATCAGGAACACCAATGAGCTGCATATTTAAGTCCATCATTAACAGACCGTTACTAAATGCAGTGCATAACAAAGCAAAGATAATGCTGGCGAAAATTTCACAACCATGTCAAACATTACACAAACTGCAAACACTACTCGAAACTCTGGAAACGTCATCATAACCCCAAACAATGGCATATTATGCTCAATACTTGAATACAGCTAACGAAAAATAAGCATACGAATTCGAAATACAAAATGCAATCAAGGCACTAGTGAAGTAATCTGAAGAATTGCAGTATGAAAAAGCCAGAAGGGAGAGAGCAAGCGGTGACCTGGTAACAGCTGACGGGGATTTCAACGGTGGTGGGAGGTGGAGGAGACTCCACAATGTGGCGGTGGTGGTGGGTGTCGACGGCGTTCAGAGCCCAGAGAGCGGTGAGATTCGCGTCCGTCTTCGTCATCATCCTGGAAACCCTAGAAATGCCGGCTCTGGAGTGACAGACTTGTCTGGAAAGTCCCAAAACGCAGAAGACGGCATTGTGATTTGGACGAGTTGGGCAGAAACAAGAGCAAGAGCAAGGTGGAATGGTGAGGAGCGCGTAGGGGAGAGTAGCCATAAGCAAGGCCCTGGGTTTCAAGATGCTTTGATTACATTGCTCGCCATTGGGGCTTTTGGGTTGCAGAAGGAACCATTTGCTTTGGCTTTTCTTAAAGGAGAGAAATGAGAGAGCAGAAAAGAAAAGAGTGTGATTTTGCTTCCGGAATCCAGACTACTCGCATGTTATACGCTTAAACAGATTTCACCCACTAATTTTATAATACATCTTTAAAAACTACCCTGTTCAAAATGTATCAATGCTACTATATATATATATATATATATATATATATATATATATATATATATATATATATATTTAAATACATATTCATTCTTTTTTTTATATCATCTTGACTTAGAAAGAAAATAAAGTTCTCTCTCCTTGCTAAACAACGAGAAGACTATTTTTTTTTTTTGCAAACTCAAGAGCATTCAAACTACTTCACCATGATTGATCAATATATCTAGAATCCTTTGACATATTCATTATTTTGGACGTTTTGCACCCAGACATGTTTTAGATCATTACAAAACATATATCAAACTAGATCACCAATCTGTTTGGCTTCAAAACCTTGAGTCATGGATACTCCACTTGTTTGCAGAATAGATAGTGGCATTCTAAGTCTTTGCATGATCGAAGCCAACAAAAAATCTTCATCTGCTTGATGGAATCCATTATTATGAATCATTAAGCTCTTGCCCATGAGACCATTATCCGCGATCAATTCGGTTAAAAATATGTCTATGGTAAAGTTTTAAGTTTGAAACTTCATTAATGTAAAAAGAAAAAAACGTTAAAGTGAGATGTAGTGTATTTAAAGTTTTTTAATAATATTATCTAATTAATATAGACCTCTTTTAGTAATTTAATGTACTTAAACTTTTTGATGTTAGATGTATAAAAAAAGGTATATGTATTTAGTATTTAGGAATGTGTGAATAAAATTTCTCTACACTTAATTTCTTTCTCATAAAATAAATAAATAAATAAATCACCTAACACGATTATATTAACGAGTTAGTAACACACTCACCTGTTGTTGAACGAACTTTAAAAGATTTCTACCTTAAGAAGCGGTTTTGTTCTGCTCGCTCCACTCAACCACCTAAAAATGAAGCAAATGCATTAGAGGGGAGTCCATGTGATTCTGGACGTACCCCCTCCAACGCTTAGGTCACTTAAGATGGAAGCAGAAGGCATTTAGAAATGAGGAGGATTTAGAAGGTAAGTCGTACATAGAAATGGAGAATTTATAGATGACGCATGTGTGTTTTACTAATCACAATTGTCACGCGTTGGTTCAGTGGTCTGTATCTGTGTGAATTGTACGGCTTAAGACCGCATGACCAAGTTCGTTAGGATAGCGCTCCGCATAAACACGCTCCACGACGGTTCTAGTTCTACCAACACCACCCAAGTTAGTAACACACCAACCCCAATCAACATTTAAATACCAGCAATCTTCCACGCCGCAAGAGCACAAATACGCTGGCACCTACATAGAGAGCTCGAAGGTGTTGTGAACATGTTTGATTGTGTCATCCTCATTTTCATTTTGAAGCAGTGATTATGGTTGAAACGTACTGAATTTAAATTGCTCAAATGTTACATTGTGAATAATCTCGATGTCTCAGCGATACAATGAAAATAACCGTTGTAATTTAGCGAGGCAAAAAGATGGTAGTACAAGTAAGGGTTCCAAATCGGGAAGCAAGAGCCTTAGCCTTGAGTGCTACAAACCAACCAACTCTAAAGAAAATTATGTTTCGCTTCACTACACTAAACTATATTTAAAGTCTCAAGCTCTCATCCTCCATCTTCTATCATTACTGTCCTGGTCCTGCGGGGCAACATGGAAACCACCTCTTACCACCTATTATTTGGTGGCTTGACCTTATAAATACGAACAATCCAATTAGATGTTGTAAATGCCTCTTCCAAGTATTCGAGTTTGATATCCTTATTTCCAATTTCAACCCCCCTTGCACGATCATACCTGTCATATTCCCCCCACATGGCAAACAATAATCAGTAACCAGAAAATAAACTCATGGTATGAACATAGAGACATTTTAGCAAACCTACTAATCTGCTACGGCTTGGGTGTGTTTGTATATGAATCACATGTGTACTACTCTGTGTGTTTGTATATGAATGGCATGAGTGCAATTGTGTGTCTGTGAAGATTCAAGCCACGTGAATTATGGAACTTACCCAGGAGGTTTGCCATACTCTGTAGTCAGCTCTCCAAATCTGTAATAAGACAGCTTGTACCTAACCACCAACAAAATTATAAATTAAATCACTCTTGTACATGATATATATTCCACAAAGTATGCAAACAATCAATATTAACATTTCACCAACATGAATGCGATCTAAGAGCAATATAAATGAGATAGCACGGCACCTCCCACATCAGAACCAGTAGTTCCAGTAAAAGTGAAACTCTATTACTATTACGCTAGATAAGTCTACTTACGTAAATCATTAATATAAAGTCACAGTAGAGTAGTCCAACTTACGAACAAACGAAATTAGCTGTGTAAAGAAACTTATATGCACACACAAAACAAATTGGATACATGTTAGCTGCTGTATGGCACTTACATGAGACAGTTCAACATCTTTGGAGCTGCGCCTTTGTCAACACGATATTCTCCATTAACAAGGTAATCAGGTTCCTTAATTACAGGAAATACTCCACCCCCAATTCTCACCATCCACAGAAACCTAGAAAAAACATATTGTATTACTACAAATGAAAACAAAACAATAACAGATAAAAATCTCAATTTTGATTAGATCAAAGAAAATGCCTCTGGAGATGGATCAACATCATTAATAGGATAGCACAAACGATGCAAGCTTACTATGTAAAGGCTTCAAGAAATACTATCAAAGAAACAGAGATATTTCAAAAATTCAAATGAGCTTACTTGTTAATATCATCAGACGAATAACCAGTAACACCACCAAACACAACTAGAACATAATCCACGTCAAGCGATCTCATTATATCATATGCCTCATCTTCATAAGATGACATTGCCCGCCCAACAGTAGCAATGTGTGTATTGTTCCAGGTATTATTGTCAACTATAACAGTTCTGTTTCCCATTGCAGTGATTTGGTAGCCATAATCCCACCATGACATCACTTTAGCGTCTGGAGGAGTATTCTGACGAAGCCAATAGTATGCCTCACGATAATCATCAAAAATGACCCTGTTCCCATTAGCACCCCTTGCAGCCAGGACAATTGATGGAGACGAGTATGCCTCAGAAGTGACCCAGGTACAATGGGTTGCATACTTGCTAAGCAAGTAAAATGCACCAAAAAGTAAGGCAATAGCACCATTTTTTTGAAAAGGCTGAGATTGATCAATTGAACCCTGTTTGCAAGAACAAATGTGAGGAATAGTACTGCCGGCTTCTATAAACCAGTGAGCAAGAGATGAAAATTTCATATTAATGCCTGTATCATATCAATAGAGATCTCACCTTAGAAGAACCCTTTGCGCTACTGGCTCCTTTGGTAGAACCAGTCTGGGGAACCTTGTCCTTAGCCCTTACCAACTGTGTCAGATTCTTTATAGTCGCAGAGACAGCAATGGCACTAATAAGACAAACGGCAGGTGTGGCAACAAGAATTAACCGAACCATGACACCAGCAAAATACATGCTTGTAAGACCATACATAACTATAAATATTGTGGCATCAGACAATCGCTTAAAGCAAAAGTAGAGACCGGCAGGGAAAAGGAAGAGCAAGATATGGAAATCAAACATAAACGATGACCACGCCGTTGGCTGATGCTCAGAGACAGATGCAATAATTGGAATGTGATCCTTTGCATATGTTGGATCTAGCAAAGAATAAAACCGGCCTGTCCATGGAGAGATATACCCAGATGCAGTGCCAACTCCCAAAGCAACTGCACCAACACCTACTGCACAGGTCACAGTGATCCTTAGGAAGGCTTGGAACATCTTTGTATCACTTAGCATATGCTTAACCCAATCAAGGAAATAGAACACCTACCAACACCACCCACCACCAAGAAATGTTCAAGTTAGCATCAGGAAATGAACTGATCATTCTAGCAGCATTTCTATCTTATGATCCTGAACATAAAAAATAACAGTTTTGGTGCTTCCTTAAATGTTAATTGACTTGATTTTGCGTCAACTATATGATCCTTATTAGTTTCAGCACTGGGCCAACACATTTAGATAGAAGCATCTTCACAGTTAGGGTAAAACAAACATATACATAGAGAAGCAAACCTGCATCAAGAAGAAGACTCCCATGGCACCCATATGCTCCCCAGACTGCACATGCTGAAACCCAACAAACCGAATTTGCATAGCCAGCAACATCCCCACAACATAAAAGCAATTATAAGCCACATACAACCTCATGGAGTAGCGCCCCGTAATCAACAGCACCAAAACATAAATAGGAACCAAGTTAATAATGAACACATAACCACCCCAAGCCGAAACCATGTAGAAGTACCCGAACGCCGAGGCCAACGACCAAGCCAGCGACCCGGTGTTCACAGCCTTGACAAACAAGTAAAAAGTCAACAACAACGCGAAAATTGCCACACCCTCATTGTCATAAGACCCGGCCACCGATCTCGAAATGTACCCAGGGCAAATAGCAATCAACGCCGCCGCAACGAGCCCGGCGCCGGTGTCCCAAATCTCCTTCCCAAACAAGTACGCAACAATGGTGGTGTTGGACGCGAAGAACGGCGCCGTGAGGACGCAGACTTCGCGGATGTGGACGGCGAAGCGGAGGAAGCGGAGAGCCCAGTAGATGAGGGCGGCGGTGACCATGAGGCCAGGGTAGAGAGTGCCGCCGATGATGCGACCCAGAGGGTACCAGCTCTCGGAGTCGAACCAGTTCCAGAAGTCGTAGAAGCCGTTCTGGGTGAGGTAGAGGGTAGTACGGTAATTGAAGTAGGGATCGAACTCGTGGATCATGGACTCGTAGCGGAGGACGCTGAAGAGGCGGGTGATGAAGGCGAGGAGGTAGACGAGGCATAGGATGGAGACGCGGATCAGAAGCTCCTGCTGTTTTGTTTTGAGTTTTAGGGTTTTGAAGGAGAGGTTGGAGAGGAGATCTGACGGCTTGGTGGTGGCGGGTCCGCCGTTGACGTGATCCGGGGTGGGTTTTGGGACCATTGTGAGACTGGGAGTTCGGGGTTTAGTTTTGCATTGAGGGAAGAATAGGGGAGACTCTCAGACTCGATCGCACAGTGGAGAGTGTTGAATGGGATCTGCTCGAGAGTCACCGGCTCACAGTCTCAGCAGGAGTAGTTAGATAGTGAGACTAGTCAGAGTGAGGAGTTTGGACCCTCATATGGGCCATCTGCTGCCTAACTTTGGGCCTTCACTACTTCTTTTAAGTGGAACTGGTGGCCTGCTTCTTTTTTTCTTTTTCTTTTTTTCTTTTGTGTCTGTTATTTGAAAAGGTTTTTGACAAGGGAGTTACCATAATTATTTGGTTTACTCATAGACCACATGTTATAGATACATTGAAGCTAATAATCCAAAGTTAGAGGTTATAAAATATCTAGATATTCAATTTTCAAACAAACTCATTTATGTCTACAAAACTGTATGTCTTAATATTTCATAATATTCAAGTTTGACTGATTAGTAAAATTATCATGTAAATTTTGTGCAGCCACAGCCCACAACAAAAATCTCAAATGTTACCAAAGTCGCGGTAGAGACTCAATAACTGTTAATTATTGTGTAAATGGATAATGGTATTACCATAAAATTTAGTTTTTATTTACAAATTATCTTTTAAATTTGTTTTATAATCCACTCTCTTTATAGGTTTGGTGTGTGAATAACACCGTCTTGTATTTATTTATTTACAATATTAAATATAAATAATGTCACACAATTCAATTAGCTAGATGATTCGATTTTGTGCACCAAATTTTGTCATGGAAATTTGGTAAAAGTGGTTAGAGAGGTCAAAGGGAGTTATTATAGATGGAAATAGAAAAGGGAACAGAGCATCGAATAGGAAGAAGAGCGAAACGCCCCTGACCTTGACCACCCAATAAAAACAAGAAGAAAGGCTTGAGGCGTCGATTGAAGCATGAGCGGCGGCGGCGGCGGTAGAGGCAGAGCTCCACCGACTGCGAGCGCGAGCGTGACTGCCACCATCACCCTCGAGAATCCCGACGCGTCGTCGGCATCGACATCTGCGCCGTTGGTTCTGCGGCTGAATCGGAAGAAGAAGCAAGTCACATGGAAGGAGGGGACCGTGGACAACGAGTTTATGCAGAAGAAGAGCTCCAAAAAGTGCTGCATCTTCCACAAGGACAAGCCCTTTGACGAAGACGACTCCGATGATGAAGACGATCATGATCATGATCACGATCACCACCACCATGATGATCACACTTCATCTTCCCAAAATCACACCACCGCCTGAATTGAATGGATCGGATCTGATCCTGCTATTTCGATTGTAATGTTGGTGTTTTTGTTTGTATGCTATGGGTGTTGTTGATGTTTAATATGAATTGAACATTGCAGATTCATCATCGTTTTGCGTAGTTGAGAATTCAAAGTGTTCATTGTGAATTCACAATATATGATGGAATTGGCCTTTCTAGTGTGAGCTTTCCTTGTGTTCTTCCTAAAACAAAAGCCTTGCCAAGTCTCAGCCTGTTAGCTCAATCAATCGAAATGCGATTTGGTATGATTGCCAGAGAGAACAACCAACACAAACCCTGCTGTGCTCTTCGTTCTTCCTTTTGATCATCACTCTTGAAAGCTTACACGGTTTCGCATTACAGGCACCCTGCTTGTATTACAAACCCACACACCACAAGGCAAGCCTGATCTGACACAGAACAAGTATTACAACCAAACAAACAATACATGAACACCATCAACAAGCATACCATTCACAAATGCTGAGAAACCAGTATTTCTTTGGCCTTTGATCATCATATGATAAGGGGAGAAATAATTGACTAGAAGAGTATTGTTTCATAAATTAAAAAAATCGATCTACATTTGCCAATAAGCAAGGGAATGATACAATTGTACTGTAATGCACAGCATCACCTTTTTTGATCCAATTATATAACACATCAGATCACCAACCTAAATTTCAACTCCCTGTCCAATTGGGAATTTCTATTTTCGATACAAGAGAACACATAACTGTGAACAAAAAATAGTATATGAAATAAATAATCCCGTCACTTATCTGATCTGTTGCAGCTTATCTTAAGCTGTTGCAGGTACGGCTTCAGACTTGAATGTTATTAACATACCGCAGTTAACCCAATAGCTGGAAACACAAATCTTATTGCCGTATAATTCTGCTTCTATCATAATCTCTCAGGTATTTTTCTTCTGTTTGAATTGCACTGCAGCTATATATATATATATATGAAGTATGACTATCGCCAAATGTGCAGCTGAGAAATTTCAGCCCATGCCATTGAATCTTACTCTTAATAAAGAAGCAATTTGATTGTATGAAAGAGTAAATGAGCTCCTCTAATCAAGGGCAGTTTTCCAGCGGCCAGTTATCGGTTTCGGTAAGCCATCAAAGATTGGTCTGGTGATAGATGCTGCATTTGAAAGAGCTTGCAAGTCTGTTTTCAAGCTCCACCTTGAAGTTGGCCAAACTGATGCTGAGCTGTTATTTTCTTCCTCTTTTAAGCTTGGTGTGCTTGTTGATTTGCGAACAACAGTCACTTCATCAGTGGTCATGATAGACTCTCCCAGTCCTACAGGGATAGAGTTCAACCATCCTGCATCCGACTCGGATTGCAGCACTGCCCGGCTTGCTGATTTCGGCCTCATGGCTAAACCCTTTCCTGTTGAGGCTGAGAAACCACTCCTCCCACCACTGTTTTCCCCTTTTAACATCCTCTCTGGTGTGACATTCCCATTTTCAACTTCTGCCTTCTGACGCCTTCGGACCGACTTATCATCAGATTTCTCACCCTCCCCATCAATGGAGTCTGCAAAGTAATCACCCAATGCACCGTTCTCAGACAACTGACCAACAGAAAACCGTCTAGCCATGCTATGGTGACTTTGAGAATCAGAAAACGGTGAGGCCTTTGACCCATCTTCAAAGTCTTCAGAACTTCTACTTCTATAAACAGCCATCTCCATGCCTTCACTCGAGGCCCTCCGACTAGAAGGTTTTAGACCATAGTATTTCTGCAAAGTGCTCATTGCTGTAGTAACCTTATCTCTGGGAGCTCTTGAACCTACAGATGGAAACGGTGGCAGCACATTAGACTGTCCACAACCAGATGACGACTTTTCACCGTTGCTTTCTCTGCAATACCACATACAAAAGCTTCAACATCCTAGTGTACATAGAATAGCATATACACAAGAATGCACTTCATCATCCAGCTCGCATATCTAACTTAGCGCAAACTAAAAACTCTAATCTCAAAGTGACAGGCTTTAGAATGTATAGATCTAACCGCACAATACGGCGATTAATAGCTAATTCAAAGACTCAATACACATCAAATATGGCAAGTGCATGTAATATATTCAAATAAAATTGAGAAGATTACTGTGCAGTAGATGGTGAGTGTCTTCCAGGTAAAGGAATTTTCAAGGTCTTCAAAGCAAACATCTGAAGATCTGTAGCAAACCCATTCATCCTCTTAATATCAGCAACCTGATTCATTCACCATTTCACATAACCATTATTAATTCCACCTATCTATTTCCTATTCCAACTTAAAACAATCACAACCCTAAAAATAAGCAACATTTACCTCAACGCCGTATTTGATAGCAACGCCGGCGAGAGTGTCCATGTTGGAGACTTGGTGCTCGATGTAATTCTTTCCTCCTCCGTTGCCCGCCGACACCGCCGCCGTATTCGACGGCGACATTTGGCCCTCCCCTCCCCTCTCTTCTCTACTCGGATCTCAGTTTTCCAGATGACCCTGAATCATCAAACACAGATTGCTGCAATCTCTAATTTTGGCTTCTCCAAAATTTTGAACAAAAACAGAAAGCAAGAACAGATCGATACAGAAATGGAGGTATTAAAGTAAAGAGGAAAATCGAGTCCACAAGAAAGTCAAAATGTTTTGGGAAGGAGAAGGAGAAGAAGAAGCACTCGCATGTAAGATTTGATTTTTTCGTTTTTTCTTTTTTTAGGAAACAAGCAAACGAACACGAACTGGTAAAATAAATAAAATAAAATAAATATATATAGAAATTAATATTATATAATATTGTGTTGCCTTTTGACGCGGAATGACACAGAAGAGAAAGAGGAGTCGAGTCCAGCGGAGAAGAGAGAGAGATTACGGACTACCGACACATATGAGCCTTCTCACCGCTTCATCTTTTTTTCTTTTCCTTTTATCCAGTATTTTCATTTTTTGTGGTCAATTCATGCCTAATTCGCCTAATTCATTTTGTGAGTGTGACTAATGAAGTAATGACTAATGAACCTCTTTTTCAGTTGTAAACACACTGTAGGGGAATTAAGAGACGGATTAGATGGTACATTTATTGGCTAGGATGGGCAGAGGCGGAACCAGAAATTGAAAAGTCAATTGGCCAAACTTGAAATACTTATTTTTCGGTGTAGCTTTTTTGTTTTGTTTTTTATTTATGAAAAATCGGTGCGCTTATACTCAAGTTTTGATTAATGAGACTATCCAATACAAGAAGAGAGGGGACATTTTGATAAATGCAAATTGTTGTGTAGTTTTATTATGAAAAAGCTATTAAATACAAATTTTCTTATGATCTAAAAAAACAACAACATTAAAATTTCATCTAATAAATTAGATATATAAAAGGAGGACAAAAATAAGTGATAAATTTAATTATATTGTCCATTAAAACCGTAAAAGTGATTTTGTCACACCATAATTTTCGAAAGATAAATTTTAAAATTTTTGGCATGATATATATATCTTTAAATATTAATATCTCAAACCTGTTTCAACAAACCATCTGAAGCAACTAAACTCATTAACGAAAATGTAAATGTCACATAACCCAACACTGAGTTAAATATTACATTTTCTTATTTACATAAACTTGCAAAGCAAAAACATGAAACAATCTCATGAGTTTAATATTGTTTACTCAAATATAAAACTATACAGAGTACAACAAAAACAAATGAACTCTGCCACTAAGTCTCACTTCAACCCTACTAATCCTCACCTGCAAGTCTAACTCCTACCACTACCAGAACAAGCACTTTAGCCGACGAAAAATTTTCGTCGGCCTGTTAAAAAAATTCGTCGGCTAAGACCTTAGCCGACGATCCTTTGTCGGCTATAGTGTCGTCGGGAAAAGGCCGTCTGTGATGACTTTAGCCGACGAAATTTTTTTTTTCGTCGGCTATAGTCCCACTTTAGCCGACGACAAATATTTCGTCGGCTAAAGTCTGGGACTATAGCCGACGAAATATTCGTCGGCTAAAGTGTGTAATAAATAATAAAAAATAACTATAGCCGACGAAATATTTTATATTTCGTCGGCTAAACGTTGTAAAAAAATTTAAAAAATAACTATAGCCGACGAAATATAAAATATTTCGTCGGCTAAACCTTATAAAAAAATTAAAAAATAACTATAGCCGACAAAATATTAGGTTATTCGTCGGCTAAACCTTATAAAAAAAATTAAAAAATAACTATAGCCAACAAAATATTAGGTTTTTCGTCGGCTAAACCTTATAAAAAAAATTTAAAAATAACTATAGCCGACGAAATATTAGGTTATTCGTCGGCTAAACCTTATTAAAAAAATTAAAAATTACTGTCGGCTAAAGTTGCTGGGTTTTGAAAAAAAAATTGCAGAAACTTTCGGCTAAACTCATGGTACATGTAATTATAAGCCATGATTGATTATTAGGAAGCAATCCAAAGTATTATGATCGCGCAAAAAACTGTAAAAGAAAAAAAAAATCTTACAGTTTGCACATTTTAAAAGAACCTTTTTTTTTATTTTTTTTTTTGTGTGTGGAGAATCTTGACAGAGAAACTGTGATATACAGTGAAAAGTTGCCACCCAAATGCAAATGGCGGAGGTTGGTCATGTGAGCCACCGAAACCGGCAACACGCCGGTGAGATTGTTGTTGTAGAGGTCGAGAACACGGAGGTTAGTGAGGTTGGAGAGCTCCGGCGGGGACGTGCGGTTGAAGACGTTGTTGGAGAGGTTGAGGAGGCGGAGAGAGCGGAGATCTCAGGCGGGATGGGACCGGAGAGGTTGTTCTCGGCGAGGGTGAGATTGGAGTGGTAGACAAGGAAGGTTAGTGAAATTGGAGAGGTTTACCATCTTCGGCTATATAAAGAACTTTAGCCGACGAAATTCTTTATTTTCGTCGGCTAAACTCTTTGGTTGACCGCCAAAAAATTTTGGTTCAAAATTTTGAAAATTTTTCGACTTTAGCCGACGACTTTTCATATATTTTTGTCGGCTAAAGTCCTTTGAAAATTTCGTCGGCTAAAGGTACCAATTTCGTCAGCTAAAACTTAGAAATTCGTCGGCTAAACCTTTGAAATTCGTCGGCTAAAAGTATTTTTATACATTTGGCATGTTGTGATTGTGATGATCAAACTTGAGAAACATAAATCCAACCGTCATATCTGACTATCATGATAAAATACATGTATGGGAAAAAATTCAACTTGATCCGAAAAGAATAAGGGCTCGATCCGGACGGTCAATCTCGTAAGTCAAACCCCTAAACGCACGGAAAAGGTCGTTCGACCGTCTAAATTACGTAATTTGGCCGGACCTCCAACTGAAAATAGTTTTAAACCGATAACACGCAACAAGTCGTATAAAAATTTTACGCAAAATAACCACCGAATATAGGGCTACTCATAAGGGGAAAAAATGAAAAATTGCATTGACCGCAACTATCGGCACCGAATATTTACCGGAATAGTGTGATTTTTCAATCCGTGGATGTATTTCAACATTCTCTTCATATCTTATTTCATGACTTTTTAGCATTTGAAGGTTTTACGTATAGTTTGTTTTTGAAATGGAACATTTACATAACACTTGGTAAACAAGTTATACAACATTAGTATGCATGTTGTGATTGTGATGATCAAACTTGAGAAACAGAATTCCGACCGTCAGATCTGACCATCATGATAAAATACATGTATGGGAAAAAATTCAACTTGATCCGAAAAGAATAAGAGCTCGATCCGGACGGTCAATCTCGTAAGTCAAACCCCTAAACGCACGGAAAAAGTCGTTCGACCGTCTAAATTACGTATTTTGGCCGGACCTCCAACTGAAAATAGTTTTAAACCGATGACACGCAACAAGTCGTATAAAAATTTTACGCAAAATAACCACCGAATATAGGGCTATAGTAGGTAATAGAGAAATTTTAGGGTTTAACCGACGAATACCCTAACGTATTCGTCGGCTATAGTATGTAATTAAAAAATTAAAAAATAACTATAGCCGACGAAATATTAGAGCCGGAAATGGTTTGCAGATTGTGAGCGCTTGGCGACCAACGGACGACAATTTCCGAGGCGGCTCTGATACCATTTGTCACGGGCCTAGCCCTTCGGCCACCACACTTGGCCCATGCGGCGCTCCCATGCCAGGGAGCCAGCCTTATCAACCGGGACAACGACTGGTTTCGCCCTGCCTTGGGCTCGTCAGGGGATCGGCTCCAGACCCCGACCAGTTTGTGTAGGGATGGCCTAGTCCCCTCTTCAGCGTTAAGTCCTCGACCAGCGACAAGCTCCCCAAACTCAACCGGGTCGGCCTGCCTGAACTCCAAAGGGACTGCACGTATGCCCCTACACTCCTTGATCTTGGAGCGCAACCCCGCATATCCATGTAGCTTGACAACCAGTGTCGCCCATGATGACACTCCCGAAAGCGGGACGTGACAATATTGCCCTTACTGACCCCGGTAGGTGGTCCTACTGCTCTTAGTAGGATGTTCCAGTGGAGGAATATTATGCTCTTTGTGTATGTCATATTGTCCTTCAATTAGGGTGTCAAGAGTCACTTGCTTTCATTCTTTTAGTATAGATTTGGATAGAAGTTATTTTCTCAGTCTTACATCTTATAGAATATTATAGACTTCACTTTTTCCATTTCAAAACTTTTCTTGATACGTATATACCTTATATCTTAAATTCAAGAGTCTTACTGCCCCCTAGTAGGATGTCCTACTGCCCCCAGTTGGAGGTCCTACTAAACCATTAGAGGTCATACTGACCCCAATAGATGGACATATTACCCCCAATAGAAACCTGTTATAAGTGACTAAAGCACAACGGTCTCCGGAGTCCGGTCAACGGTCCTCGAAGTCTGGTCAACGGTACCCGAAGGCTGGTCAAAGGTCGTCGGAGCCCGGAGTCCGGTCAACGGCCCCCGGAGTCCTGTCAACGGCCCCCGGAGTCCTGTCAACGGTCTTAAGAGCACGGTCAACGGTCCCCGGAGTCTGGTCATCGGCCCTTGGAGTCCGGTCAATGGTCCTCGGAGCTCAGTCAAAGGTTGCCGAAGTCTGGTCAACGTCATTGGTCGTGAGAATCCAGTTATAAAAGCGTTATTTTATAATAAACTTTTATAATGATCGATTGTAGTTTATTTAATTCATTAAGCGTATAATTGTCTTTCTGGTCTTATAATAGTCTATCGTAGTTTATTTAATTCATCAATGGTATATTTATTTTTCTGCTATTTAAGTTGGCTCTTAGAAATTTTAAAATCTGATTTTGTTAGTGGGAATAAAATTCTTAAAATTAGGGCTAGTGAACATTATCCCTAATAAATATATATACTGTCTGATTATAGGTACGTTAAGAAGTATACATACGATGATCTAATTAACATCTACGAGAGCTTCATTAATTGTCTAACATGTTGTTTCAATTTATCCATAAATATGTAGAGCAACCGTGCATCTGTATTAATGTCAGTTAATCCTAGTCATTCACATGATATGTATGAATACATGCATGTGTACTCAAATTCTTTAGAGTACAACATGTGGAAATCAACTAATGAACTCTGAAACAAATAATAACGTATGACATTTGCAATTTATTTCATAAGATTGTCAATTATATCTATCTTTAATATTACTCGGTTATTGAGGAACAAACATGACATACGATCTCATGTATTCAAACCTCGTTCTTAAGCCATGACTAGTATGAGCTCGAAATTTTAGGTACAGAGTTTCCCAAATTCTTGTTTAAGTTTCATCGAGGCGGAATTGAAGGTTGAGCAACAATAGATCGGTGTCAAAATTGTCACACACTTTTTTTGGCTAATTCAAATTGTCAAATACTCAATAGCACCTTCACTAGGGTACGTCTCCGGTCAAGTTTAGATTTTCATCAACAGGTTTGCCAGGTTCAGACTCCTCCAAGTAGAATTCCACATGCAAATGCAGAAGATGCCAACAAAGGTGGATGACATGAGGTCATTCCTCCCGGAGATGTTTCATGACTCAATCGCCAGAAGCAGAAAGCCCTATGGCAATCGCCGATTCAAGGCTTTAGGATTGAGGATTTTCCTTTTTGGACGAAACAATAGTTTATCGTAGCACAGAGGCTCCAGTTCTGGGATTTTTTACCATACTTCCTGCCAGTGGCAATACAAGTCGCGCCGCCTTCTATGCCTCAAGTTTCTCTATTTGCAGTGAAGACCAAGTTCAATAACATGGCACCAAAATGGGAAGTTATCCTCAAATGCAGCAGGGTAGTACAGATTTCTCTACCAGGGAGGGAAAGGTTCCCCTGAAGCATCCTTCACCGTGTACATCTGGGCGGACTACAGCTGATAATTTCATTTCAGGTTTCACTCAAGCATACACCAGAAACTAGAGAGGTTGCAACTTGCAAGAAAGCAGGTAAACAGCATGATACATAAATCTTTTTAGATCGCAAACTGCAAATCCATACCAATGAGCCAAATCCAACGAGTAGATTGATATAATGTTCCATACTTCAACAAACATATCATCCACAATTAAAAAATCAGTCAAATCTCTCAAACTCTACCTCCTCAAGGACAGGAACTGATACACTCCTAGGTTTGATACTACCCACATTCATAAAATAAAAGATGATACCACTCCTAGGTCATCATCAAAGCAAGCACATAAAAATCCAATATGTATTCACTACTATGTGAACTGGGATCATGGATATAACTCCATGCTCGGTCAACTGTTTAACTCTGATGATCAAATCACCATATGAATCCAACAACATCCAAAATCCACTAGTATCACCAACAGGACTATCCCACTGTCACAACTTCCAATGTGTGGCCAACTGTTTATAAATCACGACAGGAGCATTATACTCCACAAAATCTATAACCCACTAATATCACCACATGAACTATCTACTGCAATGCCTCCTTTAAATAATGACGTGCAAGTAAGAGATTAATGTAAAGAAGAAAATCAACAGAGCATCAAAAGATAAAGCTGCAAAACAATTGTAGCAACATGTCCATGTATCTAATATCCCAAAATTAAGGTGTAACCCAGATGAATTTTTTTTTTTTTTTTTACAGAAGAAAAACAACAATAATGCACATAAAACTTGACTGAGATCTTGAATCTGTGAGAAATTCGCAACTTGATCAAAATAAAAGGTGGCCACTTTACCTATGCTTATCACATCCAAATATTAAAAAAGCAGCGCTGTTACTAACTGTTAATGTGCAAGATCGTTCTTTGTTCAACATTTGGTTGCAGATGTAAACTGCTATTCATGCCTGCCGAAAAGAGAGAGATACCTTTCAGTCAAAAAATTTAAAAACTCATAAACATCAGACAATACAACTGCACAAACAAGCGACCAGAAATAGAACACAACAATATAAACTAATGAGGAGATGCATCACCCTGTATGTAAAACATTAAGCATGATAAACTAAACAACCAAATGCACATAACCTCTCAGCATATGTGAGACAAAACAGACATTGACAATTATCTGGGGAATTAAAAGAATTGGAACTTCCCAGTAATTTGATTCCAATTTGACATTCATGAACAAATTGGGCTAAATAATTCCCCCAAGTCATTCAGACATATTTGTAGAAAGCAGCACCGCCCAAGAAAGAAGATATTTTAATGAAAGAGAAAAAAAAGAAAAAAAGAAAGATGGGCAAGGTACTGGACTTGCATAACCCTCTGTGATCATTAACAGAGTTGCATCAGATAAGAAGTGGTCCAACTCTTTTGAAAGGAACACCAAACAAAGACCTGATCATCACAGAAATTCAAGTATTTTGACAGCAAGAAGAGAATTTAAAATAGAATTTCGAACTAATGCAACTGAAGATTTAGTGATCCTCTTGGAACCTGATGTATCAATATACGGTAATACTCAATGAATCTAACAAAAAGAAATCATAAAACTGACGGGTACATTAGCAGAAATAGATACTTTCTCACTAGCTTAAGATCAATTATGAACAGTCAAAATGCGAGAGATGATAAATCATGTCAAATAGACTAACAACAGAAACTGCGTCCAGAGGTATAGGGGCACTCAGAATACAATGGAGAAATAGCACTAAAAATTGCAAAACTCATTCATCAATTCTCTAGGGAAAAACCGAATCCTTGTATTCCGTATATTGATACCTACCTACCTACCTATATGGCTATATGGCATCTCTCCATTTTTTTGAAAACGATATTACACCCACAAAACTATTCTCAAAGAAGAGACTATCGTTGATATTCATACAGAACAGCCAGATATTACATATGCCAAGAACATAACTCTTTTTGCGTATCAAAAGGGGCATTCTGTGTGCTTTCATAGAGACATAACGATATGATTTGTATCACTGTATTATTGGACATGTATCCTTATTCCTTACTCCCCAGTATATTTCTATATTTCTCCTGAATGTATCATAGAATTCGGTTTAAAGGTTAGAAGATGGTTAATATATGTCGGTGTTGTGATCAACCTTTCCTGATCTCAGAGCAACCTATACACACCTAGTATCTTTTCACCTAAACTTATTATCCAAAAGAGTCCTATCACCACAACAATACATGCCATTCTTCGTGTTGGGAAGATACAAGATAACTCTGGCAAGACAATGTCACTACAATAGAGTTGAAACTTAAACTTCAAGTTTGGCACTCAAGTACATTTATCATCATTAGTCAAATCAAACGCAACTATAACAAAATTTCTTGTCTGCATGATTAAGCTATTAAGCTAATTAAAGATTGTTTGTCTTGTCAGACCAAACCAAACAAAACCAAAGAAACACCAATACAGACAAAGGTCATGAATCTGAACAGCAAAAGATGCAATACCAATTGTCCTCAATCAAGATCTTCTTGTCTAGGCTCTGCTCCAGAGTTTTGACTTCCCCTGTTCCCTGAGTTAGGCCCATCATTGGTTCCACTTCCGCTCCCAGCATTACCAGCCTCGGGTGCGCCACCAAATACCCTAAAAAGGCGAGGCAAGGAGATGGTAAACCTCCGCTCAACTGTACGTGGTGCCTGACTCTGAATGTCAACAGCTAGCCCCCTACTCCCACCAACACCACCAGAGTTGTTGGCTCCAACAGCACCAGCAGCATACTGATTGGTATTTGCACTTGCCGCATCGCCGCCACGAACCCTCTGCTCATACTCTGAATCATCAGTGGGCAACTCGTAGCGGCAAACAGGGCACGAGTTGTGCAACTCCAGCCAGGGAAGAATACAATCCGAATGGTAAATGTGCTTGCAGGGCATCTGCTTGGCCTCCTCATCAAGCTCAAACGAGTCCTTACACACCGCGCACTGCGAAGAGTCGGAATCCAAGAGCTCCTGTGTGATTTTCACAACTGGCAAGGCCTCCACGGCGGACTTCGAAGCCGGCGGCGTGCCGTAGCGGTTCGGATCATTCTCAGCGAGCTGCTGGATGAGTTGCTCCAGCCCTGGGCCGAAGAAGTAATCTCCCAAATTGACATTGGTAGGAAAGCCTGAGAAATCCCTACCTCCGTCGCCGCCGGTGTGATCAATCACAAACTGAACATTGGCGCCGTCGGCCCTCAGGCCTTGCAGATAGCTCTCGAGGAACCTGAAGGGGTCGAAGGCGTCGGGGTCGTGAAACGGCGAAGCGCGGGAGGTAGAGCGGGAGGGGGCGCCGCCGAGGATGGCGGAGAGATCCTCGACGAGGTTTCGCGTCCCGGCAGCGGCGGTAGGGGCGCCGAAGAGGAAGGTGGGGAAGCCGGCGGAGGGGAAAGGAGGGCCGTCGGAGGGGGGGATAGGGTTAGGGGATTCCATCTCTTCGAGGAAGCCGCCATTGCAGACAGGGCAAGCGAGATCGGAGGTAGGGGAAGGGTTGAGGGTTACGGTGCCATCGCACTGGTGGCAGAAGTAAAGCTGAGAAGGAGGAGGAGGAACGGCGACGCCGGAATTGCCGCCCGAGGACGACATGTCGTTTCGATGGGGGGGGGGGGAGAGAGATAGAGAGAGGTTTTGACGGAGAGAAAGGGGCGATTAAAATGGAGGACGAAACGATGAAGACCTGAGGGAGTTTTAGAGAGAGAGAAAGAGAGAGAGGTTGAAAACGAATGGTATATTTAAGCGTTGGTAAATGCACGCCGCCTACGAGCGGACTCGTAGTAGTCCTTTTGTCATACCCTTTCCTTTTCCAATCTCATTCCGGAAGTCCAAAATGGCTAACCATGATAAATGGGCTTGGTTGTCGAGTCCGTTATATTTTGGGCCAAGTCTGCCTTCAAAACATTCATCTATTTTTCAGGGAAATAATGAACTGGGCCGACCCATTGATAATTCGTAATATAAAAGAAATTGAACCGAACCGATTTCTTTAAGTTTACTCGCTCAAAAATCGTCCCGATCACGTGTTACAGGCTCATTCTGTGCTAGCGACGTGTGAGCTGGAGTGCCAATTCGCGACCAAGAGGCTAAGCGACGATTTGTTGTAGTTGATGATCTTGCGCTAACCTGATTTCTAATTAGTCGATAATGAGCCGAGGAATGATTACTCTTGGCAAGTTGGGTTCTCAATGCCTTTGATGCAAAGACTTGACACAAATCGGTTTTGCTAGCTTTTGTGAAAAATTAAAGACAATATACTCCAACTATGCATTGCAGCACTGTGCGTGACCGTTTTGATAGCTTTGGAGCTGAGACCTAGGTTGAGAAACAAACTCAATTAAGTAAGACCCACTAAGCTATTAGCTTGCAGTGGTTATATTGCACCTATCTCGATCGAGTGTTATCATTCTAGGCTATCGATCTGTATCCTCGAGCCCACGTATCAAACACGCATTGCATGCAGATCTTGCCTAATGGCCAAGTGAAAAAAAATAAAAAATAATATAAAAAAAAGGGAATGGAGCTAGGCATGTGAACATGCATAAGATCAATTCAGGAAGACCCTCGACCTATTTCTTCCTTGCTTCACCTGCAAGAGAAGAGATATATATGCACGAGGAGATGATGGAAGAAAGCAATGCAGGATATGTATATACATAAATAAAGCAAACGGAGAATCAAACCCAAGGGAATTGAAAAAGAATGATTCCGGGACATACCTAGCTAGCTAGCTAGCTTGCATGTTCATATATGCCATTGGGCATCATTGGTATAAATGGAGGCATGCATAGTCGACATTCTTCAAACCAATCTATCTATCCTTCCCCATTTATCTCCATTAATTCCTGTTCTATAATTCATCGAGAAGTCTATAGCAAGCCAGCTAAAACAAGATCAAGATATCTACGTACTTAGAGTTTCAATTTCCATGGATCAAAGCAAGGCAGCCGGAGCTGATCATCAGGCCAGGGCCAAACTTACTTACGAGGACTTCGAACCCTTCTGCAAATGGCATATCCGCGACAATGTTGTTGAGGTCCATCTTCAAGGTATGTATCCAAATCTGTATATCATCCTAATAGTTTCACTGATCGGGTTCATTTTATTAGTCTTATATGCAATCGATATCATATACTGTGCTCGTTCAATCCGATAGTTCAGGTTTCAGAAAGGAACAGCTGAGTGTCCGTACCACTCATACGGAGAACGTCCATTGGACCAAACTAAATCTACATGGAGCCGCTTCCACAAAGAACTGAAGCTTCCAAACAACTGCGACAGAAATAGAGTTGCTGCAAAATTTGCTGCAGGAGTTCTTACAATAACAATGCCTCCTAAAGTTGTTGCACAACCACCTCAATCTCCACATGAGGATGATCAGAAACAGCAGCTAGCTAATCGTGAACAGTTACCGCGACCAAGCCACGTTGATAATCAAACAAATAATGATGAAGCTTTAGCTAAACTTATCAAACAAAATCAGGACGTAAACGCAACCAATGATGAAAATGCTGCATTGCTTGAGGAAGAGGTCAAGCAAGGAAGCAGCTGCCAATTCCGACAGAGAAGTAGTTTAGCCTCCAAGAAACACATTGCAGTGAAACTTGTGTTGGTGGTTGCCGCGGTGGTCGCTTTGGGTTTCGGGGCATATGTCCTATACAAACACGGCCATCACTCATATATCTCGCTGCAAGTAGACTAGATCTTATGTAATTAGGATCCCCAGGATCCAAACTCAGCTAGAAATGCTATTACATGCAAAGGGAAGGAAATAAAGGAAAGCTAAAGAAAATAAACGATGAAAATTTATAATTCAATTAATATTCTTCAATGATCCAGTTACAAGTCATATTGAATGTATTCTCAATGATTCCAGCAACAACTTCTGCATTTAGATTCTCAAAGACGACATAATGTATTGGCAGAAGTTTTACCAAGATTGGAGATTATTTTTCTCCCCTCACTACGTGCATAATAGACTTCATGAATCAGTAGAGTTTTAATCACCACAACAACCTTATGCACATAAGATGTACCAATTCAATTACCTTATGCACATAAGGACGTGCATATACCTTATGACCCGTTAATCATGTTTCGGTGGAGTCCCATTGTAGGTTTTGTTTATAGATCCGACTTTTCTGTTTGGGATTCATGTTATAATTAACGTTGCTTGCTAGCTTTAGTTTCTGGATGTGGATGTACGTAGTAGATCTAGTATTAGTATACTTAGCCCGTGACACTTCGTTCCAGTCACCACTCACCAGCCACAAACTTCAACTGCGAACATGACAAATCATGGAGATGGATGACTGCTCAACAGAAGCTAAATGTAAGCAAATTCAAAGTATAATTACGCGTCGTGTTGGGTTCTTTTAGAGTTTTTGTCATAGAGTTCTTTTATATCTCTCGGTTTATTTACTTACATTTTTGAAAGGAATAGAATTTCTGAATGTTTACAAGTGAAAACAGATTTTGATGGTTCTAAGACATAACCGACTTATATATAAGGATTGAGGAAGATTATTTGTACTCCCGATTAGTTAATTCATGAATTGAAATTTGTTTAGTCTTTATGGTTTGAAGTCGATCGACATCTGTTTAGTTCTTATGGTTTTATTTTAATATGAATAATCCTTAAAGTCATGATTTTTTTATCCAAATAGTCATTCAAACAATTTTCTCAATTAAAGGTCATAAGGACTATTTAGATGAAAAATCATGACTTTAAGGACTATTCAGATTAAAATAAAATCATAAGGACTATTTGGATAAAAATTCTGATTTTAAGGACTATTCAGATTAAAATAAAATCATAATAACTAAACAGATGTCGACTTCAAACTAAAAGAATTATACAATATTTTATCCTTAATTCATCTATCTACGAAAAGAAATACTTCAAAACCCAGCACTACGTGCGTACACTTGCCCCACTGAAAACTTGAAAACGTACTTGAAAGAAAAGTTAACATTAAAACAAGTTTGGTGGTTCCTTCCGTCGCTTACGGTGGTTCCCCCTCCTTTAATTTGTGGCCCTTCATATATATACAACAACTCCGGCTCCACCCTCAAGTCCCCTACTCACAAAAGTTGCAGTCTATTTCTTTCTTTCTTGAACGCGTACGTCTAACAAACTAATCACGGTGTTGTAGTTGGTTTGTTCTTTAGTTTGTTTTATCCGCACATTTTTAATTTTTGGATGCATTTCTAAACCCTCCTATAGTTCTATATATATATATATATATATATATATATATATTGAAAAAGCTAGGGTTAATGCACAATAGAAACTAAACTTCAATTGAAACCTCAATGTGTGTACTAGAACCTAGTTACAACACAAATTGCGAGTACGTACGTAGAGCATGTTAACGTGGTAAAATTATTTCGATGTAAAATTCTTTTTGAACATCTCCCATATGTCATTTCCTTAAAATTTTCAGTTTTACGTGGTAAGCTTTTGCGCTAGCTAGCACCTTCTGTAATCTCCATTTTCTTCCATACATTTTCATATCACTTTTTCACACGTATGTTTGTAAACAACTTGCTATCGATATTGTAAATTGATTCGATGTAAAATAAATGTAGTAATTTTATTATTAATATTATAACTTAACTTATAGTTTTAATTCAATTAGTTGTAAAATGAGTGTATGATATATATCTTGATACAATATATTGACAACCCGGTTTGGCTGTCAATAAGAAGGGCTCAAGCTAGCATAGCCCCAGCCCCATATAAATCGATCATTGTCCCCCTGGATCAAAATCAGAGGACGTCCGAAGTCCGAACACAAAATTTTTGATGTGCCATTAATTCCCTGAATCACTGGGATATGGATATATCAATAACAGCGCAGTATGTGATATACATCAACCTGTAGAGACTAGCTAGCTAATGCCAGGACAAACCGAAACCTGGCAATTCAAATCTGCCACTCCCCACATCACAAAACTACGAAAGTTTGCCTTCGATCTGCCAGCTATAAACCCAAAGAGCACACATTTGATATGACGTACCTAGCTAAGATTAATTCATTTTCTTCTTTTAAATTCTTTTATCAAATTAATATAATTAAGTTTTTTTTATATTACATCAGCCTGATCACCTCAAACCCTATAAAATCATGCACCACCTCTACACCTGAGGCCTCACCACTCTCACATAATATTGTTCTAGTGCTTGCTGACTCCAAGTAAAATAGATACTAGAAAGTGGTGTTCTCTTTGCTTCTAGGGTTTCAGAGGAAATGGCTTCCAGAAACACTGCCTCACTTGCTCTCTTCCTGGTCCTCAATCTCCTCTTCTTCACCATGGTTGCTAACGCCTGTAACACATGCCCTCGACCAAAGCCGAAGCCGAGGCCAAGGCCAACCCCAAGCCCTGGTACCCCTTCCACCCCGTCCACCCCAAGCCCCGGTACCCCTTCCACCCCAGGTACCCCTTCCACCCCTTCTGGCAACTCCACTTGCCCTAGGGATGCCCTAAAATTGGGGATTTGTGCTAATGTCCTCAATAACTTGCTTAACGTCACCATTGGCACACCTCCAGTTCAACCTTGCTGCACTCTCATCCAAGGCCTTGCCGATCTCGAAGCTGCTGTATGCCTCTGCACTGCCATCAGAGCCAGCATTCTCGGCATCAACCTTAACATTCCTATTGCACTCAGCTTGCTTCTTAACGTCTGTGGAAACCAGGTCCCAAGAGGGTTCCAATGTTCCTAGACTAAAATTAAGGGGAAAAAATAAGTATTATTTTCTTTGATTTCCACTCTATATATAGCTCTAAATATTTCTTGTTAAGCAGAGTGTGAAATTATTATGTAAGGTGTGAGTAGTATTGGTGGGTTTGCTTGAATTATGCAGTGGATCGGAGTGTTTAGTAAATAAGTTTCACTCAGTATTGTTTACTATACTATGTAATCATATCTGGGATGAAATGTAAAAGTTCTATCATTTATTTTAGTTCTATATGAATAATCATGTCGTGTGATCTCAAGTCTCAGCTACCTTTCGGGCTTAATTTTGTTGATTATATATAGGACTTATAAATCTACAACAGTTGCACTTTCCATACCGGTTTTCCTGTTAGCTTTGTGTTTCAGGCTTTCGCCTTTCACATGAGTTAGCGGGGTTCGATAGCTGGTATATGGTGGTGGTAACGGTACTCCCGGTGGAGGTGATCCGGTTACGAAGCTTGTTTCTTCCTCAAAACAGTTGCACTTTTCCATAACAAAGCAACTACTTCAATCTCAGAAACACGAATATTGATTCACACGCTTAAAGAAAGTGAGCTTCAAAGTTGGTATGGTCGACTCAACCTATTCCCAGCGTTATTATTTCCACTAAGAAAAGATTTGTTTTGCTTGAGACCCTCAGGAAAAGACTAGATCAACAAGAGATTCTAGACATATACCAGAGCTCATCTAAGACGTCGTTTCTCTCTTGGGGCAGTAGAGACTGAAAGAGATGCATGTATACGATCCAACTTTTCTCAGTCGTTCGTCCATGATTGATGGTCCTTTGGGGTTCAGAGAATTGCAAAGCACGTCTACAGCAATTATTTTGCATTGTTCACTCCGTGAATCATTACATACGTAAAATAAAACATGTAAGGACGAAAAACTAACTTTTAACCCATTTGACTTGACTTGCAAAAAGGGAAAATATTCCATCTCATATCATTATTTGCTCTTTTACCTTACCAAATAATAGCTCTTAGCGTGACTCTCGTTAAAATATGTAAGGCTGGGCTGCAACGTGAGAACACTAATCGTAGACCCTTAAAGACTGAAATTATAAATATTATTTGGAACTTAAACATCCCTCCAAGGGATAAGATTTTTGCTTGAATTTTATCTAGATCTCGAATTGCTGGTTTTACCAATCATATTGGTTCAGATTGTTATTTTCTTCCCCCTAGCCTCCATTCAGAGTACATGGAATTGATGTTGGATTTGATCAAACCGATATATATATTTGTGCTTTAATTTTGATGAGTTGTTTCTCTCCTTGTTCAGGAAGGGTCATGATAAATATGTTACAGAGAACTGCATTATTGTTCGCTGGAAGATTTGAGAGGCAATAAATAATCTCATTTTCATAAACAAGCCTCCTTCTCATGTGAGTGTTGTCCATGCTAGGACCACCTCTGGTGAGGCGTATAAAAAGCGAAATCCAAATGCCTATGCCGGTGGAAATATCATCTATGGAAGTAGTCACTCTTATCCTCAAGTCATTCAGTGGCATCCTCCATGAATGGCTTGAGGACCTGATTTACTGCTCTAATCGAAGAAAGAAAACTCCGAGGTCTTTTTTCTTCTTCCTTTTTCTATAGTTGAGTTGGAAAAAAAAAGTTCCACGTGTTCGTATGTGATTGGACAGTCGTATGAGCCATGTGGTACGTTTGTCTCACACAAGAATTCCTATAACTTATTTGTAAGGTGTGGTTCAAGTTGTAGTTTTTTTTTTTGTTTGCAACAAGTATGACTCGTTACTTGGATCACTATGCCAAAGAAAATTTCACTTAACGCTAAACCTGAACATTGGTCACCGCCGTTAGTGTCACCAATCGACAAACTTAAACGGGTGAGCAGCTAGAAGAAAAGAGAGGAGAATGGGTTCAAGAGGAGGAGCGACGGTTTTGCAGCAGCTAAATCGGGCGAGCCGAATGAGAACGAAGCTTCAGACGGCGCTGGAAGCCAGCGCTCTGGAAATAGAAGACGTGTCACATCAGCACGCCGGACACGCCGCCATGAGGAATAACAACAACAACGCCGGCGAGACTCATTTCAACCTCAGGATCGTCTCCCCTAAATTCGAGGGCCAGAGCCTCGTTAAACGACACCGCATGGTTTACGACGCCTTGGCCGACGAGCTCCAGTCCGGTCTTCACGCCCTCTCCATCGTCGCCAAGACTCCCCAAGAATCCGGCCCCAAGTAGACAATTTTCCCCTCCCTATTTTTATGTATTGATTTTTCATTTTGGATATTTTTGATGCTCAAATGTGATTGTTCATCGAAATTGGAGAAGGTTTAATAATATTTGGAGTTGAATTTGCGAGTTTATGCGCTTTGGTTATCATTTTTAAAGATATATCAAGTAGATTTTAGGGAAGTACTGCATTGAAATGCATTAGAATTTGAGGTGGTCAAAGCAGCCTCAAATAGTAGTTGAGATGGATAATGGAAATTGCAAAGACAGATTTCTGTGGAATGCCAACCGTTCCTTCCCCTAGGAATTCGTGGAGCCTCTAATTTCATTTCAGAGAGGCAGAGACACAGAGAGTGCTGGAATTACTCACTCTCTTTGTTGCAGCCAAGGCCTTGTTGTTTCGTCGCCTCTCTGGTTGTTGTATGAATTGTTCTTTCAGATAACAAATCTAGCAAAGCAGGAAGAGAGGTAGGCACGCAGAATTTAAGTAATTGACAATGAACAAGGCTTCCGTTTCCAAGGAGCTCGATGCCAAGCACGCCAAGGTTTGCTCTCTCCTATCTTTCCTTGGTCCTTACAATTATTATTCAGATTGTAATGTGCTCTCTTCTTGTATGTCCAGATTTTAGAAGGTCTTCTTAAGCTGCCGGAAAACAGGGAATGTGCTGATTGTCGGAGCAAGTAAACATTTCAGAACCCATATGTCTTATGCTTAGCAGATTTCCACTACTCTAGACTTGTAAATTTGTTAAATATCACATCCATAAGGTCCATCTTACCTCTATAAGTTGAAATCTGATTATGTAGTGGTCATTTCTATCTCTTGATGCTAAGTGAAACCCAATGGATTTTTCTTCTTCTTCCATTGTCTTGTGTATACAACCGTCTCATGTTTATTTATTTGCTGCTATTCACCATCTGATGTCTGGCTTGGGAAAACATGTAATCTGGATATTGAGAATATAGTGTTCAGTCACCCTATCTTGGACCCTCAGTAGTTTTATAGGTGGCCTTTACAATGATGCTTTCCTTTTCTTACTTTCAGTTAATGTGATCGTATGCTTTATTATATTTTGTTTCAGAGCCCCACGATGGGCAAGCGTGAACCTGGGAATATTTATTTGCATGCAATGTTCAGGAATTCATCGGAGCCTTGGAGTGCACATTTCAAAGGTTTGTTAGTCCACCTCTTCTTCTTCTTTTTTTCCATAGGTTCATATAAGTCAGGAGACCATTTTTTTGTCTCTTTTTTATTACTAATCATAAAAATTTGTCAAGGAATTTTCGGTAGATCACTAAAGGAATAATACAGCTATAGGAATATAAAATTATGTAAATTACCATAGTATCATATACATCTGATATCAATTGCTTACATTATTTTGGTTTACTAGTCTTCCGGTTATCAGTTATTGCTTATCAACCTTTTTCAATAACATGTGCTGGCTATACATATCAACATTATGTTTCTGATGATAGCATAGCTTGGATGATTTTGGAAATAGGTCCGGTCTACTACTTTGGATACATGGCTGCCAGAGCAGATTGCTTTTATGGAATGTAAGAGCATGCTTTAGCTTCTTGTCACTTTCTTTATTTACTGCAATGCGCACTACTCATACCCATATGTGTTGCTAAATCGTACAGCTGCCATCTTATAGCATCTTGTTAAGATGACTCTCAGAATTATTAGCATTCCTGAGGCAACTACTCTGCTTTCATCGTAGTCATTGTTATTTTCTCCTTCTAGCCCCCACAAGTTTACTGAAAGTAGTTCTTAATAAAACATCACTTCACAATTTTTCCTCTGGATGACTTTGTTGAATCTCTAGTGACTGTCATATGAAAACTCTATAAGCATGTTAATCAAAATCTTGTGTATTCATGTGCAGCTTTGGGTAATGAAAAGGCAAACCATTATTGGGAAAAAGAGTTGCCACCAAATGAAGACAGAAGTGAGATTGAGAAGTTTATTTGTGCCAAGTAATTCTCTGATGAAGATAATTTTGATCTTTCATACGGAACTTGGAGATTTTGTTAATATTTTGCATTCCTTCTGTTCTGAGCTACTCTAGGAACTTTCAGGTATGAGGGAAAAAAGTGGGTTGCGAAGGATGCAAAACAGCCCGCTCTTGAACTAGTTGAAATGGGCACCAGTTCCAACAAGTTGGTAGAAGGTGGAGCCACCAGTGGCATGAAACTAAGGAGGCATTCTCTTGAGGAAGCAGTACTTCCTACGCGCCTTGCAGAAGATGCTCCTCCAGTAGCAAGACCCCGCACAGTAATTATATGTATTTAATTGTTGTGAGTAGTGAAATTATTTGGGTTCCATAAGTAAGGACAAATAGTTTTTGCTCCTTCATCATATATACCTGGTGTTATTAACATCATTTAGATTTCATTTGGAACTTCTATCCCTATTTCTGCTTCTCCAAGTGTGGAATATTTTCTGCAACGTAAGAGAGCTTTATGTGTGTTTCTTTTTTAAGAGTTATTAGGGTTCATGGTCACTCTTCAATCAATGAGGGAGCTTTGGAACTTGATAGTGTCTAAAGTTGGTTTTAGCAACTTTGTTGCAAATGATCCTTCCTTTTGAGTTCATAAAATTTCAAGTATCTATTTGCCTCTACCATTTTATCCCTCCCATAGAATTGCTGGATCAAAATCTTATAACATTCAAAGGTTCAACAAAAGAGAAAATGCACTGCTCCTTAGAATCTGTATCTGCGATTTGATATATGCCTACCAAGTACCAACTCTTTTACTGCTTGTCTTGGTGCACAATCACAATCAACCTGAGTTTCTAGAAATTATTGTAATGAACTCTACCAAAGAGCTACTGTTTCTCTACTTGCTTCATCAAATGTGTTTGCATTGCTCCTCTTTGTTGTAGTTCAATTGTATGGTACATTTGGACAAGTTTGAGGGGTATACATATTTATAATTACTGTGGTTCATGCAGGTTTCTTTAGATTTGAATCACACGTTGACTATTTCACCTCTACCAAAGGGGCCAGCACCGATGACAGATTGTAATACAGCAACAACAAAGAGCAATGGTGAAACAAATCTCTTCAATTTGCTTCATGTCCATGATACAAAACAGGAATGTGTAACTGTACCTCCTGCACGCTGGGCAACTTTTGATTGTAAGAACATTAAGATATTTCTTTTCTTCTTCTTTTTTTTTTTTTTTTTTACGCTGGTTTTAGGATCTTTGAAGTTGGAGTTATTTTCATGAGAAATGATCAAATGGACATTGAAGCCAAAAGATGTAGTTCTGCCAATAGACAGCTGCTTTTGATTTGATTGCCTGCTGAAGAATGTGGTAAAATCATTAGTAAATGTACCCTAAGCCAATTTACTCCTCTCATATCAAATTTTTGTTTGCAGGACATGGCTATTTGATTTAAACCCCTGGGATTAATGTTTGGCCAGCTGCTGACATTAAAGTCAGAGTGGTACTTGAAGTGGGCAGTGTTTGTTCCTGGGAAGAAATGTGGGATTGGACAGTACATATAACTGTTCATCAAGGTTTGTTGTTTTTTGAACTTGATATTGGCAGATTGTGTCTCTTCCAATCAAATTTCAGCAATTACCAACTTTTCTTCTCTCATTCCATTGCAAATTTAACTATCGAACTAATTTGTTGTCATCTTGACTCAACGATTCCTTCTTCCCACATTTCTATGCAGGATCTCAATTATGAAATAGAAATACATTGTCACACATCCTTCTCCATGGTGCTGAGATATGTTTTCTTTTTCTCTTTGTTTCTTTTCTTGAGTCTGGATTCATATTTGAAAGAAGGTAGGGTTGTAGGGTATGTACACCTCACAGAAGGTTATCTGTAATAGTACCAGGAGAAGGCAGCATATTATTTTTTTTCAATAGAAGAGCTCTCTTAATAGACAGATAAAAGGTGTATCAATTTTAGAAGAGTTCATAGGTCATACCAGGCAGGTGGCTAAGATTAAAGCCATGATTGATTCTATTGTCTTTAGAAAGTTTGAGACCCGTTCTTGTTTCCTTGTTAGCTCTACTTTTCCTATAATAAACAGGTTTCTGATTCAAATTGTTGTAGCTGATTATAGAAAAAGATAATGCAGACACATATGTTTGTTTCAAACAATACTAGAAGCATTTTAAACAGTTAAATCCGGAACAAAAGCAGGAGTGCTAGCAAACTCGAAATGCTATCCGGCAAGAGTAGTACTGGATATGGAAAGCTAATATTAAAGGAAGTTGTGGCTTGATTTTGGGAGCACAATCAATAGTCCTGGATTGTGTTGCACTACCAAGTTGTTCATCGAAACTACATGAGGCACTTGATCACTCATTTGGTCAAGTAGAGCAACAAATATGAGACCGTTGGATGAAATGAGTCGTGTAATTTTCACTACAAGAAATTAGGGAAGTATCTAATACTGGACTAATGAGTGCGACCCAAGAAAGAGACTAGTCTGTATGATTGATTATGGGCGTCAGGAAAGGTTATGACCAGTGTTCCTAGAATCAAAGAAGCTTAGAATCAAAGGGACTTGACTATAGTCCCTAGGACAAGTCCATCGGTGCTCTGTATGCCTACGATTACTACTACAGCTTGAAAGAAACTTGCATGATTCTAACTCCCACAATTGAAGGAACAGTCATTCTGAAAGGGAAATTGGATTATACAACACACTAGTATGTGCCGACAGAAGTTGCTGAATGCTGAAATCGTCTACTATATTCGACTATATGGATGTTGAAAAAAATTATACAAGTTGGAATTTCCCGTCTTTCTGAATCAGAAGAAAATCAACTGTCAGATATAAGAATGAAGAATGTAAGAACAATTTTGAAAACAATTCAGGTGGGTTGGCCTGGCCTCTAGCATTATTGGGGTTTCATTTTTAAACTAGAGCATGTCGGAAACAATGTGTTAGTTATGTTATTCATAATCCACTTAATCCAATTGTAATCTAAAGGGAAGGATTGTAATCTAAGGATTTGACCCATTCCAACGATGACTTTCTCAAGTCCGGCCGGGGATCAAAGATGGAGGCTGCCACCAGCGCCGGATCGGAATAATTCCGATCCTCATCACTTCAAGTGAATCCACCGACAGGCAACAGAGAAATGACATCTCAACTGATGTACGTACCTTCTTCCTCCTTCCTGCTTCCTCGATCTCTAAGATACACATTGTATAATTTGGTTTTGAACGTTGAATTCTTGATACATGCATGTACGTACGTAAGTGGGTACATTGAAGAACACTACAAACTAATTAATCTTCAA